>JANHMN010000001.1:133835076-133934897 GCA_030674055.1 Rhabdomys pumilio | reverse complement strand
TGTGTGTGTGTGTGTGTGTGTGTGTGTGTGTGTGTGTGTGTGTGTGTCCATGTGTGTTTTCAAGAATATGAAAGGAAGCTATCATACCCTAGTAACTTTTAATTATTTCATGAGGAATAGCCAGGTGACTACAAATAATAACATGAGAGATCCCAAATCCTGTTCTTAGTTAAAGTAATAGACTAATATTAACCACTGAAGTGGATATTACTGAGAATACATAGTGGTAACATACTGGATAAAAAACAGAATAACTAAAAGAAGACAGAGTAAAGTACAGAAGGCATAGTCTCTGCGCAGAGCAATATTATCCAGGGACTTCTAAGGGGCATTGTGAAGTGTCCTAAAGTAGAACACTCTTTCTATCCTTCCTTTATTTTCCTAAGAGATAATATAAGATCTTTATATCTTTTTTCATGTAATTATTGCAACTCTTACTATGATTTGCTTGCTGGTACAATGAGTGTGCCATAAAGCAAGTGTACTTACCAAGGATTTTCCGGATCCAATGGCTCCAGATGGATCAAATTTTAGTCTATATTTTACTTTAAACTGTCTTTAATACAATCTCAAGAGTGTTATGTAGAAAGCTTTACATTTTCAGGCTTGAAAAGTAAACACACATACGTCCCACGGGGCAATGTTAGAAAATTACATATTCTAAGTGTCAATTCTCATGCTGTCAAGTTCAGCCACTTTTCAAAATATAGCATATGTTCTTTTCTAGTTAAAAAAATACTGACATTAAAGTCATGTCAGAGTTTTCAAAAAGATAACATGAAAAAAAAAACCCAGATAATTCAGTTCTTTGGCAAAAAAAAAGAATGATAAATGAGTCATGCTGCAAAGTGGGCAGTTATATCACATAAGAAGATAATGACTAAAAGCTTTCCAAATAGCCATCTGACTCAAGCCAAGAAGGTGGTCAGCATGCTGGTTTAGCAGAATGCAGGGCTGATTGCCAGATTCTTTTTTTGAGCAAAGCAGCTATTCATTTCACCTGTAAAATTTGTGGTTCACATTGACATTACACATAATGAAAAACAAGGCAGTGGCTATTTTTAGGGTCTGATAATAAAGAGGTAAAGTTAAAAAAAATAGGTACCTTTCCTCCATTAAAGACATAACCTTTCTTCCACATTGTCTTTATTTGAGCATGTCTGTGTTCACTTTTTGTTGAAATTACATTAAACAAATTTAATGTAGATCTCAGTAATACTATTATGCCCAGTTTATGTTAGAGTATGGATTTAATAAACACAGTCATATTATTCTGTATGCATGAGTACATATATCTAAAATTATTTTCACTTTAAACAATCCTACATAATACTACCTGTCAATTTTGTATAAAATCAAAATTCATTCATTGCTAGAGTACAAAACCAGAAAAGGTTAACCAAAATTAAATATAATAAATCATATGTATGTTCTCTTTGTATTACACTGTTACATATTCATACAAATATAAGGCATTATAAACAAATTGATACATACAAATACATACAAACATATACACACAGCATATATTTAAGAACATAAGACAAAAATAAAGGAATATGGAAAACACATTCTAGATATTTAGGTGAACACAAATACTAATCAATAATGGTGACTATAACACATAGTTAAAATTAATTCAAAGGTGATTATTATCAAGTGAAAATTGCTCTTACTAGTAATAGGAATATTACAAATATGTGTATGTGAATGTGACTAGAAAGTAAAAATGGAAGAAATATTTAAGGGATATTGGATAAATGTGATAAGCATAAATATTAGTGTTTTTTCATATTTTCCAACTAAATACCTGTAAGTGAATATGACATCCTTTTTTAATACACAATTTCTGTACAGTTGTTAGTTGTGCATGATTAAAATATATTTGTAAATGTTTTTCTATGAAAGGTAAAATTATTTAACCTAGGAATTTACATATATTGTATATAGGTAATAGATCTCATCACTTTGTATCACTACAAATACTAACATTATAATATCATTCTAGTTTGTTCACATTGGACATGTATTTGCCAATTTCTATGAAACTAACGATGGTAGTCAAATGATCTATATAAATAAGTTGAGTATGTACATATTTTTATACACTATTCTGAATTTTATATTAAAATTTTCTGTAGGATTATTTTGCTTTTTTTTTTGAGGGGGGATAACAGTGAATCCAAAAGAAATTAAGACTCTAAAAACAAGTTCACCAATCAGAGTCATTTTCTGAAGATATATCTCATATATTCCTTTTGGTGTTTCTAACTGGAAAATAGCTTCAGATGGGTTGAGAAGTGAACTGTTACAAGATTTCTGACTGATATGAGAAAGTACTAGAACACAGTGGGACCCCAGCTTAGTGGTGATGATTGTCAAAGAAGTATTATTTACTCATGTCTCAGGTGAAACAGTGAAATCAATACCTAACAGCTCTGAGGGAGATATTTTTAATGTTTTCACTGTTTCTAAGTCACTTGGAATGTCTTTGAAAATGATCAACATGGTCCAGTTAGATCAGTTCATCAGAATCGTGGCCCAAATCCATAGACATCAAAATGTAATTTAATTTCATTCATTATTACTAGAGAAAAGATATTTTCCAAAGCTTTTGCATACTATGCATAATTATATATATTACAAATATTGTTTGAAATATGGTCACATCTATAGTTTAATAGATATTTTTCTTGTCAATTTATCAAAATTGTATTAAAATTTCAATAAAAATATTGTGTTCTTTATTATGTACTTTCTAATAGATTTATTCATGTGTAAGTATACAAACATTTCAGTTTTATCACTGCACATTTGTTAAATTTTATGTCTAAATGTTCTACTAGACTGAAAGCAATGAATACTATACAGAAAAAAAAATTGTGAGACAAAAGTGAATAATTCCTGATAGGTGAAAAAACACTGATATTTGTATGTAGAACTGAGTAATTCAATGGTGTTTTAAAACATATCAAATGTCTGAAATTTGTTTCCTTCTTTTTCCATATTCTTTTTGGCTGGTCTCTTTTTTTTTTTTTTTTTGACAGCTTTAATAATTCATTCTTAGTTTAATTATTTTTTATTGTATATTTTATTTACATTTCGGATGTTATCCACTTTCCCCATCCCCCCAATCAGAAAATTCCTATCCCATCTCATCTCCTCCTGCTTCTATGAGGATGTGCCCCCACCTACTCACTCACTCTCTCCTCTCCTCCATCAAATTCCCCCATACTGGAGCATCCAGCCTTCACTAGACCAAGGTCTTCCTCTCCCACCTATGCCCAACAAGGCCATCCTCCCTTACATATACAGCTGGAGCTATGGGTCTCTCCCTATGTGCTCCAAGGCTGGTGGTTTAGACCCTGGGAGCTCTGGTTGATTGGTATTTTTGCCCTCTCCATCGGGCAGCAAACTGATTTGCAAAGTGGTTGTATCAGTTTGTATTGTATCACCAACAATGGAGCACTGTTCCTCTTTCTCCACATCCTCACCAGCATCCCTGGTGGTCTATTGGTTAGGGTTTGGCTGGTCTTCTTAATGGAAGCATAATTCTGTTCTCTCCCACCACACAAATATTTAATATCAACATAATGCTTACTTAGCAAAACCTTTGTCCATTTTAACTTGTAAAACATGAAACAATAACAGTACTAAATTCCTAAATGTTTTTCTCGCAGAAATTTGTATTTTCAAGCTTGTGTAATGAATGCAAACACCATTTTGTGTATTTGATAGTCCTTTCATTTCCAAAGAGAGAAAATTATTAGTCACAGTATTTTAATTATGTATAGCATAAGGCTGATTGATTTATTTAACTCACAATACAATACATTTTACTTTATAAATATCTTAGTCATGTAGGTTTTCAGCTCAGCTAAATCCTTGTGTCATTATTTGATATATTTTGACTAATAAGGAGTAAATATGTAGTGCTTTTGTACTAATTGTAATAATTTTTCTTATTTGTAATTGTTTTCTTTGCTGCTATTTGGTTATCAGTTTGTTTACTCTTCTGAGCTTTACATATTTTATTAATTAGAATGTATTTTATTTTCAACATTTTATTTTTATGTTTATGTCTTTACTAATACTGTAGTATTTGAAAATCAAATGAAATAATAGTTCCTTTATAAGTAATGAAAAAATTTACGAAGTCTTTAATGTGGAAGAAATAATAAAAATATAAATTTGTGTTCATATCCTCAATTCTTGTGTCATGCCCTTCTTAGGTAACTGACAGATATAATGAGGTGCTAGCCAGTATCTTTATTAAAAATTGGTTTAAATGAAAGGGAAAGTACAAACAACAATAAAATTTTAAAGGAATCATATAGCTGGAAAATGAAGAAAAAGCATCATCATCACCATGAAATCACACTTGTATGACAGGTTACTGATGCTCTTCATAACTAAGATCAGGTACTGTTCTTTATAATCAGCAAAGACAGCAGTAAGCAACTTTGAATTCATAGCTAGCTTCTGGTTTCAAAGGCACATTACCTGTCTTCCCATGTTATTGTAAAATTGAGTCATAAGAGACAGACATTCTAAGAAAATGAGAGAGAAGAGGAGAAGGAAAAAATAATGATTTTGAATAAAGCAGGATACTGAATATTTGAGAAGTATGCTTTGTTTAAAATATCATTTGGGAAATTTCATTTGCCTTTTTCAGTATTCATGCACATGATCACCTGTCTATTAGAACAGTGGCTCTGCAGCTTCTCAAATGCTGTGGTAGTTTAATACAGTTCCTCATGTTGTAGTAACCTCCAGTCCTAAAATTTATATTGTTTATACTTTATAATTGTGATTTTGCTACTGTTATTAATCATAATGTAAATATCTATAGAGACAGAGGTTTGTCAAAGGTGTGACAGCCTATAGTTGAGTACAATGTATGAGAATAAAATTAATATTTTCTACAAAACACTGAACATGTATTAAGACTATGATTTAAAGGTGTAAACATGCTATAGTGTTGAAAAAGCTGTGATTTGAAACATCACTGCAAAGATACCCCAAAATTCAATAGAGATGTAGAATTACCACATCTACTTTCTATGATTCATTTACAGATGTAGTGATGAGGCCACACTGAAATCTATTATAGTACATCTAATATGCAAGCTCATTCTGCAATAGTAAACCCATCTATTCCAATTGTTAGCATAAGAGACAAGGAATGAAATTGAGTGACTCTGAGTCTGACATCACGTTCTAGGATAGAAACAATAATAGTGATTATCTATGACCTATATTCTTGTTTTATTATGTCAGTAAATACAATTTAACTTGAATTTTATGACAACTTCCAGAAAAGTTGCTTGCTTCATTTTACAAAATGGCAAAAATTTTTGATAACTTATGATTTTAGAAAGAAGAAAAAATAGTCGTTAATCATTCTTAATGATTTGCCAGAATCTAAATACCAATGCTCATAATCAATGTCTTCTTCTGACTTATATGCAACAAAATGATTATATCACAACTTTATTGGGGGAACAACAAATGAGGGGCACATCAGCACTTCCAAAGATGTAATATTTGTTATGTAATTAGGAAATTAAATGATTAAAATATTATTTTCTTAGTCAAGGAAGCATCAAACTTAAAAGTATGTAAAGGTGAGTAAATCATTTGAAAATGACCTAGATCAATACATTTTTTGGTTCAATAGCTAACAGAATTGTACACATTGTAAATGAAAAATCAGATAAATAAATTTATATTATGAATAATGATAAAGAAAGGATTACATACCTCAGTTGACCATGAAGTATGAACTGGAGAGATTGTAGAAGAGCATGCATGAAAATTTAGCATTAAACATGAACAATAACCTGAGAATTAGCAAGTAAGCCTTTTTTTCTGAATTTGTTACAGAAGGGAAAGATAGGACAAAAGATTCTTACTAAAAAATGGAAATGTTCCCTTCTAACAGTGACACTTTCTTTGTAAGCTACCCTTCAATAATTCTGTTTCTTTAAAATTATTGGAATATTTAACATTTTTTTCCTGAGATTTGCCATATTAGCAATACTGAAAAGGCAAAATATTAAGGATCTAGTATTAGAGAACATTTGAGGATGAGTTCAGATTTCTTTTCTTCCCTAACAGGAGAAATAAAATATCAAGAAATAATTTAAGGCTAGTTGATTGTGATCTGTGTTCAAATAATATCTGCAACTCTTAACTCTTTTTAAAGGCACAAAATTTACAAAACTGATAACTTCAGTCCTACAATTAATGCATTAAGATGTGTGTGTGTGTGTGTGTGTGTGTGTGTGTGTGTGTGTACATATACGTATGTGAGATGGGTGAAACAAAATGTAGCACTCAGGAAATTAGATAATGACAATCACTTATGAAGAGTTTCAGTTTGAACATTGTTGGTCTTCCAATAAGAGTGAAGTGAAGTAGTGTTACATCAGTTTCTCCTTTAGACACATTTCCTCTTTCCAGTGCCCAGGTTTTAGACATTAATTTTCCTCAAGGTTATGACCACCAATATCTAGAATCTTTTATTGTCAAGACAGAAGAATACTCTTTCCAACTGAAACATTAAGTGAAGTGTAGACCCAGCACCACTACCATTAATAAAAATTATTCCAGAGTTTTGAGATTATACATAACTATGCACCTGACATCATTGTTGTAGGGAAAACTAGCTTTATGTAGCTGAGATTTTTATAAATATAATAAAGATTGAATAAAGGGCTTCACGCAGACCAACCCTTAATACTAAACACGCTGGCTGCTTATTTTAACACAAATCTGTTGTCAGAAAAAATGGATTATATAAGCTTTTGGTGTTTGAACTTAATTTCTTCCCAGTCAATGCCTTATCATAAAACTAGATGTGTGTGCAATTATCATGTTGTCCCATTATAAAAAGTAAAAAAAAAAAATGCAAAATCAGGCTAAATATTAATATTTTCTCACTGTTGCTGTAATCCTTAGAAAATAAGAAAAAGATGTCATGAAAGGACTGTGTTATAAAATGTACATATTTTACACATATGAAAAAGTTATATGTGTCAAAGAAGATGCAGTGGCAAATAATTATAAAAGGATTACACAAAGATCAGTAAATACTAACATTCATGGAAATGAGGTAGGGGGATCAGTGAGAGTTTCAGGTCTACTTCGATTACATGGATAACTCATGTCTTAGTAAATAAATAACATTGTTAATCGATGAAATAATTAAATAAAACATTTGAATAAATTAGGTATCCTCTACTTATTATTCTCTGTTTAGTTAAAGAAATACTGAGCCATGAGTGTATGTATTTGCAGATATGAATGCAGGATGATGAGCCACGTTAGTGAAGTGTAGATTTCTGTGTCATAAAGAATGCTTTGTTCCCTATAGATGAGTGGATATATGGGTGTTCTTTTAGATATGCAAGAGAGGTAAAAATGGGCACATATTTGTGAAGGTTTTTGTAAAGGAAGAGTGGATAAAATGTCCTGGATATTAGAAAATGAGAAGTCCATGAATATTAAGAGGATAAAACAATTGTGAGACAAAAATTTACCACATGTAAATATTACATGTAGAATAAAATGTTTAATAGAAGTGGATAAGTGAAAACATTAAAGCATATTTTTGTGAAGTGTGAATAGAAAGAGAAGCTGGAGAGATGGCCCAGCAGTTAAGTCAATTTGCCACTCTTTCAAAGAACCTGGTTTCAGTTCCCAGAACAGATATAGTGGCTCTCACCTAACTTTATTTTGTAATTCCAGAGGATCAGACATGTCCTCAGGACTCATGTGCACACATAGTACACATAGGTTTATTCAGGAATATACACATTCACATAAAAATAAGATTAATTACAAAAATCAACATGTACATTTTTTCAGTATTTTAAAATTGCATATGTATATGGACCACGTAAGATGAATGGAAGGCACTAGTAATAAGGAGACAGCATTGCTTTGATGGAAGCATTGTCTCATGCATAGTGAATCTAAGCAGAACAATGGACATACTTGAAACAAATGTATCCATAACAAATATAGTACCCAAATCACTGATCCATGCAGAAATGATTGGTCATGCCATGAATGAAAATGAGAAAATCATTATCTATTGCCAAACTGGGAAACTATTTCCTCTATTGATACCTGACGATAATTTCAAAATTGCAAGCAGTATAATAATAATATATGTTTAAATTACACAAATATTGTACAGTTTATTTAAGTGACACATTTAGCAGGATAGATAGGACTCAAGGATTGTTTCTAAAGCATTCTTTAGCAGTGATTATATTCAAAATGATTATAATTTTATAGAATTTTATCAAAGTCCACTGGTACAATTTTATTTGTTGCTAATACTTTGAATTTTTTTGTGTTCTACACTTGTGGTTTAACTACTAAAAAATGTAAATGTCCTGATATCCTCATATTATTAATTGTCCTCTCCCTTACCCTCAAGATTTGGCCTCAGTCCAAATTCTAAATCCAGATGTCTGCACAGCAGGTAGTCTACATCACCCAGTTTGAGTCAGTGTGGCACCAGCTGTTAAAATATTTTCACAATAACCCTTGTGTATACCTTTATTTCCATACAAAATGTCATGTGCATATATCTTAATATAAATATATATAACCCCAGCCATGCCCTGTTACTCTATCCTCAGAATTTTCACTATGATCACTGTTTAATCTAATCAAGAATTTAAATTCCATATCCCTCCTATTCAAGCATGGTGACTTTCTCCCTTCCTTCCATTCACCTTACTTGGTGTGGCATGTTAAATGTTTCCAATTCTGTTGTCATATTTTCAGTGCTTGCTTCATTTGTTATTTTTCTTAAACCTAAAAATGTCAATGTTCTCATACCAAGTCCATTCCATGGTGTTATTTTCAGATTCCTTATTGTCCACCTGTCCAGAGTTGTGGGAATGCAGGTCACAGAGCAATAGGATTGCAATGCTGGATAGAACAGCAAATGGGAGTTCCAGATCCACTAAAAGCATGCAGTCTAACTTGACAAAAGCTGTGTAATGTCATTTATGTGAGCTGATCTTAATATTCCATACTGCCTAAACTTGCCAGGATCTTAATGGTATTCAGACTAGGCAAAATTTTGGTCTGCCTCCTCTTCTTTCTCTGCCTCCTTCTCCTCTCCTTTCTTTTAACTTAATGAATCAATTAATACTCGCTAAATTGGCATTAGTATGTAGACATCCACGTGAACATGAGCAACCTACACTAGATACAACCCTGATTAAAAAAAAAAAAAACCTGATTGTCTTTATTCATCACCAATTGCCAATAGTTTCTCAGTTACATGTAGGGCCTCTGAGCTCTACTCTGAGTGCTGATTGGGTTACAACCGTAGGACTTTTAGGCAGCCACAGCTGCTTTTTATGAGTGAGCTTATGGGTGAATGACCCTGACATATCAGAAAGTACAATTTTGCAAAGGTCCTCACGCACTTGTAACTCTTAAAATATTTCTATTCTCTCTTCCAGAATGGTCCCGAGCCTTAGAGCTGGAGGAAACATAGACATGGCCCTAATTTAGATTTTAATTTTATTGTATGTATTTAGTGCTTCAATCTCACAGAAATCTAGCTATCCATTTCCATGTGTGAAGCACATTTTATGCTGTTATCCTGTAGTTATTTAATAATGTCTGCATTTTTCAAGTAGCACTTGAGAAAGTTGACAAATTTAGCAGATTTATATGAAAGTTACACAGAAAACCAGGAGACTTGAGAGCAGAAATGAGCTTTACTTCAATATGTATATAAAATTTGAGTACGTATAAGTGACTTAAAATGTTTTCTAGTTGAAATTATAGGCACATATACAATATTTCATCACAGACAGAGCTCCCATAGATTAGGTAACAACCATTGGCGTAACAGTGAAACAAAATAGCAATGTCACCAGGTACAAATATACCTTTATTTCAGTTTTAGTTGGTCAAACTGACTTAAAGAATTTGGAAGTAAGTAGAGAGAAAATGCAGATGTCTGCTCCACATTTACTTATATATGCATTTCAGTTCTCACTCTGTGAATCTGATATTCAGTGTTAATTCCTGTCAAATTCTGGCATATACTTAACTGAATTCTTAAGTTTCCTTTGAAATATTTTTATTGATATAACTCATATACAACACATTTTATACATTTAATGTGTATGAGCCAATGACTGTATTTCATTATGCTTTTAGAGCTAAGAAACCAAAAATACAATCTAAAATTGAATATATATGTGCCACTAAAAAAATTCAAAACTACACACTCTGGTATTTCATCAGAAAATTTAAACCTATACTTAGCATAAGTTTTCAAGTTTCATGCTGGCTGTAGCATACAGTTCTACACTTTTGATTGTCACATAGTAAAATAATGAAATCTTTATAAATTATGAATATTTTAATGTATTCTAAATTACATAAAATATAATGAATTAAAAGGCCATAGTAATCTATTGAGTACATTAGAATCTGAATTTTAATTAAAAAATAAGAAAAAGATATGAACTTTTTATTAAAATTCTTAGTAGAAATAAATGTAAATTGAAAAATATGGTTCTCCCTATTATTAGTTTACTATTTAAATATGTTTAAATATTAATTAAATTCATAACTGCTTATTTCATAGAATTATGTATTTCCTTACACTTACTCCTTTCTTTTTCTGACTTTTTTGTACTTAGTACCTTACCATTTTCTCCCTACAAAGTCCATGTTTCAGATTCATGTCTATAAAAATTATTTTATGCCCCGTTGATTATAACCAAGGCTGTTAGTATAACAGTTAGTACAAAATTGTTAATTGGAGTTGTGTGGGTTCAGTGATAGGTAGAAATCTGAAGTAAAAACTGAAGGCATATACATCCCAGAATCTATCTATAGACAATAATTTAATACTGAAGTTTGAAAAACCCTTAACCCTTCAAACTTCAGTTTTATTGATGAGGCAATTCTTGTGTAGATCAAATGCAAGCAACTGAAGTGTGTGTCTATTTCTGATTGTTGTGGATGGATATTGTGTTGAACATGGCATTTTTCATCATTTTAATATATCTTCTGGCTTTTAAATTTTTTCTTCCTACTCTGCAGTGTTCTATGGACATGAGAGAGAATCACATAAATGACTAATCTGTTGGCTGTTGTTTTGTCCTATTGACGGTGTCCTCTGCCTTACAGAAGCTTTGTAATTTTATTATGTCCCATTTGCTAATTCCCACTGATGTTCTGTTCAGGAAATTTTCCCATGCTCATGTGTTAGAAGTCCTTCCCCTCTTTCTCTTCTATTAATTTCAGTGTATCTGGTTTTATGTGGAGGCCCCTGATCCACTTGGACTTGAGTTTTCTACAAGGAGATAGTAATGAGTCTAATTGCATTCTTCTACATTATGACCTCCAGTTGAACCAGCGATATTTGTTGAAACTGCTGCCCTTTTCCCACAAGATGGTTTTAGCTCCTTCATCAAAGATCAAGTAACCATAGGTGTGTGGGTTCATTTCTGGGTCTTCAATTCTATTCCATTTATCTTCCTGCCTGTCTCTGTACCAATACCATGAATTTTTTTTTATCACTATTGCTTTGTAGTACAGCTTGAGACTTGTTTTCACTATCCTGAGTGTTTTATTATTCCAAATGAATTTGCTAATTGTTCTTTCTAACTCTATGAAGAATTGAATTGGAATTTTGGTGGGGATTGCATTGAATCTGTAGATTACTTTCGACAAGATGGCCATTTTTACTATAGCCATCTCCTGAGAGGCTCTGCTAGTGTCTGACATATACATAGGCAGATGCAGCTACCCACTGAACTAATCACAGGGACCTCATGGGAAGAGCAACAATTTCCACTCTCCACTAATTTCTTTGAGCCCTGAGGGGAAAGGTTTGATACAGATATCACAATTATAATGTGTGTTGCAATGTCTTTCTGTACATTGTCTAGCTGTGGACCGCTGGATATTAGTTCTCATATTTTGTAGAAAGAAGCATTTCTTATGCTGGCTGGTAGAACAAGGCACTGATCTATGAAAATAGAATAATGTCATTAGGAATCATTTTAATGTGATGTTTCTTTATCAGAACAGTAGTGTTCAGTTTTACCCAATGTCCATGATCTATTTAGTGTCAAGTCTGTGGATACTTGAGCAGGGCTTCCATCTCATGGAGTAGGTCCTAAATCCAATCAGATAGTGGTTGGATTTATATGCTTTTAGATGGCTTACAAGGTTCTAGCTTTCCTTATGTTCTTTACATATACCTTTGATTTAGTTGACTTCCCATATCGATCCATCATTTCTCCAAATAAATGTTCCTTTTTTTGGTTCTATGTTTAAAACTCTGATGAAAGAAAACACAGAAACAACGTTTATTTTGCCTTAAAGATCCAGAAGGATGCAATATATTTTGACCAGGAAGACATGGCAAGAGGCAGGGAAAGCATACAAGCAGAAACAGGGAATGATTCATGCATTCAACATATTTCATCCAACAGAAAGTGTAATTGAAAACCAGAAATAGGGTGAGGCTATTAACCTTCAAAGCCTGTCTCTAGTGAAAACAAGGCTTTGGCTACCAAGGATTATATAAACTCCACTTATGTCATCAAATGGAGATCAGATATTCAAATATACAAAAATAAAGGACACTTCTCACTCAAACTGCAACATTCCCCAACTGATAAAAGTAGGCTCATATTCACCTCACGATGCCAAATACATTAAGTCCAGCTCAAAAAAACAAAAACAAAACAAAGCAAAACAAACAAACAAACAAACCAAAAATGTTGATAGACTTTACAGTCTTAACAGTGCTCAGAAGTTTGGTGAAATCTCTCCTGAAAGTTACAGCAACATCTTAACTTTAACCTTATAACAAAAATCAAGGTCTATGCTTCCAATATACATTGGCATGGAATATTCACCTTTATTCCAAGAGAAATTCCAATAATGGGGAGGAGCAGCATGAATAGGAGAGATTAGGCCACAGAAAGACTGAAGTACAGGATAGAAAATTTTAAATACTGTCCATACATGTATCATGACTGGAACTTCAGTTTCAAAAGATTTGAATATCTCTGCCTTTCCAGCTTTGTTGCCTGAAATATACAACTCTCCCTTGGGCTCTTTCTAGTCTCTGCATGTAGCTCTCGGAAAATGTCTTCCAGATCTAGTATCTCTAACATCTTCCTCCCCTCTGCAACCTATACTCACAGTTCTACAAAATGACCTCTCAGGGTCAGTTCACAAGGACTCCAAATCATGTGACACATCGATTGACCTTAGCCACTATTGAAAAGTGCATAATAAGAACTCATGATCCTCTCAGTCTTGCATCTTTCTTGTCCTTTAAGTCAGTACAATGTACACTACAAAATTCTAATATCCCCTTGGACTACAGTTGCAGCTGCTTCTGAAGTAAGTGAAACAGTTGCTAGGCAATTTATATCTAGAAACATGCAAACACTCAGGCTCCTTTATAGAATCTAAAGACTTAGCTTGGTGGATCTTAACCTCAGAAGATATTTTATATGGTTTTATTCCACACAGGGCAGCTTATTGTCTGTTGCTATCATTTGTTTGTTTGGTTGGTTGGTTCGTTCGTTTTTGGTTTTGTGGGTTGTTTGTTTTATTATTTTTATTTATTTATTTATTTATTTACATCCCAAACGCTGTCCCTTTCCTGGTCCCCTATCACAGTGTACCTTCCCCAGGCCCTTCCACTTCTCTGAGAGGGTAGGCACCCCTTGGGTATCCTCCGACACTGGCATATCAACTCTCTGCCAGATAAGGCACATCTGCTCCCAATGAGGCCAATCAAGGCAGCCCTCTTGGGGTGTGGATACCACATTCAGGATACAGCTTTCTGGTGAGCCTCCACTCCACTTCTTGGAGGAACAACATAAAGAATAAGCTACACATCTGTTTTGTATATGCTGGGGCCATGTTACAGCTCATGCATGTTCTTGGGTCAATGACTCAGTCTCTGAGAGCTCCCAGTGGTCTAGGTTAGTTGACTCTGTTGGTCTTTTGAAATTCCCATCCCCTAAAGGACCTTCAATCTTTCCCCCAACTCTTCCATAAGGGCCTCAATCTCAGTCCAACATTTGGCTGTAGGTATCAGCATCTCTTTCAGTCAGCTACTATTTAAAGTACCTCAGAGAAGAGTTATACTAAGATCCTGTGTGCAACAATAACAGAGTATCATTAATAATGCCAGGAATTGGCACTTGCTCAATTTTAGCCAGTTATTGGTTGACCATTCCTTCAGTTTCTATTAAATGTTTGTATCTGCAATTCTTTCAGACAGAACAAATTTTGGGTCATGGCTTGATGTCCTTATCCCTGCACTGGGGATCCTGTTTGGATACAGGAGATGGCCTCTTCAGGTTCCAAGTTCTCAGTATTAGAAATCTCAGCTAAGGATGTTTTCATTAAATCCAAAGGAGTCTCCCCAGTACCATGATTCTATGACTTCCTACAAATTTCCTACAGCCCCCAACCTCTGGTAGCTGACAATTTCTATTCATTCTCCTGGTCCTCTGAGCCATTCTTCTATTTATCTCTACCCACACTTGACCTAGCTAATTTCTGTAGCAATTTCTGGCTCTTTACAAACAAATGGTTTGACTGAAACATTAAGCTTTCTAGGCTTTTTCAGCTGTAAATTTACCATGTTTGTCATTTCTGTACCAATTGATGCTCCTTTTCTTTCCTTTTTTTATAAATTGGATATTTTATGTATTTACATTCAAGTGTTATCCCCTCTCCTGGATTTCTCATATGGAACCCGCATCACATATCCCTCCCCTTGCTTCAATGAGTGTGCTTACCCCCGGCCCCCCCACTCCCATCTCGCCACCCTGGCATTTCCCTATGGTGTTGAATCAATTCTTCACAGAACCAAGGACTTCTTCTCCTATTGATGCCAGACAATCTCATCCTCTGCTACAGATGTGGCTGGAGCCACCAGTCCCTCCATGTATATTTTTTGGTTGGTAGTTTAGTCCCTGGGAGGTCTAGGGGCAGGAGGTGGTTGGTTGGTTGATACTGTTGTTCTTTCTATGGGGTTGCAAATCCATTCAGCTCCTTCAATCCTTTCTCTCCTTCATTTGGTTTACTGTGCTTAGTCCAGTGGTTGTCTGTAAGCTTCCTCCTCTGTATTTCTCAGGTTCTGGCAGAGGCTCTCAAGAGACAGCTATAACACTTCTTGGCATCCACAATAGTGTCTGTGTTTGGTGTCTGTATATGGATGGATCCCCAAGTTAGGCAGTCCTCCTTCAGTCTCTGTTCCACACTTTGTCACCATATTTCCTTAAGACAGTAGCCACTCTGGGTTAAAAGTCTGGAGATGAGTGAATGACACCACACCTCAATCAAAGGCCTTACCTTATATCTGGATATGGTCTATACAAGTTCTCCTTCCCCTTTGTTGGGCATTTCAGCTAATATCATTCCTGTTGGGTCCTGGGAGCTCTTGCTTTCTTGGTATCTGGAACTTGCTGGTAGCTACCCTCAGTTTCTCTTCCCCCATTGAAACATACCTTTGTTTGAATTCCTGACACTTTGTATATCTGTGTCCTCCCACACCAAATCCTGCCTTCCTTTTGCCCCCTCCCCCTCCTCTCTTCCTGTCAAGTCTCTCCCATGCTCTTCTAAAGTATTTTGTTTCTGATTTTAAGAAAGATTGAGCATCAACATTTTGCTCTTCCTTCTTCTTGAGCTTCATATTGTCTGTGAATTGTATCTTGGCTATTCCCTTTTCATTGTAAACTTACATAAAAAGCATTATCAGTAATCTTAACACTGATTCCATTTGCTGTACACACCAAAGAAATTAGTTTGTACCTTTTAAATTCAGTCTTAAGAAAAATCTCAGGACATCAGCAGAATACAGGCATATTCTTTGGGTGTATACCATATTAATAAACTATTTCATGATTGCTACCATTAGTTTGATCCATTGTGAAACCTCATAAGGTGAGCTTCAGTTGTTTGCAATATTCTCTTAACTGCTATCTATCAGACTCACATGAGAAGAGCTTACTATCTAGGGTAATTTTCCAAATCTGTCTACATAACTACAAAAAGTAACATAATCAGGTTCTTAAAAGAAACAGTCTAATTTTCCTGGTACATATTTTTTTATACCTACTTTTCTTTTACTGGGAAAATTTTCTGATCTTTCCACGACTTTTAACATGAAGTAATGTTGAATTTTGTCAAATGCTTTCTCAGCATCTAGTGAGATGTTCATGTGGTTTTTTTATTTGAGTTTGTTTTTATAGTGGATTACATTAATGGATTTCCAAATACTGAACCATCTCTGCATTCCTGGGATACAGCCTACTTGATCATGATAGATGATTGTTTTGATGTGTTCTTGGATTCAGTTTGCGAGAATTTTATTGAGTATTTTTGCATCACTATTCATAAGGGAGATTGGTCTGATGATATGTTGGGTCTTTGTGAGGTTTAGGTATGAGCATAATTGTAGCTTCGTATAATGAACTGAATAGTGTTCTTTCTGTTTCTATTCTGTGGAATAGTTTAAAAAGAATTGGTATTAGGTCTTCCTTGAATGTCTGGTAGAATTCTGCACTAAAATCATCTGGTCCTGGACTTCTTTTGGTGGGGAGACTTTTAATGACTGCTTCTATTTCTTTAGGGGTTATGGGACTGTTTAGATGGTTTATCTGCTTCTGTTTTAATTTTGATACTTGGTATTTGTCTAGAAAATTGTCCATTTCATCCAGATTTTCCAATTTTCCAAAGGCCTATGCCTTTGTAGTAGGATCTGATGAGTTTTTAAATTTTCTCTGTTTCTGTTGTTATGTCTCCCTTTTTATTTCTGATTTTATTAATTTGTATACTGCCTCTGTGCCCTTTGGTTAGTCTGGCCAAGGGTCTATCTATTTTGTTGATTTTCTCAAAGAACCAGCTCCTGGTTTTGTTGATATTTTGTATATTTCGTTCTGAAAATTTCCCTGCTGAACTCAACTTGAACAGTTTTAAAAACTGTATTTTATCTTGGATATAGTGTGATGGAGTACTTATCACTAGAGAAGATACGTCAACAGCAAGAAAAGAAAGGATAACAAGAGCAGAAAGATTGTTGATAATATTTTCATTCATAAGCATAAAGTAAAAAGGAATCACAAGAAATGGTGCAAGGCCATAAACCCTCAGTAACCTCTTCCAATAATATACATCCTCAAAAGTGACTTCTACATCCTCCTCTAAATAATGTCACCATCTGGGTATAAAATTTTGAAGTCTATCAAAGACATTTCTCAACACCACCCCAAAGAAACTTCAATACTCTTTCACTGTGTGATTTTTTTTAATATTCGGTGCTTTTGTTAGTACTGTTTAATAAACTAGGCATTCAATAAGTGCTATAAGACTGCCATTATTTTATTAATAATAGTTTCACACTTCTGACTTCAAATATAGGCTACTGTAACAAACTTGGGTAGCTATCCTTGATGTGTTGTGGGCTTGTCTATTTAACATCAAGTTCAAATGAAATAAAGAATTTACAGTATAAAAATCTGTTCTTAGCTTCAAGGCCACTTTCTCTCAACTTTGAAAATGTTATCATATTTAAAGACAGAAATGAGATTTAGTACTTTGAAGTTGCATTTTTCCTTGACTCCAAGAATACTGTCTTTAAGAAAATGACTCAGTGCTGACAGATCAAACGACACCATTGAAATATGACTCTATTCTTTCATTAGATAACTTTAGATGCAAAGGACAAAACTGAGAAAAGGAAAAGAAAGTCAGAATTTAGAGCTTTAAATTTATATGAATATATTATTAACCTACCTGTATATGTTGATAAAATTATCATTTGAATTTTGTTGCTTTTCATATATGATAAATGACCTTCATGGAACTACCTCTGGTCTTATATATATATCCTTATTTTAATCTATTAGTTCCATCTGTCATCTAAGATTCAAGGTAAAAAATGCATAGCATTATAGTATATATAAATACAATTCAGCTTTTCTGCAAGTGGTTGTAATCATAGGAAAAGAGTACCAATTGCAGCAAGAGATTAATCAGGACTGTGTGGACCAGAAGTGTATTGATATATCAATATATATCAAATATTTTTTTAAAATTTCATAGCACATTTGAGATGTCTTGTGTTTCAAACTTACAACACACAGTGAGATAGTGACAGCTCTTTACTAAAAAATAAAGAATATTGTAGCACAGGTGAGAAAAGATGAAATGATCACTTAGGACTACTCTATACTGATTCAGGGAAGTTGCTATATAGAAAACAATAATGTGTAAAAAGTCCAGGAAACATCTGTTTCTCCTTCTCTTTAAAGAGCAGGAGATTATTTTCTTGGTTTTATTCTGTCAAAATTGCACTTGTATTAGACTCAGAAAATATGGAGAAATACAGCTTTGACTTAACTGGAAAGTCATCCTAATGACTAGCACTCGTAGTCATGGAGGGAGTTATGCACACAATAGGAGGAAAAATGTATACACAAGTCTCATCCAGCTGTGAACCCTGTAACATGCCTGGAAACATAAGCACAGAGTTCCAATAGTGGCGTGAATGCTATGATTACAACAACTCATTTTTAATGTATTTATTGTTCATTTCATGTTATAGAATCCATACTAGACACTGTTAAGGTCATAAATAAGATTCATCTTTTCCTGTATGACAAACTTCATGGGGGTGCAACTGTAATGTAATCAATAAATGTATATTTGAAACATCAAAATTACCATAAGAACAGAGATGTGATGTTCTTTCTTGATGTTTTTATATATCATGGATATTGAGAAATATACAAAGAAATATATCCAGTGATATAGTGTTATTTCATTTGTTCTCACCATTAAAAATCCTCTGTGCTCTACATATTCAATTGTCAGACTGTTCCTGGAGAGAAGTGAAGATACTTAGTCAATCCAGATAAGGTACCAGTGACAAAGCAAAGAAATGACTCTTCCAAAGTCCACCTTGATGAGCTGATAAACTTATTAAGGTTTCATACAAGGCTGTTCACAGAGTTACTAAAAAAATGTAGGGGCTTCACAAAGGCAACTTCAGTACCAAAAAGTTTAGTACAACATGGTTAAGAAACTTGTATCTCTGGAGCTCTTTGCATGAGTTATAATCAGTTCAGTGGAGCAGGGGATTTCTTATTTTCTTTTCAGTATCTACTCTATGTAAAACCCTAGACCGGTAAGAATTTTATGAATATAAATCTTATTAGTATACTGAATTTCCTAATGTTTGCGAGTTGTTTGGTTCTTAAAATAGAATATTCCCTCTCTATAAGGGAATGTTTCAAGTTGGAACATCTTTTTTGTCTTAAAGTGCCTTCTTCCAGGATAGGAATGTTTCCATTAGAGAATATTGTTATACAACATCATGGAAAATATTATATTGTCTTACCTCTCTAGAGCTTTGTGTTTTTCTAAATGCCATATATCTGTTATATAATACAACATTTGGCTTTCCAGATTGCTTCTTTCATTTAGCAATTATATTTAATTTTCTGTCTTGTGTTTGTTGTATGAATTTAATCCCTTTACCTTCATATGCAATGATCTTTACTAATTTACTATGAAAGGCATAGCATGATCCCTACCAAATCTTAGAAACTATAAATAAAAACTGCTACATATTTTATATTAAGCTTTTAAAGACTTGTGTGTGTTTGGTGTGTGTTTGTGTGTGTGTGTGTGTGTGTGTGTGTGTGTGTGTCTGTTTGTGTCTGTGTCTGCTCATTCCGGTATAAATGTAGGTTTGAAAGTACATATTTGCATGCATGTAGTACGGACACCCACAGAGGCAACAATAAGACATGAGATTCTCTGGAACTAGAGTTATTGGTGGTTTTGAATAAAGAATATGCATTTTAAGAACTGAAGCCTGGTCTTCTGCAAAATTAAGCGTTCTTGACCTCAGCCATCTCTGGAAACCTTTCTCATTTTAGGGACACATAAGTTCTAATCTCAGTGAGTACCAACAGATACAATAATCAGAGCAAATAGTGGGACTGCTTCCTTTTGTAAGAAACTAGTTAATTAATTTTCATAGTATTTCTTTTTCCCACAATAAAGAAAGAGGAGTTTCTGCTGTTCCAATTCATCTGCTGATCTGGTGTTATTAGTGTGGATTTCAGCCATTCCAATAGAATAGTAGTGCTTTGAACTGACAGTTTAAGTTTTGGTTTCCCTATGACATATAATACAGATATTTTTAATGTTAATTTGTGGGTTGATTTTTCATGATATTACTTGCCATATGTATGTCTCCTTGGTTTAATTTTGTATTTTTTGTTAATATTGTGTTAGGTTACCACTAGGTTTTAATTATTTATATTATTATTATCTTATCAGTTATAGTATTTGATTTCTTTTTTATTTTCTATATGATATATTTTTTAAGTCAGGCATGTATTTTTATATTAATCAAGACTATCACAAATTTTTCTCTCATTGATTATATGACTGACACTACAATTTTAAAAGTTACATTTATTCCAAAACATGTAGATTTTATCTTCTATGAAACTCATTGTTTTACATCTGCTTTCAGAATCATAATAAATTTTGAAATTTTTTGGGGGGGGTTAAGTATATATCTTTTGTCATTTGTAATGAAAAACCAGTTGAGATGTTGACTAAAGTATAATTTGTATACTCCACCCCCTCACACATTGTGATGGGTTTTCCTCTGAAAATCTTAACAATGAATCTTTTCTACATTCACTGTTATAGTCAATTTAATTACAGTTCAGCTTGTCATCTCAAGATTGGTTTTTATAGAAGTTTGTACTTCAGTAATAATTCTGTAAAACTTCTCCCTTGTTCTGCAACTTTAGGTGTATCCATTTGCCCTACATCTTCACCTCTAAAAAATGTCTAAGAAGATTTGGTGATTTTTAGTTTGTCCAATTTTTTACGTGTTGCATGTAGTTTTTGCTACCAAGCTTTAAGATCCAGTTGACCTTGCTACCAGTCCTGCCCAGGATTCCTTGGATGCACAGATGAAACACACAGACACATAGATAGACACAGACACAGACACAGACACAGACACAGACACAGACACAGACACAGACACAGACACAGACACAGACACACTATTATAATTTTCGACCTGCCTCATGGCTCAATTGCTAGGTGCTTCTAATCAAGGGAAATGGCCTATGGTCACTCAACCTACAATTTCACATGTCTGGTCACCTTTTCTTCCTGCAAAGCATGGCAAAAATACCATTCATTCCCCTGCATATGCTAGCCTTCCTGTGGGGACCTGGAAGTTTCATCTATTATGTACAGCTTATTGGATGCTAGGATCCTTTCTGGTGGATCAAGAAGCAATTGGGGAACAGGACCTTGGCATCAGAAACACTCCATACATTTCTGTCCAATAGAAAAAAAAAACTCTTCTTTCAGACATAAATTGAACAAAACCATTGTCTAAATTACAAAGGTTGGATGAAATAAGATGATCTGGAATCAGCAAAGGTATTTTGAGAAGAAAGCAGAAGCAGGGGAATCAAACAGGTCAGTTTAGCATGTCTGAGAATGAATCTTGCCAAAGCTGTACATTTTGTAATACATAAATCTAAGAACAAAGATTTTAGTACCATTAAGATATTTGTATAAATTATGTAAGGATAAAATTTTGTTCCTTCTTTTAGCAGGTGAAAGATAGCTCTCTTTTTATATGAGTTAATTTTGCTAATAACATTTTGTAATAAGTCTGCATTCATGACATGGGAAGGATGGCACAATGAATCTTTAACTGTCCTGTTTGTTTCTCCTGATTTTTCTATTTCTTCATGGGTTTTCTTTCTTTCATGTCATATCTATATGATTCTGAATGGAGTGCAAAACCTTTTCTTATTTCCAGTCCACACAAATAAAGAACCTATCCTTCAAAATAACAATTCCTTGGTCCAGTAATAGGACATCATTAAACATTTAGTTTAACTGGTCTCCAGAGAAATATTAATATAACCACCAAACTCAAAACCACATTCATTTAAAAACTAAAACAAGACAAGGCAAAATATACAATTTTATGAGAGCAAATTTAACTATTGTTTATCTTAGAGCAAAAGCCATTGGTATTCTGTTCAAGAAATTTTCACCTGTGCCTATGTGCTCAAGGTTCTTCACCAGTTTCTCTTCTATTAGTTTCACTGTATCTTGTTGTATGTGTAGGTCCCTCATCCACTTGGACTTGAGTTTGTGTAAGAAGATGAGAATGGATCAGTTTGCATGACCACCAGTTGAACCAACACTGTTTCTTGAAAATGCTGTCTTTTTTTCCACTGGATGGTTTTAGCTACTTTGTCAAAAATTAAGTGAACATAAGTATATGATTCATTACTGGGTCTTCAATTCTGTACCATTGATCTACATGACTGTCTCTTGGCCTCAACCAGATTCTCTTGGATCCATGGAAGAAACACCCACACTTTAAAATAATTTTTAACCTGCCATATAGCTCAATTGCTAGGTGCTTCTAATATCTTCTACCTGGAGAAACAGCTGATAGTCACTCCACTTGAGAATTCACATGTCTGGTCACCTTTTCTCTCTCTGATGCATGGCAGTAATACTGGTCTTTCCCCTGCATCTGCTAGCTTGCCTGTGGAGACCCAGAAGTCCTGCCTATTCTGCCAAGCTCATTGGCTCAAGACTAGCGTCTTTATTAATGGATCAAGAACCAATTAGGGAACAGGACCTTAGTATCAGTGCCACTTTCTATATTTATTTATTTTCACAATATGCTGGCAACTTTTAAACTTCTCAATGCGGATTTTTCTGAAGTGCTCTTTAGGCTTAAGCTTTTTAAAATGTTATTGTGGTTTAAGTTACAATTTTATAAAGTAAAACAAAATATGTGAACAATTTTCTTTGAACAATATTGTTATTTATGTTTCACTGTGGGAAAAGGTGACTTACATATTTTATTTTCTCTTAGGTAGTTAGGATGGTGTCTCAGTTAGGGTTTTCATTGCTGTTAAGAAACACCATTACTTTGGTAAGTCATATAAAGACAAACATTTCATTGGTGCTGGCTTCCAGTTTTAGAGGGTCAGTCAATTATTATAATGGTGGGAAGCTTGGCATCATGCAGTCTCACTTGGTACTGGAAGATTCAAGAGTTTAACATTTTGATCCAAAGAAACAGGAGAAAACTCTCTTCTGTACTAGGCCAATCTTAAAAATTAGGAGCCATCTTAACCTGCATACACAGTGACATACTTCTTTAAACAAATCCATGCCTATTCCAGCAAGATTTCACCTCCTAATAGTGCCATTTCCCATGGGCCAAATATATTCAAACTACCACAGATAGTGAGATAAAAGCATGTTTTCATGTAAAAATAAACCATACTACAACAAGTGGTACATAAAAATATTGTTTTGAATATACTTGTATTTAGGTATATAGAGTAAATTGTTCAAAATTACTTGGAATCTTTCATGTCAGCATTATCACAGAATTGTAATTACTCATCCAAATCAACTTTGACATGGAAAATATATTTATTCTTCTTTGTGTTTTTGGTTTCGCTCATTGTAAAAGATTTGAATGATTGGTTACTAATTGAAATGTCTGACTTGAGCTCTTTTGGTAGTAGTATTTTCATAGAATAAAAATCATTGAAGTAGAACCATTTGCATTAAAGGAAACTACTTACTTTTTCTTTATGTACACTTAGATTTTGAAATATTTTTAAATCATAAAGATTAAATTTTAAGGTTCATTCTGTCCTGAATCTATCATCACAGTTAAACAGTATAAAACACCACATAACCAATATCACTAGTTTTCTAAAAGTCAGGAGACCTATAATTTTTGGCTATTGAATATTTGTAGTTTCATTTATTCCTAATATGAAAGAACAGTGGAAAGTAGTTAACATTGCATGAAATGATTAATTAACAAAATTTGTTGAATTTGGTGGGTATTTTTATCACAGAAGCTACATGACTTGTGGGTATTTTATCAATTCTTACAGCAGGTATAGCTTCATGTAACCTTTGCATTGCATGCTGTATTCTCTTTAGTTGTTGATATTATTGACATTCTATGTAGCTTTAGAGCCCTTTCTTGATTCTCTGAAGACTTTAGACTCTTCATTCTTCATGAAACTTTAGTGAGTCTACTGTTTTCAATTCCTATACCAAACAGAACAAGATTTCTTTTTTTTCCTCTAGCATTCAGTTTATCAGCTGTAGAATTTCTCCTGTAATATTTTTGAGGTTGCTTATGTGTACTATCATATCGTTTATAAATAGTGATACCTTGATTTTCTCTTTGCCATTTTGTATCCCCTGGATCTCCTTATATTACCTTATTGACCTACCTAGAACTTTGAGTCCTATTGTGAATAGATATGTGGAAAGCGTCCACATCTTTGTCTTGTTCACGATTTTAGTGGAATTGCATCAAGTGTCTCTCAGTTTAATTTGACATTGGCTGTTGGTTTGCTTTAAATTGCTTTTTATTGTGTTTTAGATAAGGGCCTTGAATTCTGGATCTCTCCAATACTTTTAACATGAAGGGGTGTTGTATTTTGTCAATTGTCTTTTCAGCCTCTAATGAGATGATCATATGACTTTTTTTCTTGAGTTAGTTTATACAATTATGTTAAGGGATTGTCATATATTGAACCAACCTTGCATGCCTGAAATGAAGCATATGTGATAATGGTGAATGATGATTTTGATGTGTTCTTAGATGCAGGTTGCAAGAATTTTATTGAGTATTTTTGCCTCAGTATCCTAATTGTTCTGAGCTTATATTTTTTTGTTTGTGTCCTTGTGTGGTTTGAGTATTAAAGTAATTGTGATTTATAGAATGAATTAGGTAGTGTTCCTTCTGTTTCTATTTTATGGAATAGTTTGAGGAGTATTGATATTATCTCTTCTTTGAAGGTCTTGTAGAATTCCACACAAAAGCCATCTGGGATTTTCAGTTGGGAGACTTTTAATGACGGCTTCTATTTTAAGGACTTCTATTTTCTTAGGTTATATGAGTCTAAGATATGAGCCTGTATATTTGGTTTTCCTGCTGTTGATTTAATTTGGGCACATAATTTCTCTCTAGAAAATCATCCATTTCATCTAGATTTTCCAGTTTTTTTAAGTATAGGCTTTTGTAATAGGACCTAATGATATTTTGAATTTCCTCAGTTTTTGTTGTTATGTCTCATTTTTAATTTCTGATTTTGTTAATTTGTCTTTGTGTCACTTAGTTGCTTTGGCTATGGGTTTATCTATCATGTTGATTCTATCAAATAACCAGGTTTTAGTTCTGTTGATCCTTTATATAGTTCTCTTTGTTTCTATTTGGTTGATGTCAGCTCTGAGTTTAACTACTTCCTGACTTCTGTTTCTCTTTAGTGTGTTTGCTTCTAGAGCTTTCAGGTGCACTGCTCAGTTGCTAGAGTAGGAGCTCTCCAATTTATTTGCAAAAGCACTTAGTGCTATGAATTTTCCTCATTCTTTACCATGATTTGGGGAATGCCGTGTCTTCATTTTCATTTAATTTTAGGAAATATTAAACTTCTTTCATAATTTCTTCTCTGACCAAGTTATTATTGATTAGAGAGTCGTTTAGTTTCCATAGGTATAGAAGCTTTCCGTTAGTTTTGTTGTTATCGAATCTACCCTTAGTCCTTGGTGACCTGATAGGATGCATGAGATTATTTCAGTTTTCTTTTTGTATCAGTTGAGGCTTGTTTTGTGACTGATTATATCATTAATTTTGGAGAAGGTCCCAGGAGGTGCTGAAAAGAAGGTGTATTCTTTTGTTTTAGAGTGAAATGTTCTGTACGTATCTGTTAAATCCATTTGGTTTATAGCCTTTATAAGTTTCACTCTGTTTCTATTTGGTTTCTGTTTCAATGACCTGTCCATTAGTGGGAGTGGGGTTTTGAAGTCTCCCATTATTATTGTGCGTTGATAACTTTAGGGTAAAATGCTATTTCAACCTAAATAGTTTGATATTAGGATGGCAACTCCACCTTGTTTGTTGAGAATTGTTTGCTTGGAAGAAACTTTTCCAGCCTTTTACTCTGAGGTAGGGATTGTATTGGTAATTGAGGTTTGTTTCTTGCATTCAACAAAAATTCTGTTTGCTTATCCAGTCTGTTAGCTTATGCTGTTTTGTTGGGAAATTGAGTCTCTTGATATTGAGAGATATAATAAGCAGATGATTGTTAGTTTCTGTTATGTTTGTTTTTGTAGGTGGCATTATGTATATATGATCCTCTCCTTTTGGATTTGCTGTGAGATGATTAATATCTTGTTTTTTTTTCCCCTTTGGTGTAGGTACCCTCCTCAATTGGAATTTTCCTTTTAAAATTCTGTATAAGGCTAGATTGGTAGACAGATATGATTTAAATTTGGATTTGTCTTGAAATATTTTGGTTTTTCTATCTATTCTGATTGGGAGTTTTGCTGGTTATAGTAACTTGGGTTAGCATTTATGTTGTCTTAGGGTCTTCATAACTTTTGTCTAGACTCTTCTGGCTTTTAGGATCTCTGTTGAGAAGTCTGGTTTAATTCTGATAAGTCTACTATTATAAGTTACTTGGCCTTTTTCCATTACAGCTTTTAATATTCTTTCTTTATTCTGTGCATTTAATGTTCTGATTATTATTTGATGAGAGAAATTTCTTTTCTCGACCAATATATTTGGTGTTCTATAGACTTCTTGTATATTAGTGGCCATCTCTTTCTTTAGGTTGGGAAATTTTTCTTCTATGATTTTGTTGAAGATTCATGATTTGGGGTCCATTGACCTGGGGATATCTACTCTTTTATATTACTATTATTCTTAGGTTTGGTCTTTACATTGTGTCCTGGGTTTCCTGGATTTTGTAGGTTAGTAGTATTTTATGTTTTGAATGTTTTTGACTGTTGTGTCAATATCTTCTCAGGTATGGTTTACACCTGAAATTCTCTCTTCTATCTCTTGTATTGTGTTGGTAGTGCATCTTGCATCTGTAGTGTCTGACCTCTTTCCTAGGTTTTCCATTTCCAGGGTTGCCTCCATTTGTGTTTTTTTTTTTTTTTTTTATTGTTTCTACTTCCACTTTTAGGTGTTGGATCACTTTATTCAATTTCTTCACCTGTTTGATTGTGTATTTCTGTATTTCTTTAAGGGATTTATTTGTTTCCTATTTAAGGGCTTCTACTTGTTTACCTGTGTTTTCTTATATTTCTTTCAGTGAGCTATTTACATCCTCTTTGAAAGACTATTATCTTCATGAAATAAGATTTTGTGTCAGCATCCTAATTTTCAGGTGTTTTCATGTATCCAAGGCCTACTGTGGTAGGAGAACTGGGTTTTGGTAATGTTAATGTATGTTAGACACTGTTGGTTATGGTCTTTCATTTGCCTCTCCATCTGATTATTTATGGTTTTAGCTGACCTGGGTGTCTCTGTCTGGAGCCTGCCTTCTGTGTCCTTGTATTGCTTCATGTATCCTTGTAGGCCTGTGGCCCTGGCTAGAGGCCCACTGGGAGGCCTTCAGACTATGTAGTCTTCAGAGGAGAAGACAAGCTGTTGATCTCTTGTCCTGTGTACAGCTGATCACCTGGAAGTCCTTAAAACTGTTGTATCTTCAGAGATGCAGACATTGTGGTTATCTTTAAAATGTAATATTTACATACTTCAAAAATTAATCAGTATCTTCATCAGGATTAGAAAAATTAAAGCAGTTTGAAGATTCTAAATCAAGTAGTGTCATAATGGTTAATGTAAAAAATAACAAAAAATAGTTGATAGAATATAAACTGATATACACCCTATGTGGATCAGTAATAAGGTTTATTATAAAGAAAGAGAAAGAGAAAGACTGGAGAGACAGAGAGAGAGACAGAGAGAGAGACAGAGAGAGAGAGAGAGAGAGAGAGAGAGAGAGAGAGAGGATAACTAGATATTAAGCTATAACTATTTTTCCTCTACTACTACTCTTGGCTGTGTACTCAAAGAACTTTCATTTAAAATATCACAGATAGACTTTTACATCCATTTAATATTATATGTTCACTACAGCTAGGAAACAAACCAGTAGAATTTCCATCAATGCATAAGTAAAGAAAATGTGACACATAGATGAAGTTTTTATTCACTAAATGATTAAAGTATATAAGTGATTAGAATTGTTTAAAATATTCTTAAATCAGTAAGAAAAAATAACATTTTTAAATATTTGTAGTTTCTTTATAATAGATACTTTATAGCTTCCAGAAGAAAAGTGCATGCAATTATATATTGTTTGCCAGCACTGGTGTGTATGGTAGCTCTAATAGAAGAAAAGCATGCAGTTTTCATCTTAATATTTGAGTAAATTGCTGCTGAGAAGAGTTAGGAAAATGGCTTCATTATAGAAATATATGTGATTATCCAGGTGTGGTGGTAGGAAGGAAATTTTGGAGAATGAAATAGCTCCTTCCTAGCTGAGCTATTGTTCTGTCCAAACCCTTCAAGGTTACATTAACCTACAACTGTCAAAAGTGTTATTATTAAAGCTTAAATAGGCTTAAATAAGTTACTTTCCTAGAAAAGACATTTTATTGAAAACCAGAGAATTCAATAAATGCATATTCTACTTTTAGTTTGCAGAGTCAGGAAGTTAAAAAAATACATAAAAAATGCAAAATAATTTTTTCAGCAAAATATTAATATTGTATTAATTAACCTGGCTGCAGATTATGAAATAAACATTACCTACAAATAGTAAAAATATATAATTAAATCTCAGAAATGAAGATATATTTTAAGATATCAAGCCAAATATAAGTATTAATATAATTAATATGACCATTTATTAATAAATTTGTATTTTATGATATAGTTATGCAAAATATTATACATCCTGAAAAATAAACACATGCATACAGGGTATCTATGAAATACTAAAATGAGTTAACATTTCAAAATTCAAAATGACAATTAATTTTAACATGATGACTTTAAATATAATTTTATTATTATTACAAATAGGAAACACATGATTCAAGAGTAAAAGCTTTTCTTAATCTATATGCACAGTGTTTCATATTGTTTTACTCTATTTACAAAAGTTTATAGACATGAATATCATTTTACAAATTTTCTAAGAACTCTAGTCTAAATTGTTTAAAAGTGCTTAAATTTCCTATTTTCTGAAAACGTGTCATGCTAAATCTCACGTCTTCATATTTTTATCTGAAATGTCATTATATCCTTTACATTTTTAATTTCACTCTTCCATTTTTCTGTCTTGAAATGTGTTTTCCAAATGAGAACATACTAGCACATACATGTGAACATCAGAACAAAAGATTCAGATGCATCCTAATGTCACTACTTAACATTTTTCAATAATCTATATTTATATCTAATTTATAGACTATGAATCATTACATTTTATATGAACTTCTTGATTAAAATTTTACATGATATATCATAATTTAGTCTGTCAAAATTAGAGCAATTACTTGTTTCATTTGTTTAAATTAATCTATTTTACAAGATAATATAATTATTTAATTTCTCCCTTTTCTTTACTTCTACCAAGCCCTCCCATATGCCCTATCTTATTCTTTCAAACTCATGACTTCTATTTTCATTGATACACACACACACACACACACACACGTATATTTGTATGTGTATGTGTATGTGTATGTGTATGTGTATGTGTATGTGTATGTGTATGTGTATGTGTATGTGTATGTGTATGTGTATGTATATGCCCCATTGATCACCCTTGCCCACAGTCTTTCCCTCCATCCCCACTCTTTCATCACTGAGCAAGTGGGACTTTCCTTGGGTATACCTCCCATGTATCCCTGGCATATCATATTTCTACAAAACTAGCCAAATCTTCTCCCACTGAGGCCAAACTAGGCTGCCTAGCTAGAAGAACATATCTCATTTCAGGCAAAAGCTTTTGCATACCCTCCTCCAGTTGGTTGAGACTCACATGAAGACTAAGCTGTACATCTGCTACAGCTATGTAGAGAAGCCTAGGTCCACTCTGTGTACATTCAAAGTTTGGTGTTTCAGTCTCTGTGATGCCCAGGGGAGGGTCCATTTTAGTTGAATTTGTTGTACTTCCTGTAGGTTGCCATTCCTTCTGGAGCCCCAATCCTTCTCAACATTCTTCCATAAGAGTCAATAAGTAAGCTCTGTCTACTGTTTGGCTGTGGGCATCTACATCTTTCTGAATTAGCCTCAGGGTAGAGCCTCTCAGAGGTCAGCCATACTAGACTCTTTTCTACAAGCATAACAGTATCATTAACTGTCAGGGACTGCTCTTGCCCATTGGATGGGTCTCAAGTTGCGCCTGTTATTAGTTGGCTATTCCCTCTGTCTCTGCATAATCCTCTATACCTGCATTTTGTTTAAACAGAATAGATTTTGCCTCCAAAGTTTTGTGGGTTGGTTGATGTCCTTATTACTCCAATGGGGTTCCTGCCAGGCTACAGGATGTGTCCCCTTCAGGCTCCATATCATCACTGTAAGTCCCGGTGAAGGCCACCTCCAGTGATTCTTAGTCACCTTCCTTATCCCAGGTTTCTGTCTCATCCTCAGATGCTCCTACTATCATACTCACATGAGTTACATATTTTATTAATTCTTATGGCCATTTGGCCATTCCTTCTGTCCACACACTTGATCCTGACCCCCTCCCCCCCATCCTCATCCCATTTTCACTCATCCAGATATCTCCTACCATCTGCCTATTATGGCTATTCTATTCCCTCCTTTAAGTAAGATTCAAACATCCTCACTTGTGCCTTCCTCCTTGTCTCTGGGTATTTAATATTTTCTTGCTTATACCCACTTATAAGTGGGTAAACACTGTGCATGCCCTTGTGGGACTGGGTTATTTCATTCATAATGATATTTTCAAGATCTACCAAGTTGCCTGCAAAATTCATGATGGCATGGTTTATAAAAGCTGAACAGTATTCCATTGCATAGATCTACACTTTTTCATTATCCATTCTTCAGCTGAAGTATATCTAGGTTGTTTCCAGTTTCTGGTTATTATGAATAAAGCTATGATGAACATAGATGAGCATTCATGGGATGGTAGAGCACCTTTTTGGTATATGCTAGGAAGTGGTAGATGTGGGTCTTATTTTCAGTATTCTGAGAAAATGATAAATAGATTTCAAGAATGGTTGTAAATTTTGCATTCTTAACTATATCCTGAGCCATCCCAGAGGACACATTAGAACAGTTGGTAAGAGCTCCCCACCCCTGAAGTCCCAGATCTACTTCTGGGAGCCCAGTGGACTATGGACCCATCCCCAATCAAAACCCCTGTCTCCCAATACCACTCCCTTTCTGACTGGTCTTTTCTGCTGGGGCAGACTGCTAGCCAGTCTGCTTCCCTGAAGACACCATATCCTGAGCCATCCCAGAAGATTTGCTGCACTCAGGGCAGACAGACAACTGACACCACAGCCTGGGGCATTCCAGGAGGACTGCTGCACAGAAGACAACTGAGCAAATGATCACCTGATTCCAGGATCTCCTCTGTATACAGCGCAACTGGGTAACAGATACTACAGTCTGAAGACATTTTGTGGACTCTGTGGCATGCAGGGCAACTAATTTAAGAGTTCTGCTGCACACAGGAAAACAGAAACCTGTAGTCCCACCTCCCCTACTCACCCCCATAGAACATCTTCACACAGAACAACAGCTTGACTACTTCTTTGAAGATCCAATAGTTTGAAGGCCTCCCAGGAGATCTGCTGAAACCAGGACCACAGATCAGTAGCTTTTCTGCCCTTTTCACAAGCCTGCAGTTGGAAGGCTCCATAGGTGGTCAGCTACAGTCAGGGCCACAGTCCTACTGAGAAACCTTAAGCAACCCAGTGACAAAAGAGGCAGACTCAAGACAGAGTCACCCAGACCAGCAAACACCAGGATTAACCAGATGGTGAGAGACAAGTGCAAGACCAGAAGCAACAGAAGCCAATATACATGGAAATCATCAGAAACCAGTTATCTGACCAGAGCAAGCCCTGAATATACCAATACACCTGAAAATCAAGAAGCTATCCTTTAAGGAGGATATAAATACCTCACTGAAAGAAATACAGGAAAACACAGGTAAAGAGTTAGAAGCCTTTAAAGAGGAAACAAATTTTTAAAAGAAATATAGGAAAACACAATCAAATAGGCAAAGGAATTGAGATAAGTGATTCAAGACCTAAAAACTGAAGTAGAAACATTGCACAAATACAGGAAAATTTGAAAATAGAAAATATTGGAAAGAGGTCAGGAATAACAGAATCACCCAGCATCACCAATGGAATACAAGAGATAGATGAGACAATCTCACGTGTAGAAGATACCAGAAAAAAAGAGATTGGCACAACTGTTGAAGAAAATTCAAAACTAAAAGAAAAAATGGAAATTCAAGATACAATGAAAAGACCAAATTTAAGAATAATCAGAATAGAAGAGAACAAAGATTACCAGTTTGAATGATCTGAAAATGTCTTAAACCTAAAGAAAGAGATGGCCATAGAGGTACAAGAAGCTTATAGAAAACCAAGTAAATGGGGTCAGAAAAGAAAATTTTCTCATCACATAATAATCAAAACACTAAATGCATAGAATGAATAAAGAATATTAAAAGCTGAAAAGAAAAAAAAGGTCAAGTACATACATATTAAAATTACACCAGACTTCTAAACAGAGATGATGAAAGCCAGAAGAACCTGGTCAGAGTTTATCCAGACTCTAAGAGAACAGAAATGCCAATCTAGGCAACTATACCTCGCAAAACTTTCAATCAACATAGATGGAGAAAACAAAATATTCCATGATAAAATTAAATTCAAACAGTAACTCTCTACTAATGCAGCCCTATAGAGGATCCTAGAAGAAAAACCCTAACACAAAGAGGGTAACTACAACAAAGAAAAGTCAAGATATTAAGCATCTCACAACAAAACTATAAGGAGAGAACCATAGCATATAAGGTCACCTACAAAAACAAATATATCAGAAAGCAACTGTCATCTGTCTTTAGTGTCTCTCAATATTAATGCACTCAACTCATATAAAAAGACATAAGCTAACAGGCGGGATATGAAAAGAAGATTCAATATTTTGCTGAATACAAGAAACACACTTCAATAACAAAGATAGCACTTTCTCAGAGTAAAAGAGTGGAATAAGGTTTTCCAAGCAAATGGTCTAAGGAAAAAAAGCCATTTTATCCAATAAAATAGACTTTCAACCAAAGGTTATCAAGCGAGATGAGAAAGGACACGTCATATTCATCAAAGGAAAATTCCACCAAGAGAAAATTTTAGTTCTGTTCAGAGCTGAAAATAGAAGTCATTAAAAACCTCCCAACCAAAAAATAAGAAAATAAAAAATAGAAAATAAATAAAAGGACAAGGCCAAGTGAATTTAGTGTGAAATTCTACCAGATCTTCAAAGAAGACATGATATCAGTATTCATCAAACTATTCCATAAAATATAAAATTAGGGAACACTACCTAATTCATTCTATTAAGCCACAATTACTCAGATACCTAAACCACATAAAGACTCAACCAAAAGATAGAACTTCAGACCAATCTGTCTTAAGAATTTCAATGCAAAAATGCTCAGTAAAATTCTTGCAAACTCAAGAACACATCAAAACCATCATTCACCAACATCAAGTAGGCTTCATTCCAGAGATGCAATCTTTATTCAATATATGGAAATCCATTAATGTAATCCACTCTATAAACATACTCAAAGAAAAAATTATATTATTATCTCCTTTCATGTAGGAAAAGCATTTGAGAAAATATAACACCCTCTTGTTGTAAAAGTATTGGAGAGATCAGGAATTCTAGCCCCATACCTTATATATTAGAAGCAATTTATGGCAAACCAGAAGCCAATGTCAAATTAAATTGAGACATACTTGAAGCAATCCCACTAAAATTGAGGACAAGCCAAGGAAGCCAACTCTTTCTGTATCTATTCAATATAGTACTCAAAGTACTAGCTAGAACAATAAGAAAACAGAAAGAGATTAAGGGCATACAAATTGGCAAAGAAAAATAAAGTTATCACTACTTGCAGATGATATGATAATATACATGAGTAACCACAAAAATTCTACCAGAAAACTTCTCCAGATGATAAACAACTTCAGCAAGTTGGCTGGATATAAAATTAACTCAAATAAATCAGTAGGCTTCCTTTATACAAATGATAAACAGGCCGAGAAAGAAATTAGGGAAACAACTCCATTTACAATAGCCACAAATAATATAAAATGTTTTATGGTAACTCTAACCAAACAGGTAAAAGACCTGTATGGCAATAACTTCAAGTCTCTCAAGAAAGAAATTGAAGATCTTAGAAAATTTCAGAAAATGGAGAGATCTCTCATGCTCATGGATTGCTAGAATCAATATAATAAAAATGACCATCTTGCCAAAGGCAATCTACAGATTCAATGAAATCCCAATCAGAATCCTAACATAATTTTTCCAATACATGGAAAGAGCAATTCTCAGATTAATCTGGAAAGGCAAAAAACCCAGAAGAGTAAAAACAATTCTTAACAATAAAAGAACTGCTGGGGGAATTATTATCCCTGACCTCAATTTTTACAACAGAGCAATAGTGATAATAACTGCATGGTAGAGACAGACATGTTGACCAATGAAATAGAATATAGAATTGAAGACACAGAAATAAAACCACACACTTACTGATACTCAATCTTTGACAAAGAAGGCAAACATATACAATATCAAAAAGAAAGCACCTTTAATAAATGGTTCTGCTCTAACTGGCTGTCTGTATGTAGAAAAATGAAAATAGACCCATAGATGTCACCATGCACAAAGCTCAAGTACAAGTGGATCAAACACCTCAACATAAATCCCAGATACACTGAATCTAATAGAAAATAAAGTGAGAAGAAGACTTGAACTCATTGTCACAGGGGGAAATTTCCTAAACAGTCCTCCCATGGCTTATGCTCTAAGATCAAGTATTGATTAATGGGACCTCATGAAACTGGAACACTACTGTAAGGCAAAGGACATAGTCAATAAGACAAATCAGCAACATATAGATTGGGAGAAAAATTTATTCTAACCCCACATATGATAGAGGGCAAATATTCAAAATATACAAAGAACCGAAGAAGCTAAAGACCAAAAAAACCAAACAAGCCAATCAAAAGATGTGGTAGATTCCTCCTCACAAGAGAGGAATCTGGAATGACTGAGAAGCACCGAAAGAAATGTTCAAATTCCTTATTTATCAAAGAAATGTAAGTCAAAACGACCCTGAGATTCCACCTTACATCAAACAGAATGGCTAAGCTTAAAACATCAGGTGACAGTACATGTTGGCGGGAATGTGGAGAAAGAGGAACACTCCTACACTGCAAACTAGTACAACCACTCTTGAAATCAATCTGGAGGGTCCTCAGAAAATGGGAACTATTTCTACCTAAAATCCCAGCAATACCACTCTTGGGAATATACCCAAAAGATGCCCCAGCATGCCACTATTACTCAGGCTATGGAGCACTCACAAAAACGGACCTATAATGACTGCCCTCTGAGAGGACAAACAAGGAGCTGCAAGAGTTAGATGCAGATATTTGCACCTAACCAGCGGACAGAAGCTGTTGACCACTTTGATTCAATTAGGGAGAGCCTGAAAGAAGCTGAGGAGGAAGGCGACCTTGTTTGAGGGCCAGCAGTCTCAATTAACCTGAACTCCTGAGATCTCTCAAATACTGGACCACAAACCAGGCAGCATACACCAGCTGATGTGAAGCCCCCAACACATATACAGCAGAGGACTTCTGGGTCTGGGTTCAGTCAGAGAAGATGCTCCTAACCCTCATGAGACTGGAGTTCCCCGGGAGTTTAGAGGTCTGGTTGTGTGGGGGTGGATGATGAGGACATTCTCGTGGAGATAAGGGGCTGTTGGGGTGGAGGTATAGAATGTGGAACAGTCAGAGACTGAGACAGAAGGGGACTAAAAATAAAATCTTGAGTTTAAATAAATAATAAATAAAAGATTAAATAAAAATATAATTCAGAAGGAAACCTGATGATTCAAACCACCAATGGAAGGGTGTTCACCGTGACCCACATCCTTGCCAGCATGCACTGTCCTTTAAGGTTTTGATCTTATACATTCGGATGACTGTAAGATGGAATCTCAGAGTTCTTTGATTTGCATTTCCCTGATGATGATGGTCTTTGATATTTTTTAAGTTCTTCTTGGTCATTCGAGATTCTTTATTGAGAATTCTTTGTATAGTTTTGTAACCCGGTTTTAAGTTTGGTTATTTGGTTTGTTGGTTTCTAACTTCTTGAGTTCTTTATACGTTTAAGATATTAACCATCTGTCAGATACAGGGTTGGTGAGGGCACTTTCCTAATCTTCATGCTGCTGTTTTGTCCTGTTGACAGTGTCCTTTGCCTTATTGAAGCTTTCTGGTCTCATGAGCTCTCAATTGTTGATCTTAAAGCATAAGCCATTGTTGTTTTGTTCAGGAAATTGTATCCTGTATCAGTGTCATCAAGAGTAGTTTCTAATTTCTCTTCTATGAGATTTAGTGTATCTGGCTTTATGTTGATGTTCTTGACTCACTTGGACTTGAAGTTTTGTTCAAGGTGACAAATATAGATCTGTTTTTATTTTTCATTTCAACATCCAATTACACCAGCATCATTTATTGAAGATACATTTTTCTTCTGTTGTATGGTTTTGGCTTCTTTATCAATTAACTGTCCTAAGGTGTGTGGGTTTATTTCTGGGTCCTTGATTTAATTCCATTGATTGACTTCTCAATTTCTGTACCAATACCAAGCAGTTTTTATAATTATTGCTCTGTGGTACATCTTGAGGTCAGGAATGGTGATTTCTCCAGTTCTTTCATTTTCAGGATTGTTTTGGATATCCTGGGTTCTTTTTGCTTCCACCTGAAATTTAGAATTGTTCTTTCAAGGTTTATAAAATACTGTATTAGAATTTTGATGGAAATTGCATTGAATCTGTAGGTTACTTTTAGTAAGATGGTCATTTTTCACTATGTTAATCCTATCTTTCCATGGGACTATTTACATTCTTTTATTCCTATTATTCTTAGGTTAGGTCTTTTCACGGTATTCCAATTTTTCTCAATGTTTTGTGTCAGGATGCCGTTAGATTTAACATTTTGTTTTAGGGGTGTGTCAATTTTTTCTGAGTTTATACACATGAGGTCCTCTCTTCCATGTCCTGTATCCTTTGACAATGTTTACATCTGTTATTCCTGTCTTATTTAAATATTTCTACCTGTTTGACCTCATTTTATTGCATTTGTTTAAGGGATTTATTCATTTCCTTGTTAAAGACATCTATCATCTTTATGCTATTGCATTTGAGGTCATTTTTCTTGTGCTTCAGTTGAGTTAGAATATCCAGGGCATACTGTAGTAAACTAGCTGTACTCTAAAGTTGTCAAATTACTGTGGTTTTGTTGATTGTATTCTTTCAAAGCCCTTTGCCATCTGGATGGATTTGGTCTCTAGATGTTCCTCTTGTAGTAGATATTGGGAGGGGATTAAACTAAATAGTCCTGGTATGACAATCCTCTGATGCATATACTTGGACTGTATTGTTCTGTATCTGCAGGTCTGCATGATTCAGTATCCTAGGTCTGTGTGGTTCAGAAGCTGTAGGCTTAATAGATGTGAGCAGAGGTTTGGTGGGAGAATGGAAGTATGCCTTGGCTAGCAGGCCACCTCGGGCCACTTGGCTTACTCTAGAGGATACAACAAGCAGGGAATGTGGATAAGGGAAGGGAAGTTTACCTGTATGGTTCAATATCTACAGGTCTGCTGAAGGTAGGTGGAGAGAAAGGGGGAGAATCCACATTGTGTGTGATTGTGTGTGTTTTAAGCTTCACTTTCCATTCAAAATATATACTGCTATGTAGATAAAAATGTTTATGAATTATACAAATAGTACATAATATAGTTTCCCACTAGTTTAGACTACTTTGGTTTTGAAAACTAAGCAATTAAGACAAGCTATTAAAGATATAAATAAATCGTTGTACATTATTTTTTCTGAAAAAGTTACATGATGTGTGAAAATAATATAACTATATAGATTATTTAGAAGAACAAAAAGGAAAGGGTGGAATGAGCAGGTGCTTTTTAACAAGACATGTGTCTTTCTTTGTTCACATGCACAACTGTTGGTATGATACTGTATATTTGCCATGTTACCTTTGACTGTCTTAACAACAACTATGAGCTACATCAGGAAGTTCAGAATGCAGGAATATATAACCGAGATCTCAAAGCACTGGTTACTAAATTATGAAATAAACTAACACAGTTTAATTTGACCACATGATTATTCTTTATTACTTCATTTTCATTGCTTTTGTTTGTTTTCATTATAATATAAATTAATTACTTAAAAGTTTCTGTTTATTTTGTAGGCCAAGTGGGAGATATATGCTTCAAACTAATTGTAGACTTGAGCCTCTGTTTCTTTCTTAAGTCTCATCACCTAATTTTGATTTTAACATTGTGTATGACAGATCATTTCATGTTGTTTATAAATCTAATGTATACTTACAAAGACTATCTCTATGAAATTATCCTGTGAAGTGCTTTAGTGACTCAGGTCAGATGAGTATGTTGTATACCCTCATGTCTGTCATAGCACAGAAGCAGTGGTTTGGAAGGGGTTTTTGGTTGGTTGATTTTTTTAGACCAGTTTTAATTTTGTAGTTAAGGTTGACCTATGACTTGTGCTATGACATCACTTATTTCCTGTGTGTTGGAATGACAGTTTGTGTTACTCTTCCTGGTAAATGGATTGTTGTTTGAAGAATTTGAGCAGACATAAAAGAGAAAAGTTGTACCTATTGGATCCATTTTTTGTGAGTGTGTTTCTAGGGACTATCACTATCGTCTTCCTGTATCAAAATCTCTATCTCATATGAGAACAAGAAATATAGCAATGAAATGTTTAGGAGTACCTTATGAGCCATTATGCAACATACAGACCTCTTTCTTCACAGTTGGGCCTCCAAAGTGTTGAATGTGCTACCATCAGTAACAATTGTTGCTCTACTTTGGACATGATTTGACTCTATAACAAAGGTACGTGCTGGAAAAGTGGTGGTGATGAGCTGACAAAGACACTAAGTACAATGAAGATATTGCACTTTGAGGCAATTATTCTCACCTAATGGAGAAGTCTCTTCAGTAAGGATAGTTACAAAACAAATTCAATTATCCCCTCTTCCCCTTTTCCTCATTCTATTTCTTCTCCCATCTTGCTATGCAGACAACAGAAAGAATCATAAGGTATAAGTTTGATGGGGAGAGCATCTCAGAGTTTCTGAAGCAGAAAGAATGCTTTATGAGATGTTTCTTTGCTTGTAGTTTAAGTGTCAGTTAAATTAACCAAGGTCCTTCATATTATCTTAAGCAACTCCCTGTTGCTTTTGTGACATTCAATGCCCAGAAATTACTACAGCAAAAAACTTTTGTTTTTTCCTCAGATGATCGCCATTGCACTTACTCGGTATTTAGAGCCAGACTGAGAAAAATAGTAAATGGATAGTCATCAATTCAAATATTAAAGGACTGGCAAAACTGTTCATTATTGGTATGATCTAAATATGAAATGTCTCTAGAATTCAGATTAAATTATTATACTTTTAAATTGAGATGTCTCCTGTGGCATACTAAAACTACTAAGATGTTTCATAATCTCATCTAACTTTAGATTTTTTTTTATGTATTTGGATCTTACCAAGTTTTTTATAATCTACCAGTATATCCCACAATATTTACTGTGAGAGAATACATGTAATATTTGGTAGTATTCTGATATAATAAATTTTGCAACTTTTGTACAAATGAAATTAGTATAAAATGTAATTAAAATATAAAACCCAATGATTGGTTAAGACATAATAACTTAATCCAATATGGACTATATTATAAGAACATGTAGTATCTCATTAACGTGAGGAGCCTTAAGGAATTTATTGTGCCATGCTCAATTCAGCAAAATGACATTTTATTAGTTACATTCCTTTCTGGGTGTTTATTTGTTTTCATATATTCAATTTATATTTAATTTTAAAAGTACAAATGTCTGTAATCTCAAATATATAACATGAAGTATCAAAAAGCAAAATAACATTGACATAAAATGATAGACATATATTTATTCCAAGCAAAACATTTAATGAAACAATAGTCTTTATAGTCTTAGTATATGTCAAATAAAAATTGATCTTCTAAAAGTCACACAACAATGTCAATTAACATGGTAGATAGGTTCACTATTTATTTTCAAACACAGTGTTCACAACCTGACATTTAGTGTCTGATGACCTTGTGAAAAGGGTTTTGTTTCTTCTGATCTTGTTTGTTCTTCATTGATTAAAAGGTTAGAAAAACAGAACATCTTTGGCACCTCTCTGAAAAATGTCTGGATAGCAGTGGAGTGCAACATAAATCAATTCTACAGGAGAGATGCCCACAAGTAGTATCAATATCAGGATTGAAATTACCCAGAACAGGAACCCAAATGAAATAATCCTAAGTATTCACTTTGTGTTCAAGTTTCAGGCCTTTCAAACTGTGTTTAATAATATAAAAATGTGAATGAGTTTGTAATTTTGAATACACACATATAATTTTATTTCACATTGAAAGGTATAGTATCAAAAATGATATTTTCCAAGCAAAAATAAATAGGCCTAAAATTTTGGTTATACTTCAAGATTAATAGTACTGCTGGACAGGAGTTTTTATAAAATAAAATCTAGTTGTTAAATATCCTGTTGCTTACTAATATAAATTCTATAGATTTTTTTAATATATCAACCTTTCTGAATGCTCTCCAGTTGACACGTAATATTCCTGTTATCAATTAAATGATTCATGCATTATGAGTATATCATAAGCAAAACAGAAATGTCCAATTGTTAGAATCAAATTTGTTCATAAACATTGTAATGATTAAAAGAAATATGAGTTTACCTTGTGAAATTATACAAAAACCTAACCTAAAATGTGGTAAATACTTAGTAGCAACCTAAAGAAATTCTGTTTTTCTTAATGTGTTTTTATAGAGAATTGGTTTATTATTTGACACAATTAAATATATGATCAGCAATCCATGTTTGTTCTCATTAATTCATAATGCAAGGGCAGGGCATTTTATGTGAATAGGAAGAATTCCATCACTTCATAGAATGAATGACTTGAGCCAAAAAGGAGGTAATAATGACATTTGTAACAGGAACTTTTATTATATTTCTAGTGTTGTTCTGTTCTTTTTCCTACAAATGATTTTATTTCTATATTCCAATTAGTTCTCTATTCTCATTTTAGTGTTCTAATAAGTTTTGCAGCTATTTTCATTACACTCATATATCCTTGATTATTTAGTGAAGAAAGGTAAATTTTCCAGTGTACTTTGACATAAAGAATCTGTAACATATAACTACAATTAAATTGGCGAAGAATGTAATGTAAGATACACAGAAATCATCAAGTGTCATCACTTTTAACCATTTGTAGATTTTAAGAAATGAAGTTGGCCTAACATTGTCAGTCTAAGGAATTTCCTAAATATATTTTATGTACAAAGTTTAAAGCACATTTATATCTCCAAAATGTTTTTCTTACTATATTTAAAGCATTTGAGATAAAATAATTTAGAATTAAAATATATGTAGAGGATAGCTTACTTAAAGTGACAGAAAGATGAATAAAATATTTTGGATGAATTAAATGTGATCTAGCTATTAAAATTATATATAGATATATTTGGGGATAATAGTATACATATAAAAATAATTCATTTAAGCTGCAATAATTGATTAGTAAATAGTAGAGGTAACACCTTATTAACACTAACCAGGAATTGAAAATAATCTAGATGTCCATCAATTAATAAACAATAAAAATATGATACATTTACATAATGGATTATTGTTCAGTTATGACAGAAATTAAAGTATGAAATTTGCAGGTAAATGGATGGATATGGAAATAAAGATTCTGATTGAAGTGGGTCATAATGAGAAAGAAAACAATACATGTATTGTGTTACATGTGGGCTTTACTTTTGAATGTTTAGATAGGTATAATTAAATTTGAGTACCCATTTACATAAAGAAAATTACTCAACTGTTAATGAAATTGCAATTACAACATTTTCAGGTAACTATCAAGTGAATAATTAAATTATCTAATGCTTAAGTCATATTTATGAAATGTATTTGCTTTTAAGATTGCCTTCATCATAATTACATAAGAAAACTCTGACTAACCCTTAATTCAAAACCTATATAATACGAATGCTCTGTGACAATAAGAGAAATAGTTCTAACTAGACCAGAATACTGTGCTTCTTAAATGTCCAGAATGAAACACTTTTCAGCCTGATCTTATCACCAGGAGTCAAGGCTGTTTGGAAAGAAACAAATAAAAACTTTACGGAATGGTGAGAAGTTGTAACCCCAGATCTGTCTAACATAGACTTCTAAAAATAGAATACCTGCCTCTAGCAGGTTATACTACACCACATCATACCACTCCAAGTGGCATATTAGTTACTTTCACTGTATGTACCTAGATATATTTACAGGCACTCATGAAAATCAAGCAATCTCTCCTACACCTTTTCATCTGAAATATGCTAAAAGAATGAGCGCACTGACTTTAGAATATGCGATTAGCTTGTTTGCTTGTTTTTATAACACTAGCAATAAAGCAACCAGTCAGTGTTACAACAAAATAAACTAAAAAACAAACAGACATACAACTTATATAAATTATTTTGACTTCACATAAAAACATGAGCTAATGATCAATTTTTATGTTTTATAAATAATTGTTGCAGGAGTATATATTCTCTGAGTAATAAATTACGTTATTTCTGGGTTGAAAACTACAGAAAATGTTCATCTTGTGTCTCAAATATGGACTATTAGGATGGTTTATCAGGGGAGTAATTTTAAAGCTATTTCTGTTGACTCTGCTTAAAGATTGGTCCAATACTTTCGTCACACATTTCAACATTCTACTACTGTCCTAGAATTTTCTGGCATTCATTTGTCACACTGACAGAAACTAGTTTAAAATTTAAATCCATATCCCTCCTGAATCCTGTAAAAGCATTTGTAAGCCAGAGCATGTGCAATGACTGATGATGGTCCTGTCTGGTGCCAGTAGAGGCAGCAGAATTGCTCAACAAGTACCTTAACAAGGTAAACAGTAGGACAGATTACAGAAAAACAAATGGCTTATCACATAATGGCTTCCATAGCATTCTTCATATTTGTCCCCAGATGTCATTTCCACAAATAGAACAATGCACAAGTAGAAACTAGGCCTACAAATAGATTTATATTTAATTCTCTTATAACCCATTTAGTTTAATATTTTAAAGAAAGAAAAGAAAAGAAACAGAAAAACTGAATGATTTCTAAAAGTACTGTTTAATTTAGAAAAACTGATTTCAAATGTTAAATGTGAATAATCATTAAATTACTATTTTACCAACATAATTTTGAGTTTTATTCATCATTATAAGGCCATTCTTTTTATGTAGTTTTTAATTTTCAATATTAAGAATATTTCCTATTTATATTTCTTTTAGCAAAGGCATCTTGCTATCTGAGCTACAGAAAAATAATACATTCTCTTGTCTCGACAAAAATAATAAATAATTCAGAGCATGGAATTTTAAATGACATATTTTCTCTGACTTCTCATTAATCTACATAGTAGTAACAGAAGTATGAGACTAAAAGCCATCTATACTATGATGACCCAACCATACTATATTCAGGAAGATTCTATGCTCAACTTCTCATGGCAGAACAACAGAAAGCTTGTTTCAATTGTGCCCCTTATTCATTTTACATAGTTTCAGGAGACTAATGTTTAAGAAATTAAAGTTTATTGATTTGTCCAGAACCAGTATAAAATAATGGCTATAAAATTTAAACTTACAATGTAGTATTTACTATCTAACTTGATTATGTTTATCTATCCTATAAAACATGGCCAGCATTCAAGATGTAAAAGACCTGTTTTCTCCTGAGATTTCTATAAACATAAGATATTATATTCACAAACACACTATGATATATTATCAGCCAAGTTGGAAGATATATAAGCTAGATTAATATATTTGATATACCCTACTATAATATTACTAGAAGACTGCAAATTTGAGATTTTGTTTGTTCTTCACTTTTAATATATTATTTATGTTATCTTGGGCAGTATAAAATATTTGAGCTCTGAGAAATATGAGGCTGAGGAAAAGTTTTAAGAAGAAAGTAAGTCTATAATATATATTATAATGATATGTGTACATTATATATATTATATAATATATGTAATATTACATAATACATGTAATATATTATATAATATATAATAATATAATATTCAGAGATTTTTAAGTAACATGTTACAGAAAAAAATCCATAAAATTATTACTTGAGGCATTTAGGCAAAATAAAGCTTAAAAGTCTTAATTCATCATTAATGTTTGAAGTACACTTTTTATTCTCTTTAAATACATGTTAAAATTCTACACTATGAAATTCATTAAAGATACATTGGAAAAAGGCTGGATCAATGAACAAGAATACACAGATGATTTCCTGAGTTAACTCTGAGAAAGAGTGAAAGTTAACTAAAGTTTGCTTGCTAACAAAGAAAGCTCTGTTCTGGGACATGTTCTCAGACACACTCAGAATGTCTTTCAAAAACCAAAAAAACCATGAGGTTTTGCTGTCACCTTTGATACTAAATGATCTTAAAACAATTTCTCTGCTAAAAAAAAAAACCAAAACAAAAACAAAACTTCACAATAAATGTGTACCATTTAGTGATACCAGAAAAAAAATAACCTCATTAAGTAAATAAGAACAGGGCTAAATAGTAGTTCCAACAAAATTGAACATAAATATTATTGAATTTACAATTGATATGATTAATTCTATGCAGTGCATTCACTGTAACACTACAAAGAGTTTTAAACACCTAATTATCTATCTTAAGAAATGAACAAATAACATATCATAAGTGACAACACCACCATTCCCATTCTAAACTTCCCGCTTGACTTTTATTATAATTAATCATGTTGCAGTATCCATAACACTTAAGTATTGATGATTCTGATCCTTCCTTATTTGCACAATTTTAATATCAGGAACTACTCAGTCCTTCAAATGTTTCTCATTTCTGGAGCTTTCTGGTTTTTGCCATGCTTTCTTGTATGATTCATTAAGATGCAAAACTATATTTGTTATTAAATATTCTTAGGCTATGTTTCTTTCTCAATCAGATGTCAATACTAATTACTTTTACACACAAACACACACATTATATCTGAAATATCATAAATAAGTGTAATATTTGTCTTAATTACTGTTCTGTTGCTGTCAGTAGACACTACCACCAAGAAAGCTTATGAAAGCATTTAATTGCGTACAGGTTCAGAGATTTAATTCGCAACACTTATGGCTAAAATCATGTCATCAAATAGACAGGCAGTACTACTGGAGAAAAAGCTAAGAGCTTACATCTTACATCTTCTTTTAAAGTTGGAGACAGATAGAGAAATACTTATCTGACCTGGGATTTTAAAACTATGTAAATGACCACCAGTGACAAACCTATTTGAAAAATGCCACAAATTATAATTCGTTCGAAAGACTTCCAACAGATAGAAACTAAGCATAGAGGCCATTTTAGTCAAACTATGATAGTGTACTTATCCTTGCTCCACAATATGATGATCTCCATTAATGATGGAAAATCACTGACACTTAGACAAATAGACAAGGGCTGGTATATCAGGTCTCATATAGGCTGCAATATTAGAAATAAAACCCATGCATAACTGACAGAATTCAACATCAACCAAGGATACAAGAAGATGAGCTAAGATGTCTGAAATTTTGTGGTACTTATATTTGTTATCACCTTCATATTTACTTTCTCCCACATAACATTATTGCTATATTTAAAGTTTCCTTATATTTGGGAATTTTTAATGAGAAAGTACAAGATTTATTTGAAGATTTGTCTATCATTAATCAATTAAAAAGAATAAAAACATTTTTATAACTAAGCAACGTTTTATTGAAGGAATATGTCCCACTTTTCTTAATCATTTCCTCATACTGAGATTTTTTTATAAAATAAATTCTTCCCTCATATAATTCATGCTGACCAAAGATTACTTCTCTCATCATTTTCTATTTTGGAAAAGTTACAAATGTTTACATTTATTAAAACTTTTTGACCTTCCTGACTTTTTGAAAGTAGTGCTTCATAGTCTATTTACAGAGATTAAGTGACAAAATAAATTATAAAAATCCATGCGAGAAGAAGACAAGAAAGAATTATAAGGAGAGACTTTACAGTTTGTATGCAAAATGAAGTTAATATTTATGGTTTCTATGCTAATAATAAACATTCTTGCTATATTTCAAGATGTAGTATTAAGACCAGACTGTGCATTCATTCTTTCTCAGTAGTAGTTACTACTCTTGATGTTAGCAAAATAAAAGTGAAAGAAGACATTACACAGACACAACCAGAAAGGACTCAATGAATGAATGCAGTAAAAGACTTACAGGAGAGAAGTCAGAGACAGATGTGTGTATGCTCTAATATTTTATTTTTTTCTTTTTATTGGATATTTTATTTACATTTCAGATGCCAACCCCTTTCCCCATTTCCCCTCCCTGGAAAACCCCTATCCCGTGCCCCCTTTTCCATTTTGCTTTTATACAATTTTTTTAAATGTTAATCAAAGACTTTATAAGTATGGTAATGCTCAATCAGAAGTGTAACCTAATACCCAACCTAGCTATGTAAACTATCTTTGACTGGTAGAGACATGTGAACTTCTGCCTCCATGCCCCCTCTCTCTTTCTCTCTCTTTTTCTCTCTCATTAACTAGCTTCTCATCTACTTCATCTTCTCCTCTCCTTACTTCATCTTTTCCAGTCGGTGCTCCTTCCCCCTTAGCTCCTCCTACATATTACCCTTCCTGTTAAAATAAAACTTTTCTCTCAAAATACAATTAGAGCATAATTATTCCTATTTGTACTAGTGAGGTACAAGATAGTCTTAATACCCAGTTCCTCCTCTTTTTGACTAACCAGAATCTCTGTCATCTCTCTTGACTAAAGCACTTAATTTGAACCTGGCTAATTCTTGGCTTTAGAGTGAATGTCAGCTGAAAATCATCCACTCAGCTCTTTTCTCTCAAGATAAATAGCCAGGATTGGCTATGAGTCTATAGGGCTTCAACGCCGTCAGAAATCCAGAATGACTAGATTAACTGAAGTTATGGGAAGCACTAAGCATAGCTTCTAAAACTTAGCCAATTTATAGAGACCGCTGAACACCTGGACAGCCCCTATACTACTGAACATGGGGGCATCAAATCTTCAGCCTTCTGGCCCAAATTCATCTGACAGACCTTAGTGCTGCAGAATTATTAAGGGCTGGTTACTCTGTCTAGGCAGATATAATCAGTCGACTATTCTGCAAGTGTGTCCTTTTCTGTACATTAATTTGTCTGTAGATGGAGAGAGGCAATTCTTGCCTAGTGGCTATCTCACCACAACTGGAGTAACACCAAGGATGCTCAATTTCTTCTTAGGATCCAAGACAGGAAGCTGTCAGGAGCAGACAGGTCTCTAATCAAGATGAACATTAATATATAAATATTTGTGATGTCAATTTTATGAATTTCTGACGTGTTGAAATCCAACTATCCATGTAAGGTAACCTGGACTGTTGTCTGTTAACTCCTCTCAGCTATTTCTAAATAAAATATAGAAAACACCTTGAAAATAAACTCAAAGTCATGAATTTGTTATAGTCCCTTAACTCACAGGCTAATCATCCCAAATCAGCTAAAAAAAAAAAAAAACTTAAAGAAGGACTGGGTCTAAACCTTGTATTTCTAAATGTGTTATCCAGGCACAATGCCTAGGAGAGTATCAATATTCATTTCACTTTCATATCAATAAGAAGCTTATACCATTGAAAACCTTAAATTTGAAATCCAAGTGAATTTTGTACCATTTAAGAAATTATAATTTCATCTTGATACTAAATTATACAGATTTCTACCAATAGGTTATGACTATGCCATAAATCCTAGCTAATCCTCACTGTTCCAACAAAACCACTACTTTTTCCCAGAGAGACAGCCTAATATTAACCACCTTAGTCCCCAAGCCCAGGGAATAGGGGCGCTGACTCTTCTTTAACTTCTTCAAGTTGATTATGGGCATTGAGATATTAGAAGAGGGGTGGAGGGGAAGAGTAAATTGATAAGCTTCTGATGCTGTGTCTTCACTGCACCCAGATGGAATTCCCAGACACTGGAGGTTTGAATAGGTCTGCTCCTTTTGCTTCATGAGAAGATACACCAAGCCTGTGTATTCTGCAATATACAATTCTCTGTACAAGTTTTAGTATCAAGAAAAAAAATTTTTTTCCTAGAGGGCTGACATTTTGTTTTTAAAGATGTTGGTTCTAACAACGTTTTCCCCCTTTTATGTAGCTGGTTATAATATTTACATTTCAAGTTTTATCCTCTTATCCCATTTCCCCCACCACCCAGGAACCCCTTATCCCATCCTCCCTCCTTATATCCCTTCTATGAGGCTGTGCCCACACCTACCCCCACCCCCATTACTCCCTCCTCACCCTCACATTCCCCCCCATTCTGTATTTGTTTTTCATGGGACCAAGTATTTTAAACATCATGACACTTCATCAAACGAAAGTGCTGCTCTGTTCCAGTTGGAGCAGAGATGTGCACAAACTCTTTTGTTAACCTTGAAGTTAACTGGATAACTAATTAAATAATTTGCCTTGAATAGAATATGAATGACATCTGCATGACACTGTTAGGAGCATAATTTTTTACCACACCATACATGCAATTGCAATAAACCCCACTCTGTGCTTATTACATGCAACCTCATTTCTTTTTAGGAGAACTGCTTACCTAAGAATTCAAAGTTTCCTGCATGTAAAACCCTTACAACTTCATTAAAATGTATAAGAAAATAGAGGAAATCAGGACATTTTAATTATTGTCTAAAGTATCACTATCTAGTCAGATTATTAATCACTGTATAATAAGGGTGAAATACTCTGAAATAGATATTTGATATAGTGAACTAGATAAAAATGATAGCCTAATTAAAGATCACATGGCTTTAATGTCCATAATTTTACCTGATATTCTAGCTGTTAAGAAACATGTGAACACTAGATGAAACTATTTCAGAACTATTTTTATTCACGTATTATGGTTGTTTATTGATTAAAATTAAATTGAAATTAATCCCCATTTTAATAGATTCACATACGAGATTTATTGTATATTTCTATCTTTATTATTTCTTTGAATGTTGACATTATAATAAAGTTACATCATTTTCTCCTTACCTTTCATCTACCCAAACTATTCTATTTGTTCCTTACATTTTACTTTTAAATTTATGTCTTCATTGTGAGTATGTGTTTGTGTATGTGTGTCCCCAAATACATAAATATAATCATCTTAGCACCTATAATGTTACTTTTATGAATATATTTTCAAGACTAAATGGGAGAAATACTGAGGAAAGACCATACCAATACCAATTGGTTAATGTCTATTTCTCTTAGATTTAAAGGAACATTTGTAAGCTTACAATTATGCCATATCCAGAATGGATCTAGAAATGTATCTGACTTCGGAAGCAAAGAAATGAAGAAAAGGCAAAAATGCAGATACATAGAAAAGCTGGGATCATGTGTACTGGGCTCTCCAATGAAGAACCTTTTGAACTCTGGAGGCTCAGCATGCTTGCTATATGAACTTGAATAGAGAAGCATGATTATCAGATACTGATAACCAGGGAGGCAAAGATTATGTTTTACAGATAGATAGAGAAAAGGTTTAGGTAATAACATTGGAGGCTGACTTCAAATGGTAAATATGGTTGACAGCACTATATTAGACCTTTACTGCAAATATTGTCAATATCTACACGTTGGTCAGTGAAATGCTTTGTCCATTTGTCCTGGGACAGGGACTAGTGTCCATTACATGTTTGGGCTCATGTTAATAAGAGATACCAACTCAAGCATTTATACACTCAAGACTCTCCTTATTTCTTACAAAATTATTATTATAAATACAAAGCATGTAAATACATTTGTTTATCACAGATAAGATTTATAATAAATTAGTTTACTTTTAGAATTGGATTATTAAAGAATGAGCTATAGATTTTTATCAGCCCAAAATAAGAAAACACAAGGGCCAAACATTTTTGCTTTCAAAAAGCTTTGGAAACTTTCTTGGAGAACAACATTTACTGAAGTACTGCCATTTACTGGTAAGTTATAGGGCTTGGAAGATGATAAGTATAATAAACATCAGGAGAGTATGAAGAGACTAATACTATTTTAGAAATATTTGATAAAATTGTTGTACTATAAGACTATTTCTTGCACAAAAAGCTCTCATTTAGGAATAAAAGATTCTAAATATTTTAAGGTAGATTTAATGATTAATGTGAAATGAACACAGTAGGTAGTTCTTCCAGGACAAATTTTAGCAGCACTATTCAGATATTATAAAAGTCACTTCAGTTGGCTTCAATAACAATGGTAACATAATTACTTTTGACATAACTGATTTAGACACAGGCATGGAAATGCTCGGGCTTACAAAATTGGCTGAAATCTCGGTAAGCACTCATATTTATTTATTTGCCTTTCTATGCAGTATTTTTTAATTTTAATTTTTAATTATGCCATCCATGCCTTTGCACTCCTCCTGTGCCCTCTCACTTCCTCTCAAATTCATATTCTCATTTTGTTTAAATGTATACCTACTGCTGATTTTATTTAGTGTTGTACATATGTGATTTTAGTGATGAACAATGGGTATTGTATAACCAACTAGAGGGGTAAAATTACATGAGAAAATCTAATTTTCTCTTTTCACCTGGTTCTCTCTATAGTTTGTCCAAATTTGATTGCAGTTTTCTGTCTAGAGATGGGCCCCCATGAGATTCCTGCCTTTTAGAATTATCATGTGTATTCTTATAGTTATTTTCCAGATCTAGTCTATACAAAAATATTGCTAATATATCATGGTCATAGCTTTCCTGCTATTTCAAGTGGAGAAAATCTCAAAGGAGACTACTTTATCCTCTGATTTTTACAGTCTCTATCTGGCCCACTCTTCCATAAGTTATTAAGTCTTAGGTGAAGGAATTGTATTGTAGATAAATATTCTGGGAATGGTCATCTCAAGATCAATTATTCTATTTTGACTTAATGAAGTTTTGGTTTATATGTTTTTGTTTTGTAATTTTCTTCATCTGCTGCAAAGAAGAGCTTCTATGATGAGGATAAGATTTATATTAACTTGCAGTATAAGGATAAATTTTAAAGTATATTTAGGAGTCATAGTGGTCTAGTAAAGTGGCAAGAATATGTTTTTCTCTAAGATCCATGACGTCACTAGTCCCAGACAGTGGCTAGATTTCCAATGTGAGGCATAATATGTTTTATGGGACTTAAGTCTAGTAAGACAACCCTTGGCTACTGACAAAATATAAATGGCACTTAAGAACTTTGGGAGCTATCATGCCATACTGATCATCTTTGTGTTTTATAAGGATGACAGCTGGCTAGTGATATTTATTTCTCTCTTTCATTGACAGCTTGCTTAGTAAAATCTGGAGATAGACACAGAGGAGGACTTGATGTCAGATTGAATTGTAATATTCTGAGTTTTGTGTGTGAAGTATGTGTTATCTTTAGCAATAAGGACTTATCTTCAGCCTCAAAGACAACCAGCTACAACAGCATATTTTTTATTATTTTTGGATGTAAATCTTTGCTATCTTAGGGTTTCTATGGCTGGAAAAAGATGCCATGATCATTGCAAATACTATAAAAGAAAAGTTTTATTGGAGGTTTTAATGGAGCTTTACCATTTAAAGCTTAGGTCCATTATCATTATAGCAGGAAGCATAGTAGCACGCAAACATATATAGTGATGGACATGAAGCTGCAGAAGGAACTGTGTGGGACAGTAGACTGTGAGATGTAGCCTGGTCCTTAGTTGAGCTAAAGTCTTTGAACTCTGGATACCCTGAAGCGATGGTAGGAGCTTCATCTGCTCCCAGGCACTAGGACCCTGTCACTAGCCACTGCCCTCCATAGATACATGACCATCAGTCATGTAAGAGCAATGCCCCAAGCCCTTGCTCATGCAGATGAGTCATCACTAACATTTTAGACAAAAACACTAGGCACAAAGTCTCAAGACAGATCTCCATACTAATGAGGTATTTAAGGGCCTGGAGGACATAGCCAACAAGCCTTCCTTACCAGATATTCCTCCCTGCAAAAGGTATTTAATCTCAACCCCACCCAGAAAGAGGGTATGGTTTTATGCATTGACATTATGACATGGCAATAAGTGATTCACAGAAAAGAATGTCTCTTTTTATCAGGATCCACTGTAGACAACCATGGAGAAGGTCTTTGCCTACACAGTCTCTGTCTAATCTCCTGTAGAAGGCCTCTCTGTACTCTCACCCACAACCAACATAAAGCCTGCTGCAGCCACCAATCCAAGGACTCTCTCACACACACACAATACAGGCTAGACCCAGCTTATAGCCCCCAACTCTGTTCTCAGTACTTCTATGGCTTTCATCAGTACACGGGAGTCCAAGAGACTGGAAACTTCATGGCTGCATCCTTATCACAGGCCCTGGGACTCACGAGTCAGGTCTAGCTTCCCACTTTTCAGACTGTGCTTCTCATCCTGAGCAGTGCCTCTGTGCTTTTCTACAGCTCAGCACCCACCTAGTATATGTGATAAGTGCAGTCAAACACTCTACATTCTACCTTCCCAAGGGGCCTTGACCTGTGGTGGAACAGATGCAAGACCAACAACCCTATAGAAGTAAAGTGAGCCTGTGGGCTTGGATTGACCTTCTAAGACCTTAAAGTCAACTTCTAGTGACTCACCTCCTCCAACAAAAATACACATACTCCAACACAGACATAGCTCCTAATACTGCCACTTCCTATGAGCCTATGGAAGTCACTTTTTCAAACCAACATATTCAACTCCCTGCATTCCATAGTCTTATAGCTACATCATAACAAAAATGCATTTAGTCTAACTTCAAAATTCCCAAAGTATATAATAGTCTGAGAATAAGTTTCTTGTGAGACTGATGCAATCTCTTAAATATAATACTATGTAAAATTAAAATGAAAGAGCATACAGTGACACATTCATAAGTAGAGGAACATAAAGAACAATAAGGAAGTAGAAGACCAAAGCAGACTAAAAAATAGCTGAGCAAACAGCAAACTCTGAATCTTCATGTCTGATGTCTTTTTGTTGTTGTTATTGTTGTTTTTTGTTTTGTTTTGTTTTGTTTGTTTTGTTTTTGTTTTTTGTTTTTGTTTCTGTTTTTGTTTTTCGAGACAGGGTTTCTCTGTGTAGCCATGCCTGTCGTGGAACTCAATCTGTAGACCATGCTGGCCTCGAACTCAGAAATCTGCCTGCCTCTGCCTCCCAAGTGCTGGGATCAAAGGTGTGCGCCACCACCGCCCGTTTTTTGTTTTTTTGTTTTTTTTCATGTCTGATGTCAAAGTGCTCTTCAAAAGCTCTATCTCCTTTCAGTTTTGTTACTGCAACTCACTTCTTACAATATTTGCTTTCATACCTCAACACATGAGAAAGAGATACATCTTCATTTTCAGAGTGAATACTGAAATAATTTTCTTTGAATGAATGCTATTATTTGTTGATCAGAAGGCAAAGGTTATTTTGCAAGGTGGTAGATGATATTACACAGTACAGGTTCAGTTGAGACATCGTTTCAACTAAACAAATTGCCACCAGTAAATAACTAAAATGTTTTAGAAGCTCCTTAGATTCTGTATGTTCAATTTGATTATCTTCAATAGTGCCAAGACAGAGCTCTATTTCTTAGGCATCAAAAGCTGGAGATTCTGATTTTACAGGAATGTATCTCATGTGATTGCTTCTGCTGCCATGTTTCAGACTGACTAAAGTTAAGGGTATAATAACTAATCATTGCTGAATATTAATTGATCTTGAAAGTATTGCTTGAAACATGTTTTGTGCATTCTTCATTTGTTTTTATGAAAACTAAGACAATGAAATAAGTGCCAGGCAGTCAGGTATATGTACTTGTAGTATTTTATTCTAGTTGCTATAGTATACAAATAAATCAGAAAAAAAAATTTACTTGAATCTATATTCTACATAAGGGAGATATAAAACATTGCTTTTTCTAATATTAGATGACCCTTTATAAAATATTTCCAAGATTGTTTTGCTGTAAATAGCATAAAAAAATCTTAGGTGACCAATGATGAAAATAATTCATCTTAACATCTAACCAGTAATGTATTAGAGTGCTCAAAAATGCATAGCAAGCCTTTTTCTGTTACTATACTCCTTGAGACAGTAAAGAGCCAAGTTGATGCTTTAGATTTTAAAATTAAAAGTTCTTTGAGAAAAGGAGAAAAATATCTCCCAGATAGTTCTTATATCAGGAAAACAATGTAGTCCTGCAAACATGTCTTATCTATCAGCTATCTTACATATGGTTCCTCATAAGCTATGTTAAGCTTATGATTAGCATTACTAATTAACCTTTGATAAGTATTATGATTAATACAAAATATCTATTTGATTAAATGGAGAAAGTCTTAAGAGTCCGATAAAACACATTGCTATGGGTGTCTTCTATGATTTTTCAAGACAAAGTTAGTTCATGAGAGCTCTATACTAATTGTTAGAGTAAACTTTTGATGGAATCAAAATCAATAATCTGGCTGAAGAACAGTAGAGGGACGGAAAGTGATACCTTGTTGTAGAAAGTATGTCATTGAAGACATGTGTTTAAGGAATACATCTCTTCTTGTAACTTTCCTTTATTTCCTTTATCTGCTTCTGTATGGCCTGCCAGAAAGGGAGGAACTCCCTCCCTGTTCTTGGGAATTCACGGCCACCCCAATAACTGCAAGACACCGAACTTGATGCAATTAAAAAGAGGTATATTTGATTCAACCCGTTGAGGCTGCACTTCTAGCCTGTTCTAAGCAGAAGCAAGCAATGAAGTATGAACCCCACCTCCCCTTAGAGAAGAGCTAGAGCTTTTAATGGGAAAAACCGAAACCCAGGGAGATGGGGCGGGGGGGATCATGATTAAGTATCTATAGAAAGTACCTGTCCAGTGTTCAGCTTCTGTGACAGGTTCAAGAAATGGTCAGAGGGGAAATATCTCATACATACAAGCCTTTCTTCTCTTAAGAATCAAACCCTATTCAATCTATCTTGTGGTCAGTTCTGTTCCTGGTATCCAGGGTGCATGGTCATGCTGACCTAAACTCCCAGCTCTGAACTCCTATCTTATCTATTTTGTCTTGTGGATAGCTAATTACCTGGGGCCCAGAGCACAGAACAAGCTGATCTTCACTCTTGACTCCATCTGTGGAAGGTTTAAAATTTTTTAACTCTTTCACTTCCAAACAACTATGAGATGCAATGCTCTTTGCAACTATGCTCTTCTTGCATTCGATTCTGATATCTCTACAACTCTGAGCCAAAATAAACATTTACTCTTTTAAGTTGTTTTCCTAGCTACATTAACATAGCAATGCAAAAAATAAAATACATGCTGATGCTCTACTCTTGTTATCACCATACTCAGTATCATCCCATTCAATTTTAAGGACAAACAAAGAAAAAATTACAGTAATGCCTGGCAGCTTAAATCCTATCTGATGCTGAGGAACAGAGAATATAAAATAAAGCAATATTTATTTGTGAAATAAAAAATGATTTGCTTATTTTGGTTGATTCAGAAAAAAACATGGCTGCCATATTGCTAGTGTCATATTGTCACATATTGTCAGATATAAATGGAAAAGTTTGCTTGATGTGATTTTCATCTCAGGCTTAATGTTGAATAAGCTCACCCTTTCTAGGTTTTTTTTTTTTTTTTTTCTGAACTTGTGACTGATAATTAAACTTACTTGTTCTGGCTCAAACTCCTCTCTAAGTTGACTGGCTCAATATGGTTTCTTTCAGTTTCTCACTGAATTTCTCTTCTTGGACTCAACCTACCTTTGGCAATTTGTTCTAATCTGGCCCCTTATTCTCTGTCTTCAACTTTCTTATCTAACAAACCCTGAAATAGGTTTACTGATGAACAAACTCCCCTCCAATCCAGCACTTTCCACTGACTCATAACTGACTAAACTCCCAACTAACTGATGAACTCTTAAATTACTTCTATTTCCTGTGCTGTTCTTTTAAGAGTTGTATTTATCCTGTCTCTGATTTATTCTGTCAAATTTTTCTATGATGTATCACACAGTGTGTTTCTCAGTTAGATTCACTTTCAAAAATGGCTACATCCTTCTACAAATTAATTTTACTTTAAAGGTATGTACAAATATCCTGTCTGTATTCCAATCAGAAAGGTTAAAGTTTGTTGCATGTCCTGGTGGATAACATAGACCTAAGTCTTTGGATATGGCTCTTGGCCATAACAGTCATCTTTCTGAACTAAAATTACTATATGAGTTAAAAGTGACTGTTAAAGGGACATCAGCCATTCTGTATTAAGGAGATATATATATTTATTTATATATATAAATAAATATATATATTTATTTATAATACTGTATATATGGTATTATTTATATATTACTGTAATTTTTATGTATATATAAAATAAACCACTATCAAATAAAGTACATTTTTATAATAATGCATATTTATTTGACTGACTTTAACATTTTCTTTTATAAACCATATAAAACAAAGTTTGTATGTACATGATTTTTCAAATAGATAGCACATTAATCAAATCAAAAGCTTATCAAAATGTGAAAATATCTAATAATTTAACATTTTTGAGCTAGAATGGTATGATTAATAGGTACCCTTTGAACCTGAAAGTGTAACAAGAATTAAACAACAATGTCCTACCATAATTGTCATTGAGATTAAAAATTGTATATTCAATTTCACAAAGTTATATTTTTGTTTACATTGTGTTCATTGTTATACAGTTACAGAAGAGATGTCCAGTTGTACTTTTATGTTGGCATCATTTCTAGGTTTGAATTAATCATTCTTGTCAATACTAATTTTCATGTGGAATAAAGGAAAATGGATTTAACATGTTTTCAATTTGCAGATAAACTTATTGAAATAAACATTAATATTCACATAGACATACTCATTAACAGTTTCTTTCACTTTCCTAAATGGAGTGCATTTCATCATTGAAACTAGTTCATTCTGTGATTATTTTCAGTTATTTGCAATGCGTTGGCAGACATGATTGAGGTAAGAGATATGACAACAGAAGTTCAACTCTTAGTATATTAGTGATTTTGATGAAAAAACTAAAAGTCTCAGAAGTGAGAAACAATGTATCCTAGTGACAAGATATGTAATAACACAAATAATAAATATTTAAAATACTGTGCTGCTGAGCTTAAGAAGAGAAACCAAGACTCTATGGACATGTGGAGATGAGATACATCAAAAATAATTGGCAACATACAGTTGATCCCCTTAGAATCCACAAGAAAAGATGTTCAGGTCAACTTCTACATAGCTTCTAGGATCACAATTGTGAGTGAATAATGTTTTCAGTGTTTAATGCTTTCTAGAATTTTTATAGAAGCAAGAAAGAGGTAACTGATAAAGAACTTTTAACATACAGTAAACTTTTCGCTTAAATACATGCAGATTTTACTGCTGTCCTTGAATTCAGTTACTTGAAGAAGTAAGAATTAACTTGCAATAGTAACTTTATATAATGTTATATGACACATATGATAATTTATCCATTACTTACTGCACTTATTGGACTAATAATAATAATAATAATAATAATAATAATAATAATAATGAAATGTATATTAAGAATGTCCCATGCTCTTGCTCATGGAAGAGCATGATAATATCAATAAAACAAGTGATAGCTCATGCTGGCCAGGATGTAAAATAAGCGGAACAATCATCCATTGCTCTTGACACTTGTTGAGTGCTGGTGGGAATCAGAAATCAGTATGGTAGTTCCTCCAAAAGTTGGGAATTGATCCGTCTTAAGATTGAGCTATACCACTTTTCAGTATACATCCAAAGGATACTTCATTCTACCACAAGGACACTTGCTTAACCATGTTTACTGCTGCTCTATTCGTAATAGCCAGGAACTGAAAATTATCTAGATGTCACTTAAAAAATGAATAATTTAAGGAAATGTGGTAAACATTGGAGTATTACTCGGCTGTTAAAAGTGACAATATGAAATTTGTAGACTAATTAATGGAATTAGAATTGAGTGAGATAACCCATACCAGAAATATAAATGTGGTGTGTTTTCAGTTATATGCAGATATTTGCAAATGAATAAATGATAACCAAGCTGTAATTCATAGTCCCAGAGAAGTCAGGTATAGAGGAGGAAAGTATGTGGGACACATGTATCTCTTTAGGATAAACAAAGAGAATATATTTTATTGGTATGCTGGGGACATGAAAGGTGGTTAGATTAGAAAAAGCAAGAGAGATGGTGGTAAAGAAGAGAATGTGATGAAAAATGGCTAGAATTGAGAAATATGTAATGAGTGGAATGAAAATACTGCAGTGAAAAGTCTCTTAAATTATGAAAGTGACCCTAAAAATGTCTCCAAAATGAGGCAGAGGAGTCCCTATGGGCCATGTGTTATCACCAAAGCTCCAGTATGGGACTATATTACATCCAATTGAGTTTTGGCCAAAGGGGTCCCATTAAAATCCAAAAGTTCAGGGTTTTATCACAATAATTTTTGCTCTCCACAAAGAAACAGCAAGGCCCCATTGCTGAATGTAGAAAAAGAACCATAGGGTCTCTCACACCAGGCTGTGTGTAGTCATCTGAGAATGCCCCTGGTTCCTCCAGCTGGAAGTTAGGCCTGGCTGTTCAGCACAGTTCCTCACAGTTCCTCATGGCACAGCCCCAACACACAAAGAAGTCTTTGGGTTTCCAAAACCAGTTTATTTGCATGGCGGATGGTGGATGGATCTGGATGTGCTCCCCCAAAACCCAAGGCAGACCTGAATTAAATAGGGATGGGAAGAGGGGGGAGGGGCTGGGGAGGAATGCTTAATCAGCTCCACCCTCTGGCCTTCAGGTACCTCAATAGTATGTATATCTCTCTAGGGCCTGGGGTCTGTTTATCACACCCTCTACCTCTACTGAAGGGTGAAGGTGGAATGGAGATTAAACCTCATGTCAGGCCCGACATACCACTCTCTTTTCTTTCATAAAAGGAGGGGCAACTCTGTGTTAATGAGAGATGTGGACCACATGGAGTAGTCTGGAATACGGGAGCACAGGGAGATATATGCCATCCCTGACAGGCATTGTCCTGTTGGATCCCCAGCTGTCTCAAACCCAGTGCTCTACCAGGGAGACCAAACCTTCTCTTTATGGTCCAAATCTCACTCTCTTTTAGTGAAAAATTTCGATGAGGGAGTTAAAAGAAAATGCTATGAAGGCCATAGAGTGTGGCACAGTTAAGCCACAGGGCAGGGGAAGCTGGGGGTTGGGGTTAGGAAGGCAAGAGATCACTGAAACAGTTAAACACAGGTTGTACAGTTTGAGGGTAATAATATCTGATTAATCTAAATAGACATCATGTTTTTCTTACTAACATGTAACTTTAGCCATGTGACTTTGGCAAAAGAGTTCATTCCTTTGTAGCTGGAAGGTCTGGATCTGTCTTCCATAGGAGTGTCTCTGGGTCTGGCGTGTGTTCTTGGAGTCTTCAGCATGTGTCTCTGGATCTCAACATGTATGTCTGGGTGTCAACGTGCATCTCTGGGGTCTTCAGTCAGAAGCAGTGGCTGGAAAATGTCTGCATTGCAGGCAGGTTCCAGGAGATAGCGTTGTCTCTGCTGGACTTGTGGGAGCACCTATAGGATAATCACAACAGGGAAGCAGCACCCCGGCAGGGGGATGTCTGCAAAGGGTATGTAGCAAGCATTAGGGTACTTGGGAGCAAGCACGTCATGGTCTGTCATTGAGATCCTAGAAAAGCAAAGGTGTTTGAGGAAATTTAGTCTTAGAAGGCACCTTTGAGTCTGCTTTGGATGGCTGAAGAAGAAAAATAACATGTTAATATCTGGGGTAGGCAGCAACAGTTTGTAAAAGAAATTAGTTGTTAACTAAAAGCTGAAACTGGTGATCAGCATGTTGATTTAACCTGTGAAAGTAGAGTGTATGACTTTTGAATCTTAAAGAAATCTTAAAAATTGAAAAAAATGTTAGGCATATCTCACCAGTGTTAGAGAGAAAAGGAAACATTTAAACAAGAAACAAGAAAATTTTTTTTGTTGAAAAACATGAACATTGTTGTTTTAGGTGTTCCTGTTAGAGAGAAAAGGAAATGTTTAAAATTTTTGCTTGAAAAACAGGAATGGTGTTGTAGGTCTTCCTGTTGTGGAGAAGCAGTAATGGCAGATTTAGAAGCAGTAGGGGAGGGGCTTGCTCTGCCATGTGGAGTCTGGGTGCTCTGGCAGAGAAGTCCTGTATTCCCCCCACCCTTTTTATTAGAAATTTTAAATGTAGAGAAGGAGAAAAGGCTAACTTTGAAGAAAGCTTAGAAGAAGAGACATATAGGCTCGATAGGAGAGCCAAGAGTCAGAGAGAGTGAAAGGCTGTATCTATGGGAAAGACAAGTGGAAGCTGGATTGGGGTCAGCAGTTCCTGGGGTAAGCTAGCAGGCGGCAACCAGGCCTGGCCTGGCATTTTTAGTCGCTTGAGGAAGAAACTGTGAGGAAGGCTGGCTAAGGAACACAGGGCTGGGTAGAAAGCAGGGTCCCACCCTGTTGTTTTTCAGGCAAACTGATTGAATTAAATTGTCACAGTCAGCCACAAATGATGGAGAAAAGTCTATGTAAGCCTATGTTAGCAGGCTGTGTGAATCCCTGGGGGTGGGGGGGAACACTGGGAACTAGAGTTTAGAGTCAGTGTTCTTGAAAAGTTAGCAGGCACCCCTGGAGGGAGGGGCAGAGAGTGAAAATTAGGAAGCCAGCCATCTTGTCAAGTTGGAGAACAAGTGGGGAGAGAAACAGAAACTTATGTTAGCAGGCAGTGCAAAGACTGAAGTCTGCACTCCTGAGAGCTTAAAATGAAAGGGAAATCTATGACCTTAGGAAAGAGTCTTAGAAGGAGGGTCACAGTAGGCGCTGTGCTGAGACTTGAAAGACAACTGTTAGCTGTGAAGGAGCCCTCTGTGGAGCTGGGGTATGGGCAAAATGGAGGCTAGGGAGTCACCGCCATATTGGCCTTGAGCTGGAGAGCATGTGGAGAGGGAGAGACATAGAGAAAGAGGAAGAGGAGTTAAAACAGAGAAGCTGACCAGGAACACATGGAGGAAGAGTGGGACCTAGTCTTTTTGAACTAGGCAGAAGGTAGTGGTTGCTAAAAAATAGAGAGAAGACACTAGCAAGGAACATGTGGAGAGAGAAGAGGGGAGACAGAAAGAAGCCTACCTAGTCTTGTGAACTAGGCTGGGGATTACTCACTGTCCTGGAGTTTCGTGGAAAGGTTTTTTTGTGGGCACCAGCCTTAGGGGTGGGGGGGGGATTCCTTGGAGCTGGCTCTTCTCATGTCCTCTACCACCTGTAGGGAATGATGTAGGCTCCTGTGTGGTTGTGAGTCTGTTGTCTTGTGGGTCCATGGGTCTGTCACAGTTCAGTTGACTGGAACCATTGCTCAGCGTGACAGAAGCAGTAGTGTGGGATCTTTAACTGAGTTGGTTCCACACCGCACCAGCGGGCACTATGGGCCCCATTTGGCGGGGGAAGATTTCACTCAGTAAGAAGTTTCGTGGTGTGCAGAGCTCTTGGATTGGGGATCCCTGGAGGTGACCAGAGACTGACTGGTCTCAAGTCTTCGGGCTCTCAGACTGCCGAGAGGCCGAGAAAGGAGTGAGACAAAGGGGTAGGTGGGAGTGCGGCTGGCTAGCCCACAGCCAAGAGAAATGAGGGGCAGGGGGGAAGAAAGAGGCTTTGGCAGCAGCCAAAGGGGAGTAGAAAGGGTACTGTACTTGCTTGGTCAAGCCGTCTTTTGTCAGGGGTGAATGTCTCAGGTTAGGAGAGGCAGGCACAGGGCTCTGTGGATGTGCAGTAGGATGAAGACTGTGGGAGCAAATGGCAACAGGTCCATGCACCGAGATTGGTGAGATTGGCTGCCATCCTAGAGTCTCTGGACACAAGGCAGGATGGAGTTGGGGAACCCGGGAGTGAGCGCTGAGAAGGGAAATCTCTGGTGTCAAGCCTCATGGGAAGTATACATGTTTAGCAGACTTGGCCAGGATGGTTCTTGTAGACTCGTGGGTGTTCATGGTCCATGTTGGTGCACCAGATATAGGAAAAAAAAAATAAAAATGGCCAGGTAACCACAGGGTCCCTCATGCCAGGCTGTGAACAACCTGGGTTCCTCTAGCTTGAAGTTAGGCCAGGCTGTTCACTACGGTTCCTCACAGTTCCTCACGGCCAGATCCTAACACACAAGGAAATTCCTTGGGTTTCCAAAACTGGTTTATTCGCATGGCAGATGGTGAATGGATCTGGATGTGCTCCCTACAAAACTCAGGACAGACCTGAGTTAAATAGGAGGGGAAGAGGGGAGAGGGGCTGGGGAGGAATGCTTAATTGGTTCCTCCCTCTGGCCTTCAGGTACCTCATTAGTATGTAAATCTCTCTAGGGCCTGGGGCTGTTCATCACGCCCTTCACCTGTGTACGTGACTGAAGGGTGAAGGTGGAATGGAGATTAGACCTCATGTCAGGCCTGACAGCTGAACATATATCCACACAATACATTAAACATGGAAAACTTGAACTAGTACCTATATAGAACCTTAACTCCTATCTTTTAGTTTCTTTATTAAGGGAGACTAGGTTCTCTACTGGATACCATAAGAGAAGTAGAGACATAATCAGAGCCACAAGACTTTTAATCTACAAGCTTTCTTGCCTGCAAAATATGGTACAGCAATAATGCCACAAAATTTTTGAGAGTAAGCAACAAACATCTGATTTTAGTTGAAGGCAAGTTTGTGAGAATGATGCCATATCTGGGTGATGAAGAACCAAATATCAAAAAGTCCAGAGACATGGGGTTCAAACAAAGTACGTCTGATTTAAAAATTAACAAAATTACTCTTAATGATATTCTGCTATACTCATAGATCAGTGTCTTGTTCAGCAATCATTAGAGAACCTGTCTCCTCCAGGATACAGGAACAAATACCACAGCGAGTAATTACACACACCAACACACACATGAACACACACACACACCAACACACACATGAACACACACACACACCAACACACACATGAACACACACACAGACACACAGACACACACACACAGAGACACACACAGAGAAAGAGAGAGAGAGAGAGAGAGAGAGAGAGAGAGAGAGAGAGAGAGAGAGAGAAACACACTGCTCTAAATGGGATGTCTTCACCAAATTTCTCCCTATAGAGCTAAGGTAATTCAGTGGAAGTAGAGGCAGAAAGAGTGTAAAAGCCAGAACTCATAGAGGACACCAAGAAAATGAGGCCATCTAAATCAACTAAGCAAAGCTCATATGATCCAACAGAGAAGCACAAGGCCAACACAGACCTGCCATCAGATACTCTATGTATATATTATGAGTCTCAAGTTAGTATTTCTATGGAAAACCTCAATGGATGAATGAGTGAGTCTCTAACGAAAAAAAAAAAAAAGAGAGAGACTTTTATTTACTTTTTTTTTTTTTTGAAACCGGAACATTTATTTTATGACTGAATGAAATCCTCAAGATGAACTGGATGCTGCAACATCTTCCCTCTTGGGTTTAGGTGTTGTTCCTTCATGGAATTCATGTCTGAATCTGCAATAGACAATTGTTATGTGCCTTATCTGACCTGTCCCTGTAATGTTTGTCTCTTAGCTTTGGCACTCTAGTTACACATTCTTTTGTTCTTGGCAGGGAAGCCACATTTTCCACGTATGAACTTCAGAAGGTGGTAGACCTTGGAGCCACAGTGGCTTTAGTCATCCCACTTCTACCAGCCAGTCCAAAGATTCCAGATATTTATTTAAGTAGGGATATAGGAACTGAAAATTCCACTTCTTATAGCCAAGCAGGTACCCTATTAGAGCATCAGGGACACCATCCCATCCATATAACTTTTGAAGCAAAATTTATCCTGTGTACAAGAATTGCAGGAAAAAGATGGAGGAGAGATTGAAAGAATAGCCAATCAATAACTGGCTTGAGACCCATTCCATGGGCAAGTACCAATCACTGACACTATTTATGATACACTGTTATATTTGCAGACAGGAGCCTAGCATATCTTTCCTCTGAGAGACTTCACACAGCAGGTATCTGAAAAAGATGCAGAAACCGAAAGCCAAACTTTGGATGGAGCTCTGGGACTATCAATGAAGAATCGGGGAAAGAACTGAGGACCCTGAAAGGAGATAAGAACTCTACAGGAAGAATAAAATAGTCCTCTAAACTGAATCTTTGGGAACACTCAGAAAGTGAACCACCAAACGAAGACTATATGTAGGCTGGACATAGGCTCCTCTCAAATATGTAGTTAATATGCAGCTTAGTCTTCATGTTACTCCCCCTAACAACTGGAGTGGTAGATATCCTTAGATATCCTTAAAGTTGTTATCCGTTGTTTCATTGGGTATTATAAAACAAACAATAAAAGAAAAATATAAAAAGCTTGCCACTTGCCTAAAGACAATATCATATTTAAATTTATAAATAAATAATAATTCACATTGTTTTGGTCTCCTCTTTTTCTCAATATTTAATACTTTTTAATTTGTTTTAATTTTTTCTTACACTTAAGACTTTACCCCCCTCCCCTGTCCATTCTATGATTGTTTTACATTTAGCACCTCCTCCTCCCAATTTCCAAGAAGATGTCTCCCCACCCCACTAGACCTCCCTTCTTCCTGGGCCCCAAGTCTCTCAAAGGTAAGGTGTATCTTCTCTTGCTGAGTCTGGACCTGGCAGTCCTCTGCTGTATATGTGTTGGGGGCCTCATATTATTTGGGGTATTGGTGGCTCAGTGTTTGAGAGATCCCAGGAATTTCAGGTTAGATGAGACTGACTTCCTATGAATTTGCCTTCCTTCAGAGCTTCTTCTAGCCTTTTCATAATTCAACCACACAGGTCACCAGCTTCTGTCCATAGGTTGGGTGTAAATATCTGCATCTGACTCTTTCAGCTGCTTTTTGGCTCCTTCAAAAGGCAGTCATTTTAACCGTCTGTTTGTAAGCACATCATAGCATCAGTAATAGTGTCATACCTTGGGGCCTCTCTGTGAGCTGGATCTCAGTTTGGGCCTGTCACTGGACCACCTTCTCCTCAGGCTCTTTTCCATTTATGTTCCTGTAGTACTTTCAGACTGGAACAAATCTGGGTCAGAGTTTTTGACTGTAAGATGGCAAACTCATCCTCTACTTGATGCCCTATCTTTTTACTGGAGGTGAACTCTACAAGTTTCCTCTCCCCACTGTAAGGCATTTTATCTAAGGTCCCTCTTGAGTCCTGAGAGTTTCTCATTCCTAAGTCTCTGGTATATTCTAGAGGGGCCACCACCTCCTACATCCAGAAGTTGCCTGCTTTGATTTTCTGCTGTCCCTTAGGGTATTAGTCCTGTTCCCCCCAATATCTGATCATGCTTCCCTATTCCCCTCCCTGTTGCCTTTTTCACCCAGGTCCCTCCCTCTATCCCTCCTCTGTGATTGCTTTCTTCTCCTTCTCAACTAGGATTAAGGTATCCTTACTTGGCCCTTTGACTAGTTAGTCCTCTTCAGTTCTGTGGATTGTATCCTGGTAAATATGTATTCTTTCGGATAGTATCTACTTATTAGTGAGTATATACTATGCATATCATTTGGGTCTCTGTTACCTCACTCAGGATATTTTCTAGTTCTATCCATTTGCATGCCAAATGTATGATGTCCTCGTTCTTAATAGCTGGGTAGTTTTCCATTGTATAAATGAAACACATTTTCTGTATCCATTCTTCTGTTTTGGGACATCAGGGGTGTTTCTAGCTTCTGGCTATTGCAAATAAAGATTCTAAGAAAATAGGGGAACATGTGGCCCTGTAGTATGATGTGGAAGCTTTTGGGTATGGGCCCAAAAGTGGTATAACTGGGTTTTCAGGTAGATTTATTTCTAATTTTCTGAGGAACCTCCAGATTGATTTGCAGAGTGGTTGTACCAGTTTACAATCCCAGCAATGGAAGAGTGTTTCTTTTTCTACACATCCTCACCAAGATGTGCTAATCACCAGAGTTTTTGATCTTAGCCATTCTGATTGGAGTAAGGTGGAATTATGAAATATCAGGATCATTTTGATTTGCATTTTCCTGACGACTAAGTGCTTTAAAATTTTCTTTAAGGGATTTTCAGCTATTCAAGATTAATCTGTTGTAAATTCTCTGTTTAGTTCTATACCCCATTTTTGATTGGGTTGTTTGGTGTTTTGGTGATAAGCTCTTGAATTCTTTATATATTTTGTATAATAGCCCTGTATCATATGTGGGTTTAATGAAGACATTTTCCAATCTGTAGATTGCAGATTTGTCCTATTGGCTATGTCCTTTCCTTTACCGAAGCTTTCTGCTTTCATCAGGTCCCATTTATCAAATTTTTACCTTACAGCCAAAGCCACTGGAATTTTTTTAGGAAATTCCTCTCTGTGCCAATGAGTTCAAGGCACTTTCCCAATTTCTCTTCTATTAGATACAGTATACCTGGTTTTATGTTGAGGTCCTTATTCCACTTCGACTTGAGCTTTGTGCAAAGTGACAAATATGGGTCTATTTTTATTTTCTTACATACAGACAGATATTTAGACTAGCACCATATATTGAAGGTGCTTTCTTTTTTCCATTGCACATTTCTTTCCTTCTTTATCAAATATCAAGTGTCTATAAGTGTGTGGATTTATTTGTGTCTTCAAATCTATTTTATTGATCAGTGTGTCCATCTCTCTACCAATACCATGCAGCTTTTATCACTAATGCTCTGTAGTATAGTTTGAGGTCAGGGATTGTTATTTCCCCAGAAGTTCTTTTATTGTTAAGTATTATTTTTGCTATTCTGAGTTTTTTACTTTTACTGATAAATTTGAGATTAGCTCCTTATATGTCTTTTAAGAATTATTTTGGGATTTTAAGTAGGGATTGTGTTGAATCTGTAGATTCCTTTTGATAGGATTACCATTTTTACTGTGATAATTCTGCCAATCCATGACTATGGGAGATCTCTCCATTTTCTGAGATCTTAGATTACTTTCTTGAGAGTCTTCAAGTTCTTGTTATTCAGATCTTTTAATTTTTTTCTTGGAGTTACCTCAAGATGTTTTATATATTTGTTACTATTGTGAAGAGTATTGTTTCCCTAATTTTATTCTTTGCCATTTATGATTTGTATAAAAAGCACTACTGATTTATTTGAGTAAATATATATCCATTTATTTGAGGTTGTTTATCAGCTATAGAAATTCTCTGGCTGAATTTTTAGGTTTGCTTATGTATACTATCATATCATCTGCAAATAATGATACTTGAACTTCTTTGCCAATTTGTATCCCTTTGATCTTCTTTCATTGTCTTACTGCCCTTGTTAGAACTTTGAGTACTAAATTGAGTAGATATGTTGAGAATCGACATCCTTGTCTTTTTCCTGATTTTAGTGGGATTGCTTCAAGTATTTCTCCATTTAGTTTGATATTGGTTTTGGTTTGCTGTAAATTGGTTTTATTATATTTAGGTATGGGCCTTGAATTCTTGATCTCTCCAATACTTTTAACATGAAGGGCTGTTATATTTTGTCAAATGCTTTTACAGCATGTAATGTGATGATCATGTGATTTTTCTTTTTCAGTTTATTTATAGAGCAGATTATGTTAATAGATTTTCATATACTGGATCAACCTTTCATCCCTGGGATGAATCCTATTTTGTTGTGTTGAATGACAGGTTGGATGTGCTCTTGTATCCCATTCATGAGAATTTTATTGAGTATTTATGGGTCAATATTCATAAGCAAAATTAGTCTGTAGTCCTCTTTTGTTTGGTGTGTCCTTATGTGATCAAGGTAAATTGTGGATACATAGAATGAATTATGGAGTGTTCCTTCTGTTTCTCTTTTATGAAATAGTGTGCATATGCTATGTCCTCATTTTTGTTGAATTACCAGAAGAGTTTAATTTCTTTCTATCCTGAGCAAGTTATCATTGAGTAGAGAGTTGTTAAGTTTCCATGAGTATGTGATTTTTCTGTTGTTTTTGTCATTACTGAGGACCAGCCTTATGCCATGGTGATCTGATAGGATTATGAGATTATTTCAATTTTCTTTTATCAGTTGAGTCTTTTTTTGTGACTGATTATATCTTCAATTTTGGAGAAGGCATCATGAGGTGCTGAGAGGAAGGTGTATTCTTTTGTTTTAGAGTAAAATTTTCTATATACATCTGGTAAACCCATTTGGTTCATAACCTCTATTAATTTCACCATATTGTGTTTTAGTTTCTGTTTCAATGACCTGTCTAATAGTGAGAGTGGCATTTGAAGTCTCCTACTTTTATTGTGTGGGGTGCAATGTGTGTTTTGATCTTTAGTAAAGTTTTATTTATGAATATGGATGTCCTTGAATTCGGGACATAGATGTTCAGAACTGAGACTTTCTCTTTGTGGACTTTTTTTTTTTTTTTTTGATGAATATGAAGTGTCCTTTCTCATCTTACTTGATAACTTTTGGTTGAAAGTCTATTAGAATGACAACTGTAGCTTGGTTTTTGTGACCATTTGCTTAGAAGACTGTTTTCCAGCATTTTACTCTGAGGTAGTAGCTGTCTTTTTTTTTGATGTGTGTTTCTCATATGCAGCAAAATGCTGGATTCTGTTTGCATATCTAGTCTATTAGCTTATGTATTTTTATAGGTGAGGTGAGTATATAAATACTGAGAGATTTTAAAGACATGACTGTTAGATCCTACAACATTTGTTTTTATAGGTGACATTAAGTGCATGTGATTCTCTCCTTTTAACTTTGTTGTGAGATGATGAATATCTTGTTTTTATTTTGGTATAGGTACCCTATATGTGTTGGAGTTTTGCTTGTAGAATCTTCTCTAGGGCAGGGTTGGTGGACAGATATTGTATGAATTTGGTTTTGTCCTTGAATATTTTTGTTTCTTTGTCTATGTTGATGAATATTTTTGCTTGGTAAAGTAGCCTGGGCTGGCATTTGTGTTGTTTTAGAGTCTGCATGACCTCTGTCCAGGCTCTTCTGGCTTAAAGGGTCTGTTTTGAGAAGTCTGGGGTAATTCAGATAGGTCTGCCTTTACATGTTGCTTTGCCGCTTTTCCTTGCAGCTTTTAATTTTCTTTCTTTGTTCTGCACATGCAATGTTTTGATTATTATGTAATGAGAGGAATTTATTTTTATTCCAGTCTAATTGTTGTTCTATAGGCTTCCTGTACCTTTATGGGCATCTCTTTCTTTAGGTTTGGGACATTTTCTTATATGGTTTTGCTGAAGATGCTTTCAGATCCTTTGAGCTGGGAATCTTTACTCTCCTCTATTCCTATTATTTCTAAATTTAGTCTTTTTATTGTGTCCTGGATTTCTTGGATGTTTTGAGTCAGGATTTTTTTGTGATTTGAATTTCCTTTGACAGTGTGTTGATATCATCTACTCCTGAAATTCTCTCTTCTATCTCTTGTATTCTGTTGGTGATTCTTACATTCATATTTCCTGACTTATTTTCTAGGTTTTCCATTTCTGAGGTTGCCTCCATTTGTGTTTTCTTTATTGTTTCTATTTCCACTTTTATGTCTTAAACCTCTTTGTTAAATTCCTTAACCTGTTTGATTTTGTTTATCTGCATTTCTTTAAGGGATTTGTTTCCTCCTTATGGGCTTCTACCAGTTTACCTGTGTTTTCCTATATTTCTTTTACTGAGTTATATATGTCCTCTTTAAAGGACTTGATTATCTTCATGAGATAGAATTTTTGATCAGCCTTCCGGATTTTCAGGTATGTTGGTGTATCCAGGGGTTGCTGTGGTGGGAGAATTGGTTTTTGATGATGTCCAAATATATTTGCTTCTGTTTCTTATGGTCTTGTGCTTACTTCTCACCATTTTGTTATCCATGGTATTTGCTGGTCTGGGTTCTCTTTCTGTAGTCTGCTTCTTGTGTTCCTAGGTTCCTGAAGGTCTCCTGGTAGGCTGTAGCAGACCTCTTATGAGACTAGACTGTGGGGTGTTTAGAGCGGTAATGTGTTGTCCTAGCTGCAGTGGCTCTTCTGGTATGCTTTCTTGGAATCCTTCAGACTGTAGGGTCTTTAAAGGGGCAGAGAAACTGCTTATCTGTTTCTCTTTCTACAGCAGATATCCTGGAAGGCCTTCAGACTGTTCTGTCTTCATGGGAGCAGTCAAGCTGTTGCCCTGTGTATAGCTGTTCTCCAACGAGGTCTCTGGACTTTGGGGTCTTTTGCACAGTTGTCCTACATGCAGCAGAAATCCTAGGATACCTTCAGGCACTGGTGTCTTCAGAGGAGCAGCCAGGTTGTTGATCTGCCTCAGCAGAACAACTAAGATATTTATTAAAAATAATGTTAATTCAATATGATTTTGTAAATGTAGTTGTGAGAGAAACAAATCTGAAAGGAAATTACTGCATCAGAAAATAGCTTGATGTACTCTAAGGAACAAATTAAAACATATTCAAATCCAAACAAAAATAAAAATTAGAAAACAGATAAATAAATGAAATTTGTTTTTTGTTTGGCCAACTACTCTTCAAAGTGGGTCTTACCTTTGAGTGCAGCTGTAATATTCAGTAACATTCATTGGGAAATAATTTAATTTCTCTTTCTTATCAACTTTCAAAGGCTAATAGTATCTTTATTTGGAGTGAGAGTTAGCATTTCCTTCCTCTTTTTTGTGCTCAGGATTTACATGGTTTAAACATTTTTCTGATATTGATTTTCATCTATTTTGAAATTTTCAGATCAAAAGAAAGGAAGAACAGGAAGTTTGCTGTTTAGAACAATGGGAGATTTTTGAAGTAGATAGACAGTGAGAAGAAAATGATCAACATGTAAGGAAAATTTAAAAAAATAAGTAAACATTAAATAACTAATGATACAAATTGAGAAACTAACTAGAAAATGGAAAGATCACCATACTCATGATTTGCCATAGACATTGTAAAAATGACCATACTAGTAAAATCAATTTATAGGTTCAATGCAATGTAAATACAAAAATAGCATGATGTTATTCAAGAAAATTTAGAAAATGATCACACTGAAGCATAAAACAGATTGCATAAATAAAACAATCTTGAACCAAAGGAATAATGCCGGAGAAATTTTCTAAACAGATTCAAGTTATATTACAGAACTATAGTAATAAAAACAGTATGATATGTCTCACAATATTGTTATAGATCAATAGAGCAAAATAGAAGATACAAACCTAAACACACACAATAACAACAATTTTATTTTTGACAATAATGACAAAAACAAACACTCTGGGAAAAGACAAGGAATTCAACAAATGGTGCTAGTTAAACTGCATATCTTCTGGTAGAATGCAAATAGATTAATGCTTATCACTGTCTAAAGAATCAGTTTTAAATGAATCAAAAAGGTAAAGGTAAGGCCAGACATGCAAATCTAATACAACAGAAAGTAGGAGTAATCTTGAACTAATTGGTACAGAAAACTTTCTTAAAATAACTTCATTAATAGAGGCTATAAGAACAGTAATTAATGAATGGGATCACACTTCTTTGAAAAGCTTCTTTGTGGCAAGTAACATCATCATCTGAAGAAAGCAGAAGCCTGCAGGATAGGAAAAGATATGGAAATAAAAAGTTTAGGAACTTGAATAGGAACCACCAAAGCAAATCTATGAACCATAATCAATATTTAGAAAATATAATTTGAGGCTTTGAAATCATAAGAGAAAATGTGGTTATCTTAGAAAAAAAAAACCTTAAATCTCAAGATTTTTGGCACAAAGCATCAAGAAATTTAGGATGCTATATGTTTAAATAATAGGAATAGAGGAAGTGAAGAAACAAATCAAAGGCAGAGAAAATATTGTCAAAAAAATCTAGAGACAGTTTCCTTAACATAAAGATGGATATGCCTATCAATATTTAAAAAGCATACAGAACACCAAATAGAGTAAACCAGAAAAAAATTGTTTAAGTACAAACTAATCAAAACAGTAAATGTATAGAACAAAGAAAAAACATTAAGAACTGCCTGGAAAAAAAGGAACAAATGACATTTGAGGCAGACCTATTATAATTGTGTAAGATTCTTCAGTGGAGCCTCTTCAAACCAACAGGAAATGGACAGATGTGTTACAGACTCTAAAAGACTACAGGTGCCAATCAGGACTGCTATACTCTGCAAATTTTTCAATCAAAACATATACAGAAAACAAGATATTTCATGATAAAACTAAACTTTTACAACATCAAGGAACTATTTTTTTTTTTAGAAAATCTCTCACTGAAAGAGATTATCTATATGAACCAAACACAAGTAATAATCCCAAACCAGAAAGTCAAAATAGGTCAAGTACACACACACACACACACACACACACACACACACCACACACACACACACACACACACACACACACACACACACACTTACATGCACTCAGGTATGCATTTAAACACATAAACCAACAACGTAAACAAAATGAAAAAAATCTACTAACTTGTCACTGATACCCATCAATAGTCTCATACTACAATAAATAGACATCGAAGCATGGAATTGTTATGAAAACAAAATCCATCTGACTACTGCATAAAAATATACACCATAACATCAAATATAGGGAGCTGGGCGGTGGTGGTGCACACCTTTAATTCCAGCACTTGGGAGGCAGAGGCAGGCGGATTTCTGAGTTCGAGGCCAGTCTGGTCTACAGAGTGAGTTCCAGGACACCTAGGGCTACACAGAGAAACCCTGTCTCAAAAAACGAAACAAAGCAAAACAAAGCAAAACAAAACAAAACAAAACAAAACAAACAAAGAAAAACCATCAAATATAGGAATCACTGCAGGATAAAAGGAGAGAAAAACATGTGACATAAGAAGCTTACTGGTATATCTTTTTAAGTATCTGACAAAATAGGCAAAAAAAAAAAAACCTAATGAAAAGCAATTTGGAAGAACATTAAAAAGTAATGAAAGAATAACACAGACAGACAGATCATAAGGGCATTGCAGTTCTTAACATGTTGCAAGAAACTCGACTGCAATCAAGATCATAGAAGAAATGCTACTAGACATTGAATCAAGTACTGACTCCCATGCAGTGATAGTATGAGACTTCAATATCTTATATTCACAATTAGAAAGGTCATCCAGACCAAAACTGAACAGAAATGTTAGATCAAACTGGTGGAAATTAAAGACTTTCTAGAACTAAATGAAAATGAATGTATATTGTTGGGCTGTGGTATGCATGTGGGCATGGGTCCTGTGGGCTGAATTGTGGGTTCCTAGTGTTTGCCACCCCAATGGGCTGTGGCTTTGGCTCAGGGAAACAGAGGCATGAGAATTTGACTGTGTTTACTCTATGCATGCATGGCGGATATCAGGCTTTGAGAAGCTTCAGGGCTCTACTCCAAATGTGAGGAGAATAGAGTCTGAGACCCCACAGGGGCCAGAGCACTTGGGTTGGGGATTCCCAGGCAAGGAGGCAGCCAGAGATCAACTGGTCTCAAGCCCTTGGGCTCTCAGGCACCACTGAGAGGGCACAGAAAGGCTGAGATGGGAGATGTACAGACTGGATAGACATACAGATGAAGAGGCAAGGTGGAGAAGCTCTGGTGACTTCCTGAGAGGGAGCAAGCACTGGGTCACTGTGACTTGCTTGGCTAGGTCACAGCTGGGTCTCTGTGGCTGGAACATAGAGAGGTCTTTGAAGACTTTCTCTAAAGTTTCCCACAGCAGGGCCCAAAGAGGAGAGGTAGTCCAAGTTTTAAAATGTTTATTGTCATGGTGGAAAGTGGATGAAGCTATAACCCATATTCTCAGGGCGGGCCTGAGGTTAAATGCCTTTTGCAAATAAGAGGGTCTGAGAAAGAATGCTTAATTGGCTATGCCCTCTAGCCTTAAGGTATCACATGAATATGGAGATGTCTTGAAGCTCTGGGCCTGTGTCACACCCTCTAGCCTTCTACTTGTGCTACATGACTGATGGCCAGAAACCTCTTTGGGAGGGTCTGTGAAAGGCTGAAGCTAAGTGAAAGAAACCAGTGGGGCCCAAGAGCACAGCCAAACTCTTACAGCAACTTTAGGGTCTCCGGGGTTTGAACCATGCTTGACCAGGTACTCAGTTGCCTCTCACAACCCACCACCCCACAGTATATTATATCCAAACTTATGGGGAACAGTGTATGTGGTTTTAAGAGGCAAATTCATGGTACTTTGTGTTTATATACAAATTAAGAAAATCACATACTAGTAACTTAACAACATACCTAAAATTCTAGAACAAGAATAAATTACACCCACAAACAATACAAGGTAAGAAATAATCAAATATATGATTAAAATCAATAAAACAAACAAACAAACAAAACAAAAAGTTGTTTAAACAAAGAGTTGTTTCTTCAGGAAAATTAGTAAGACTTGTATACTCTTATTCAAATTAACTAAAAGGTAGAGAGAGAATACCAAATTAATAAAATCAGAAATAAATAGGGAAAATTAACAGGCACTGAGGAAAACCAGAAAGTCATAAGGACCTACAAAATAATACATGTTTTTTAAAAGATTGGTACACCAAATTGAAAATTTTAAAAGAAATAGATGATTTTTAGACATATGCACTGTACCAAAGTTGTATCAACATTGAGTAAGTAGTTTAAACAGATCTATAGCCACTAGTAAAATAGAAGCAGTTAAGAAAAGACTATGAACCAATATAAAATAACGGCAACAAAAAAGTGTGAGCCAGATGGCTCTAAAAAAGATTCTACCAGACTTAAAAAAAAAAAAGAGTTAACAACAATATTCCTCAAATTATACAAAAAAACAAAACAAAAAACAAAACAAACAAAACAAACAACAAAATAACAAAAACGAACAAGAGGAGCGTTGCCCATGACTTTTGTCTTTTGTACCAGTTACCGAATAAACTTTCACATAAAGATGCAATTAGGAAAACAGAATTACAGACCAATTATTCTTAGAAAGACAGATACTAAAATTCTCAATAGAGTAATTACAAACAAAATTCTAGAACATCATAAAGTTCATCTGCCATGTTCACTAGGCTTCAGAAAGAACATATGCAAATCCACTTAAACGGAGTAAAAGACAAATACAATATTCTTGCATTAAAGGCCGAAAAAGCCTGTGACAAAATTCAACACCAACTCAGAATAAAAATCCTGGAGACATTTTGGATACTGAACTTCACATAATAACAGTACTTTACAGCAAAATAATAACCAACATAAATTTAAATGGAGAGAAACAGTGGATTTCCAGTAAAATCAGGGACAAAAATGGTTGTTTTGTGCTGTTCATACATATTCAACATAATTCTTGAAGTCTTAATTAAAATAATTACACAACTGTAGATCAATGAAATACAATTAGAAAGCAAGAATTCAATGTATCATTATTTACAGATGTTATCATAGTACATAAAAATGACCCTTAAAAATTATACTGGGAAACAAGTAGAGATGATAAGCACTTTAACTGAAGTAGCTGAATATAAAATTAACTCAGGAAAATCAGTATCCTTTTATATATAAATGACAAATGGACTGAGACAGATATTAGTAAAACAATGCCTTTCACAATAGCCCTAAATAATACAAAATATTGTGGGTATCTAAAAAGGAGTCATTGAAGAAAGATGTTGAAGAAGATATCAGAGGATCAAAAGATCAGCCATGTTCATGAATTGGTAGAATTAAAATAGTAAAAATGTTCTTCTTAACATAAGCAATTTACAGACTTCAATACAATCTTGATTAAAATTACAACACATTTTTTGCAAACCTTAAAAAGACAATTCTCATCTTTATGTGGGAACTCTCTCTCTCTCTCTCTCTCTCTATCTCTCTCTCTCTCTCTCTCTCTCACACACACACACACACACACACACACACACACACACTCACACAAAGAGAGCTATAAAAGAACTGTTGGTGGTATCAGTAAACAGTATTACATATTTCAAGTTATATTACAGACCTATAGTAACAAAAACATCATGATATTGGGAAAAACAGAAACATTGATGAGATGATTTTGCAAAAACAGTGAAGAAATATCCACAAATGGTGTTGGATGAATTGGATATCTGCATGTAGAAGAATGCAAATAGATTCATATTTTTCACTAATCCTGTTAGAAGTGAAAGTGGGAAATATCTTTGAACTTATTGGCACAGGAAAATATTTTCTAAACAATGTTAGCACAGGCACTAAGATCAACAAATAATAGTGTGAACATCATAAAACATACAAACTTATACACAACAAACCACACATGTACAGACAAAGCAACAGCCTTCAGAATGAAAAGTGTTTTTTACCAACTACATATCTAATAGATGGCTGTCATTTAAAATATATAAGAAAAATATATATCAAAAACCTAAACATTAAAAACCATATAACCTAATGTTAAAATGGGGTATATATTTCTGAGAAACACTTAAAAATGTTCAATTTCCTTAGCCATCAGGAAAATATATTTCAAGACTACTTTGAAATTTTATGTTAGTATCAAGAAAAAAAATGTTTTTTCCTAGAAGGCTGACATTTTTTTTTTAAAGATGTTGGTTCTAACAACTTTTTTTTCCCTTTTATGTAGTTGGTTATAATATTTACATTTCAAGTTATATCCTCTTATCCCATTTCCCCCACCACCCAGGAACCCCTTATTCCATCCCCCCTCCTTGTGCTTCTATGATGCTGTGCCCACACCTACCTCTCACCCCCACTACCCCCTAACCACCCTCACATTCCACCCCCATTCTGTGTTCGTTTTTCATGGGACCAAGCCATTGGTATTCTATTAAGGAACATTTTCCCTGTGCCTAGGTATTCGAGGGTCTTCCCCACCTTCTCTTCTATTAGTTTCAGTGTATCTGGTTTTAAGTGAAGGTGTTTTATCCATTTGGATTTGAGCTTTGTACAAGGGAATATGAATGGATTGATTTGCATCCTTCTACATGTTGACCTCCAGTTGAACCAGCACCATTTGCTGAAAATGCTGTCCTTTTTCCACTGGATGGTTTTAGCTCCTCTGTCAAAGATCAAATGATCATAGGTGTGTGGGCTCATTTCTGGATCTTCAATTTTATTCCATTGGTCTTCCTGCCTGCCTCTATACCAATACCATGCAGTTTTTATTACTATTGCCATGTAGTACAGTTTGAGGTCAGGGATGGTAATTCCCCCAGAATGTTTTTTATTGTTGAGAATAGTTCTCGCTATCCTGGGTTTTTATTATTCCAAATATATTTGCAAATTGCTCTTTCTATCTCTATGAAGAATTGATTTGGAATTTTGATGGGGATTACATTGAATCTATAGATTGCTTTTGGCAAGATGGCTATTTTTACCAAATTAATCCTCCCAATCCAGGAGCATGCGAGATCTTTCCATCTTCTGAGATCTTCTATTTCTTTTTTCAGAGACTTGAAGTTCTTGACATACAGATCTTTTACTTGCTTGGTTAGGTTCACCTCAAGATATATTATGTTGTTTGTGACTATTGTGAAGGGTGTCATTCCCCTAATTTCTTTCTCAGCCTGTTTATCTTTTGAGTATAGGAAGGCTACTGATTTGTTTGAGTTGATTTTATATCCAACCACTTTACTGAAATTGTTTATCAGGTTTAGGAGTACTCTGGTGGAAATTTTAGGGTCACTTAAGTATACTATCATATCATCTGCAAATAGAGAAATTTTGACTTCTTCCTTTCCTATTTGTATCCCTTTGACTTCCTTTTGTTGTCTAATTGCTCTAGCTAGGACTTCTAGTACTATATTGAATAGGTAGGATGAGAGTGGACAGCCTTGTCTAGTCACTGATCGTAGTGGGATTGCTTCAAGTTTCTATCCATTTAGTTTGATGTTGGCTACTGACTTGCTGTATATTGCTTTTACTATGTTTGGGTATGGACATTGAATTCCTGCTCCTTCCAAGACTTTTAACATGAAGGCATGTTGAATTTTGTCAAATGCTTTCTCAGCATCTAGTGAGATGATCATGTGGTTTTTTTTCTTTGAGTTTACTTATGTAGTTTATTACATTAATGGATTTCTGAATATTGAACCATTCCTGCATTCCTGGGATAAATTCTACTTGATCATGATGGATGATTGCTTTCATGTGTTCTTAGATTCCATTTGTGAGAATTTTATTGCGTATTTTTGCATCAATATTCATAAGAGAGATTGGTCTGTAGTTCTCTTTCTTTGTTGGGTCTTTGTGAGGCTTTGGTATGAGCATAATTGTAGCTTTGTAGAATGAATTGGGTATTGTTCCTTCTGTTTCTATTCTGTGAAATAGTTTGGAGAGAATTGGAATTAGGTCTTCCTGGAAGGTCGGGTAGGATTCTGCACTAAAACCATCTGGCCACTGACATTTTTTGGTGGGGAGATTTTTAATGAGTGCTTCTATTTCCTTAGGGGTTATGCGACTGTTTAGATGGTTTATCTGCTCCTTGTTTAACTTTGGTAACTGGTATCTATCTAGAAAATTGTCCATTTTATCCAGATTTTCGAATTTTGTTGAGTATAGGCCTTTGTAGTAGAATCTAACTATTTTTTTTAATTTCCTCTGTTTCTGTTGTTATGTCTCCCTTTTCAGTTCTTATTTTATTGATTTGAGTGCTGTCTCTGGGCCCTTTGGTTAGTCTGGCTAAGGGTTTGTCTATCTTGTTGATTTTCTCAAAGAACCAGCTCCTAGTTTTGTTGATATTTTGTATAGATCTTTTTGTTTCAACTTGATTTATTTCAGCTCTGAGTTTGATTATTTCCTGCCTGTATAACACATTTAGGAATACAAGGCTTAGACCTAGTCCTTCTTTAACTTTTTTAACTGATTTTGGATGGTTAGCCTGTGAGTTAAAGGACTATAGCAAATTCATGACTTTGAGTTTATTGTTAGGGTATTTTCTATATTTTATTTAGAAATAGCTGATAGGAGATAACAGACAACAGTCCAGGTTACCTTACATGGATAGTTGGATTTCAAAACGTCAGAAATTCATAGAATTGATGTCATAAATATTTCTATATTAATGTTCATTTTGATTAGAGACCTGTCTGCTCCTGACAGCTTTCTGTCTTGTATTCTAAGGAGAAATTGAGCATCCTTGGAGTTACTCCACTTGTGGTGAGACAACCACTAGGCAAGAATTGCCTCTCTCCATCTACAAACAAATTACTGTCCAGAAAAGGACACACTTGCAGAATAGTTGACTGATTATATCTGCCTAGACAGAGTAATCAGCATCTAATAATTCTGCATCGCTAAGGTTTGCCAGATGAGTTTAGGCCAAAAGGCTGAAGATTTGATGCTCCAAAGTTTGGTAGTATAGGGGCTGTCCAGGTGTTCAGTGGTCTCTATAAACTGGTTAAGTTTTAGAAGCTTTGCTTTATGCTTCCCATAACTCCAGTTAACTCAGTCATTCTGGATTTCTGACGGGGTTGAAGACCTATAGTCTCATAGCCAATCCTGGCTATTTACTTTGAGAGAAAAGATCTGAGTGGATGGTTTTCAGCTGACATTCATTCTAAAGCCAAGAAAAAAGCCAGGTTCAAAACTAAGTGTTTTAGTCAAGAGAAACGACAAAGGTTCTGGTTAGTCAGCAAAAGGATGGACTAGGTATTAAGACTATCTTGTACCTCACTGGTACAAATAGGAAAAATTATGCTCTAATTGTATTTTGAGAGAAAAGTTTTATTTTAACACGAAGGGTAATATGTAGGAGGAGCTAAGGGGGATGGAGCACCGAGAGGAAAAAATGGAGTAAGGAGAGGAGAAGATGAAGTAGATGAGAAGCTAGGTGATGAGAGAGAAAAAGAGAGAGAAAGAGAGAGGGGTCACAGAGGCAGAAGTTCATGTGTCTCCACCAGTCAAAGATAGTTTATATATCTAGGTTGGGTATTGGGTTACACTTCTGATTGAGCATTACCATACTTATAAAGCCTTTGATTAACATTTAAAAAAAATGTATAAAAGCAAAATGGAAAAAGGTGCATGGGATAGGGGTTTTCTAGGGAGGGGAAATGGGGAAAGGGGATGGCATCTGAAATGTAAATAAAATAGCCAATAAAATAAATTTTAATTTATACCTACAAGAATGGCTAATATCAACAAAATATATGTCTGTTTATGATAATTAGGGTATGAGGAGAAATACTCATTCAATTCTTGTGGGACTACAAACTGAAATTATTATACCATTAAGCCATTGAGCCATTAAGAAAATCAGTGTGGCAGTTCCTTAGAAAGTTAGAAATTGATCTACTTTGAGAGTCAACTATACCTCTTTTGTGTAAATACCCAAAGAATAATTCATCTTATCACAGAGACACTTGCACAAGCTTGTTAATTGCTGCTTTCTTCATAATAGCCAGAAATTAGAAACAGCCTAATTTTCCCTCAACAAAAGAATAGATAAAGACAATGGGGTATGTTTACACAACTGAATATTATTCAGCCGTTATAAAAGATGACACCAAACAATAAAATAGAAAAAAGATGACACCATGAAAGTTGAAGTCAACTGGATGAAACTAGAAAGAAAAAATCATCCCAAGTGATATATTCTAGACACAGAAAAAAATTGCATGTATTTGTTTTTGCATGGAGAATAAATGAATTGCAAACTTATTATTTGTAGACCCACAGAGTTTATGTATAGGGTAAGGACCTAGTGGGTATAAAGACAGAGCTTGTTAGTTAAGAGAAATAAAACAAACAGTTATAGATAGATGTGTGTGAGGATTGGAAGAGGATGATAAATCAGGGCCTGGAAAGAAAGACTAGGGATTACATCTCAGAAAAGACAACTAAAATTAGGGCCATTTTATGCTTTGAATGGAAAAATAGAGTAGTTATTGATCATGGAAAGTCTAGCTACTGGATACATAAGACTTTACCTCTACATTCTGAGTCGGTTTGATATATGCTACCAAAAATGAAGCATAAAAACTAGGGCAACCAGAAATGCCTTATTGTATAATGGTGTCCTCCATAAAAGGTATGATAGGGCAATGATGGTACAAAGATTGGGGGAGAAGCAACCAATTACTGATATGACATAAGATCCACTCCACAAGATGGAATACAGTCCTCACATTGCTTGGATGACTAAGAGCCAGAGAGTAGATAGCCAAAATTCTAAAGGTAAAATCAAATACTACTACTCTATGGAAAAAAAATCTATGTAACACTGAAATGACTTCCATAGGCATATATCAGTACCTAGCTCAGCTATCATCAAGCAAGCTTGTTCTTGAAGCAGATGAGAACAGATAGTAGACCCATACAGATACATTATGCAGAAACTGAAAATGTTTTGGACACTTAGTCATAAATGTGAAGACTCTATCAAGCCTCTCCTCTCACAGTTAAGAATTAGATCAAAAGGTGGTGAAGGACAACAAGAAAAGAAGTACATAAATACATCTCATATGAACTTGTAGAGATTGAGGCAGCAAGCAAGGGGCCTGCACAAATATGTTCTAAGTTTCTGATTGTATTAAGACTTCCAGTTTAGTGGATTATGGGATTCCAGATTGTACATACCAGTGGTCTCTGATTCTTAGAATCATTTTCTTTTTCATTTTTCCATTTCAAATCTGATTTGATAAAATATATTTTTGTTGTTAAATTCTCTTGTGGTACTTTATTGTTATCCCTTAGAATCTTGTTTGCTTTCTAATGAGACACAAAATGGAAGTGAATCAGGATGCTAAGATAGGTGTGAGTGAATGATAAAAGAGTATGCAAACTGTAATAAAGTTATACTATATGAGTTATTTATGCACCCCTGGGCATAGATGAAAACTGGAAGAATCTTGTCCCTGGTTGTTCAACATCATTAGTCATTAGGAAAATATAAATCAAAGCAACCCTGAGATTCTATCTCATATCAGTCAGAATAGCTAAGGTCAAAAAGTAAGGTGACAGCAAATGTTGGTGAGGATGTGATGAAAGAGGAACACTCCTCCACTGCTGGTGGGATTGCAAATTGAAACTCTGGAAATCAGTTTCTCAGTTCCTCAGAAAATTGAACATAATATTACTTGAGAACCCGACTATACCACTCATGAGAATATCCCCAAAAGATGCTCTAAAACACAACAAAGACACATGCTCCAATATGTTCATAGCAGCCTTATTTATATTAGCCAGAAGCTAGAAACCACCCAGATTTTCATCAATAGAGGAATGGATAGAGAAATGTGGTATATTTACACAATGGCATACATCTCATCCATTAAAACATTGACTTCGTGAAATTTGTAGGCAAATAATGAAAAATAGAAAATATCATCCTGTGAGGTAACCCAGTCACAAAATAACACACAGGGTAGGTATTTATTGGTAAGTGATTATTAAAAAAAAAAGCTCAGAATACGTATAATACAAGTTACAGACCATATGAAGCTCAAAAAGTAGGAAGATCAAAGTGTAGATGTTTCAGTTTTAATTAGTAGGGAGAACAAAATAATTACAGGAGGTACAGGGCTGGCGGGAGTTTAGAAGAGGAGATGAGGGAGAGAGACGAGATCAGGTTTGGGAGGAGACAGAAGTGACATAGAGAGGGTCAGAAAATTGAACAGAATTGTATAGAAATGAGGGATGGAGAACTGGGGGTGGGGTGGGTAACCAACAGAAAGTCCCAGATACCAGGAAAGCAAGAGGCTCCCAGGAACCAACAGGGATGATATTAGTTGAAATACCCAACAAAGAGGAGAGAGAACCTGTAGAGTCCATATCCAGAGGTTAGGCACAGCCTCCAATTGAGGGATGGGGCCACCCACCCTTCTAAAAATTTTAACACAGAATTTCTCCTGTCTAAAGAAAATAAAAGCACAAAGTGTGGAGCAGAGACAATAGGAAATGCCATCCAGAGGCTGCTTCACCTGGGGATCCATCCCATATGCAGCCTCCAAACTCAGTCACTATTGCTAATGCCAAGAAGTACTTGCTGAGAAGACCCTGATATGGATGTCTCCTGAGAGGCTCTGTCAGAGTCTTACTGATACAGATGTGGATGCTTGCAGTTGAATATTGGATTGAGCATTGGGACCTCAATGGAGGAGATTGGGTAAGGACTGAAGGAGCTGAAGGGCTTTGCAACCCCATAGGAAGAAAAACAATATCAACTAACCAGACACCCCAGAGCTCCCAAGGATTAGACCACCAACCAAAGAATACACATGGAAGGACCCATGGATTGAGCTGCACATGTAGCAGAAGATGGACTTCTCGGGCATCAGTGGGAAGGGAGTCCCTTGGTCCTGTGAAGGATTGATGTTCTAGTGTAGGGGAATGCTAAGCCTGTGAGGCAGGAGTGGGTGAGTGGGTAAGGAAACACTTTCATTGAAGCACTATGGAGGGGGAATGGGGTAGGGGGTTTCAGAGGTGAAACAGGGACGAGGAATAACATTTAATATGTAGATAAATAAAATAACCAATTAAAGATTTTTTTAAAAAAAATGTTGTCAATAAAAAGCAAACTATTCAATATTGTACCCAAAGTAATAGCCAGAGCAATTACACAACAAAAGGACATCAAAGGGATACAAATTGGAAAGAAAGAAGTCAAAATCCCACTATTTTCAGAGGATAAAAGAGTAGATTTACGTGACCCAAAATTTCCACCAAAGAACTCCTGAACTTTATAAACAACCTTAGCACAGTGTCTAGATATAAAATTAACTTTAATAAAGGAGTAGCCTACCTATAATAAAAGAATAAACAGGCTGAGAAAGAAATTAGGAAAATGATACCCTTCATTGTAGTCAAAAAGAAAATAAAATACCTTAGTGTGACTCTAACCAAGCAAGTGAAAGATCTGTCTGACAAGATCTTAGAGTCCCTGAGAAAGAAACTGAAGAAGACCTCAGAAGATTGGAAGATCTCCCATGCTCATGAATTGACAGGATTAATATAGTAAAAATGGACATCTTGCCAAAAGCAATCTACAGAATCAATGCAATCTCCACCAAAATTCTCAATCAACTCTTCATAGAGTTAGAAAGAGAAATTTGCAAGTTAATTTGGAATAACCAAAAACCCAGGATAGTGAAAACTATTCACAACAATAAAAGAACTTCTGGGGGAATCACCATCCCTAATCTGAAGCTGTATTACAGAGAAATAGTCATAAAATCTGTATGGTATTGGTATAGAAAAAGGTAGGTAGATCAATGGAATAGAATTGAAGACCCAGAAATAAACCCACTTACCTATGATTACTTGATCTTTGCAAAGGAGCTAAAACCATCCAGTGGAAAAAAATACAGCATGTTCAACAAATGGTGCTGGTTCAACTAGTGGTCAGCATGTAGAAGAACAAAAAATTGATCCATTCTTATATCCTTGTACAAAACTCAAGTCCAGGTGGATCAAGGACCTCCAAATTAAACCATATTCACTGAAACTAATAGAAGAGAAAGTGAAAAAGATCCTTGAACAGAGAAAATTTTCCTGAAAAGAACACCAATGGCTCATGCTCTAAGATCAACAATTGACAATTGGGACCTAATAAAATTACAAAGCTTCTTTAAAGAAAGGACACTCTCAATAGGAGAAAAATGACAACCAACAGATAGGAAAAAGATTGTTACTAATCCTGTATTAAATAGAGGGCTAATATCCAATATATACAAACAACTCAAGAAGGCAGACTGCAGAAAACCAAATAATCTTATTAAAACCGGGGGTACAGAGCTAAACAAAAATTTTTCAACTGAGTAATAACAAATGACTAAGAAGTACCTAAAGAAATGTTCAACACCCTTAGTCCTCAGGGAAATGCAAATCAAAACAGCCCTGAGATTCCACCTCACACCAGTCAGAATAGATAAAATTAAAAACTCAGGTGACAGCAGATGATGGCAAGGATGTGCAGAAAGAGAAACACTTTCTCATTTTTGATGGGATTGTAAGCTTGTACAACCACTCTGGAAATCAGTCTAGTGGTTCCTCAGAAAAGTGGATATAGTACAACCCGAGTACCTAGCTATACCACTCCTTGGCATATATCCAAAAGGTTTTTCAACATATAACAAGGACACATGCTGTGCAATGTTTATAGCAGCCTTATTTGTAATAGCCAGAAGCCAGAAAAAGCCCAGAAGAACCTCAACAGAAGAATGGATAAAAAAATTATGGCACATTTATACAATGGAGTACTACACCTCTATTAAAAACAATGACTTCATGAAGTTCACAGGCAAATGGATAGAACTAGAAAATATCATTCTGAGTGAGGTAACCTAGTCACTAAAGAACACACATGGTATGTACTCACTGATAATTGGATATTAGCCAAAAGCTCAGAATAACGAAGATACAATTCACAGACCATATGAAACTCAAGAAGAAGAAAGCCCAAAATGTGAATGCTTCAGTCTTTCTTAGAAGAAAGAACAAAATACAGTGTGGGAGGGACTTGTGAGGAAGAGAGGAAGGGAACAAGGAAAAGGGAGCAGGATCAGGTATGGGAGGATATGGGTATTATATAAAGAGAATCAGAAATTTGAACAGAGTTGTATAGCAGTGGAGGATTGGGAACTGGGAGTATCCACCAGCAAGTTCCAGATGCCAGGAAAGTAAGAGGCTTCCGGGACCCAACAGGCATGAGATTAACTCAAATGCCCAACAAAGGGGAGGGAGAACCTATAGAGACCATATCCTGAGGCTAGGCAAGGCCCCTGGTTGGGGAATGGGGCCACTCACTCATCTCCAAATTTTTAACCCAGAATGACTCCTGTCTAAAGGAAATACGCAAACAAAGTATGGAGCAGAGGCTGAAGAAAAGGTCACCTAGAGACTGACCCACCTGAGAATCCATCCCATATACAGACACCAAACCCAGTCACTATTGTGGATGCCAAGAAGTGCTTGCTGACAGGAGCCTGTTATAGCTCTCTCCTGAGAGGCTCTGCCAAGAGAAGAGTCTCTTTGTCCAGTGAAAGCTGGATTCCTCAGTGTAGTAGAAAGCCAGGGTGGTGAGGTGACAATGGGTGGTTGAGAGGAAAAGCATCCTCATTGAAGCAGGGGAAAGGGAGATGGAAAAGGATGCTCAGAGGGGAAACCAGAAAAGTGGATAGCATTTGAATTTAAATGCATAAAATATCCAATAAAAAATAACTCAAAAGACAATTTAAAATAGTACTTTGTCTTTTTTAAATTTTATTTTTGTAAATATACATTCCAAATCCCAATAAACATGGTCCTTAAAAATATCAATGTTTTTTCAGAGTGAAAGTGAAAATATTACTTATAAAAAATAACAGGCAAACAAAGACCCAATTGATGCATAGTTATGGTACACATATGATAATGTGGATACCACTAAAATGTACACTGAATAATAATTTTCAAAAGCATACATTATGTCAAGTATTGTATAATCAGTAAAAATAAAACCAAATCAGTAGTGTGGCAAGGAATCTTCTAGAGTTGGATATACTCTCTTAGACAAATACATTTCTAGTAATTATATGAATGAATCAAAAATCCTATGTTCCCCATGACACTTACATTTTTATTTCTGTGTAACAGTTAAAAAATAAAATTAACTTAAAATAAAAATTTAAGATGTAAAAAAAAGGTAAAGGAAATAAAATATCTCTTATTTCAATAAGACAAGAGGGGAATTTGATATTAAATATACTGCTAGTAAGGTATATATTACTCAAAGGTACATGAATCATGATATTGACTCACTCATGATTAATGACAAATTGAGATCCTTATTTATCCACATGTGTAAAAAAGGGCTATCATGATGTCTTTATATGTTATTGCTATGCTTATTTGCTTTACATTTTTATATATTTGAACATAAATAGAATTATACTATACTCTCCCATTTCTTTTTCTCCATTCTATCTCTTCCATGCCCCAATACTCAAATGGATAGCCTCTTTTTCTTTGATTTTTTTTATCATTAATTACATAGATGTAGTATATATTGTGGGTACACATACATTTTTATAAATGTAAGGAAAGAAGAAATATGTAAATATAACCCTGCAGAGACAGCTTTGTTTACTTGTGTGTATTTAGTACCATTAAAGCTGACTTCTTTGAATTGAATTAACCATTAATGGAGTTCACTCCTGAGAGAAGCTAGTTTCTATCCTAATGGTCAAGCATGTCCAACAGTTCTTTATCTAGAGACGGAACCCTGTGAAATATTCTTCTTTGCAGTTAAAATGTTCATTAGTTTTGCTGTTTGTTACATGCTCATTTTTGCAATATTTCTAGGAAAACCTTTCCCACTGAGGAATTTCTGGTAGGCAAGCTTTTACATTTTTTCCGTTGCCCATCTATCTTAGTCTGTAAAGAAAAAAGGAATTATGAAATTTGTAAGTAAACCAAAAGAACGTGAGAAAAACATACTAAAGTGACCCAGTCCTAGAATGAGAAACATTATCCTTTATTTCTTTATTTATTGTTGTTGAACCCAGCTTTGAATAGTCAGATTTTGTTTTCAACTTGAAGCATCTGTGGGACTCAAGAAAATTGTAGTGTTAAGGGGGATAATATAGAACATAAGTACAATGAAAGTAGAGGAGAAAACTAGTTCCAGAAAGTTGTGAACAGGAGCTTGGGAGTTGAATATGGATGACACCAAGCAGAGAGGAGGGATAACTAAATGAGAGTGACTGAAAAAGTTTCATTGATATACAGTGTCTTATGAGTCAATTACAACTGTAATAATAATAAAGAGCTTGAGGGGAGGAAACTACAAGTTATTCCAGTAAAATGAGTTACTAAATCAAAATTATAGTTCAAGGTATGAAAACTCTTCACAGGAGGTATGGGATTGGAAAACAGAGAGATACCCAAAACATACAAGTGAATGCTATTCTTTTTTTGCTGTTCATTAGATGATACTCACAGGACCCCATTGATGAAGACACCACACACCCGGCTGTAAGACATAGACCAAGGTAATTGAAAATGAGCTGAGAACATCAATTTCTTAACTCTTAACATCATCCATTCTGTGTATAAGAAGAACAGACATTCAGATACATTTAAAAGTTTTCCAGGAAAAAGGAAGAAGAATTTTAATATGTAGTACTCATCTTCCATTGTCTAATTGAGACTGTAATTTTGTTTGATGGTAGATAGGATACCTTAGGGTGGCTTAGGATATATCATATATATATATATATATATAATGATGTGTAGCTAAAAATGTTTTATAATTCAAAGTACTCTCTCTCTCTCTGAATTATTTTATGTTTTTATAAAGGAGCAACCATGTCAAGACCTACATAGCACTTTATAGCACTTAGTTACAATGGATTTGACTTTAGAGAGTATCAAGAATCTTTAAGAAAACAAAGTAAAACTTTGAGAATCATCAAAGCAGCAAGATCCTACACCTCTATTACTTCAACATTTACATCCTGTGATGAGGTCCTGTAGACTAAACTTTCTTGTTTAAAATTGATCTTTATTTGCATTTTATTTCACATCAACTATTCTAAGTATTAATCACCACGAATAACTTGTAATGATTTTTGACATCTAGAAGAAGGTGAGCAGAAAAATTCCCAATGTCATTCCAGGCATTAATTCTACCTTAGTTCCATTTGACATGGATAATTAAGGCAAACTGACTATTTTAATTCCTTTTTCTTTGTTTTATAATGATGTACTTTCCCTAGAATCATTTAACAATGTATAAAAAGACTTTCAGTGAAAATATGTAGAATAATTTCTAAATGGACAAGGAAACAAATATCAAGAAGACAAAAAAGAGGAAGGAGAATTGGGAGAGGGGAGGAAAACCAGGAGGAGGGATGGAGGAAGACAAAACAAATGAGAAGAAGAAGATAAAGAAGACATTGACAGATGCAGCTTGACTCCTTCCACCATGTATTCTGACACATCCAGGATCACAGGTGAGACACCAAACCCTGCCCCAGTACCTGGCCTAAATGAGAGTCCAGTTACCAGAGAACACGACCTGAGACCCACTAACCTTCCTGTTTATACCTGCACCAAGAACAGAAACTATACTTTGAAACTCCACCCATTCAGTCCACACTCAGATGTAGCATGTTTCCCAGGAGTTCTGACACATCCAGGTTTACAGCATCACAGGATCACAGGATCATAAGATCACAGACTCTCAGGAGAGACAGGCTCCAGTCAGAGACAGTGAGGCCAGTTAACACCAGAGATAACCAGGTGGCAATAGATAAGTGCAAGAACACAAGCAACAGAAACCAAAGCTACTATGCAGCATCAGAACCCAGTTCTCCCACCAAAGCAAGCCCTGAAATCCTGAAAACATAAAAAAGAAAGATTCAGATCTAAAATCCCACCTCAAGAAGATGATAGCGGACTTTTAAAAGGATATTAATTAACTCGCTTAAAGAAATACTGAAGAATACAGGTAAACAAGTAGAAGCCCTTAAAGAGGAAACACATAAATCACTTTAAGCAATACAGAAAAACACAATTAAACAGGTGAAAAAAATGAACAAAACCATTCAGAATTTAAAAATGGAAATAGAAACATTAAAAAATGTACAGGGAGACAATCCTGGAGATAGAAAACCTAGGAAAGAGAGCAGGAGTCACAGAATCAAGCATCACAAAGAGAATACAAGAGATAAAAGAGAGAATTTCAGGCATAGAAATTATCATAGAAGACAATGACACAACAGTCAAGGAAAATACAAAAAGAAAAAATTCTGAGGTGTTGAGAAAAAAAGTATATTCTTTTGTTTTGGGTGAAATGTTTTATAAATATCTATTAAGTCCAAAAAAATATTCAAGAAATCCAGGATACAATAAATAGATCAAACATAAGAATAACAGGTACAGAAGAGAATGATTCCCAACTCAAAGGGCAAACAAACATCTTCAACAACATTATAAAAGAAAACTTCCCTAACCTAGAGAAAGAGATTTCCATAAACATACAAGAAGAATAAGGGACACCAAACAGATGAGACCCAAAAAGAAATTCTTTCCATCACACAATAATCAAAATAGTAAATGCACAAAACAAAGAATATGGAGAGCAGTAAAGGAAAGTGGTCAAGTAAGACATAAAGCCAGACCTATTAAAATTACACCAGACTTCCAACAGAGATTCTAACCAGCAGAAGATCCTGGACAAAAGTCATACAGACCCTAAGGAAACAAAAGTGCCAGCCTAGGCTACTTTACTAGCAAAAATATCAATCAAAATCAATGGAAAAACAAAAATATTCTAAAACAAAACTAAATTCAAACAATATGTAGCTACCAAACCAGCCCTACAGAGGGTTCTAGAAGGAAAACTTCAACACATGGAGCATACCTTCACCAAAGATAAAACAGTATATTAATCATCTCACAACAAAGCCAAAAGAAGAGAATCACACAAACATAATTTCACCTCTAACAACAAAAATAACAGGAAGCAACAATCCTCGTCCTTAATATCCCTCAACATTAACACATCGAATTCTCCAATTTAAAAAAAAAATAGGCTAACAGAATGGACACATAAACAGTACTCAATATTTTGGTGCATACAGGAAACACACATCAGTGACAAAGACAGACACTACTTCAAAGTTAAAAGGCTTGAGAAAGTTTTTCCAAGCAAATGGTCCAAAGAAACAAGCTAGAGTAGCAATTCTAGTAGACAATAAAATAGATTTTCAACCAAAAAATATCAAAAAAAAAAAAAAAAGATGTAAAAGGCACTACATACTCATCAAAGGAAAAATCAACCAAGATAAACTCCCAATGCTGAACATCTACACTCAAAATGGGAGGGCAGCCACATTTGTCAATGAATTGTTACTAAAGCTCAAAGCACACATTGAAACTCACACAATAATGACAGGTGGCTTCAATACCACAGCCTCACCAATGGACAGATCATGGAAACAGAAACTAAATGGACACATAGTGAAACTAACAGAAGTCATGAAAGAAATAGAATTAACAGATATCTACAGAAAGTTTGACCCTAAAAGAAAAGAATATAACTTCTTCTCAGCACCTCAAAATACCTTCTTAAAACTACATCATGTGTTTGGAAACAAAACAAACCTCAATAGATATAAGAAAATTGAATTAATCTAATGAATTCTATTGGATCACCATGGAATATGACTGGATTTCAATAAAACAAAAACAACAGAAAGCCAACATACACATTGAAGCTGAACGACTATCTACTCAATGATAACTTGGTCAGGGAAGAAATAAAAAAAAATTGAAGACTTTTAGAATTTGATGAAAATAAAGGCACAGCATTTCTAACCTTACAGAACAAAATAAAAGCAATACTAAGAGAAATAATCATCCACTGAGTGCCTCCATAAATAAATTGGAGAGATCAAACTCTAGTAGCTTAACAGCACTCCTGAAAGCACTATAACATAAAGATGCAAATATATCCAAGAGTATTAGATGGCAGGAAATAAACTCAAGGCTGAAATCAACCAAGAAGAAACAAAGAGAACTATACAAAGAATCAACAAAACTAGGATCTAGTTCTTTGAGAAAATGAACAAGATAAATAAATCCTTAGCAAAACTTACTAGAGGGCAAAAGAAAAGTATCCAAATTAACATAATCAGGAATGAAAGGGGAGACAACAAAAAATGAGGTAATTTAAAAAATCATTAGACCCTACTATGAAAGTCTACACTCAACTAAACTTGAAAATTTAGAAGAAATGGATGTTTTTCTGGACAGATACCAAATACCAAAGTTAAATTAGGATCAGATAAGCTTTCTAAACAGTCCCATAACCTCTAAATAAATACAAGTCATTAGAAGTCTGAAAAAAAAAAGCCCAGGGTTGTGGGAAGCTATGGCAAGGCCTTACTCTTGGCAAACAGTCACCCTTGGCTCTCCTATCTACTATTCTTCTTTCTTCTTACCTTCCATGATTCACTTGTCAGTTCTCAGAACTTCAAGCAAGGCCATAGCAACCCACCTTAGTAACCCTTCCTCCTGATCTCTAGATTTAGCCAACATCCTGCTAGATAGATGTTTTTAGAACCCTTGGTAATGACAAGGCTTTGTGAAAACAACAGGCATAACTTAGTTAGACCCCACAGCTGCAGCTAGCTTCCTTTACATACAAAGCCCTTTTTCCTTTTCTACCCTTCCCCATATCCTGTTTTCAGAGTATATAACCTGTGTGAACACTAAAAATTTGCCAGCTTGATCAGACTTCTTGACTTCCTGTGCTTCCTTATTTTCTCACGGATCTCAGTCCTCTCTACAGGGTCTAAGGGTCTCACTTGATTGTCCAGCTGTACTGGACACAGGGCCAGATGGTTTTACTGCAGAATTCTATCAGACATCAAAGAAGACCTAATGCCAATACTCTTCAAAATATTCCAAAATATAGAAACAGAAGGAATATTATCCAATTCTTTCTATTAAGTCACAGTTACACTGATGCCTAAAGCACACAGACCCAAGGAAAAAAAGAGAACTTCAGATTAATTTCTCTTATGAATTTCAATGCAAAAATACTCAATAAAATTTTTGCAAACCAAATGTATCCTATAACACATGAAAATGACCATTCACCATGATCAAGTAGGCTTCATCCCAGGAATTCAATGATGATTCACTATGTGGAGATCTATCAATGTAATCCATTATATAAACAAACTCATATGAAAAAAACACAATATAAAAAACACATTAGCATCTCTTTAGATATTGAAAAAGTCTTTGACAAAATACAAAACCCCTTCATGTTAAAAGTGATGGAGAGATCAGGAATTCAAGATCCATATCTAACTATGATAAAAGCAACATAAAGCAAAGCAGCAGCCAACATCAAACTAAATGGAGAGAAACTCAAAGCAATCCCATTAAATAAGGAACTAGACAAGGTTGAACACTCTCCCCCTATCTATTCTATATAGTACTAGAACTTCTAGTTAGAGCAACTAGACAACAAAAGGAAATCAAAGGGATACAAACTGAGATGGAAAAATGTCAAGATATCACTGTTTGCAGATGATATGACAGTACACATAAGAAATTCAACCAGAGAGTTTCTATAACTTAACACTTCAGAAAAGTTGCTGGATATAAATTAACAAATCAGTAATCTTCCTCTACACAAATGGGCTGAGAAAGATATTAAAGAAATGACACTACACAACAGTCACTAATAATATAAACTTTCTTGGTGTGACTCTACCAAACAAGTGAAAAATCTGCATGATGAAAACTGCAAGTCTCTGAAGAAAGAAATTGAAAAAAAAAAAAAAAACTTAGAAGATGGAAAGATCTCCTAAGCTCATACTAAAAATGACCATCTTATTGAACACAATCAGCAGAATAAGTGTAATCCCCATCAAAATACCAGCTCAATTCTTCACAGAGTTAGAAAGAACAACTCTCAAATTCACTTGGAACAACAAAAAACTCAAGATAGTAAAAACTATTCCCAACAATAAAAGAACTTCTGAAAGAATCACCATCTCTGACCTCAAGTTATACTACAGAGCTATAGTAATAAAAACAGCATGGTATTGGTACAGAGACAGGCAGGTCGATCAATGAAATAGAATTGAAGACCCAGAAATGAACCCACACACCCATGGTCACCTGATCTTTGTCAAAGAATCTAAAACTATTCAGTGGAAAAAAGATAAAATTTTCAACAAATGGTGCTAGTTCAACAGGTGGTAAACATGTAGAGGAATGCAAATTGATCCATTCTTATCTACTTGTACAAAATTCTACTTCAAATGGATCAAGGATCTCCACATAAAACCAGATATACTGAAACTAATAGGAGAGAAAGTTGGGACAATCCTCACACACATTGCCACAGGGAAAAATTTCTGAACAGAACACCAATGGCTCGTGGTCTAAGATCAACAATTGCCAAATGGGACTTCATGTGTTTGAAAAGCTTCTGTAAGGCAAAGGACACTGTCAATAGGACTAAACGTTTAGTGGCAATCCTGAAACTGGGAAAAGATCTTTTCCAATCCTACATCCAACAGACGGCTAATATCCAAAGTATACAAAGAACTCAAGAAGTTAGACTCCAGAGAACCAAATAACCTGATTAAAAGTGTGATACAGAGTTAAACGTAAAAGTATCAACTAAGCAATCTTGAATGCCTAAAAGCACTTAAAGAAATGTTTAACATCCTTAGTCATCAGGGAAATGCAAATCAAACAACCAAGAGATTCCACCTTACACTAATTAGAATGGTTAAGATTAAAAATACAGGTGAAATCAGATGCTGGTGAGGATATGGAGAAAAAAAATACTCCTCCTTTGCTGGTGGGACTGAAAGCTAGTAAAACTACTATGGAATCAATCTGGCAGGTGTTCAGAAAATCGGAAATAGTTCTTCTACCTGAAGTCACAGCAATACCACTCCTGTGCATATACCCAAAAGATACTACATATAACAAGGACTCACGCTCCACTATGTTTATAGCAGCCTTATCTATAATAGCCAGAAGCTGGAAACAACCAAGATGTCCCTCATCTGCATAGTGGGTAGAGAAAATGTAGTACATTAACACAATGGAGTACTACTCAGCTATTAAAAACAATGACTTCATGGAATTCACAGGGAAATGGATTGAAATAGAAATATCATTCTGAGTGAAGTAACACAGTCACAAAAAACCACACATGGTATTCACTCACTTACAAGTGGATATTAGATCAGAAGCTTGCAATACCCAAGATGCAACTCATAGAACACATGAAGTTCATGAAGAAGGAAGACCAAAGTGTGCATGCTTTGGTCCTTCTTAGAAGGAGTAACAAAATACTCAAGGGACCAAACATGGAGACAAAGTGTGGGACAGAAACTTAAGGAGGGTCCGTCTGGAGACTGTTCGACCTGAGTATCCACCCATGTCCAGTTACCAAAGCTAGACACTGATGTTGATAGGTACTTTTTGACCATTTGAGTTTTTTCTGTCAAGAATTCATTGTTTAGCCCTGTAGTCTATGTTTAATAAGATTATTTGGTTGTCTGGAGTCTAATTTCTTGAGTTCTTTGTATATATTGAATATTAGTCCTCTATCAGATGTAGGATTGGTAAAGATCTTTTCCCAATCTGTTGGTTGCTGTTTTGTCCTATTGACAATGTCCTTTGCCTTACAGAAACTTTGCAATTTTATGAGGTCCCATTTGTCAATTCTTGATCTTAGAGCATAAGCCATTGGTGTTCTGTTCAGGAACTTTTCCCGTGTGCCTAGGTATTCAAGGGTCTATCCCAACTACTCTTCTATTAGTTTCAGTGTATCTGGTTTTATGTGAAGGTCTTTTATCTACTTGGACTTGAGCTTTGTATAAGGAGATAAGAATGGATTGATTTGCATCCTTCTACATGTTGTCCTCCAGTTGAACCAGCACCATTTGTTGAAAATGCTGTCTTTTTTCCACTGGACAGTTTTAGCTCCTTTGTCAAAGATCAATGACAATAGGTATCAGGTTCATTTTTGTGTCTTCTATTCTATTCCATTGATTTCCTTGTCTGTCTCTGTACCAATGCCATGCAGGTCTTATCACTGTTGTCGCTCTGTAGTATAGCTTGAGGTCAGGGATGGTGATTCTCCTGGAAGTTCTTTTATTGTTGAGAATAGTTTTTGCTAGCCTGGGTTATTTGTTATTCCAAATATATTTGAGAATTTCTCTTTCTAACTCTGTGTAGAATTGAGTTAGGATTTTAATTTAATGGGGATTGCATTGAATCTGTAGATAGCTTTTGGCAAGATGGCCATTTTTATTATATTAATAATGCCAATCCATGGTGGAAGATTTTTCCATTTTCTGAGATCTTATTTGATTTCTTTCTTCAGAGACTTGAAATTCTTGTTATACAGATCTTTCACTTGCTTGGTTAGATTCACACCAAGGTATTTTATATTATTTGTGACTATTGTGAAGGATGTCATTACCGTAATTTCTTTCTCAGCCTGTTTATCTTTCAAGTAGAGGAAGGCTACTAATTTGTTTGAGCTGATTTTATATCCAGCAGCTTTGCTGAAGTTGTTTATCAGGTTTAGAAGTTCTCTGATGGAAGTTTTGGAGTCACATAAGTGACTATCATATCACCTGCAAATAGTGATATTTTGACTTCTTCCTTTTCTATTTGTATCCCTTTGACTTCTTTTTATTGTCGAATTCTTCTGCCTATGACTTTCAGTACTATATTTAATAAGGAAGGAGAGAGTGGCAGCCTTGTGTAGTCCCTGGTTTTAGTAGGATTGCTTGAAGTTTGTCTACATTTAGTTTGATGTTGGTTACTAGTTTACTGTATATTGTTTTTGTCCCTGTTTTCCCTTTGGACAGGAACATTTCTCAATTAAAAACTTTCAGAGCTGTGCAAATGTTCCCAGCTTATTAATCTTTAATGATTGTCTCACAAAATCAGTGCTATCTGATTAAAGATGTGTTATAATTTTAGAGTCTATGATTGAGATTAGATTACTCTTTTCAGTATCTCTTTTGTTACACAAAATAATATAATAAAATATGTTCATCCTTTACTCTTATATATTTTTTCATCCTCATAAAAATATGAAAAACTAGAATGAAATCTATTTCATGGATCTAAATATGACAAAATAATCTAAACCTCTAGCTTAAAGGTTTAGTTCATTTTGTCACATGTTAGTATGAACTGGAAAAAATTCCTTCATCTCTGGTTTTCAGAACATAGTATCATCTAGAATTTTATATAACTATCTTTTACTACTCTGCAAGCTACTGCACTATAGTATTGTCTGCTTGGGATGTTAATGAATGTGCAGAGATTCTTTTTATATACCTATCTATTATGAAACACATTCTACAGAATAAAGTATATCTTATGTTCTCTTTTTAGTCTTTTTAGAGCAGCAAATCCATCATCAAGGCACAATGTGTATAAACTCGGAATGCACTATGAGGAAAAAATAGACTGCAGAAACAATTAGAGAAATACAAATTTCCTTTTCATGTATACAGTTTATGAGCAACAAAGTGAAAATCCTTCCCAAGGGGTGACATTAAATAATTGTGTAAAAATGGTAAGGTTCTACAATCAAGAGCTCTTAATTTCATTATCTGAACTATTTTTCTGAAGATTTTAATGAAAAACCAAATGTATCAGAGATGTTTCAAGATTTGGTAAAAAATGTAAAAAAATGATTTTCTACATATAATTCCAATTGTTATCATAAATCTCTTCAAGTAACACCAGCAATTGAATGAAATTCCATGAGCCCCACTTTTTTTTCAAACAAAAGTCTCAAATCTCATGCAGAGCAAGATCCTGACCTGGTCACTAAAACTTTTTTTTTTTTTTCAGCAATAATGACACGCACTAACTGCAAGTAATTGAAATAAATGTAATTCTATGATACTTTAAAACAATTATTAAGGTTTTGACATGAAGAAGAATTGCTTGTAATGCTCAGAGGCACCAATTTTATAGTTTAGAATAACAGCTTGTATTGAATATAAAGTTTCCCAAACAGAGCAATGCCTAAGCGGCGGGAGGCTATTCTTCAGATTTCAGTAAATTGAAATATGACATTACATGTCTGCATGTTTCTATTTATTTTCATAAGTTTAGTTGTATTATTGTGTGGTAAATGACCTGGAAAAAATGAGAAAGTTGATTGCCAAATACATCGTGTTTGTTTGTGGGTATGATGCACTACTTAGTTGATGCTAATTTAATTAAACTCACCTAGAGCATACACTCTATCATGGTACTTAATGTACTGGAAATATGTAGCCAGAAATTTTGACATTATTGTGTATTCCTGATACATTCTACTCTTCACATTATATTAATATATCACTGAGACAGCTTCCAACATAGATATAAGATCACAGTTTCTGGCTTTAATTTAAAAATGAGAATTATTCCCAGGGTAGAAAATGTCCTTAAGACTTGAATTTTCTATTCCATTTTCTTATTTGGTAGACTATGATGTAGATCATGGATGAAAATTTCTACTTTAAAAAATCAGTATAATAATGAGGGGAATAAAATGTAGATCATTAGAAATAAAATATTGAATATACAGTGATTAACATTCCTATCAATTTCACTTGTTCTATAAAATTATATTGTTTTTTCAGTTTCATTTTAAAAACAATAGATTTTTGATAATTCTTAGGTGAGAGGACAGAATAACTAATTGCTTTGCAGTCACTATCTTGGTTGAAGGGTGAAAAACTGACTTTACCTAGTAATTGCTCCATTTTTGAAATGTCGCGTCAAAGCCTTGATGTGTTTTATTGTAGTCTCTTGAGAAGGCTCATGTCTAATTTTTATGCTGATATGGTTAATAAAACAGTCCTCTGCCTCTTTTATTTTCTCTTGCAATTATAAAGTTTCTTATTACATTCTGAATACTCATCTGAACTAATCTTAGCTTAACTGAACTTCCTTTGAAAACTTGCCTACCCATCAAATATGTCAGACCTAATGCCTTCAGTAGCCATAGAAAATCAATGAGATGCAAGCTTTCTTGCTTCCTGCCACAATCAATAGTGTTCACATAATGGGTGGAATTTTTTAATCATGACAATTCAGAATCTTCTTACCATAAATACTTCCTGAAGTATAAACTCTTCATTTACCATTTCCTGAGTATGTAGACGCTGAATAGCATCTATAGAGAAGCTATCATCTGAGAAGTAATGCATTTAGACAACATGTCAATTCTAACAACTTCAGATCACAAAGGACTGTGTTCTGGACAATGTGTCATTTTTTATACTCCCTAATTTAAATCTATATGTTGAATATACTCCATAAAAATGTGAGAATTTGTTTATATCTAAATTAAATATGCATATATAAGGAAGGTGAGACTTTTATATTTTAATAAACTAAATTGTCAAATCTTTGAAGTTTTTAGGAATGGTTTAAATGGTTTTCTTTTGTGGTTTTTGATTTGTTGCATATATATATATATATATATATATATATATATATATATATGTATACACACACACAAACACACACACACACACACACACACACACACACACACACACATACACACACATATATGGTCTCAGACTATTAGAGTTGTAGTCCTTAGCACTTAGAATTGATAATCAGGAAAACAAAGGCAAACTGTAAAACATATTTGTTCAGAATTCTTTCTTTCTTTGTCTTTCTCTCTGTGTTTCTCTCTGTGTGTTTCTCTCTGTTTCTCTCTCTCTCTCTCTCTCTCTCTCTCTCTCTCTCTCTCTCTCTCTCTCT
>JANHMN010000001.1:133750806-133830000 GCA_030674055.1 Rhabdomys pumilio | reverse complement strand
GTAAAAAGCCCACGAGCTCTAGCTCCCAGCCCTTAAATCTCTGTGTCTTCTCCAATCAGAACCTGCCACGAAGTCATTCTCTATTTTTGTTGAGTACATATGTCACATGGCCCAATTTTATGTAGTGATAAACAAGCAGAATGCATGCACAGTAAAGCATAGACTACATGCCACTCAGGCTTCCTGAAATGGTGAACCAACAGGCCAGGGGCATCTGGCACCCAGCCAGGAGCCATCTTGAGTTTCGCTCCCCACATCTCCCCCTTTTTATTTTGATTTGATGAGAAGTCTCACCGACCTCAGACAAAAAAATAGGATAGGGTACTCACTACCATTTTCTAACAGGGGTGGGGTAGAAGCCTGATCCCCATCAGGATAACAAGTGTGGGACATTGTAATGATTTTCGGACCTCTGTCATTGTGCAGTAGGTCTACTAATCATACCCGTCCTGATACCTTTTCATGGGGGAAGGATTTTGGAGTCAACCTCCATGCAATCAGGCATATAGCTCAGGGAATCTACCTCGATATAATTCAAAGACATCCCTTGCAGTGCCACCTGACACCCTTGGTTATTGGTATACAGAGCCCTCCTCAAAACTGCTGGGCAAGGGTCCTCATCAAACCATATATCCATATTATTTTTTTCCAATCATATTTAGCCATACTTGTTGTGACTGTCCCAGCTCCACTGCTGCAAATGCCTGTATCATCAGGGCCTGATCACGGACATGTCTGACTCCCATGTGACACAGATACCAGAATGCTAGGCAACTGATAAGTAAAAGATACAGAGCCAAAGTTCCTAAGCCTACCCATTCCCTCAGATGAAAAACTGTCCTTAGAATCCAATCAGCCATGCCTGATGTGAAGAACTCTTACACTCGAGTAGAATTGATGGTAACAATGGACTGTCACAACATTCGAAGAAGATCATCCATCACCCTGGACCAATTCCCTGTAAGATACTGAGAAAGATTTAGTAACCGAGCCACTGTATCAACAGGTAAAGGTCCTTTAAAATCAGCCTCTATTAGCTGTGGACCCATTTGGGGTGTTAATATGAGTCTGATGGTGGAACAGAGGTCGAGTCCTGTACTCCCCCTTGTACCCATCTGGGGTGGTCCCACTGCATTGGCAGTCTCAGACTGGGCAACTCCGCTACTGCCCCATATATTTGAGGGCCCTGAGGACGGCCCCCCATCCCGTTTTTTGGACGCATTCCTCCTTGACCAGAATTTAAAGGCTGTCCATCTGCACTCATTAGCCCAATAATTTCCCTTTTTGCATTTCAGGAATAAACCTGGACTTCGGCTTCTTTAATCCTGATTACCCTGCAGCTGCAGGCATTGACGCTTCAGGTGTCCTGGTTGCCCACACTTAGAACACCCATTATTATTTGCTGCACCTGTACCGCGGGTCATTTGCATCACCGAAGTGGCTAGTCCTGCATTAGATAAAGGTCCTCCTATTTCCCTACAAATTTTCATCCACACTTCAAGGCCTTTGGTCTTATATGGATTTATGGCTTGCCTACATTCTTTTGTACACTGCTCAAAATTCAATTGTTTTAAAAGTGGCATAGCTGTATCGGGATCTCCGAAAATTTTTCCTCCTGCTTCCACCATTCTAGCCTCAAAGTCTGCAAAAGATTCTGTTGACCCCTGAGTGATCTTAGTGAGATTGCCTGAAACCTCTCCCCTATTTGGGACTGACTTCCATGCCCTTGTCCCGATTTGATTAATTTGTTCATGGACTTGTAAAGGATACATAGTTTGATGGTCGGCCCATCTACCCTGCCCTAAAAGCATGTCCTGGTCCCATTGTTGTTGTCTGGCTGCCTGATTTTTGAGCCACATATTCAGCTGAATATTCTATGAAATAGGCTTTTCAATCTAAATATTGGCCAGGTGTTAAGCAGACCCGCACAAGATTCTGCCAATCACTGGGAGTCATGGCATATCTATGCAGAGATTCCAGCTGAGCCACCACATAGGCTGCACTGGTTCCATATGCCTGCACCCCTTCGGCCAGCCTTTGAATAATCTTCCAATCTAGGGGCTCATGGTAATGATTCCCTCGGGCATGTTGAAATAATGGAAAATAGTGTACTCCTGAATCACTTTTGGCCCTCAACTCTCTCCATGCCTCCGGATTGAAACTCGATGACAATGGGGCGTATGGAGGCGACCGAGGTGGTTCCGGAGCACTAGGCTGGACTTTTAGTTTCGATTTACTCAAGTTCTCAGCCAGGCTTTCTAATTCATCCTCTGAATTTTTTCACTCTATGAATCGTACCTTAGCTGCTCTAAAGCCTCACTATCCTTCGATTTAAACAATCTTCGAAGTGCCTGACTGAGTGAAGTTGAGGAGGTGAAATTCCCCATGGTGCTTGGTGCAACTTGTCCTGATCCTCAGGAACTTTATTGTCTCTTCCAAAAACCTTTCCTGCTTAACTTGTCCCAAAACCGGGAACTTTATAGTAACTTGTCCTGATCCTCAGGAACTTTGTCTCTTTCGAGAACTTTTCCCTCCTCCCAATTACCTAGGAACTTACCAGCTAGCTGTCCTGACCATGATGGGTTCTGAAGTTGCCTGTACAGGCCACCATTTGTCGCCTCCTGAACCAACCAGCAGACAGAAGACAATGGTCATGGGTTCTTCTTCCCAACATGGTTTATTCTGGAACTTTGAAGCATAGTAAAAAGCCCACGAGCTCTAGCTCCCAGCCCTTAAATCTCTGTGTCCTCTCCAAACAGAACCTGCCATGAAGTCATTCTCGATTGGTGTTGAGCACATACGTCACATGGCCCGATCTTATGTAATGATGAACAAGCAGAATGCGTGCACAGTAAAGCCTAGACTACGTGCCACTCGGGCTTCCTGAAATGGTGAACCAACAGGCCAGGGACATCTGGCACCCAGCCAGGAGCCATCTTGAGTTCTGCTTCCCACATGTAACTTTCAGCATTAATAAGTAAAGATCATAAGAATGTCTGCCCAAGGTGCTGAAAATCAGTAATAGTTAAGCGTGAAACCATAAACATGAATGATATCACTGTACCTCAAGGCTGGAAGAATTTTTTGTAATGGGGGGGTGTGGAAAAATAATGGCAGAAGATAAGGAGAGAGGCTATGACTTGACCCAGTCTCAGAAAGACACAACTATTACAATTACAAACTAAGCAAAAATATGGCAGTCTGAAAAAGAATGCTCTTTACAAAAGCTAGCCATAGGTAAAGGAAGGTCTCAGGGATATTCACTGCTAAATTATTAACTACAGAGTGATTGAAAAAAATCAGAAGTTATTATCTTCATCTGTGAAACCACCAATATTACTACTTTGCCATAAGTAATCGTTTCCATCTGATAGTCATACAGATTGTCTTGGTTAATGTAAACATAATAGAACTCAAAAGAGTTTCTAACATAAGTCACTTAAAGAAAGGAGAGGATATGATAGGGATGGGAGTGAAGCAAGGCAGGGTAATAGTGAAGAACAACCAAAATACATTATATTCATGTTGAGTTGTCAAAGGTTTAGTTTTTTTAGTAAATAATAATAATAATAATAATAATAATAATAATAATAATAAATAATAACATGTAACTAATGCTTAAAGCTCATTTCCAACATCACACCCAAATATAAGCAATAGGTACAGTGTACTTTTTATTGAACACCTAAGAAATATGCAAAATAGCTTAAAGATACATAGAATAAAAGAATAAAGAGATTAGTCTTAAAGTAACATGGCAGAAACAAATTTCTGAATGAATTCAAATTGAAAAATACAAGGATTTTTAGTTATGTAATGCCAATATAAATGTATAATTAAGTATAGACTCATTCTTTTTCTTTCAGAAGAAAACATGGTAATAGAGAATGATAAATGGAGCAAAATTCAAAGCCAGTCCACTGAGTCAAGAACAAGACAAAGTTATCCACTCTCACCTTATGTATTCAGTATAGGACATCAAGTTTTAGCTTCAGCAATAATAAAACTAAAAGAAATCAAGGTGATAAAAACTGGAAAGGAAGAAATTAAAGTACTTTTATTTGCAGATGACATTGAAGTATAGATATGTGGCCACAAATATTTTACTAGAGAACTCCTACAGCTGAAAAAAAATTTCATCAATCTGGTTGTATACAAAATTAACTGAAAAAAAAAGTAAGTAGTCCTCCTATATACAAATCATAAAGAATCTGACAGAAAAAAAATCAGGAAAACAGCATACTTCACAATAGCTTCAAATGATATAAAATATCTGGAATAACTTTAAGCAAACAAGTGAGAAGCTTGTATTATAAAAAAATTCAAGACTGTCAAGAGAGAAATTGAAAAAGATATCAGAAGATGGAAAAATCTTTCATGCCCATTTATTGATAAGATAAACATAGTAAAAGTGGCCATCCTACTAAAAACAATCTTATATATTCTATTCAATCCTTGTCAAAATTCCAACACAATTTTTATAGAACTTAAAAGAATAATTCTCAACTTTATAAAAAAAAACAAAAAACAAACAAACAAACAAAAAAACAAATAACACAGGATAGCTAAAACAATCCTGAACAATAGAAGAATTTCTGGAGGTATCATCAACCCTGAAGTCAAACTGTACTATAGAACTATGGTGATAAACAACATGTTTATCAATAGAATCAAATTGAAGGCCCATCTATAAGGTTAAGGACTTATGAACACCTTATTTTTGATTTAAAAAAGAAAAGCAATAAAGAATCTGCAATAAATTGTGCTGTTCTAACCGAATATCCACAGGCAAAAGAATACAAACAGATCCATATTTATAACCTGCACAAAATTCAAGTACAATTAGATCAAATACCTCAACATAATACTAGACACACTGAATTTGATAAAAGAGAAAGTACAGAACAACTTAAACTCATTGGCACAGGGAACTGAACACCTACAGCACAAATACTAAGATCAAAGATCAGTAAAAGAGACCTCATGAAACTTAAAACTCCAGTATGGAAATGAATACCATTAATAAGACATAGTAGTACCTACCTACTGAATGGATTAAGATTTTTAACACTTCTACATCTGACAGAGGTCTAATATCCAATATATATAATGAACTCATGAAAATTGATATCAAATAAACTAAGTAGTCCAATAAAAATAGGAAAGAGGTTCCTGGCACTAGAGTAGTATCAGGTATTGACTCCCTTTCATGGCCTGGGTTTTAAGTTTCAAGTAAGACGACTCATTGGCCATTCCAACAAGTTCTCAAGTTCTGAACTGCCTTTACCACACATCTTACAGGCAGAACAGATTGTAGATTGAAGGTTTTGGGACTTGGTTAATGTCCTGGTTCCTCCAATAGAAACCATGCCTGGTTCCAAAAGATGATGGGTACAGTCTCTATATTTTGCTTAATGAAGAGTCTTCACATGGGTTACTTACAGATTCCTCACATTATACTAGGTTTCTACCTTGCTCCTGAACTACCTACCCCACAATTCTCAGTTTTTGACTCCTTGGTATGCTTTTGGAACCCCTTTTTCCTACTGTGTTGCCTTGTCCAACCTTAATATGAGACATGTCTAGTTTTATTGCAACATGCCATGTTTAGTTTATTCTCCTGGAAGGCCTGCCCTTTTCTGAGGAAGTAAAGAAGGAGTGGATTTAATCTAGATGGGAGGTTAGGGACAGACAAACTGGGATTAGCAGAATAAGGGGAAACTCTGGTTAGGTCTTAATATGAGATAAGAAAAATATCATAAGGAAAATAGGGGGAACAGCTCGAAGCAGATAATTCTCAATAGAGAAATCTCAAATGTCTAAGAAACTGAGAAACACTTAAAGAAATGTTTAACATCCTTAGGCATCATGGAAATATAAATCAAAACTACTTTGAGATTCTAACTTATACTTGTCAGAATGGTTAGGTGTAATAACACAAGTGACAGCTAATTTTGGAATGGATGTAAAGTAAGAGTAGCATCTCTTTAAATTTGTATAGCCACTTTTAAAATAAATATTTGGTTCCTAGAAAAGTGAGAATCAATCTTCCTCAAGACACAGTTATATCACTCTTGGGCATATTCACAAAGAATGACTTATCCTATCACAAATACACTTGTTCTGTTGTGTTTGTAGCAACTTCATTCACGATAGTAATTGGAAATACCATAGATGTTCCTCAACTGATAGATGGATATGGAAAACATGGTATATATTCACAACAGAGTATTATGTAGCTATTAAAAGAAAAAATAACACCTTGAAATTTTTAGGGCAAATGTTTGAAAAAAAAAAAACTTAGTAAAGTAAAACTGTCAAGGTTTGATCTATTCCTATGTATTGTAATACCAAGTGCAGGCCCCCCAAACCTGGTTGCTCCTGGTAGAAGAGAAGCCAGACATAGGCCCAAGTGATGCTGTGTAACCTTGGCACCACATTATTTCTGATTGGTAAATAAAGATGACTATAGCCTACAGCTGGGAACAATTGAGATAGGTGATGCTTGGTGTTCCTTACCTGGGCATCAGAGGAGACCACAAGGAGAGGGAGAAGAAGAGGACAAGAAAGAGGAAGACAATATAGATTAGAAGTCAAGAAAGCATGACCCTGGGGGATGGCTAAATGGAGGTAAGAGCTACTCAGATAAAACATAATAAGTAATAACTCAGTGTTTTCAATAAATAGATTTTAATAGCATAGAAGTTGAATATCTGCCAAACTCTAGTGCTGATTAAATCTTATAATAAATATAAAAGTTGTATGTGTTTTTTTATCTGGGAGTTAAATGGTTAAAACTGGGGTAGAAACACAAGATTGGGATTACATATTTCTAGAAAAAAACAGGCCCAGAAAGATGAATATGTTATGCTTCCACTTATAAGTAGATATTGGCTCTCAAGTAAATTCTAATCAAGCTACAATCCACAGAGCCACAGAGTTTAGAAAAAAAAGAATGCTCTAGGTATGATGTAGGGATCTTCCTGTGAAAAGGAGATAAAAGAATTTTTTCAGGTGAACTGGGGGATGGTGGAGAAAAGGGAAATAGGAATAAGGTATTGGAGGAATGAAGGAAGAAGGAGATTTCAGAGAAATACTGCTTGAATTGGGGATATGGTATGAAAAACTAGAGCACTGGAATCTTTTGCTTTAATCTTTGAGTGTGACTGTCTTAAAAGTAAATAAAATGACTTGTAATGCTAGTCTTCTATACCTAGAGCTTGTCGCCTATTAGATTATCATCAGAGAAGTTTCCTTTAGTTACAAATTGGAGAAAAATTGACCAATATTCAGAGAGACAGTCTAAATTGGATGTCTCTATTGGTCTCCTCTCCTTGGAGATCAAGGCACCCCATAAAAGATAGGAAGAAAAATTGTAGGATTCAGAGGAGATGGAGGATACCAAGAGGACACAGCTCTCTGAATCAATGAAACAGGGCTCACATGCACTCACAGAGACAGAAATATCAAGCACAGTACTTGAAGAGGGCTGTAGTATGTCCTCTGGATATATGTCATGGGTGCTAGCTTGGTATTTTTATGCGAGTTTCCACAGTAAAAACAGTATTTTTAATGTTTTGCTTGCTGTTGAGACTATTCCCTTATTGCTTTGCCTTGTTTAGCCTCATTATGAGTGTTTTCCTTTTGTATCTATTTTTCTACTGTTAGGTATTCTATCTTAAAGCATTGGTTTTATTCTGAAGAAAATTGAGAGGTAGTAGATCTGTAGAGAGGAGCAGTAGGGCAGTTAGGGAGCATGGAAGGAGAGAAAACTCTGGTTGGGTTATATTGTGTGCGAGAAAAATCTTTTTTCACAAGAAAGAAAATGTTATTAAACAAATTGTTGCAGATGTTTATCAGGTAATGAGAAAAGAACATAAATATATATTAACACTAGAAAATATAATTAAAATATTAATTAAATAAAGTTGAATATTAACCTCATAAACATTTAGTTTTTCTAAATCTAAACATATATATATATATAATCTTGTAAAAAACCATTTTAATGTCAGGAGTAAAGAGCTCTATAAATGAGAAATTGTTTTAAAGTAAATGGATCTATAAGAAAAGCTAACGGCATAATTAGATGAAATCATATCATATAAAATTCAGCATCTCTATATGAGAAAATTAACAATTAGGTTAGGAAAGAATATAGTTCAACTTAATAGGTATTTCATATGAAAAATCTTATGTTCAATATCATAAAAAGGGTGCTAAAACTGAAGGGTTTTTTTTTTTAAAACAGACAATATTATAAGAATATTGGTTCTTACTAATCTTAATACAGTAATAGAAGTCTTCAAAAAAGTAATTTGACAAGAGGTCATAAGTTTATTAAATTCAAGGCCAGCAAATCTTTGGACATATAATGAATTCGAGACCAACATAAAACACATAGAAGTATCATCTCAATTAACTAACTAACTAACTAACTAAATAAATAAATAAATAAATACAAGGTCAATAATAATACCTCCTAAAATTGATTTACAAGTAATTCTCAAATCCCACAAAAAATAAAAGTACATTTTTTTTAAGTTTTAAAGAATTTGCATATTGAAATGTTCCTAGTTGCAAATTCAAAATAACTTATTTTACCATTAATCCATTTCTTCCTTTTATTCTAGAACTTTCAAGTGGTCTATTAAATTGCTAGTGTAGGATATTTCTAAGTTCCTTAGGAAAGCATTTAGTGCTATGAATTTTCTTCTCACAGCTGCTTTCCTGGGGTCCTGTGGACAAAGCGTGGCTACAGGCCCCAGCCTTGAGAGATTTCCATATTAATGAATTACCTAAAAACCAGAGGGCATAGCTAACTAAGTTACTCCCTCCCAGTCCTCTGTGGGTGCCAGTGGCTGGGTCACAGGGAAGTTCTCCACGATGGTCGCATGCGGGGGGTTGGGGGGGGCAATAGACATGAGGAAGTTTGCGGGTTTCCAAGAGGTTATTGTCCATGGTGAACTAAGATCGTGTGCACACCTGCCAGTTAAGCCAATGTGGGCCTGGCTTAAATAGAGAGGAGGAAGAGGGGAGGATCTGGTAGGAAGTAACTTAATTAGCTAACCCTCTGGAGGCCTGTAGCCACGCCCTCTACCTGTGTCCTACATGACTGAATGGTGCAGGTTAAATGGAGATTAGACCAGTGTCAAGACCCTGGGTTCTGAGGGCATGGCCGAGCACCTGTCATTTCTCCTTTGAAGTCTCGAGGTTCTAGGCCAGTGCCCACCCAAGAACCAAGATACCCTTCAACAGCCTGACAGGTTCCCATAAGTTTGGGTATACTGTGCCTATTAATTCTAAAATGCCTTTAGGTTTTTTTTTTAATTGGAGAATTGAGTTCATTAATGTTCAGAAATATTAATGACTGTTAGTTCCTGTAAAATTTTTCTTGGAGGTAGTATTATGTGTGTAAAATTGTCTTCTTTTAGGTTAGTTGTGAGATAGTTAAGTTCTTGAATTATCTTGGGTGTAGTTACCTACCTTGTTTAGGAACTTTTCTTCTAGTATTCTCTGTAGGGATAGATTACTAGAGAGATATTGTTTGAATTTGGTTTTGTTGTTAAATGTCTTGGTTTTCTTCATCTTGATGATTGAGAGATTTGCTGGGTATGTAGCCTGGCCTGGCAATTGTGTTCTCTAAGGGCCTGTGTGTCGTTTGTCCAGGGTGTTCTGGGTTTTAAAGTCTTTACTGAAAAATCTGTTGTAATTCTGATAGTTTTGCCTTTATATCCCTTATAACTTTGCTCTTGGAAGCAAACACAGCCAAGAGGAATATATGGCAGGAAATAATCAAACTCAGGTCTGAAATCAAACAATTAGAAACAAAGAAAAGACAAACCAAGGGCTGGTCTTTAAAAAAAATCAACAAAATAACTAAAGGACACAGAGAGTATATTCAAATTAACAAAATCAGAAATGAAAAGAAAGATATAACAGAAACTTAGGAGATTCAAAAAATTATTAGTTCTTAGTACAAAGGTCTATAGTCAACAAAACTGGAAAATAGACATGAAATGGTTGATTTTCTAGACAAATACAAAATAGAAAATCTAACTCAAAATTATGTAAATTATCTAAACTGTCCCATAACTCCTAAAGAAATAGAATGTAGTCATTAAAAACCTCCAAACAAAAAATGTGAAGGGCTACATTGTTTTACTGTAGAATCCAACCAGACTTTCAAAGAAGAGCTAATACTAATATTCCTCAAATTATTCTATGTATAGAAATGGAAGGAACACAACCTTAGCCACTCTATGAAGCCACAGTTACTCTGATACCTAAACCATACAAAGACCCTACAAAAAAGAGAATTTCAGGCTAATGTTGCTTATGAAATTTGATGCAAAAATAATCAATAAAATTCTTGAAAACCAAATCTAAGAACACATCAAAACCATCATTCACCACTATCAAGTAGGCTTCATGCCAAGGATGCAGGGATGGTTCAGTGTTGGAAAATCCACCAATCACCAATGTAATCCACTGTATAAACAAACTCAAAGAAAACAATCATGCCTTCATGTTAAAAGTCTTACATAGATCAGGAATTCAGGGCATATATATAAACATAATAAAATTAATATACAGCAATCCAACAGCCAAATCAAATTAAAGTAGAAAATGACATCAAACACAGGCACAGAGAAAAATTTTCTTGAACATTACACCAATGGCTCAGGCTCTAAAATCAACAATTGACAAAAGGAACCTCATGAAACTGGTAAGCTTCTGAAAGACAAAGGACACCACCAATAGGACAAAATGACAGGCTACAGATTGAGAAAAGATCTTCACTAACCTTACATCTGATAAATGGCTAACATCCAAAATATACAAAGAACTCAATAAAATAGACTCCATAAAACTAAATAATTTTAAAAAGGGATAGAGAGCTAAACACAATTTTCAACAGAGAAATCTCAAATGGTCAAGAAGCACTTAACGAAATGTTCAAAGTTCTTAGCCATCAGGGAAATGCAAATCAAAATCACCTTGAGATTTCACCTTAAACCAACAAAGATCAAAAAAACCAAGCAATGCCACATACTGGTGAGGATGTGGAGAAATGGGAACACTCCTCTATTGCTGTGGGATTCTAGAATGGTACAACCACTCTGAAAATTAATCTTATGGTTCCTCAGAAAATTGTAAATAGTTCTACCTGAAGACTCAAAAGATACTCTACCATAACACAAGGTTTGCTCCACTATGTTTATACCAGCTGTATCCTAATAGCTAGAAACTGGAAACAACCCAGGTGTCCCTCAACTGAAGAATGAATACAGAAAATGTGGTTGATTTATACAATGGAATGAATACTATTCAGCTATTAAAAATTAAGACATCATGAATTTTGCAGGCAAATAGATGGAACTAGAAAATATCCTGAATGAAGTAACCCACTGATAAGTGGATACAATCCCCAAAATACAGAATACCCATGGTGCAACTCACAGAATATCTGAAGCTTAACAGGAAAGAAGGCCCAAAATATGGATACTTCAATCCTTCTTAGAAAATGAAACAAAATAATCACTGAAGAGGGAGGGAGGCAACTGGGTGGGAAAAGAAAGTGGGAGAGAAAAGAGGACAGAATCATGTATAGCAGAAAACAGAAAGGAAGCTGAGAGTGCCAGGAGAATAAATGGAAATATGTAGCAGCAGGAGTTGCTGAGTGGGTGAAACCTGTAGAAAGTCCCAGGGACCTAACATATGAGAGACTCCCAGTACTAAAAGGGATGACCTTAGCTGAAATGCTCAACAGTATGAGGAATGTAACTTGAACAGACCACCTCCAGTTGAGGCATTGGGCCACGCACCCATCTACTAAAATTTTGACCCAGAATTGTTCCTTTTTAATGGAAATGTAGGAATATATTGGGCCAGAGATTGAAGAAAAGGCCATCCAATTACTGTCCCAATGTGATGGATTGGGATCCATCACATGCACAGGCCCTAATCTCTGACACTGTTTTACTTATGTCATGCTGTGCTTCCATACAGGAGCCTAATATGACTGTGCTCTGAGAGGCTCTACCAGCAGCTGACCAGAACCTTTGCAGATACTTAAAGCCAACCATTGGACTGAGGTACAGGATACCTATGGAAGAGTTAGGAGAAAAACTGGAGGAGTAGAAAAAGACTGCAACCCCATAGGAAAAATAACAGTATCAACTAACCCAGACCCCTCAGAGTTCCCAGAGACTAAGCCACCAACCAAAGAGCATACAAGGGCTAGTCCATGATCCTGGCACATATGTAGCAGAGAACTGCCTTGTTTGGCCTCATAGGGAAAAACTTGATGCCCCAGAGAAAGTGGATGTTGGATGGGGTGAGGTGAGGCTGGGTAGGTAGGTGGGCGAGCACCTTCTCAGAAGCAAATGGGAGGAGGGATGGGGTGAAGAACTCTGGGAGTAGAGACAGTGAGTGAGGCAACATTTGGAATGTAAATAAATAAAATAATTTAATTAAAAATAATAAAATTACTCAGTTAATACTTTTAAGGATATTATACAAAATATAAAATATATGCATTAGAACATAGATTTTTGACATTCAATTTTGACAATGATTTTAAAGAAAAATATTTTTCAAATTCAATTGTAATATTCTCTTCCACTTATAAAGAAAGGCTTAAATTAAAATACTCTTCTTTCTTTCACCACTAAGACAACTTCTAGCATATGTTTGGACTGTCCCTTGCACAGAGAGTCTTCTGCTTCCACATAGACTCTTTAACTTGCACTCCAATAATCTATAGACAAAGTCTTGTCTGTCCTGATAGACTTACTGTTGAATCTCTGTTCAAATCTCTAAAACATGAAGCAGTATGGAGTGTAGAAATTATGTATGCACAGTCATGTTTACATTTTAAAAATATACAAAATACATGAATGCATAACACTATTCATCAATAAACATTTTGAAGATCAAAAGAAACACACACACACACACACACACACACACACACACACACATACACAATCTTAGCCTAGAATTTATGTAAAGATTATTACTAGCATAAGATTACAATGTATACCTCACTAACCCCTGGTGTCCCTGGGTCACTAACTTCCTGAGGGATGACAACATCTTGTTTTTCTAGCTTTCCTGTTTCCTACAGCAATTTGGGTATGGTTGAGACCTTATGGGTTTTATTCTGTACAGCTTGGCATGATCATTGTTGTTGTCATTGTTCTACTACACTTTACCAGTCATACTGATAAGAATACAAGTGCAGGTTCTGATGTAGTAAGAGACACAATCTCTCAACTCAACCCTAATCCTCTGGCACTTTCAATTTCTCTTATTTCTCTTTCCCAATATTGTCTAAACCTTAGTTGAGGGACTAGACTGAAATTCTACATTTTGATTGGCTGTCATTTTCTCTGTAGAATTTTTTATCTGTTGCAATAGAGAAGTTTCCTTGTTGAGAAAAGACTACACATGCCTGTGGGTCTAAAGACATGTTTATAGATGGTTATTAGGAGTTAGTAATTTTTGCTAGTTCAATAAATTAATTGTCCTAGACTACCCTCCATTACACAAGTGTTCATTATCATGTATCATTATCACGTTAGTAAGTAGTTGACTTAGTTTTCCAGTACAGGTATGGTGGATTTATTATTGAGTAGGCTTATTATTTTATGAACATGAAAGGTGCATAGGACTGTGGTTTGATTCTCTCTTTTGGCTGCTTAGATGACAAATTCAGGTATCATAAAAACTCTTCCTCGGGGAATTCAGGTCAGTGCCTGATGAGTGTCTCTGAGGCCTGTTTCTGAATTGCCTGGTATCTTCAGAAACAGAGACGTACCTTCCACCTGTGGTGGGTAATGGAAGGCAATAGGATGTAAGTGTTCCAAGTCTTACAGTCATCCGTAGGCAGCAACTCAAAAGAGGAATTCTCAAGTCACAGATTTTTTTTTTTGCTTGTTTGTTGGTTTAGTTTGGATTTTGTTGTTGTTCTTTGGGTTTGTTGTTGTTGATGTTGTTTGTTGGATGATCTTTCACTCTTGAAAAGACTATGATCAGCTCCGTTCAGGACAACAGAATATGTATGTTTATACATGGTATTACATTCATTATAGGGCTTTCTTAAAGTAAATGGTTAATAGTATGATTCCTTATGGTTTTTTTTTCAAACACCCTTATGGTCATTTTATGCACCTTCATCTTTGTTCTGTATTTACCTTCCTCCCTCTTCTGTAAGAAGCTCCTATATTCCCAATTCCACTATCAGATTATGTGTATCTGGCTATTTCGCTTAATCTTTCTCCTATATTCTTGTCATTAATTTTATTACTTATATATTTCTTACAATCCAACCACTGTGCCCTCCTGGTCCCACATCTCACAGTTCCTTATTGAATTCCTCCTCCCCCAGTCTCTAAGAGAATGTCCCCATCCCTCAACCCTCACCAGACCACCCCACTCCCTGGAGCCTTAAGCCTCTCCAGAGTTAGGCATGCCTTCTTCCACTGAGGCCAGACTAGAGAGTCTTCTATGTATGTTTAGGGAGCTTTGGACCAACTTGTGTATGCTGCCTGGTTATTGGACCAGTGTCTGAGAAATCTCAGCAGTCCAAGTTAGTTGGGATTGCTGGTCTTCCTATGGGCTTGACCTCCTCCTCAACTTCTTCCAGCATTTCCCTAGTAAAAGTACAGGTGTCCCCAACTTGAATCCAATAGTTGTGTATAAGTATCTGTGTCTGACTAAGTCAGATCCCTATTGGACCTCTCAGAGAACACTTATAAATAAATAGACTTCTGTCTGTAAGCACACCACAGAATCCGTAAAAGTATGAGGCCTTGGAGCTTCCCCTGGAGAACCCAAGTTGGGCTGGTGACTGAATCTCCTTTCCTTCAGTTTCTTCATTTTTGTCCCTTCAGTTCTTTTGCACAGGAACAATTTGACTGTGGGATGACAGCACAATCTCTTCATTTGAAGCCTGTCTTTCTATTGGATGCAGGCTTTACGAATTTCCCCTCCTCACTGTTGTGCATTTCATCTAAGGTCCCTCCCTTTGAGTCCTGAGAGTCTCTCACCTCCCAGATCTCTGGTACTTCTTAGAGTGTCCTCTAAACTCTCAACCCCAAGGTTGCATATTTCCATTCACTCTTCCCGGATCTCTGGTACTTCTTAGAGGGTCCTCTAAACTCTCAACTCCAAGGTTGCATATTTCCATTCATTCTGCCAGTCCTGGTCCTTAGGGATTCTCTCCTGTCTTCCCACCCCCATACCTGATCATGTTCCCCTTCTAACCTCCTCCTCTTCTCTCCCATCCAGGTCCCACATTTCCTCTGCCTCCCATAAGAATTTTCTTCTCCTTCCCAAGTGGGATTGAAGCATCCTTACTTGGGCCCTTCTGTTTGTTAACCTTCTTGAATTTTATGGATTATATCTTAGGTATATAATTTTTATATACCTGTGATTTTCTGGTGATTGTTCACTTATAAGTGAATAGATATTATGCCTATCATTTTGTGTTTGAGTTACCTCATTCAGGATTATACATTTTAGTTTCCTCCATTTGCCTGAAAAACTCATAATGTCCTTGTTCTTAATAGCTGAGTAGTGATCAATTGGGTACATGAACCACATGGTCTTTATTCATTATTCATTTCTTGATTATATAAGTTGTTTCCAGGTTCTGGCTATTAGAAATAAGTCCATTATGAACATAGTGCAGCACGTGTCCCTGCGATATGGTGGGGTATATTTTGAATATATGTCCAAGAATAGTATAGACAAGTCTTCAGGTAGATCTATTTCTAATTTTCTGAGGAACCTTTAGATTGATTTCCAGAGTGGTTGTGTCAGTTTACTATCTCAACATCAATGGAGGAGTGTTCTTTACATTTTTGCAAACATGTGATGTCACCTGAGTTTTTGATCTTATCCATTTTGATTGGTATAAGGTAGAATCACAAAATCTACTTTTTGATTTACATTTCTCTGATAACTAAGGACTGTCAAATTTTCTTTAAGTGCTTCTTGGCCATTTGAGATTCTTCTGTTGTTAATTCTCAGTTTAGTTCTATATCCTATTTTTGAATTGGGTTGTTAGGTTTTTTGGAGGTTAGGTTCTTGAGTTCTATAAAGCCCTCTATTGGATGTGGGGTTAGTGAAGGTTTTTTTCTCAATTTATAAGTTTCTGATTTGTTGTATTAACTGTGTTTTGCCTGACAGAAGCTTTTCAATTTCATGAGGTCCCAATTTGTCCATTTTGATTTTACTGACTGATCCACTGGCTTTCTGATTAGGAAGTATCCCTCTAGTACCAATGAATTTGAGGCTCTTGTCAACTTTTTCTAATGTCAGACTCAGTGTATCTAGTTTTATGTTGAGGTCCTTGATCCACTTTGACTTGGACTTTGGGCAAGGTGACATATATAGATCTATTTTTTTCTACATAATTACTGGCAGTTTTCTCTCCAATACTTATGTATATGGATTCTCAAATATTGAACCAACCTTGTACTTCTGGGGTGAAACTTACTTTCCATTTCCATAGTTGCCTCCATTTATGATTTCTTTATTGTTTCTACTTCCATTTTTAAGTCTTGAATTGCTTTGTTCAATTCCTTCACCTGTTTGATTATGTTTTCCTATATTTCTTAAAGGAATTTATTTGTTTCCTCTTTAAGGCCTTCTACATGTTTACTTTTATTTACCCTGTATTTCTTTCAGTGAGTTATTCGTATCTTCTTTAAAAGACTCAATTATCTAATGAGATAAGATTTTATGACAGCATCCTGGTAATCAGGAATGTTGAGGTATCCAGTGCTTGCTGTGGTTGGCACACTGGGTTCTGATGGTGCCAAAGTATATTGGCTTCTGTTGCTTATGGTCTTGTGCTTCTCTCTCATCACCTGCTTATCTCTGGTGTTAACTGGCCATGGTGTCTCTGTCTTGAGAGTGCCCCCTGTGTCCCTGGGTTGCTGCAGGTCTCCTGGAAGGCCTTTGGCCCTGACTGCAGTAGATCCTCTGGGATGCCTTTAGACTGTTGGGTTTTCAATAGTGCAGACACACTGATGACCTGCTCAGGTGAAAGGTGTGAGTTCATTATCATTATCTTGTGTGAAGTATAATGCAAGAGAACTTTGGAAGACTGTAATTTATAGGTTCCCCAAGAAAAGAGTAAAGACTGAGTCACATCTAAAACCAAAAACAGAATTCCCACGTTGATGGTTTTGGAAATGTAGCATTTAGAATGTATCTGAGTAACAGATCATAAAGATATGTACCTCTTATTGGTAGTCTGAAAGCCATGTGTTTGAACTACTGTAATACATTGTTCTTAGTCTATGTTGCTATTAAGCCAGATATTGTCCTTGCTTTACTAAGCTTATGGGAAGAAGTCTCCATTATATTTCTCAGCCATTCTTACACAGACAGGAATCATTTGTAGCCAAGACTATCTTTTTATCTACAAAATACACAGAACTTTGGGCATTGGAATTTTCCTTAAAATATCACCCACTGTATGTGCTCATTTGTACAGGTTATCAGAGACAAAAAATTCTTCAGGTGTATTTGTCTCAATTCTCTAGATCTGTGTTACCTGTCCTCTGACTAACTGAATGACCATTTTTCGTCTCCACATGAATATTTATTCATCACCTTTTATTTTATGTTGTTCTTATTTTCCTACTCTTGGCATAGAGTTCATATTTCTAGTTTAAAATTAAATTAAATGATTAAATTATCAACATAACTCATTTTTGATAGATCTTACCTGTATTTTCACATATGTTTAATGAATAATCTATATTTCTTTATTCCACCAAGTAAAATAATCAAAATATGCAAGGTTTCATCCAGTCATTCATTTACATCAGATTCCAATTTGTATTGTTCTTTTCTTTTATTTGTTGAAGAAATTCCATCAATCGCTCCACTCCCTTGCACATTTTCACTTACTAAGGTGTTCCTTGAATCTGTGCTATATTTTGTTTTTAAATTTTAGGAACTATTGATTTCATGTAAGACAACTTTTATTTTTAAAACATTAGCATATGTATGTTACTGTTATAGAGAAAATTTCTCCAGTCATACAGTTCAACAATTTGAGAACAGTCTTTCCATTCCTTTTCAGATATACAGAAATTGTCTCTTACTGCAATGGAAACATGCATATAATAAAATATGACATAAGGATCTATCCAGTTGTCAGTAAAATAAAAATGTGACTGAGAAATACCTCAAAAATTATTTGTCATCCTTAGTACTTAGTGCATACTTAGTACAGAAAATGGAGACCATAAAAGAAATCCACAACTTTATTTAATAGATCATTGGGAAACAGGCCTGAATAGCTATATTTGCAACATAGCGTGTGCATCTAATGATCAGAGAATATCTCAGAGGAGAAGGAAGAGCTATTATAAGAGTCAGGATAAAAGGAAATTTGCTATGACATAGTCTCTCCTTAGAAATAAATAAAATCAGAATTATATAACAATTTCATGTAAGAAATAATTTTTCACAGTGTCTCTCTTTTAGAAGAAGACTGTAGGCAACTATTGACTGCTGGAAGAAGAAGAATTAGCCTGACTCAGAGATGAAAGCTCTCCCTGAAACCATAGATTCAAAACCAATAAAAATGTACTCAATCAGATTTATTTATACATGTTTGCATGTATACACATGTATACACACACATACAAACACACGACACTAATTGGTTTACTTTTTACTGTATTATTTAGCCTGTTTTCATTAAATATGCAGTATTTTCATTGCAAGGTTTAAGGTTTTTATCTATTGTTGAGGGAAAAAAATTCATGAATCAATAAAATAGAACTTTCAAATTAGCAATCAGACTCTCATCTAGAGATACTCAAGAGGTGAAATTTAGCCCTTTCAGATCCATTTTGAATTTCTAAAGTCTAAGAAGAAAAAGAATGAACTTCAATATTGCAAAGCATTGGGTTTATATTTATTTGTTATGTCTAAAACTGGAAAGTAATGCAAAGTATATTAACAAATGTTACTTGAATTGAAATATTTAATGTTCTTAAATCTTAGTGTTTTTATCTCAATAGCAATAATTTAACAAGAGATAGTATAAAGACTTTAAAAAGTATGAAGCACATTTAAATATGGCCTCTTTCATGCTAATTTTCTGTAATCAAGTTGAGTAAACTACTTTGTCTATAAGATTCTCTACTCTCATTTCTATTGAGGGTTACTATTTTCTGTCTTCTAGTGCCGTGCTAATTAGCATGATAACTTACAAAAAAATTGCTTAAGAGGTGGATAGAGTAATAATAGTAACTCTCTGAGTTCAATTTCATTTAAATTTAACAATAAGAAGAAAGTTTCTAAGACTCTAGTTCTTCTAATTGTAATACACTGAGCACCATCCTGCTCTGTTGTCCATGATTCCAGAGAATGGGTCAGTGACTAAGGGACCAAAATACTCCTTTGCCTTTACAAAAAATACATTTCTAAAAGTTTTCTACTTTCATTTTTCCTTAGTCTTTTAAATAAATTGATATGAAAATTATTTAAATGTAGACTTCATCAATTATTTACTGAATTGGATTTGATAGATATATTTTATCTTATGTTACTTCTATTCTTTAAAACAGAAAGTTTGCAATATTGTTCTGTCAATTATTACTATTAGATAAGTTAATATTTACAGGGTTTATAAAAATTATAAACACAATTGAAATTCTTTGGGAGTTTATAAACAAAATAAATGTGTTAATGATGTCTAATCTCAAATCAGCACACCCAGGATAACAGAAGGTGGGATTTGGGCACCACACATTTCAAAACTCCACAGATGATTATAGTAGATAGGCAAGTGAAAAGTAAACGTTTATTCAGTGAAGTGATTCACTGCCCCATTGTTTCTAGTAACTAAGATAGGTGTTATGTAGATCTTTTCTGTAAGTGATTTTGAATTGTTTTGAATTTTTTGTTATAATAATACTCTACTATTTATGTAAAAATATATACTTAAAATTACTGCATGTAATAAACTGACTCAAAAATTTAACATACTATATAAAATATATTTATTCAATTATCTCTCTTGATTTTCATTGATTAAAGGTTGGGTGTGCATGTGCTTTGATTCAGTGGCCTGTAGCAAAAAGTAAAGGTATATTTCTCGTAGAGATACATTTTGGAATTCTGGGATAGAGCTACAGAGGGAGAGCAGATTTTTATCAAAAGGAGATTTTTATCTCTTTCTTTTACTATGGATTGTGTGGTTTCTTGATTATCCATTTATCTGTTAGTTTACTTTTCTAAAGAGAAAGAAAAAGTAAGTGCACACAACTTGTAGGTAGACATGAGGAGAGGATCTGGGAGAATGTGGGAGAAAAATCTTCATCAGAATATGTTGTATGAAAATATATTTTTGCAAGAAGGTGTGCAACTGTCAGAGTGGCTAAAAACATGTAGGAAAGTATCCCTCTCTGTAATTTATACTCTTAAGATATTAGTTAATGACATTTTATAAATAAATGATCTATATTTTTAATTTAGCTATATTTTTGAAATTCAACTTTTTACTTTATCTTATTTTTTATTGAAGTACAGATTATTCTAGCATACCATACATCCCAGCCATAGTTTCTCCTCTCTCCACTCTTCCCAGCCACACCCACAGACATTCTCCTCTGATCAATTTCACCTTGGTTTCATCATCAGACATGAAAATGCCTCCAAGAAATGACAAACAGGGCAGAATTAAATACAGTTACTCATATAAATAATGCTGTACATTCTCTGTATGTCTCAGTAATTTGTCATTGACATTTTCAGGATACAAAGTTTGACATAAGGACTCTTAAAGAGTCTTTGGTGAAAACTGACTAGATTGAAGTGCTGGATCCAATATTGGACAGCATCATCCTTTGTGGCCTGTGTAAGCTGAAACACTGTGCTCTCTCCTTTTTAAGCAATTGTTATTAGCTCTTTTTGTTTGTTTGTTTGTTTGTTTGTTTTAGTCTGTCTGTTTTTTATAATGAACAAGGGATTTTGTTCACACTATTTGACATATATCAAACGGCAGTGTTAATTTTCTAGCTTTAGCAGTCATTGAAATTTCTACTTGGACTTATCCAGGATAATCTCATATTTGTTTTTGCAACAATAGTTAAAATCAAAAGTGAGGAATAAATGAATGCCAGTTGTACAGGAATAGTGTGAAGTTACTATGAGTATTTTCAAAGATAGATCTGTTAAGTTGACAATCTGTTATTAGCTGTGAATTCAATTAATTCTTATTCCCACATCTTTTAGTTTGTACATGAAGAACAAATCTGAGTATAAGTACTTTTTTTAAAAAAAATTAGTGTTTTAAAACTTGTTAGTAAACCTTCCCTTTCTCTATCCTGTAACATCCCAAGACTCCATAGACTCCTCATTATAGTCTAAACCTCATAAGCCCAGTTTTTTTGTTGTTGTTGTTGGTTTTTTTGGTCATATTCTTTTGACACTTTCAGTTTTAGGACTAATATCAATATCATCCACTGTGCATTCCTTATAACAGTCTAAGCTTTAATGATGTACTCTGAATTCTTCGAAATCATTCCATTGAAGCAATGTGCATTGTTGATCAGGTTGTAACAGCAAAGGTTTATTGTGTCAAATATTTTTACACTTTGAGCAAAACTCTGAATAAATAAACATGAAAAACAATATATGTTTGTGCCCACATTTTGGAAATATCAGTGTGTCATGTTTGAAAAGCTGGGGTAGAGAAGAGTGATTCACACCCTTGAAGCTAAGAAAGACAGAAAAGAAACATGAACACTTCTGTGCTTTTCCTTAGCTCCTTTTCACTCCCACAGACTACTACAAAACACCAGTCATATCCAGTAATTCTCTTCTTGTTTAATCTTCTCTGAAAATCTGACATATATCTCTACTGGTATATGTTATTAGCATCTCAAACTCTTTGAATACCATCAAAACTAACAAAATTAACCATCTCTAACATCAGAGGTAACACCAAATGCCTGATCATTTTATGTCTTGCAAGTTCTTGATATTGTTTCATCTTTCTAGTTTAACTAAAGCTTAATTTCTCAGCAGTTTGCTTTTTTATAAATTATATAAAAGTCTCTAATTGGCAAGAGATGTCTTCTATTAAATGTATATTATTTGTAAAATATACATAAGAAACAACATGTACTATGCATTATGAAAGTATTCAGAAGGATCACATAAGGATGCCAAGATAAATATAATAGATACACCACAATGTTGGGGAATTCTGTTCCCAAACTTTCTCCAAACTGGTTGATCTATAAATCAGTCTCTATTTCAGCAAGTACAATGGTTCTCTCCATCTTGCAAATATTAACCATAATTAGCAATATGGTAAATTTTATAAATTTAAAAAAATAAAACACATTGTCTATGTAGGTCTTGAAATCTTTCCAAATAAAAATTACAAGGTGTATTTTTTAAATATTCACAAAGGATGCCTTTCAAATACAGTGAGCTGTCAATTATTCTAATCTGCTTTTAGTTTGCTACAACTCTTAAGCACATTTCATTTTTCATCTTTGATCTGACTGATATATAAAGCTTGTGAATATTTTCCTTTCCATTTCTTGATAAGTAACACTATATGAAACTAAGTTTCACTACCACATTGTGAATTTTTCATGTAGCAGTTCTGAGAAACTGCTTTATGCTTCTCTAAACCCAATATTATTACATTGATTAGGTTTTTCTTTTCTGCATTTGTTAATTGTAGGTTTTGAAACAAAATCTTACACAAGTTACCATTGGACTCATTATTTCCAGGTATATGCCTGTTCAAACTGGAGAAAAATGCTGTCATGTTGTCATTTTAAAACAACATTATATGTTGAAAATAATAAATTCTTTAAAATAGAGCTAGTATAAGACAAGTAATCTTCAGAAAATAGAGCTTTAACCTAGCAGATATATAATTAATCAAAATACATTAAATTAGCAAATCAAACTTACATATATCAATAATTTATTAAACATTAATATTTAGTTCTTAATTGATTATTATTTGATTAAAATAGTTTACCTAGAACAATTTTTAAATTTTTATTTTTTAAAATTTTTATTATTTTATTTATTTACATTCTATCTGTTGACCCCCTCCAAGATCCTCCTCACAGTTCCTTATCCCATTTCCCTTCCCTCTTGCCTCCAAGAGGTTGTTCAGCCTCCCTCACACTTCTGGCACCTTTCCCTGGTGGCACAAATCTCTCCAGGATTAGATACATATTCTCTCACTAAGGACAGTCCATGCAGTCTTCTGCTATATATGTGCTGGGGGCCTCAGATCAGCCCTTGTATGTTGCCTTGTAGGGTGGCTCAGTCTCTGGGAGCTCTGTGGGGTCTGGGATAGTTGAGAATGCTAATCTTTCTATTGTGTCTCTCTTCCTTTTTTCTCCTTCAATCCAGTTTCTCCATAGAGGTCCAAGACTTCAGTCCAATTGTTGGGTATAAGTATCCACATGTCCTAGTCAGCTACTCTGTAGGGCTTCTCAGAGGACAGCAATACTAGGTCTTGTCTATAAACACATCATAGCATCAGTGATAGTGTGAGATTTTGATGCCCCCCACCCCCACCCCATGAGATGGATCACAAGTTAAGCCAGTCACTGAACAGCCTTTTCTTCAGTCTCATCTTCATTATTGTCCCTGTAGTTTTTTTAGACAGGAACAATTCTGGGTCAGAAATTTTGAATTTTCTTCCACCTAGAGCCCTGTCTATGTATTAGAGGTGGAGACTTTGAGTTTCTCTTCCCTACTGTTGACATTTTGGCTAAGGTCACTCCCATTGAGTTACAGGTGTCTCTAATTTCCAAGGTCTCTGGGACTTTCTAGAGGGTACTCTCCCCCAACTGCTCAACCTCAGATGTCTATTCATTCTCTTGGCCCTCTGGGATTCTCTCTTGTCCCCACTCCTATTCTAAACCTATTGCCCCTTTAACCTCCCTCACTCCTCTGCTACACAGATGCCTCACTCCTCCTCCCTCCCATGACTATTTTGAGTTTCTCATTCTAAGTGGGAAGACGCATCCTCTCTAGGGCCTTCCTTTTCATTAAACTTCTTATAGTATGTGGGTATCCTGGGTATTTTTTGCTTTTTGGATAATATACAGTTATCAGTGAGTACATACCATGCATGTCCTTTTGTTTTGGGGTTACTTAACTTAAGATGACATTTTCTAATTTCACCCATTTACCTGCAAAATTCACGATATTCTCATTTAAAATAGCTGAATAGTATTCTATTGTGGATGTAAACCACATTTTCTGGATGACTGTGTTGTTGTTTGAAGGACAGCTGGGTTGTTTCCAGCTTCTGGATATTACAAAGAAGGCTGGCATGAACATAGTGAAGCACATGTCTTTGTGGTATGGTGGAGCATCGTTTGGGTATATTACCAAGAGTGATATAATCTGGGACTTCAGATAGAACTATTTTCAATTTTCTGAGGAACTGCCAGATTGATTTTCAGAGTGGTTTTACCTATTTGAAATCCCACCAGCAATGGAGGAGAGTTCTTTTTCCACATTCTCGGCAGCATGTACAGTCACTCGAGTTTTTAAACTTTAGCCATTATTATTTTGTTGAAATTAACACTCAGTTAATTTATGTTGTTGTTGTTGATGATGATGATGATGATTTTGTTTTTTTTTTCATAGTTTTTATTTTATAGGATATTTTCTTTATTTACATTTCAAATGTCATCTCCTTTCCTGGTTTCCCCTCTGGAAAATATCTACTTCATCCCTCCTCCTATGAGTGTGCTCCCCCAACCACCCACCCACTCTTACATCCCCACACTGGGGCATCAAAACGTCACAGGACCAAGGACCTCTACTCCCATTGATACCAGATAAGGCCATCCACTGCCACAAATGCAGCTGTAGGTATGGGTCCCTTCAGGTGTATTCTATGGTTGGTAGTTTAGTCCCTGGGATCTCCGAGGGGAGAGATCTGTTTGGTTGATATTGTTGTTCCTTCTTTGGGGTTGCAAATCCATCAGCTCCTTCAGTCTATCCCCTAACTCCTCCATTGGAGTCCCTGTGCTCAGTGCAATGGTTGGCTGCGATCATTCACCTTTGTCTTTGTCAGGCTCTAGCAGAACGTCTCAGGAGACAGCAATATTAGGCTCCTGTTAGCAAGCACTTCTTGGCATCAGCAATAGTGTCTGGGTTTGGTGACTGTATATGGGATGGATCCCCAGGTGGGGAAGTCTCTGGATGGCCTTTCCTTGCATCTTTGCTCCACACTTTGTCTCTGTATTAGCATGAGTATTTAATTTCCCCTTCTAAGAAAGACTGAAGCATTCACACTTTTCTCTTTCTTCTTCTTGAGCTTCATCTGGTCTGTGAATTGTATCTTGGGTATTCTGAGCTTTTGGTCTAATATCCACTTATCAGTGAGTGCATATCATGTGTGGTCTTTTGTGATTCTTTACCTCATGGAAGATGATATTTTCTTGTCCCATCCATTAGCCTAAGAATTTGATGAAGTCATTGTGTTTTTAAATTGGATATTTTATATATTTACATTTCAGATGCCATCTTTTTCCCCATTTCCCCTCCCTGGAGCCCTCCTATCCTATCCTCCCTCCTCCTTTTTGTTTTATACCATTTTAATTACTTGCAAGTATTAAGTTCAATTCTAGGTTGAGGAACTAGAAATAAAATACATACAAATAGTCAAGGGACAAGCAAGACAATAAACACAAATAGTCAAAGAACCAGGCAGACAATAAACAAAATTTCATGAACACTCCCTTGATCACTGTTTCTAAGAGTTTATTAGGAAGACTAAAATATCTGAGCCAACTTTCTTGTCCTAGCCCCAAATCATGTTCATGTCTGAAATCTACTTCCTTGTTCTAGCCTAAAATTTAGATTCCTGTCTGAAATTACTTCTTTGTTCGAGCCTAATGTCAGATTCCTGCCCAAAGCCCACTTCCTTGTCATTGGCCAATGTCAGATTCCTGCCAAGTAGCCTATTTCTTTGTTCTTGGCCCATGTCAGATTCTTGCCAAGCAGCCCCCAAAACTCTTTGCCTCTTCCCTTTTTATATTTTATAAATGAGACTGAGCTTGTCTTAGGTCATTCTGACAAGTATGCCTTCCTTACCCATCATGGAATATTCATTATCAAAGGCAATGCACTTCTGTCTTAGGTTGGTAAGGCTCTGTGCAGAATCTTATCTGCCCTTGGCTTGCCAGCCTGTTATTTTAATAACTCTGTCTGGGGGTCCATTTTCATTTTCAAACCATGTACTTTGGTTGCCAATATGTTGATGTTGTTAAAGACAAGTTTTAAAATGATGGGCATGATTAATGTATTTCCAGGACAAAAAGAGCTAGTATGATCAAGCTATGTGCAATTCTTGAAGCTTGATTCAAATAGAAATACTGACCTCAAGCCATGAATAATTTAATCAGCATTATCTGCAACATCAAGACTCAGCAAACAGCATTCTCTAAATTTATGTTCTCACTATGCAAAGTTAAAACATCTAGAGAAGAAGAAGCATACAGTTGACAATTTTATACAATATATTAAAATCAGTCCTATTCTAGACTCACCTATTACCAGTCCTGCCCTGCACCTGCCTGTCTCTTCCTTTTTCTCTTTTCAACACAAGAGATGCCACTGTGTCCTTCATCAAGGACTTCTTTGCCAGTGTAGTGGCTGTGGCCATCTCCAAAATGGTGGTAGCACCCACCAAGTGGGTCAAGTTTCTATGGCAGGTGCATCATGGAAGCAAGCAAATCACTGCAAAAAGCAATTCAACAGCATTATAGACTGTGTGGGTGGTTTGTATAACCAAGGAACAGAGAGTCCTGTACTTCTAATCTAGTAGCCTAGACAGTGTCATCAGATACTCCCCCACCCAGGCTCTCACCTTTGCCTCTAAAGATAAACACAAGCAAATCTTTGTGGACTAGAGGATCCTGTTTTGGCAATCCTTTCTGGGAACTTGGCATTAGCTGGTACTGCTGGGGCCATATCTTTGTGCTTCATGTACCCTCTTGATTTTTCAATAACTGTCTAGCAGCTGATGTGGGCAAAGCTAGAGCTAATAGGAAATTCAAAAGCCTTGGTGACTGTCTGGTTAAGATATACAAATCTGATGGGTGTAAAGGCCTGTAACAATATGTTAATGTGTCAGTATAGGGCATTATCATCTACCGAGCTGCTACTTTGATATCTATGACACTGCAAAAAGAATGCTCCCAGATTCCAAGAATACTTACATCCTTCATTAACATCCTTCCTTAGTGGGATAATTCTGTTGTCTGTTACTGCTGTTGCTGGCCTGACTTTCTATCCTTTTTGACTTTCTAACCTATGATGATGCAGCAGTGATGCAAAGAAACATATATATATATATATATATATATATATATATATATATATATACACACACACACATACATACACACACACAAACATACACAAAAGCATGCTTGACTGCTGTCTGATAAAGCAAGCAAGACTTTTTTTTTCAACGGTTCATGGTTCTATGTTCTCAGAGGCATAGGTGGTGCCTTTATGTGTGTCTTGTAAGATGAGATCAAGAAGTATATATAATTATGTCCTAGGTGTTCTCCCTGAGAACAGGCATGTTGTATAACATACAATATCTTGAACATTTCTGGACAGATTATCATGACTTGTCTGTTTTATCAATGGTAAATACATATATTGTAGTCATTTTTTTACTGTGGTATATTTCTGTAAATAAATCTTTTATTTCTGTCTCAAAGTAATCACACTCTTACACAAGATAACCTGTAGCTAGTGCTTATTAGGAACACTATTGCCTTTATATCCCACAACTGTTAGAAGGATGTCAACAGAAACATTCAAACAATCTAACAGCATTTCTGAAGGCATTCACACTCTCAGGTTTCTGGCAGATTTCTTGGGTCATTAAGTCTCAATGAGATGTTTTGTAGGCAAATGAAAGTAATTCAATTTAAAGGCTCTTGAGCAAAATATGTTTCTTAGCTCAATTGGCCAATTATCTATAAGCATGTGGAGAGCTGGACATCTCCCAAACAAGAAGCAATTCTAAATTATTTTAGCTGAAGTTCTTCAATTCATAAGACAAAAATTTTGAGCCTATAAACACACAAAAAAAATGTTACCTCCAAATGATTCATCCAAATACATGCTTGGAATCTATGTTCACATTTTAAAGCTCATTTGGAAGTTTATGTTACTTATTAAAATATAATAATCCAGTCTTTAATACTGTGTCACTAAGATTATAAAAGTATTTAAAGTTGTGGCTTTTACCTTTGCAATTACTACATTCAAGACTCAGTGCTTTGTGTAGAGATACATAGACTAAATCATTTATTCTCTTACCAGGTATTTCATTTGAATTATAGCATTAATTGGATCTTGTAGGTGTGTTAATAAACCATTGTCACTATACATCACATAATGGCCATTGCCATATTATATATCCATGTGTTTATTACTAAGCTACAAACTGTAAACTTTCAAAGTTCTGAATTATTCAAAGTTAAGGTCACAGCCTATTTATTAGACAGGAAAAATTATCTTATGAGATTTGTGTATAGACTATATGTTTCAAATGAATAGTAAAAATAATTCTTTAAAAAATTAGAAAATACTGTAGCAGTAGGTATTAGAAATGATGTCCGACTATGCTGCCAAGTTTCCGCACTTAGCACATTTTGTCTCGGCAAGCTCTCCAGCAGGTTCAGAGCTCCTGAGCTCATTCTGCCAGGCTACTCTCTCCAGCTTGCCCCTGTGGTGACCAGGCTTCCAGCTTCTTTGCTTGTCTCTGGAGCCACTAGTTCCTTCATAGCAACATGACATAATTCCCTGGTTGTCAGTGGTCCCACAAATCCAGTAACCCAGTAAATCAAAACTCTAGATGCTTAACGTTAACCAATGATTATATATATATATATATATATATATATATATATATATATATATATATAAAATCTCAATACTTTCCTAACCTTTAGATTTCATATCTACCTATTTACTTGAAACCACTTGAATCTAGGTCCATGGCCATTTCACCTTCCTGTGTCTCTCTGCATTTCTCTCTGTGTTTCTGTCTATGCCACCCTTAGCGCTGCCTCCCTTTTCCCTATGCAATCACAGGCCTCCTGCTGCAAATAGATTGGATAGGGAAATTTCTTCCAAAAACAAAAAAATTTTGTTTTTGTGTCCCCAGTTTTTCTTTAAAGTTCAAGCAAAAACTATAAATGATTTTATTGACACTAGTTTTAATTTATTTAAATGTTCACATGTTAAATGTGTCACACACACACACACACATACACACATGTATACGTATGATGCTGGAATGGATATCAAAAGATACATGGTATACATTTATAAATTTTCCAAAAATTAAATATAACAATTTTTTCCTTCTAGAAAATAAGCAAATGACTATATATACACATTAGGCAATTTTGGTTTCTATCACTCACACATATAAGCTCTATTGTATTTCTGCCCATGAGCCATCCTGTTATAGATTGTCTCAGCTCATCTGACCTCTCACCTGAGCTTCTCAGGTTTGAAGATGATAAGATTCAAGTGCCAGTCTCCACTGTTTTAAGAATTCTGTTTTTTGACATTAGTGTTTGAGTCTCTTCAATGTTGAATTATGTTTGGTTTTATTAGTGTTAGGTTTAAACATTTAGAAGTAGATATAACAAGTCATATTTCATTGGCAAAATAAACACCAGGACTTTTGAAACTATGTATTGTTTTTAATTTTCTGTGGAAATGTGCATTCCTTTCCGAGTGATTAATTTTCAATAACTAAAAATATTAAGACACATTTATAGTAATTCCATGGCTTTAAAACATGTCACAGGAGTAAAACATTATGCACCATTTTCTTTTCTAAAGTGTACAGCAAGTTCTAGCTTAGGAAGAGTAACTAGATTTAAGTGTGTAAGACTATAAACAGTAAGCCAGGTAGTGGTGGCACACGCCTTTAATCCTAGCACTTGGGAGGCAGAGGCAGGCATATTTCTGAGTTCGAGGCCAGCCTGGTCTACAGAGTGAGTTCCAGGACAGCCAGAACTACACAAGAAAACCCTGTCTTGAAAAAAAGAAAAAGAAAAAGAAAACAAAACAAAAAAGACTATAAACAGTATTGCATCACCCAGTACATATTAAGAAATTAATACCTTTCCAGTAAATATACAAACCATTTAAATATGCCACATTAATCTTTAACAAGATACAGTGAAGTGGAACTGTTTTTTCTCACTTTTAGATAACAAAATGAATATTAGTTCAATTTTAAGAGTCAATGAATAAAGAACAGGTTTACCCAAATCATCTAACACTGTTCAAACTAGACTTTCATACCAGGCTTACCTTCCTCTGAAGACTTTTATTTAAAGGTAACCTTGACTTCCTCTATAATTTTTTCTACCTTTTAAAATTTTTCATCAGAATTATTAATTATCTTATTTTTATTCAATTTGTTTTTGGTAAACAATGAACATGTACATGTGCAGAATTCTTTATAATCCCACATTTTACATGATTTGAACAGATTTTTTTCTGTGTTTTTTTCCCTGTGAATTCTGATTTGCTTTAATAAAATTAATTGATTTAGCAAATCTCTTTAACTCAGTCTTTTAGTATTTATGCCATGGTTGTTAACTTCATGTTTTTAACAAGTCTATGGAACTGAATAATCATAAACTTAATTGTATTAATTTATAAAAGTGAATATCAGTACCTAAACAACAAAATTCAAATTCAGGAATTATATTTAACATGAAATAATAATATATAATATTCTAGACAAAGATCTGTATTAGCTTTAATGAATACATTACTTATGAAGGATTAAACAATTTAAAAACATCAACTTCATAGTTTTAATAGCTACTGACAATGTTTGCCAGTAATATAAGAGTAAGTATCAGATCCATTATTTTCCTTAACGTATTTATGGTATATGAATGTTTTTACATATATTTAACTAGGGTACTTTATAATTGAAGCGTTTTCAGAAATTTGTCTACAATTACTTATGAAGTCTACAGAAATTTGGGACATGTCTATGAAACATAAGAAAAGAAATTTTACTCTATTTTCTATAATATCTTCCTCTTACAAAAAGTGTCCTTTTTCACATTCTAACTCAGATCTGAAGTTTCTAGCAGAATAGTAAAATATTTTACTGACAGACTAAAATACCATGGAGTAACTGATCATATAAAACATTATACTTTCTCCAGATTTCACCTTCTTAGATTCTTTCAAAAACATCTTTAAATGCATACCTTAAAATGGCTTAAAATAAAATAAGAGTACTTTGGGTTGGATGCACTGAGTGTCAGAGGTGGAATGTGTGATGCATCCTTGAAACTATAGGAAGTATAGGCATTAGATTGTGATCAATAGTGATGACTGAGAAATCCAGGATAATTACAACAGAATATTGAAAAGCAAATGGATTTCATATAGCTTAACCAGAGTGCCTAACACATTTACGCATAAAAGTGTAATTTAATATTTTGTTTTTAGTAGCATACTAGTAAACACTGTGACCTATAATTTTAGAGGAGAGTGTTATGCAACTGTTTCCTTCAAAGTAAAACATCACTTCTTGGAGGCATGTATATCATCAAACTCAGAAAACTAAAGGAACTTAAGAGGCCCCAGGGAGATGAGCATTTTACTGGATTAATGAGGGAAAAATTTAAAGAGCAGAAACAAATGCTGATGATAAGACATTCTGGGCACTAGCCAGCATCTTGAACAGGAAGTTACCAGGAAGAAATTTTGCTTAGTAATGATTCATGTGGCTTTTCAGTAACATACCTATCTAAAGTCACTCATGCTCCCTTAAATAACCCTTTACTTATTTTTCCGTAAGTAAACCAGAGGAACAAGGAACAGGTTGACTCACCAAACTACATTTCAGCAGAATAGTTTCTCTGGTGTTGGTTGGCATTCTATCTGGGATAAATTTATATTTATTCACATTTGCCCAGAAAAAGTCAAAACCCACTGAAAGAAAACTACTTTCCCTCTTCTAATACAACAAAATTTTGTCTTGGGCTGTGGAGAGAAGTCAAACCAAGAGAACAATATTGAACTTTGCTGTTTCTATTGGCAGATATTAGAAATTTTACACTGTTAGTAGATGACTAACAAGGGATGAATCAGGGAACCACTGGTGGTAGATGAGGAAAGACATATCATTGACATATGGGCAGCATTGATTGCAGTAAATGGACTATAAGAAAGAAAGAAAGGAAAGAAGAAAAGAAGGAAAGGAAGGATGGAGAAAGGAAGAAGGAATGAAGGAAGAAAGGAAGAAAGGAAGAAAGGAAGAAAGGAAAAAAGGAAGGAAGAAAAGAGTGGATATGAGGTAGGAAATATGTGTTACAGGTGACACCCTTAATGATACAAGAATGGATATGAAAAGATACATGATATACATTTATAATTACTTTAAAAATTAAAATAAATATAACAGTTTATTTTTCTTTCATTCTAGAAAAAAATAAATATATAAAAAACATGTGTTGCACAACCATGTAATAACATGAGGACACTCAATAAATAATGACAAATATTAATGAAATAAGTTAGACTAGAAATATTAGGTAAAGAACATTCTGCAAAATGCAGAGGTAGAGAGAGAGAAAATGTTGGTGTTGTGGTTAGATTTGATGAGAAGATGAAGCAATTAGTCTTAGAGGCAAACTATTTGGGAAAGGTGATACTACTTGACAAAGTTGTAAAGTGAGTATGTTACTCAGTGTTTGTCAGTATTTACAAAATTCACAATACTCAGGGTGTCACAATGGAGACCCTGAAGTTCAACAATTCATGTACTAATATTGACTAATTATCATAATGAGTATTTGAAATTGATTCTTAGCATTTCCACAAAGCAAAATACCATGAAATCAATTAATGTAAAAAGACTGATAAGGCCACAAAGTTTATAAATCATATTATTTTATAATAATATTATATTTCAAATACTTAAATAATTAAATGATAAGTGTCAATATCACAGTCAGGAAGAATCTGTTACATTTTAAAATTAATGTATTGAACTTCCAGCTCCCATCTCTACTGGCTGGGAGTAGAGATCCAGCACTGGACCAGATCCCTCACAGCACACACTCTAGTTGCAGCTTGAGCCACCAGGTATTCAGACATATCAAGCTTCACAGATGAGACTTTAAACCTCACCCAGAGGCCCAGTTTACCCAGAAAGCAGATTCTCCATCCAACCAGAAACCCAGGCACCTTCAGACTCCCACCTGTGCCTACCAGGAGCAAAGACTTGATCCCACACAACACACACACACAAGTCGTAGCTGGATCTCCCCAACTAAACTTTCCAGGATTACAGGATGACAGAAAGGACAGGCCCTAAACAGAGACAGGGAGGGCAGTTAACACCAGAGATAACCAGATGGCGAGAGGCAAGCATAAGAACATAAGCAACAGAAATCAATTTTACTTGGCTGCCTCAGAACCCAGTTCTGCCACCACAGCAAGTCCTAGATACTCAAACACACCCTTAAAACAAGATTCAGATCTAAACTCTCATTTCATGAAGATGATAGAGGACTTTAAGAAGGACATAAATAACTCCTTTAAAGAAATGCAGAAAAACACAAGTAAACAAGTAGAAGCCATTAAAGAAAAACACATAATTCCATTAAAGAAATACAGGACAACACAATCAAACAGGTGAAGGAATTGGACAAAAACATCCAGGATCTAAAAATGGAAGTAGAATCATTAAAGGAAACTCAAAGGGAGACAGATCTGAAGATAGAAAGTGTAAGAAAGAGATCATAGTCACAGAATACAAGAGACAGAATAGAGAATCTCAACAGCAGAAGATACAATATAGACATAGACATAGACACAATAGTCAAGGAAAATACAGAAAGCAAAGTACTCCTATCTCAAAACGTTCAAGAAATCTAGGGCACAATGAAAAGACCCAAACTGAGAATAATAGGTGTAGAAGAGGGTGAAGATTCCCAACTCAAAGGGCTGACAAACATCTTCAACAAAATTATAAAAAAAAAAAAACTTTCCTAACCTAAAGAAAGAAGTGCCTACAAACATACAAGAAACCTACAGAATACCAAACAGATGAGACCAGAAAAGAAATTTCTCTTGTCACATAATAACTAAAACTCTAAACGTACAGAACAAAGAAAGAATATTGAAAGCAGTAAGGAAAAAAATGTCAAGTTACATATAAAGGCAGACCTGTCAGAACTACACTAGACTAATCAACAGAGACTATAAAAGCCAGAAGAGCCTGAGATAATGTCAAGCAGACTCCAATAGATCAAAAATGCCATCATAGGCTACTATACACAGAAAACCTCGCAATGACCATAGATGGAGAAACCAAAGTTTTCCAAGACAAAACCAAATTTAAACAATATTTTTCTACTAATTCAGCCTTACAGAGAATAATAGAAGAAAAAGTCCTACACAAGAAGAAGAACTACACCCAGGAAAAAATATGAAATTAATCTTTTCACAACAAACCTAAAAGAATAGAAACACACAAATGTAATTCCAACTCTAAGAACAAAAATAACAGGAAGCAATGGTCATTGGTACCTAACATCTCTCAACATCAATGGACTCAATTCTCCAATAAAAAGACAGACTAACAGATTGGATACATAAACAAAAACCATCATTTTGTGGCATACAGGAAACACGCCTCATGGTCAAAGACAGATATCCCTTCAAAGTAAAAGGATAGGGAAAATTTTTTCCAAGCAAATGGTCCTAAGAAGCAATCTGGCATAGCCATTCTAATATCCAACAAAATAGACTTTTCCATCAAAAGTTATCAAAAAGATGGAGAAGGTCACTACATACTTATCAAAGAAAAAGTCTACCAAGAAGGACTCTGAACATCTCTGCCCTAAATGAAAGGGCACACACATTTGTAAAAGAAATGCGACTAAAGCTCAAAACACACACTGAACCTCACACAATAATAACAGGAGATTTCAACACCACACTCTCACCAACGTGTCCATTGATCATAGCAATGGAAACTAAACAGAAACACAGTGAAACTAAAAGAAGTTATGAACTAGTGGATTTAATAGATATCTACAGAATATTATACCCTAAACAAAAGAATTTACCTTCTAAGAACCTCAGGGTACCTTCTCCAATATTGACCATATACTCAGACTCAAAACAAACTTCAACAGATGAAAGAACACTGAATTAATTCCATGTATTCTATCAGACCACTATGGACTAAGGCTGGTCTTCAACAGCAACAAAAACAGCAGAAAGCTCACATATATGTGAAAGCTGAATAACTATCTACTCAATGATATCTTAGTCAGGGATAAAAATAAAAAAAAGCAATAAAAGACTTTTTAGAATACAATGAAAATGAAGCCACAGCATACCCAAACTTATGGGACACAATGAAAGCAGTGCTAAGAAGAAAACTCATAGCTCTGAGTGCCTCAGAAAAGAAACCAAAGAAAGCGTATACTAGCAGATTAACTACTCATCTAAAAGGTCTAGAGGAAGAAAAAGCAAATACACCCAAGAGGAGTAGAAGACAGGAAATAATCAAACTCAGGGCTAAAATCAACCAAGTAGAAACAAAAATAACTATACAAAGAATCAACAAAACTAGGAGCTGTTTCTTTGAAAAAATCAACAAGATAGACAAACCCTTAGCCAGACTTACTAGAGGGCATAGATAACGTATCCAAATTAATAAAATCAGGAATGAAAAGGGAGACATAACAGCAGAAAACAAGAAAATTAAAAAAATTAATCAGATCCTACTACAAAAGTCTATACTCAACAAAACTAGAAAACCTGGATGAAAAGGATGAATTTCTAGACATATACCAGGTACCAAAGTTAAATTGGGATCAGATAAACTATCTAAACAGCCCCATAACCCCCCCAAAATAGATGCAGTCATTAAAAGTCTCCCAACCAAAAGGAGCCCAGAACCAGATGGTTTTAGTACAGAATTCTATCAGACCATCAAAGAAGATCTAATACCAATACTCTTCAAAAATATTCCACAAAATATAAACAGTAAAAATATAAATCAGTACCCAATTCTCTCTATGAAGCCACAGTTACACTGATACCTAAACCACAAGAAGACCCAACAAAGAAACAGAACTCGGACCAATTTCCCCTATGAATATCTATGCAAAAATACTCTGTAAAATTCTCTCAAACTGAATCCAAGAACATGTAGAAAAGATCATCTGCTATGATCAAGTAGGCTTTATGCCAGGGATGCTTCAATATACAGAAATTCATCAATGTAATCCAATAAAAACTCAAAGAAAAACACCACATGATCATCTCATTACATGTGGAAAAAGCCTTTGACAAAATACAACATTCATTCATGTTAAAAATATTGGAGAGATCATGAACTGAAGATGCTTACCTAAACTTAATAAAAGCAACATACAGCAAACTAGTAGCCAACACCAAACTAAATGGAAAAAAACTCAAAGCAATCTCATTAAAATCAGGGACTAGACCTGGCTGCCCACTCTCTTCCTACCTATTAAATATAATACTCAAAGTTCTAGCCAGAGCAATTGGACAACAAAAGCAGATCAAAGGATCAAGGATACATGCTACACTATGTTCCTATCAGACTTTTTTATAATATCTAGAAGCTGAAAAGAAATCAGATGTCCCTGAACAGAAGAATGGATACAGAAATTGTATATATACACAATGGAGTACTATGCAGTGATTAAAAACAATGACATCATGAAATTCTTAGACAAACCGATGGAATTAGAAAATATCATCCTGAGTGAGGTAACCCAGACACATAAGAACTCATATGGTATGTACCCACTGATAAGTGGATACTAACCCAAAAGCTCACAATGCATCTGATACAACCTACAGACCATGTGGAACACAGAAGAAAGGAAGAACAGGGGGTGGATGCTTCAGTCCTGCACTGAGGGGGAAACAGGATGACTCTGATAGATGGAAGGAGGGGGAAACAAGGGAGGGAGAAAGAAGGAGGAGGAAATAAGGGTGGCAGTATCAGAATCTGGAGGATACTTGAAAGAGGTACAGAGGGTTAGGAAATTGAATAAAAATAGGTATCATGGGGGGATAAAGAACTGGGGATAGCCACTGGTGGGTCCCAGATACAAGAGAAACGTGAGACTCCCAGAACCCAAATGTAATTGACTTTAACTGTAATGCACAGAGAAGGGGAAGATAGAACCTTCGAGACCTCCTCCAGTATATAGGCATGGCTCCTGGTCGAGGGATAGAGCCACTCACCCACTTCAAAGTTTTTTTAACCCAGACATGTTTCTGTCCAAAGGAAGAAAAGGGACAAAAAAATGGAACAATCTGAAGGAATTGCTAAATGGGAAAGATCCCACCTGAAGATACATCATGTCTGCAGATGCCAAACTCAACACTGTTGCTGTGGTCAAGAGACACTCCTAGAGAGGAACCAAGTTTGGCAGTCACTGGGGAGATCCAGCCAGCAACCAACCAATGCAGAGGCAGATGCTTGAAGCCTACCATCAGGCTGACCTCAGGGAACTTGGTAGGGGAGTTGGCAGAAGGATTGGAGGAGCTGAGGGGGATTGCTACCCCAACTGGAAGAACAACATAGGCTGGCCTGACCACCCAGTTCTCCCAGACACTAGACCACCAACCAAGGAATGTAGTTAAGGGGATCTTTGGCTCCATATACATATGTAGCAGAAGATGGTCTTGCTCGACAGCAAGAGAGAGGAGGCCTTTGAGTCCAGAAAGGTTTGATGCCCCAGAGTAGGGGGATGCAGGATAGGTGGGGGTGCACTCCCATACAGGCAAAAGGGAGGGGGAAAAGCAGATGTGGGATGGGAAAGTGGCGGAGGGGTAACCAGTAAGTGGGACATCATGGAATGGGGGTTGGTGGAGGGGGTAATTGGGAAGGGGGATATCATTTGGTATGTAAACAAATGCAATGATTTAAAAATTGAAAAAATAAAACTTAATGTATCATTTTGTATTTTTGTATCAAATATTTTTAATGAATAAAAAATTGTAGGATACAGAATTACTGCATAGCTCCTGTTTTGTCTTTGTTACATGGAGTATCCCCTAACTTTTGCATGAGGTATATATGAGACATTTCTATATCATTGTCATAATTTTGTAAGATTCAGAATATAATGAAAATGTTCAGAAAATATCAATTTCATAAATGTATGACAAGATTAATCAATATGAGCTATTATTCTATGAATTGATTCCTTTAACTTTCATTTTTATTTCAAGTCTTGATAAACACATTATTTTGAAATAATAATGTCAGGGAAGTTTAATGACCAGGCTTTACTTCTCTGCTTTCAGAGGTATAAAACAGGATGAGAATCTAAGTTTATAGATCAATTTTTAATCTGACAATAGAGAAGAAAATGTTACTGTTTTAAAAATTTATCTATAAAGAGAACTGTATATGTTTCATCTTCTCAATCCTGAACATGAATTTTTTTTGTAGTAAAAGAATGCCAGTAATAGAAAAAAAATAAGCTTTTTTTGCTTGATTTTTTTTTAATCTTTGTGTTGTATGACAATTGTAGCTACTAATATTAGCAGCGTAGTCTGGTTAAGCCTTCTGTGGTAATTGAAATGTCCCATGCTGAACTAGTGAATTTGGTCCTGAGTGGATCTGTGGCAAATGAATAAATGAATGATGACTGGGAAAACTAAGAAATGGAATTTTTACTTCAATGGAATCAGTTTATATGTAAGTTGAGCAGATCAAATAAAAAATTTAGAGGTTAATGACCTTGTATATCTGTAAATCATGTCATCAAAAAGAAGTAAATAATGTACCAGTGCTATATAGGTTAAGTGCCCAACACCATGGTGGTCCATTCTTCTTGTCTTTGCTCTGCTGTATCACTGGAGGTCCAGATCATGGTGACATTTTGTAGATTAGTTTTCTTGAATCTTTTATCTTGACTTTTCACTGTTGCCACACTGATGGATTTTGAGAGTCATTGCCGAAGTCCTCTGTGATTTCTGATTGCTTCTATAACAAATGAGATTAGACCCTTCAATAAAGGTTTCATTTTAATTTCTGTCTTTTAAATTAAAATCTTCAAATAGTAACACTGTAGTCCAGCAATATTAGGATTGTAAGCCGTCTGTGGGTGAATGAAAAAGCAATTGAGACTGAAAATTACTGAAGTGTATTTTCAGGAGAATCAGTTGTGTCATTTCTACTGAGTTCATCAGAGAGTGACTCCAGTGGTTTCTAGAACGAATAGAAACTCTTATTGTTATAACTTCTGGTGAGGAAGAGTGTGCTCTAAGATAATACATGGCTTTACTTTGTCAATATGTGACTTGGAGCCATCCAGGTTTAGAGGTATTATCTTATGGAGCCTGACCATAACTCAAAAGCTATTTGGGGCAGGCAACAGATATATTTTCTTGGAAGGCCAAGACAAGGTGGAACATATGTTTACATATTGCTAATAAATCTTCCAGACTGGAAATATTGGGAAGGCATAGATTGATTTCTCTGTAGCTACTCTGTCTCATAAAGTGAATATGTGGCACATCCATTTTACAAAACATAAAATTCTATTATAACAGTTTCATACATTTTATGTCCCCACAATGTCACAAATTATTGAGAATAAACTTAAAAACTATGTTGTTTTCAATGGTTTCCACTTTCTTCAGTAACCTTGGTTGAAGACGACACAGGTATGTTGATTGCTAACTCATTTTCTACTGTTAAGTTTTCAGATTCCTGGGACTGGAAAAGGCACCTATAGGTGGTATGATATTCGAAGATGAAGCTGCTAAGGACAGCTACATGTTTCTAAGTGCAAACAAAGGAACCAGTGGCTATATAGATTGCAAGTCCACATAGGGTATCAGTGAGCCAGGCAGATGGCATCTGAAGAGATTGCCTCAGCACTAGGGTGAAAGCCAAACAATAGCCTCTGGATAGCCTGGGGTTTCTAACCTTAGAGCTCATACTAGTTAGTCACTGTTGTAGTAGTGTTCACCTTTTTTAAGGGATCTGATTTTCTTTGGTCTATATGTTTTATTCTTTCAAGAAGATCAGGGTTTCATTTTGTGTCTTCTTAGTCTTGATTAATAAATGCAAAAATATACTAAGCAAGAAGGCACATGATTGTTTTATTAAAGTTTGGGAGAAAATAAAAGAAGTGAACTGAAAACAATAGTATCCTTCAGAAGATGGAAGATAGCAAAAATTAATAAAAGACAGTTATTGAGATATGACCCAAGAAAGCAAGCAGCAGAGCAATGTAGATCAGAAAAGAAGCAGAAGAAGGAATGTCTTTAATGAAAGAGTGAGAATGTTCAGAGTGCCAATGCAGGATTGTTCAAGATTTTTTTTCTCATATTCAAAGAAGACACAGGAACTTGGGAAAGCAGAGGGAAAAACAGGAGGAGGAAATACTGTTGTCAGAATATATCATGTGAGAAAAGAATCTATTTTTAAGAAAAGGAAAAACACTATTAGAAATTAAATCATGGGCTGGAGAGATGGCTCAGTGGTTGAGAGCACTGACTGCTCTTCCAGAGGTCCCGAATTCAATTCCCAGCAACCACATGGTGGCTGACAACCATTTGAAATGGGATCTGATGACCTCTTCTGGTGTGTCTGAAGACAGTGTCAGTGTACTCACAGCATAAAATAAGTAAATAAATCTTAGCAAGAAAAGAAGAAAGAAAGAAAGAAAGAAAGAAAGAAAGAAAGAAAGAAAGGAAGGAAGGAAGGAAGGAAGGAAGAAAGAAAGAAAGAAAGAAAGAAAGAAAGAAAGAAAGAAAGAAAGAAAGAAAGAAAAGACAAAAGAAATCAAATCATTTCCACATGGTTTCTGGCCACAGCATGGACCATGAGCATGCACATGATCTAGACAGGAAGCCATTGAAGAGAACTCATAAAACTTGTGATAGAGACCTTGATGTGTCACTCTTCATAGTTTATATGACTTCTAACAACAATGATGGTGGGAAAAGACAAGTTTTGTTGTTGTTGTAATTTTTGTATTGTTAATATTGTTGTTTTTATGGGGCTGGTCATTTGGAGTTTAAACATGCTCAAGTGAATATATAGGTGGCAAAAATTGGACTTGTTTTTGTTTTTAGGGTTTTTTTCCCTTTCCTCTTAGGGAGATCACAAGAGTAGGTAGTGGACCTAAAAAGACTGGGAAGTAAAATTGATTGGGTTGTATTATATGGAATTCCAAAATAAGCAATAAAAACATTGTGCTGGAAATAAAAGAAATGAAGTCACTTATATGTGAAAAAATATATTTTAAAGTTCAAATGAAAAAATTGTTTTTATCTTATATGTATGGATATTTTATGTGTGTAAATTCGCTGTATACGTGGTTAGTATACCTGAAATACATACAAAGGCATCAGATCCACTGAAACTAGAGATACAGATGTTGCAAGGTATGATATGAATGTTAGGAAACGAACTGTGATCTAAAAGAGCATGTAGTGTTCTTACCTCCTCAGTTATCTTCTCAGTCAACCATAATTTTTTAATAAAATAAAAGGTATTCTGAAACATAAGATTCTCTGTATGATATCTATTGTATAATATAATTGAGATGATCAGTCATTTAAATATCAGTTTATGAAACAAAAAAAGAACAATTTCTTCATTATCATTGTATTTATCTTTTAAAATATATGCAAATCAAGATCCATAGACTTTAATCAAAATCAGGTAACTGGAGCCAATTTCAGGTTATACCATGTCTGGAAGTTCAACAAGAGATTATTGCATTTGGTTTGAACAAACTCCCTAAGGAATCTTTGATGCAATGTTATTTTATATGTTCACTACTGGTACTACTGGTTGCTTGAGTATATTTTCTGGGCATCATGATTAACTGCATGGATTCAAAATGTGCAGAGCTGAAACTGAAGCTTCCAAATAATTGTCATTGTGGTACAATGAATATCTATCTCATGGGTTTAAGTATTTGAACATTTGGCTCCCCTTTGGTAGTGTTCTTTGGAGATGTTTTAGAAGTCTTACCAACATGCTTCAGGATGCATGTCACTGAGAGTAGACTTGAAAATTATATAGTCTCATCCTCTTCCATTTTGTGCTCTTGGTTTAATACAAGGTAAAAGATGTGTTCTTTCATTTTCTTGTTCCTTCATTGATTCCCTGCTGTTCCTGCCAATATTCTTGCTTTGCGTTTCTGCAAGTAAACCCTGTTAGTCATCATATCTTCTCCTGAGAAAATGCAGATCTCCCTAAATGTATCCATTAGTAGAAGGTAAGTAATAAAACATTTATTTTCCTGTGATGAAGCAGTGATGGATCTTTGTTAAATTTCAAGTTTAAATCACATTGATGTTTACATTAAATTGTGGTATATTTTAATTCCTTAGGCCATGAACACTAGGTGTCAAATGCCAAATGTCTATCTTGCTAGAGCCAAAGTTGGTAAAGTTTACATAGTGGATGAACAATATGTTTCCAGAATTAAGTGATGGCTGTGAAGCCAATATTTTCTTAGTTGTTACCAATTTTACTGGGAAAAGCATGTTTTTTTTTAAACAAAATCTTAATAATGTGAATTTTACCAATGAAAATTCAGGAGCCAGGTGCTGTGATGAAAGCCTGCTAGCTCCGAGAAGCAGAGAAAGTACCCAGATGACCTTCCTCCACAGCCAACATCACAAAAGTAGTTTTCCTTCTCCATGTAATCTCAAAAGCCCCTCAAACTCAATGTCAGTTCTTTCTCTTCCTGTGTATTTTTGTATCCATATATCCTGGTTTCCTCTTACTCTCTCTTTTTTTCTATGTCCACTCCCTGTCAACCGGTTGCTTGCTCTGCCTCTACGCCAATGTTTGATGTTATTTAATCCAGTTTATAATAAACAGAAAGGTCTTGAGTTAAAGGTGTGTGCTAGAGCTAAACCACATCACAAGAAACATGTTTTTCCAGTAAATAACGCAATCTTGGGGTTCACACTATGACCAGGTATCTTGTAACATTTCCCCCTTTTGTCTAAATAGAAAGGAAATATTTTAACTCTAGCATAGTAAGACTGATTCCAATAATAAAACTGTTTCTGCCAACCTTTTCACAATGTTCAGCTTGGTATTTGGCAGTCTGTAGATTAAGTATTTTTGACTTTAAAGTTATGTAAAGGATAAGTAAGTCTCCTATCAACTCAGCCATTTGAATGTCCAGAGCAGTTTGTAAAACACTAAACTTGATTTTGGGTGGTGTTTGTCATCATAATGGTAATTCTGGATAGGTAGAACACAGCAGTAAATCTGAAAGCATCCACTGTTTGCACAGAATCTGGCAGCAGAAAGTTATGGGGCAGGATTTTTTTCAGTGGTTAGTGTTACCACAATCCAGATGGATTCTCCAGGGGGATTCATCATGCAGGGCCCTGCCGTCTTGGAGACCATAACAGTTACTATAAAGAATGGTAGAAAACAGAAACAATTTAAGTACCATATTTAGCAAATCTTAGAAAGGTCTGAGGACCAAAATTAATTACTTGCATCCAAGGGACACAAAATTTATTCTTAATTACCTGAGCTGAGATTACTCAAACCTGAAAATATACACCAAAACCTACATGAAGCTTAGTATTCTGTATGACAACTAATATCACAACAAAAAGTTTATATTTGCATAATAATGTCATAGATTTTGAGATAATATTTATTCATTATGAATGGTATTAATGAGTCAAAGGAAAACCAAAAGTTTGTGAGATTAATGACAATAGAATAGCCTCCCTTTTTTCTATCGTCTTTTGTTGGGAGCCAACTTTAAGCAGAAAGTGGCTATAAAGCAGCTATCAGCTTTGCAGCCATCTTGAGCCATATACCCTGACATGAGACTTGGTTTTCAACAGCCTACAACAGCTGAAGCACACTCTGATATCCCACATAACTTGTTTTGCTGTTTAGTGCCCCTTGCTGCAAGGAGCATGTGGTATCCACGCCTACAAAGCATGTGGTGCACGTGTTTTCCAAGTGCTATCCACACCATACATGCTTGTAAGGCGCACGTGCTGTCCATACCTGTAAGGCTTACATCATATCCACACCTGCAAGGCATGTGATATCCACGCGCTTATAAGGCACGTGGCAAAAGCCTATAAATACCCAGGATTTCCTTGTCAAGGGGTTGTAGTAGTAGGTATAGTAGTGTGTGGTGTAGTAGTAGTAGGTATAGTGGTGTGTGTATGGTGGAGACAGTAAAGAAGATTTTACTACATATCCTCTGGTTTGTCTCTGTTCTTCGCATCTCTTCCCCTTCTTCCCCCCACTCTCTCTCTTGCTAGACCCTGACTTGCGGAACAGAGCAGGCCACTATATTTTGGCCCCAAAACGTGGGCCAGAGTGATCCTTTACAGTTTGGCCCCTAAGGTGGGGCAGCTCGGATGTTTTACAATCTTTTTCTTTTTTAATTAAATTATTTTATTCATTAACATATAAAATGTCACCCCCTCCTGTACCAGCCTCACCAGTGCAAGGTCAAATCATCTTCTTTGTGTGTGTGTGGGGGGGTGGTTGGAATGATTATAGAAAAGACAGAATATAGGAAAGACAGAAATGAAAACTCAGAGACAAAGGTTAGAAATTGAGAGGACTGTCCAGTGAATACTGCAGTAGCCCAAAGTTTAATTCTCATAGGCTTCATAGTATCATGGAAAACAAAGTCACAAACAAGGAAAGACAATGACAAACCTACAATGGATATCTATTACGTTCAGGAGGCCTCCCTATTTCTTCTCTAGGATTAATATAACATCCAGTCTGTCACCTATTCCCTTTTATCATTCCATGAGTCAGGAAAAATGTCTGCAGACCCTGGCCTGACTTGACTCTGCCTGATAGGCAGGATTTCACAGAAGCAGGCAAAATGACTCCCAACACCTTTCCTGTACCCTATTTCCTGAGTTCCTCAACCCATTCCATCTCTACTTTGCTTCTAAGAGGGTGTTTCTCAACCCAACCATCCAGCCACTCATCCCCACCTCACCCCATGCCAATATCACCCTTCTCAGGAGTATCAAGTTTCTCCAGGATTAAGCACATCCTCTCCCACTGAGGACAGAAAAGACATTCCTCTGCTACATATGTGCCAGTGGTTACAGACAATCCCATGCAGGCTCTTTGGTTGGTGGCATAATCTCTGGGAACTCTGAGGTGTCTGGTTTAGTTAATACTGTTGTTCTTTCTATAGGGTTGCAATCCAATTCAGCTCCTTTGATTCTTTTCCTAATTCTTCACAGGAGTCCCCAGTCTCAGGCCAATGGTTGGCTGTAAGTATTTGCATCTGTCTCAGTCAGTGTCTTGTAAAGCCTGTCAGAGGAAAGCCATGCTCATCTCCTATCTGTAATCACATGGCATCAGTTATAGTGTCAGGGATTGTTGCCTGCACATGGGATGGATCCCAAGTTGGGCCAGTCACTGGATAGCCTTTTCTTCAATCTCTTTTCCATTTATTGTCCCTGCATTTCCTTTGGACAAGAACGATTCTGGGTCAAAATTTTGAAGACGGGTAGGTGGCCCCATGCCTTAACTGGGGGTCCACATCTTATCTACGTGATGTTGCCTCTACAGTCTCCATCTTCCCATTATTGGACATTTCAGCTAATGTCATCCTCATTGGCCTGTGAGGCTCTAATATCCTAGGTTTTTGGGACTTTCTAGGGGGTTCCTCCTCCCCCTACCCACTCACCACATCTGCATATCTCCATTCATTCTCCTGGCCCACTGGGCTTTTCTCTTGTTTAACTACATTCCTAATCCTAATCCTGTCTCCCTGCCCTCTACTGTGCCCCCCAATCCTGATGTCCCTCCTTCACTCTGCCTCCCAAAACTATTTTATCCCCTCTTCTAAGTGGAATTGAAATATGCACATTGGAACCGTCTTGTTAAGCTTCATATAGTATGTGAGTTGTATCATAGATATTCTGTATTTTTTGGCTAATATACACTTATGAGTGAGTACATATCATGGATGATGTCCTTTTGGGTCTGGGTTACCTAGCTCAGAATGATATTTTTTATTTCCATCCATTTGCATGCAAAATTCATGACATCCTCGATTTTAATAGCTGAATAATATTCTATTGTGTAAGTAAACCACATTTTCAGTTAACAGTTATTTTCGGGCCTTGGATGAGGTAACTCCATTTAACCTGCACCATCAATCACATAGGACACAGGTAGAGGTCTCCACCTCCAGAGATTTAAATATTAATGAGTTATCTAAAGGCTGGGGACATAGTTAATTAAGTTATTCCCTCCCTTTTCCCACCTCTCTATAAAAGCCAGGCCCCTTGACTTTTAGGGGGGAAGTGCACACCATCTACACATATTCACCATGCCAGGAACAATAAAAGCTTTGGAAAACCGGACTCCACGTGTCGCCTGGGCCTACCTGAACCTGCAGCCAGACTTCTAGCCTTTGGAACCCTGAACCTTCCCTACTCAGCCACCAGCCAGCCAAGGCTGCATGCATGTGAGACTGCCCTTCTGCCTGTGGTGTGGGAAGCAGCGGAACTCTGCGACTTTGTCCCCACTGCCGGACTCCCTCCCAGTAAGTTTTTTTTTCCCCACAAGTTATCATTGAATAGAGAGTTGTTCACTTTCCATGAGTAAGTGGGCTTTCTGTTGTTTTTGTTGGTATTGAAGTCCTGCTTTAGTCCTGGTGATCTGCTAAAATGCATGAGATTATTTCAATCTTGTATCTGTTGAGCCTGGTTTGTATCCAATTATATTGTCAACTTTGGAGAAGGTTTCAGGAGATACTGAGAATACTCAAGTATATTCATTCCTTTGTTTTAGGGTGAAATGTTCTGTAGTTATCAGTTAAATCAATTTGGTTCATAACTTCTGTTAGTTTCATTGTGTTCCTGTTTAGGTTCTGTCTCAATGACCTGTCTATCGGTAGGATTGTTGATGTCTCCCACTATTATTGTCTGTGGGTCAATATGTGTTTTGAGCTTTTAGTAAAGTTTCTTTTATGAATGTGGGTGCCTTTGCATTTGGGGCATAAATGTTGAGAAATGAGAGTTCCTCTTGGTGGATTTGTTTTTTGATGAGTATGAAGTGTCCTTTCCCACCTCTTTTGGTAACTTTTGGCTGAGTGTATTTTATTGGGTATTAGGAAGGCTACCCTAGCTTGTTTTTTTAGGACCATTTGCTTGGAAATCTTTTTCCCAGCCCTTTACTCTGAGATAGTAACTGTCATTGTCACTGAGGTATGTTTTTGTTAGACTGTGTCTTTTTATTGAGGAATTGAATCTGTTTATGTTGAGAGATATTGAAAACTAACGATTGTTAGTTCCTGTAATGTTTGTTGTTAAAGGTGGTGGTAATGTGTTTATGCGATTGTCTTTTTACGGGATTCTGTGAACTCACTAATTTCTTGTGTTTTCTTGAATGTAGGTACCCCGCTTGCTTAGGAGTTTTCCTTCTAATATCCTCTGTAGTCTTAATTAGTAAAAATATATTATTTAAATTTGTTTTTTATGAAATATCTTGGTTTCTCCATCTATGGTGATTGAGAGTTTTTCTTGGCATTGCCTAGCATTTTTGTTTTTTTAGGGTCTCCATAACATCTGTACAGAAAATTCTGGGTTTTAGTCTTTGTTGAGAAGTTTGATATAATTCTGATAGGTCTGCCTTCATCTGTGGGGAGCTGACAGCAGGTGGCTATCATCCTAGCAGCCATCTTGAGCCATATACCTTGGCAAGAGACTTGATTACAATAGCCTACAACAGCTGAGTACACTCTGATAACATCTTGTTTTAGATACCCAGGATCTTTCCTTGGGTGTGTAAGACTTAATGGTTTGATTTAGAGCCGAGACTTAAGGGCATGACTTAGAAATCAGATTTAGAGATAAGATCTAAGGGCATGACTTAAGGGCGTGACTTAGAAGTGAGACATATAAAAGGCGAGAGGCAGACAGAAGAGTTCAGTACAACTTGGAGTTGGTATTAGGCACTTGGCACTTGGAGGAAGAACCTGGAATTAGACACTTGGCATTAGACATTAGGCACTTAGCACTTGGAAAAAGAACTTGGAGGTGCTAGGGACTAGGAACTAGGGACTAGGAACTTAAGACTTGGGACTTGGAGAGAAGAAGAGAGACTGAAGAATAATTGAATAATTATTAAAATAAAAGAATAATTGAATCACACTCTATCTGGTCTCCGTTCTTTGCGTCTGTCCTCACTCTCTCTCTTGCTGAACCCTGACCCGGAGACTGGAGCAGCTTGTGGCAATGCAGGCTCTAACAACTTAGCCCCCAAGGCTTTTGGCAGTGCTAGTTCCAACATTAATGGAGCGATCCTCAACATTTTTGGCGCCTAACGTGAGGCAACACGGGACGCAAACATTTATCTGTTACTTGATCATTTTCTCTCACAGCTTTTAATATTCTTTCTTTGTTCTGTACATTTAGCATTTTGATTACTATGTGACAAAAGGATTTTCTTTTTTGGTCCAATATATTTGATTTTCTATAGACTTTTCTACATTTTTTTTGTGCATCTGTTTCTTTAGGTTATGGAAGTTTTCTTCTATGATGTTATTGCAGACATTTTCTAGTCTTTTTTACAGGGAATCTTCTTCACCCTCTTCTATTACTACTAATTTTAAGTTTGGTCTTTTCACTCTGTCATGAATTTCCTGGATGTTTTGGGTTAGAATCTTTCAAAGATTTGTATTTTCTTTGACAAATATGTCAAGATCTTCTGTAGTATCTTCTATGTCTGAGATTTTCTCTTCTATTTCTTGTATTCTGTTTGTAGTGCATGCATCTGTAGCTTCTGAAATATCTCACTGTCAAACATTATCTTTTTAACAAAACATATTTAATTACAATATTTGTAGATCTTTGAGGTTTTAAAAGGTTATCTATCTGTGGTATATCTGAAAAGGCAAATGTTGCTTGTTTTAACCTATTTGCTATATGACTAACTTTGAAAAAATCTGTTGGAGACTAAAAAAGGCTTATTTCTGTTGTTAAACTAGGACTAACATTACCTTACATTTGATTGTCTGACTACAAAGTTTGATTATTTAATACCTTAAACATTTTTGTAATAGTGAGTTTTAAAAAAGACTGGAACCTCACATGATATTTTTAATTGTGTGGCATAAATACAATATCTTATACAAGAATTGAATTTCTTCTTCATGTTGTTACTGGTGCTATTTCTGCATTTCAGCTAGCACCTGGCATTGGCAGATGATTCTGCTTCCTCAGCTTGTTCCAGCAGGCTGCTACACTGGTTCTGCCTTCTGCTGGCCCTGGCCAATCCTCTCTAACCTGCTATATTTCTGCAGAGCTTCATGCCTACCCTTCCACGCATCCACTGGTAATAATTTCAGGCCCATGTGTTCTGACTTACAGGGCTGGGCTGGTGCCTCTCAGTGGACAAAGGGCTAGACATGCAGTGAACCAGGACCAGGTTGCTGTTTTGTCAAAGATTGCCTTGTACCTATCTGAGTACGGAGTTCCCAGAGAAACATGTGGCTTGTGGGACTGTGCCTTAAAGGTGTGGTTTTCTATTCTGCCATCAGCTCACAAGCTTCTACTTTCCCCAGAGGCTAGCCATACTGCCCTGTGTGGAAGTAAGGAACCTGCACTTCTGCACTTGGACTCTACAGTTTCTTGCTCCCACTGTTTGAAGGCTTATGTAGCCAACCAGACTTAAGCTGCCTCACTCAGAAAGCCAGAGAACCATGCTTCACTGTTCTTTCCCTTGGATTCATGAGCGCTAAGGCTTGATTCTAAGAGCATTTATATGGAGCAACATTTATAACCATAAGTTTTTCTACCGATGTCCTAGTTCCCAAATAACAACATAGTCTTAATATTATTAATAAATGTCTAGGCCATGATCTAGACCCATTCTGTGACAGACTCTTTACTCATTTTAAACTGAATTCAACAATGTGGCTGGTTTTCTTTCCTCTGCTTCTTATGTGTGCTCCTTTGCATCTCAATGGGGAAAAAAACTCCATCCTTTTCCCACCTGACTCTCTCAACCAGAGTCCCACCTTTTAATCATACCTCAGCTTATTATATATTAACTTTATACTGAAAGGTGACTCTTCCATACAGTGCACAGGAGATTATTTCTACCATCAGCATTATGTCAATCTCAGCAAAGTTATTTACATTTTCATTCTTTGCTTCTATTTTCAAGTGCTAAAGTAACACTGCTGAGTGTCCTAGTGTCTTGAATTTTGGTGTTTCATATCCTTAGTCCTCGACTTAAGGACTTCCCATGTAACTTACCAAATCTGAGACCTGACAATGAAGTATTATTCTATTCATTGGATATATAAAGTGTTTACTGATTTTAATCATAATACAGCTAAAATATGAATTAAATATTTGATGTGAAAACGTGTTTCATTTCTATTTTCAATATGTAAAATGACAGGTGTTTACTATTTGGCAAGAACCACTTTCTAATATTACTTGTTAAAAAGATAATTACTATTCTGACCTCTAAAATGTCATGTTTAAGGTTAAAATGTCATTCCTAATTTGTTTTAATGCAAGATACTCACCTTGCAAAAGGCAAACAACTGTAATGTCTGACCCTGTGCGCCTTGACCTGAGACCTTGGCAATGTTTGAAGATGCAATAAAGGTGGAAAGGGAATTTGGTAAGATTGCTAGTTTCCTGGATATCACTCCTGCCTTATACAAAAAGCAAAAACAACAACAACAAAAATGTATAAATTTCATCAAGCTTTAGAAAGTTGCTGTGATTTTAATTACTTAAAAGTTTTCAACTTTATACTAATCTATCCTCAATTTCTCAGTCACATATAAACCAGCAGAGGAATTAAGTAACCATTATTACAATATTTTAAATAAAAAGGAAAATAAATATTTTACTGTTTATGAAAAGCTTTTAAGTCAAATTCCTACATTTTTGAGTGCTTATCTAAAGTTAAACACACTACACAATTTTTAGAAATAAGAAATTCGGTGAACATCTCATCCAATATTATTTTTCTCATCTCCTTAGAGTGAAGACAAGGATTTCTAATACCTTGTAGTTGAGAAGAGGTTAAAAAAAAAAGGAAAATTTAAAAACCTTTGTTTCTCTATAAATGTTTTACTCTAAATTTTTATAAAAATAGAAATGTGACCATGCTGCAGCTATTATAATCTCAGAGACTTCATGTGTCCTCATTCTCAGAAGATGATTCTATCTCAGTAGTTTTTGTGAGACATTTAAGAATGGAGGAAACAATTGAAATCCCATTGCACTGTTTTCTCATTCCCCATGTGTTACAGCAAGAAGAATGTGTGTGACACACTGTAATCTTCAGATGAGAAAACAGCATGATTCTCCTGCTTCAGCCTCTGTATCAAGTATCAGAGCTAGTCATCCCCATAACTTGTCTTATCTTTAAGTTAAAATAAAAATGATGTATAAACATCGATTTCAAAATGAAAATAAAATAACATGGAACCTTGTACAGGGCAAGATATAGGTCAGGTTTCTGAAGATTAATTAGTAAAACCAATAGAACATTTTGGAATTCTTCTCACATTTATTTCATCTGTATTGGATATACTAAGTTGCTAGGAATTATTTTTGGTTTAGTTAAGTTTTTTGAGTGACCATTTGTTGTTGTTTGTTTTAATTTTGTGGTTGTTGTTCTTTATTGTTATTTGTTAGTTATTTAACTTATTTTCAGTTATATTGAAGAAATTTGAATAATATTGACTGAGCAAAATATTTACCACAGATTCATTAATATTACATGAGTTTCTGATACATATAACTAACTGAAAAGTACAATAAAATGCTAATCCATATTTAAACATAATGGACTAAGGATAGAAACAGACATATAATTTGTATCATGTGAGCAAGATTAATCAGTAGCTTTAAGAAGAATAGCTTATATTCTTAATAATACACACTGAATCAAAGAAGCATCAAATGGCATTAACAGATTTTAAGAGCAGAAATTCTAAGAGCGAATTGATAATGGTTAAAGAGAGACAGAAGTATTAAAAAATACAATGAATGTGAATTAAAACAAAATATTAAGTAATAATATCATGGGAAACGGGCTACATTGTCCCTTGTCTTAGTTAGGGTGTCTTTGCTATGATGAGATACCATGGCCAAGGCAACTCTTATAATAGAAACAATTTAATTGAGGATAGGAATGGTTGGAAGCTACACTGCTCTTTACCTTTCTCCTCCAGTTTTATACAGAGTAATTTCCAATAACACTAGTTGTTAGGATTGAAGAGTGTGGGCAGGCTTGGCATCTCAGTATTCAGTGAATTATTTACGTGTTGTCTTCAGCAGTAGGGCCTACTATCACTTTGTGGAGAATAACCAATAGATTGATTGTTTGCTGATTTCCATGACACCTTTTGTCTAACAACTCAATTAAGATATAGCCCAATCCCAATACTGGAAACATCATTTGGTAACAAGAGGCACTCAGTTGGGACTTTGTCTCCCTCATTATTTTGCAATTTAACTTGATTCATTTGTGGGTATATTTTAAGAAACTTCTACTGTACTAGGTTTCCATACTCCCTTTCAAATAGCCACTAAATTTAGCTGTTTCCTCCTGTCCTATCTACATATTCGTCTATAACTATGTGTTCTATCTTTCTTTCCTAGCAAGATTTATCTGTCTACTTAAGTTTCATACTCTGTATATAAAGTATATTGATTGCAGCTTGGTGTTGGTCTATGGACTTAACAGTTAATAGCCACATATATACGAGAACACAGTTCATATTCATTTTTCTGGTACTGATTATAAACCTCTTTCCTTGTTGTCAGGAAGATCACAGCAACCTGGGACAACTCTCTGGGTAGGGGACTATGATTAAATGTTTGCCATTTTAATTAATATATGGCATTTAGATTATAATTTATCTTCCTTGTGTCTCAGTTCACATTGACAGTTAAGCTAGTTGTGGCTTGACAGCTAGAGAACAACAGGCAACTGCCTCTTTATCTCAAGGTTATCCACTGCCATGTTAGTTCATTAGCCAATGCATTAGTCAGGTAAATCTTCTAGGTCTGTTACTAAAAAGGGCAAATTGGTTTGCCTTGCATACAGAATTCATGTTAAAAGATAAATAGGTTTCAAACATAACTTTATATTTTTTCTTAATCTAAAGGATCTTGCTTTGCAGCAACTGCTCCCAGTGTCCCATGGTTAATAATTGGATATGAAAAATATGTAATATTTATGTAAAGTCTGAGGATATGAAAGCTTAAGTTATGAGGATATAAGAAAGTGTCTTAGGATCTAAGAAGGTGTTTTAAGGTGAGTAAATGTAGATCAATGCAATAGAATTTAAGACCTAGAAATGAACTCGCATATCTATGATCACTTCATTTTTGACAAATGAGCTAAAACCATACAGTGGAAAAAAGACAGCATTTTCAATGAATGATGCTGGTTCAACTGCCAATGAACATGTAAATTCCAGAGTCTCAAGGCCTCCCTGAAGATCTGCTGCACCCAGAGCAATAGACCCCATCATCAGAAGGCCTCCCAGGAGATTTGCTCAGCCATGCCAACAGATCATCAGCATTCGCACTCCTCTGAATACCCCACAGTCAGAACATCTCTCAGGAAATCTGCTACATCTATGGTCACAGGTCTCCCAGAAGACCTGCAGCAACCCAGGGCCACAGGAGGTAGGCTCTAGACAAAGACACACAGGCTAGTGAACAGCAGAGATAACCAGATGGTGAGAGGCACAAGAACATAAGCAGCAGAAGCCAGTATACATAGACATCATCAGAACACAGTTCTCCAACCACAGCAGCAACTGAATATCTCAACATACCTGGAAAAAAAGATGATAATGAGATAAAATTCTATCACATGAATATAATACAGTCCTTAAAAGATGATATAAATTACTCACTGAAAGATATACAGTAAAACACATGTAAACTAGGTAGAAGCATTTAAGGAAGAAAAAATAAATCGTTAAAGAAATATAGGAAAACACAACCAAACAGGTGAAAAAGTTGAACAATGCAGTCTAAGGCCTCAAACTGGAAAAAAAAGTATTAAAAACACAAATGGAGACAACTCTGGAAATGGAAAACCCATGAAAGAGATCAGGAGCTACAAATATAAGCATCAACAACAGAATACAAGAGAGACAAGAAAAAATTCTCAGGCATAGAAGATACCTTATAAGATATTGACACAATGGAAAAAAAATACAGAACAGAAAAACTTTTAACTCAAAACATCTAGGAAACTCAGAACACAATGAAAAGACCAAATATAGGAATAATAGGAATAGAAGAGAGTGAAGATTGCCAGATGAAAGGACTAGAAAACACCATTAATGAAATCATAAAAGAAAACTTCCCCACCATAAAAAGGATGTCCATGAATGTACAAGAAGCCTATACAACATCAAATATATTATACAATTAAAGAAAATCTTCTCATCCCATAATAATCAAAACACTTCAAAACAGAACAAAGAAAGAATACTGAAAACTATAAGGGAAAATGACCAAGTAACATATAAAGGCGAACCTATCAGAATTACACCAGACTTCTCAACAGTGATCCTAAAACCCAGAAGAGCCTTGATAGTGGTCATGCAGACCTAAGAGAACATAAAAGTCAACCCAGATCAATATACCCTGCAAAGCTCTGAATCATCATGGATGGAGAACCCAATAGATTCCATGAAAAAAAAAACCCCAAATTTAAACAATATATATCTACCAATCAGCTCTACAGGGGATTCTATAAGGACAAATCTAACACAAGGAGGGTACCCACACCAAAGATGGGGGGGAAGAAATTAGTCATCTCACAAGGAAACCAAAAGGAGAGAATCATATACACATAATGCCACCTACAAGTACAAACATTACAAAAACTAATAACCAGTTGTCTTTACTATGTCTCAACATCAACCTTCTCCATTACCCAATTAAAAAAAAAACTAGGCTAACAAACTGGATAAACAAATAGAATACATCATTTTGCTGCATATAAGAACATACCTCAATGACAAACACAAAATTAGTTCAGTGTAAGAGGCTAGAAAAAAATCTTACAAACAAATTGTCCCACGAAACAAGTGAGACTTGCCATTCTAATATCCAATAAAAATAAACTTTCAACTAAAGTTGAAAATGGGGAAGCAAGATGGGGAAAGACACTTCATATTCATCAAAGGAAAAATTCACGAAGAAATAGTCTCAATTATGACCCAAATGTAATGGTACACACAGTTGTTGTTGATGGCTCTGTGCTGCCTGCATTTTGATGATAGCTTCTGCTCTCCTAGAAGGAGCTGCAAACAAGGAGTGAGTCATACTCAGGTGACTTCTTGTGAACCAACTCCCTATAAATAAAGGAGCCAATCATTGTGAGAATAGGAGGGACTTTCAGGATGGATAAAGGAAGAGAGGAGGAGAAGATAGCGAGGGTCTTTTGGACAGTGAGTGAGACCTGTGTACGTCCTTTCTTAACCTTGTACTGACTAGTCTTTCCAGAACAGCAGGTAATTTCCTGAGGTTCTCTTAGAACAGCAGGTAATTTTCTGGGTTTGGCTCCTGACATTTACTAAAAACCAGCAGTGATAAAAATTGCATGTTATTGGTACAGAGACAGACAGGTAGATCAGTGGAATAGAATTGAAGACCCAGAAATATAAGCAGACACTTATGGACACTTGATAACTGACAAAGAAACCAAAAAAAAGCACATTGGTAAAAAGAAAGAATGTTCAATAAATGCCGCTGGACTAAGTGGCATTCAGTATATACAAAAATGAAAATATATCCACATTTGTCACCTTGGTCAAAGCCCAAGTTCATGTGAATCAAGGACAGTAATATAAAACCAGATACACTAAATCTATTAGAGGAGAAATTGAGAAAGAGCCTCAAACTCATTGGCAAGAGGAGAAAGTTTCTAAACAGAACTTCAATGGCTCAGGCTCTAAGATCAAGAATTGATAAGTGGACCTCCTGATACTGAAAAGCATCTGGAAGGCAAAGAGTGTAGTAAATAGAACAAATTGACAACCTAATGATTGGGAAAATAATCTTCACTAATCCTGCATTTGATAGAGGGCTAATATTAAAAACGTGTAAAGAACTCAAGAAGCTATCCATAAATAAATAAATAAATAAATAAATAAATAAATAAATAAATAAATAAATAAATACAACCCAATTCAAAAATGGGATTTACTACAGAGGAATCTCTAATGGCCAAGAAGCACTTAAAGAAATATTTAAAGGCCGGGTGGTGGTGGCGCACGCCTTTAATCCCAGCACTTGGGAGGCAGAGGCAGGCGAATTTCTGAGTTCGAGGCCAGCCTGGTCTACCGAGTGAGTTCCAGGACAACCAGGGCTACACAGAGAAACCCTGTCTCGAAAAACGAAAAAAAAAAAAAAAAAGAAAAAAAGAAATATTTAAAGTCCTCAGTTACCAGGGAAATGCAAATCAAAAATGACCCTGACATTCCACCTTACACCAATCAGAAAGGCTAAGATCAAATACTTAGTGGACAGCACATGTTGGAGAGGATGTGGAGAAAGGGAAACACTGACTCATTACTAATGGAATTGCAAACTGGTACAACTACTCTAGAAATCATTCTGGAAGTTCCTTAGAGAATTGGAAATAGATCTACTTGAAGACCCAACTATACCACTTGTGTGCATATGCCCAAAATATACCCCATATTACCATTGGGGCATGTGATCCACTATGTTCATATAGACCTTATCTGTGATAGCCAGAAGCTAGAAACAACCCAGATGTCCCACAATGGAAAAATGAATATAAAAATGTGGTTTATTTACACAATTGAATACTATGCAACTATTAAAAAAGAGTATATCATGAGTTTAGCAGGCAAAAGGATGCAACTAGAAAATATCATCCTGAATTAGGTAACTAAGACCAAAAAGGAAATGAATGATGTTTACTCACTAATAAATGGATATTAGTCAAAATAATTACAGGATACCTATGATACAATACACAGAAATGAAGGTTTACAAGCAGAAGGACCCAAGTGAAGATGCTTCAATCCCACTTGGGAGTGAAAAAAATAAACAAAAAACCAAAACAAAACATTTACCAGAGGTAGAAGGAAGAAGGGAGCTGGGTGGGAGAGAGGAGGGGGAAGAAAAAGGGAAACATGATCAGGTATTAGGGGGAACAGGAGAGAAGCCCTAAGGGCCGGAAGAATAAATGAAAATATGCAAACCTCCAGGAGTGGGAGTTGGAGGGGCCCTCTAGAATGTTCCAGAGATCTAGGAAGTGAGAAACTCTCCGAACTCAAAGGAGGAATCTTAGATGAAATTTTCATCAAGGAGGAGAGACAGACACCAGGTGGAGGGATGGAGTTGCCATCCTGCAGTTAAAAACATTGACCTAGAATTGTTCCTGTGTAAAAGAACTACAGGGACAAAAATGTAGAAGAGACTGAGGAAAAGAAGATCCAGTTACTTGCCCCAATTGGGATCCTTTTCAAGGGCAGGCTCCAAAGTCTGTTACTATTACTGATGCTATGCTGTACTTACAGACATGAGCCTAGCATGCCTGGCCTCTGAGAGGCCCAACAAGCAGCTGACTGAAACAGATTTAGAAACTTACACCCAACCAATCAACTGAAGTTGGAGACCTCTGTGGTTGAATAAGGGAAAGGATAGAAAAAGTTGAGAAGGAGGGCAATTTCATAGGAAGACCAGCAGTCTCAACAAACCAGGACACCTGAGATCTCTCAGACACTATGACACCAATCAGGCATCATAAGCTAGCTATTCTGAGGCCCCTGACACATAAACAGCAAAGAACTGCCTGCTCTGGCCTCAGTGAGAGAAGATATGCCTAACCCTCAAGAGACATGAGGCACCAGGGAGGGGGAAGCCTGGTAGTTGGGGAGTGGGGGGTGGAGTAAAGTGGTGGGATGGGTGGGCATGTGGACATCCTCTTGGAGACAGTGGGGAGCAGAAATGGGATTAGGAACTGTGGTAGTTAAGACCAGTAGATGGGTAATGAATGAACTGTAAAAAAATAAAATTAATAAAAAATAAAATAAAATAAAATAACTCTTTGTAGATGGAAATAGAGATCAGTGGTTAATATTTGAGTAGACATGCACTCGACATCCTGAACCCATCTTTGTTTTTCTCCATGTAACCTTTGACATATCACTAAATCTGAAGACATGTGTAAATCATGTCTACTGTCCTTTCAAAATCAATGTATACAATCTATTCATAGTGGTTTATGATTTGGTGTTTCTTTGGGGCTGCATGGATGGTTCAGTAGTCTGCTCTTCCAGAGGTCCTGAGTTGAACTTCTAGCACCCATATCAGATGGCTTACAATGTCAGGGGAACCTGACATCTTTGGCCTATGTGGGTACCCGCACTTACATACAGACACAGGGTTAAATATAATAAATGTAAGTTTTAAATATAAATGAAATATTATCTTTATTTTAAAATATGTTATTTTCTTAATCATTGTTTTGTTGCTGTGAAGAGACATCACAATGGCATCGTGGCATCTCTAATAAAAGGAAATCATGTAATTGGGGGGTTACTTACAGTTTTAGAGACTTAGTTTATCATCATCATGGCAAGGAAGAAGGTGGCAGGCAAAATTGGGTCAAGAGAAGTGATTATGAGCTACATTCAGATCCTTTGTCTGAAAAAGAGAGAGACTGGTCCTGGTGTGAACATTTTAAACCTCAAAGCTCACCTGTAGTGACACACTTTCTTCAACAAGGCCATTCATTCCAATTTCTCAAATAGTGACACTCCCTTAATGACTAAGGGTTCACATATATGAGCCTATTGAAGTCATTCTTATTAAAACCATCACAATAACTATACAAAATAGGATCATGTGTCACATAAGACATGATTATGTTAAGAACATAATTAATTAATTAAATTTAGCCAGCAGTGATATTTTTTCTGATAAGTAAACATTTTATTTCTAACCCGTAGATCAATTAAAGGTGAGGATTCTGAAAATTAAGAGTTCTCAGGATGTCCTTTTCTTAATTCACATACTGATCGTGGATCTGTGGAAGCCATCAATAACAGTATTACGTCTTCTTTTTGTTATGAGGTGTAGGTAAGCTTATTTTACTGTTCTTTGTTCTATTGTGTTTGAAATTCTCAGGCCTAGTCTTCCTGATAAAATTTAAATACAAACATTGGTCATTGTGTTTATAATCTACTTCTATTAGTTTGAATCTGATAACATTTTAATTTTAGGAATAATATACTTATCAGTCTGTTCTTTGTGGCTGGGCCTAATAGGTGTTTTTGATGATGTGAACAATGAGGTACAATTATACTGCTTCTGTAATTATATCAAAATATGGTCACTGATCTCTGTAAAATGGAGTTATCTAGAAGGCACATTCAAATACCATTATGTAGTGATTTATTGTCTGCAATATATTCCAGAATATCATTAAAGAATATTTTTGAATACTTACATTCAAAAATTGGGATACCACAGGAAAAATAAAAAATTAATTCTTAAACAAACGTGGTCTACTAAAATGAACTCAACAATATATAAATGGCTTATACTGACACATAAGAGATAAGAGATTATATGTGCAATTTTAGCCCTGGTGATTTATATACTCAGATGATCCTATATTTTGTTGCTCATATACCTGATTCCAGAAGAAGGGAGCTAGTAGTAGATGTCAATAAAGATGTTACTTACTCAGAATAATGAAGAATCACAGAGCATTGTAATTTTCTTAATTTTCTGTTATATATATTTATGTGTGTGTATGTATGTGTATGTATATGTATGTATAAATACAAATTAAAATATTTTGGCTCTATAATTTTATAGTGAGTATATAATAATATATTGTTACATATGTATACATATATAAATGTATATCTGTTAATCATTTCTACTTATTCATGAATATTTTCAAGTATATATGTATGTATCTATGTAATTATTAACTTCTAACATAAACAGTATACTTTGAGCTCATGAGAACACTTATTGGTTTAGCTGTCTTAGAAGTAATAATTACATTTTTTTTAAATTTATTTTTATTGGATATTATATTTACATTTCAGATTTTATCCCTTAACCACCCTTTCCCCCACAACCCAAGGACCTCTTCTCCCATCCCCCCTCCTCAGGCTTCTATGAGGATGTGTCCCCACTTACTCCTCATTCCCACCTCCCCACCCTCAAATTCCCTCCCACTCAGTGTTCATCCTTCATGGGACCAAGAATCTCCTTTCCCACCTATGCCAGACAAGGCCATCCTCCCCTTCATGTACTGATGGAGTCATGGGTCCCTCCCTATGTGTTCCCAGGTTGGTGGTTTAGACCCTGGGGAGCTCTGGTTGGTTGATATTGTCGCTCTCCTCATGGGGCCACAAACTCTTTCTGCTCCTTCAGTCTTCTCTCTAACTTCTCCATTGGGAAACCCTTGATCAGATCAGTGGTTAGCTGTGAGCATCAGCCTCTAAATGTGTCAGCCTTTGGCCGACCTCTAAGGAGACAGCTATATCAGGCTCTTGTCAGCATGCACTTCCTGCCATCCACAACAGTGTCTACCTTTGGTGACTGTACCTGGGATAGATACCCAAGTGGAATAATACCAAATGAATTCCCAGACTAAGAATTTCTTTTTTTTCTTTCCTTTTCTTTTCTTTTCTTTCCTTTCCTTTTCTTTTTTCTTTTCTTTTCTTTTCTTTTCTTTTCTTTTTTTTTTCAAGACAGGGTTTCTCTGTGTAGCCCTGCCTGTCATGGAACTCAATCTGTAGACCATGCTGGCCTCGAACTCAGAAATCTGCCTGCCTCTGCCTCCCAAGTGCTGGGATTAAAGGCGTGTGCCGCCACCACCACCCGGCCAGACTATGAATTTCTTTTGCAAGTTCAGTGAGTGAATAAATTGCCCAATTAATTTTATTTACTTTATTACAGAAATAATATGTATGTGTGTATGTGCATTGGTGTGCACACACATGAATGTGTGTTTGTGTGTGCATATGTACAAGAGGGTTTTGATGACATTGACAATCTCTAAATATTTTAAAATTAATGAGGGAATAGAATAGATGACAGATGGTACACTTGACAAATGTTTGGATCCTACATAGAACTTTGAATACTTGTTTTTTTTTTTTTTTGTATTTCTTCCCTCCATTGTTTCATTCTAGACTTTTACTCAATATATTGTTTCATCAGAGTATGTGATAAATCTAAAGGTATTCTATCTCAAGGGACAAAAAACAATCTCAAATTGAATTAAAAGTTAATGAAATATTTTACTACTACATTTTACCAAACCATTTGCAAGTTGCATTCAAGCAGCTCAATCATTTTAAAACCTCTCTTCTCATCTCAGTCAGTGAAAGGCCATGAAAAAGTTCTAATTTTATGATCCAGAAAGTCACATGAAAACGAGAGAAATTAGACTATAAAAGGAAGATACCATACAACTGGCATAATGGCCTGTAATCTGCTAAATACAGCTGTTTCAACATGTGCTATGATTGTGGAGCAGAACAAACATGTTAGGCTTTGTCGTTCATTAAATACCTTATAAACAATTGGACTAATTTGGACAAGGCTAATGGATCACTGCAAATGACACTCTTGTAAAAGGTTGGTGAATATGCAATGCAAATTGGGTAGAAATCCTAAGCTTAAACATGTGGCCAATTTTAAAATGTCTAGAATAAAAAGACTACTTTAATATTCCAATGGGATTTAAAGTTATTACTATCATAAATAACACTATACTTTTAAATAAAGGTAATCACTCTTATGGTGTGTTTCTGCCATTTCTACCAAAATAAACCGATGTCTTAGAATATTCCATCTCAATAGTACATATTTTTGTAGAAAATATATCACATTTCTCTTTTGAAACTATCAGATCAAACGATCTAATTTTTTTTTAACAAAGAACATAACCAAGTTATTTTAGTGTGTCTGGGAAGAATGACAATGAAGGGTAATTTATTAGTAATGAACAGAAGTATTTTTAAATTATGCATTAAAATCCACAAGATTTTGCTTAATATAGGTACAATATCCATATGACTTCAAAGTAATAAACAATAAATAACAAAACTAGACTATACATAGAAATTTTCCCTTATTTTTTCACAACAGTGGTTTTAAAATAATGTAGGGAAAAGATGCAGAGTGGATCAACAAGTTTTGATATAACATGCAGGTGTGGCAACTGCGGCTATAGCAGCTCATCAAAAGCCTTCTCCGCAGTTCCCCATGGTGGGCCCCAAAAGACATGAGGAAGTTCATGGTTTTTATAAGCTTTATTTTCATGAAATTTGGTAGTTGAATCTGGATGCACCAAGTAAAACTCAGGGCATACCTGAGTTAGGGGAAAGGGAGGAGGGTCTGAGAAAGAATGCTTAATTGGCTAGCCCTCTTGGCCTTCTGGTATCTCATTAATATGTAAATCTCTTGAGTCTGAGGCCTGTAGTCACACCCTCTACCTGCACTGGGTGACACAAACCTCTCTTAGGGAGGGTCTGTATTGCCCTACATGACTGAAAATCGTGGGTCAATGGTGTGCCAAGGGCATAGGTTCTGGGGGCGTGTCCAAACACCTACCATTGTTTCTCTAGGGTCTGGGGTTTGAGGCCAGCAAGGAATCAAACTATCCTTTCACAGTCCCACAATAACAAATCTAAGCAAATCATTAAGTTGATGTTTGTCAACTGGAAAGACAGTTTTTGACAAATATGTGTAAGTCATTAGCAGACATATTTGAGTCAAATGAATAAAAACACACACATACACACATAATAATAATATAAATAATATAATAATAATAATAATAATAATAATAATAATAATAATAATCAAAAACAAAACAAGAATAAGTGCTAAAAGAGACTGGAAAAAAATCTCAGGACAAATTGATGAAGAACAACTACCTTTAAGTATTTATTTTCGAGAAAGGTAGTTTGTTAGAAAAGGACATGGTTTGGTACAGCAGAAACACAAAGATTGTAATATAACAGAAAGCAGAAGAGAAATATCCTTAGCAAAGTGAGCAGGATGTTTGCAGTTCTATTTAACATAGTTGAGAGTGCAGCACTCTTCACTAGGTGTGGACAACTTAAAGTGAGTTGTGAGGGATGAAGCATAATCAAAGTCTATGTGGTGGTTTGAAAGGAAATGGCCTTTATAGATGAAGGGACTGAGATAGCAGAATAAAACTCCATTTTTTTCTTAAGACTCCATTCTAAGTTAACTTGCTCTTAAAGAGACTTGGCTCCCTCCTTTGAGTTCTGAGAAAAATCATGAACTGTCCCTGCCAGTTGCAAAATCGACAGAGCAGCTGCAGCTGGCTGATAACAACAGAGTAGGCTAAGAAAACATAAGTCTTTCCCAGGTTAACTTGCTCAGTTTTTATGTATGCTCCCTCCTTGTGGTTTAACCAGGTGCTGTAAACCAATTAGCTTAAAGGCCAACATTCCTTTACCCTCTCATGTAATGCCAAGGCTTGGAATCCCCTGCTTGCAGTTTTTTTTTCTTTATAAACCCCCCTTCATTTACACCTGGCGTCACTCTCCTTCCTGTTCCATGAGGAAGGTTGGTGGCTCAAGCTTGAGCTTCAGTAAAGACCTTCATGTGATTACATCGAAGTTGTGACTCCTGCTGGTCTCTTTGGGGTTTGTACAATCTGGGCAAAACATAGGCTCATAGAGACTGGGACTATTTGGAGGTTTGACATTGTTAGAGTAGCTCTTGCCTTGCTAGAGGAAATGAGTCACATGTATTTATTTACTTGCTTATTTGTACACAACTGCTGTTCTCCTCCAGGTTCCTAACTCACAGAATCCCTCCCTCATCCCTTTTCCCTTCTCTGAGAGGCAACCTACTGGTGCCTTAAGTTACTGTAGGATTAGCCACATCCTCTCCCACTGAGGCCAATAAAGGAAACCCAGTTGGGGAATAGATTCCAGTTAGGTTACTGCTTTAGGGATAACCCCTGCTCAAGTTGTTAAGAGCTGGAAACTGGGCTGCACATCTACTACATATACGCCAGTGGACTCAGTACAACCCATGTATGCTTTTTGGTTGGTTGCCGGGGTCCAGCCTCCACACAAGTTGGGGATCATCAAAGACTAAGTATACCTGGTAGGGGAATAAGAAAACACATCAATTGAGAAAACTGACAGGCTTGTTCATTTCCATGAGAGCTCTCTGAACTCAGGAATCAGAATGCCCATAGAGACTTGACTCAGTCCCAATCTTATAATAAAATCATACAAGGAAGTTGGGTTACAAAGTTCACAAGGAGGTGAGTAAATGCTTCTCTATTTTCCTGTAACAATACTTTTTTTTGTGTGTGTGATACAGAGTAGCACAGATTTAGAACAGAATAAAAGGGAGCTATAAAATCTCAAACATAAAAGCTTTGTAGCAAGCACAATTTTATATCTCCCAACCAGCAATCTCCAGTGATGTTGGGGACAGCAGTATTGTGGTTACAAAATCAGTATCTTTCAGACATGTGTGAGACAGTTGTTTCATAAAAGGGCAAACATGAGGTCATACTGCTAGCCTTGCAATCTTCAGGACCCCATCTGTCTGTCTACAAAAACATGCTCACTTAACCTGTATAAAGAATTCCTAGGGGGCTGCTACCATCGTCTCTGAACCCAAGGAACACTGACTGACTTTCTGGGAAATATCTATATGTTACTCCATTCTCACTTTTGTTATAAAAATGTACTGTTTTTATTATACAGAATTGGGACTAAGACTGGGGGACCAACCACAGATTTACTCCTCTCTGCCCACGTCTATAGGTTACTTTCATTTCAACCTTGAGCTAGTGACCGTAATATATATTTCTCTTGAATTCATGAACAGCTTTCATTTTAATGTTATTAGTAACATCTAATTCCTGAATATTAAGCGGGCTCCTACTAGGTCTTGCCAGGCCAAGAAATACTGGCTTAATCAAGGAAGGAGGAAAGAGAAGAAACAGTAAATAGACAAGGAGAATAATAAGTACTAAGAATAGATGGAGAAATGACATCATAAGGTGCTTGTGCCAAAGAAGCAGGCCTTTGGACATCTCAGTATTTATATTGGGGCCTACAAGAGGCCATATCCACATGCTCTGAAACACAGTATCCCCAGCAGGTTTTTCTTCCTTGTCATCATGGGTCTCAGGTATCTTGAGTTTAATATGGAGTGTCCCCAACAGTTGTTGTCTCAGTCTTTGAGAGCTCTCACAGGTTCAGGTGAGTTGACTCTGTTCATCTTCTTGTGGATTTTCTTTTCCTTTCAGGTCCTTCAACACTTACTCCAACTCTTCCATAAGAATCCTGACCTCCATCCAATATTTGGCTGTGGGTATCTGCAACTATTTTCAGTCTGCTGATGGGTAGAGACTCACAGATGACGTCATGCTAGATTCCTGTCTGGGAGAATAACATAGTATCACTAATAGTGTAGGGGATTGGTGTTTGACCATGGGATGGGTTTCAAGTTGAGCTAGTTATTGGTTGGCCATTTTTTCAGTTTCTTCTCCATCTTTGTCCCTGAAATTTTTAATTTGGATAAGTTTGACGTTGACAGTTTTGTGTCTGGGTTGTTGTCCTTATCCCTCTACTGGGAGTCCTCCCTGACTATAAGATGTAGCCTCTTTGGGTTCCATATATCCACTGTTAGGCATCTCAGGTAAGGTCAATTACATTGACTCCTCAGAATTTCCTATTCCAGGCCTTTGGTAATTTCTAGAGGTTCCTCACACAGGATATACCCCAACAGCTAAAGATTTTCATTCATCCCCTTGTCTCTCTCTGCTGTGTCTCTAAACACTTGCTCCTGCTCATGCGCCTCCCCAATTCCCCTACTACTTCCCTTTCCTGCCCAGTTTCATTTATCCATCTGTCTCCTATGGATATTTTATTCCCACTTTTAAGCAAGAGTGAAGCATCCTCACTGTGTTTAACTTCTTTTGGTCTTTGGGACATATAGATATCCTGGGCTTTATGGCTAATACTCACTTATTGGTTTGTAAATATTATGTGTGTCCTTTAGGTCTGGGTTACCTCACTTAGAAGGATATTTTATAATTCCATTTATTTGTGAGAAAAAATGTGGCATCCTTGTTTTAATAGCTGAATAGTATTTCATTTTGTAAATGAACCTCAATTTCTATATCCATTCTTTGGTTGAGTGACATCTATATTATTTCCGGTTTCTGGCTATTATAAATAAAGCTGCTGTGACCATAGTGGAGCACGTGTCCTTGTTATAGTGGATCATTTTTGGGTACATGACCAGGAGCAACATAGCTTGTTGATCTATTTCCAATTTTTAAAACAATCACCAGATTGATTTTCAGAGAGGTTGTACATGTTGTCTATACAACCAATAATGGTGTAGTGTTCACCTTTCTCGACATGCTCGCCAGTACATTTGCTTACTTGAGTTTTTTATTTTATTCATTCTGATTTGTGTAAAGCGGAATCTCAAGGTCATTTTCATTTCCCTCATGACTTAAGATGCTGAACATTTCTTTAAGTGCTTCTCAGCCATTGGAGGTTTCTCTGTTGAGAAATCTGTTTAGCTTTGTACTCCATTTCCTAATTGGGGTTTGGGTATTTGGAGTCTAAATTAATGAGTTCTTTATACTTTTTGGATATTAGCCCTCTGGCGGATGTAGTGTTAGTAAAGATCTTTTCCCAATCTATAGGCTGCCATTTTGTCCTATTGACAGTGTCTTTGTCTTACACAAGATTTTTATTTTTATGAGGTTCCACTTATCAAATGTTGATCTTAAAGCCTTAGCAATTGGCATTCATTTCAGGAAATTGTCCCCTGTACCAATACATTCAAGGTTATTTCTCACTTTCTCCACAATTAGATTTAGTGTATCCTATTATGTGTTGATGTCCTTGATCCACATGGACTTGAGTTTTGTGCAGGGTGATAAATATGGGTTTATTTGTATTCGTCTACATGCAGATATCCTGTTAAACTTGCAACATTTGTTTAAGATGCTTAAGCATCTTTTCCACTGTATGATTTGTCTTCTTTGTCAAATGTTCAGTTGGGTTAATTTCTTGGTCTTAAATATTATTCCATTGTTCAATCTGTCTATTTCTATACCAATACCATGAAGTTTTCCTATCACTATTATTATACTGTCCTACATCTTGTGATCAGGGATAGTGATTCATCCAGAAATATTTTATTGTCAGAATTGTTTTAGTTATCCTGGTTTGTTGTTGCTGTTGTTTGTTTGTTTGTTTGTTTGCTTCTTTTGAAGTTGAGATTAGTCTTTCAATGTCTGTAAAACTTAATGGAATTTTGATCAGAATTTCATTTAATTTGTAGATTACTTTTGCTAAGTTGGCCATTACACTGTTAGTTCGACTAATAATCCATGAGTGTAGGAGATCTTTCCATCTTTTGATATCTTCTTCATTTATTCTTCAGGTACTTGAAGCTCTCATCATACAGACCTTTCATTTTCTTGGTTAGAGTTATGCCAAAATATTTCACATTATTTGTGACTATTTTGAAAAGTGTCATTTCTCTAATTTCTTTCTCAGTCCATCTATCCTTTGAGTAGAGGAAGGCTACTGATTTGTTAGAGTTAATTTTATATCCAGCCACTTTGCTGCAGTTGGTTATCAACTATTGGAGTTCACTATAATATCATCTGCAAATAGTGATATCTTAACTTCCCCCTTTCCAATTTGTATCCTTTTGATCACCTTTTGTTGCCTAATTGCTCTGTCTAGAACTCCAAGTACTATATTATATAGATAGGGGAAGAGTGGGCAGCCTTGTCTTGTTCCTGATTTTAATTGGATTGCTTTGAGCTTCCTTCCATTTAGTTTGAAGTCGTCTACTGTTTTGCTGTATTGTTCCTTTTATTGTCTTTAGATATGGAACTTGATTTTCTGATCTCTCCAATACATTTAACATGAAGGCAACTTATTTTGTCAAAGGCTTTTTCAGCATCTAATGAGATGATCATGTGTTTTTTTTTTTTTTTTTCATTGAGTTAGTTTCTATAGTGGATTACATTGATGGATTTTTATATATTGAACTATTCTTTCATTTTCATTGAATTCTAGAAAGTCTTTAATTTCTTTATTTAATGTCTGACTAAGTTGACATTGAGCAAAAAGTTGTCCAATTTCCATGACTATACGGGATTTCTGTTGTTTGTGTTTTGTTAAATGTCAGCCTTAAATCCATGTTGATCTGATAAAATGCAAGCAGTTACTTCAATGTTCTTTTATCTGTTGAGCCTTGCTTTGTGCCCAGTGACAAGTTCAGTTTTGCAGAAGATTCTGTGAGGTGCTGAGAAGCAAGTATATTCTTTTGTTTTGGGGTGAAATGTTCTGTAGATATCTGTCACCTTCACTTGGTTCATAATATCTGTTACTTTCATTGTTTCTCTTTTGATCACCAGTCCATTGGTGAGAGTGGGATATTGAAGTCCAACATTATTGTTTGTGGTTCAATGAATGATTTGAGGTTTAGTAATTTTCCTTTTATAAATGCAGGTGCTTTTGCATTTGGGGCACAGGTTTTCTGAATTGAGATGTCATCTTGGTGTTTTTGTTGATTTGTTTTGTTTGTTTGATGAGTATGTAGTGTTCTTCCCTATTTCTTTTTATTAAAATCTTCTTTTAGCCCTTTATCTAAGGTAGTGGCTAAATTTTTCTGAGATTTATTTCTTGTATGCAGCAGAATGATGGATCCTGGTTTTGCATCCACTCTGTTAGTATGTTCCTTTTTACTAGAGAATTGAGCCCGTTGATGGTGAGAGATATTAATGATCAATTATTGTCATTTTCTGTTATTTTGATGTTGGGGATAACACTGTGTGTGTGTGTGTGTGTGTGTGTGTGTGTGTGTGTGTGTGTGTGTTTCTCTTCTTTTGGTTTCGTCGTGAAATGATTAATTTATTTTGCTTTCTATGATGCAGTTACCCTCCTTGTATTGAAGTTTTCTATTTAGTATCCTCTATAGGGCTCTATTAGTAGAAAATAGTGTTTAAATTTGGTTTAACCATGGAATATCATGGTTTCTTAATCTATGGTAATTAAAAGTTTTGCTGGATATTGCAGTCTAGGATGGTATCTGTATTCTCTTATGGTCTGCAAGGCATCTGTCCAAGATTTTCTGGCTTTTAAGAATCTCTGTTGAGAAGTCAGGTGTAATTTTGATAGATCTGTTTTTCTATGTTACTTGGGCCTTTTTACTTTGTAGCTTTTAATATTCTTTTAAAGTTATGTGTAACATTGGGTTGCCTTTTAATTCTCAGGTTCTCAATCCTGGCCCATTGTAGCATTTTTTCTTGCTGACTGCCAATCTGGATATAGAACTTTTAATAACCTTTCCAGCAACATATCTGCCTGAATTCTCCCATGGTTCCTACCATGATTGTATTGAAGGAAATTTTCTGAACTTTAAGCCAGCCTCAATTAAATGTTTTCATTTACAAAGTATGCCACACTTTTGTGTCTCTTCACAGCATAAATATTTGTATGTGTGTGTAAGAAATCCCCTAAACTATAATTAAGCCAACATTTTTAAATAATTTCTCAAATATATCTTAAAGTGTGAGATAGCATTGAAAACAAGCATAGCATAAGAATACAGGTAATTAAAGACTAATGTAATGAGCACAATGACAGTTTGAATTAAAAATTATATAACATTTGTCATTGCTGAAAATGACATGTGTTTTATTAATGCAAAAATAATTTAAAGATTAAAATTTAATTTTATTAAAAGATTAAATGATGAGATTATATGGTAATCTGAATATACACACAAAAATTATTTGATGATAATAAAGCCCCAGAGTAATGGGTAATAAACAAAAGAAATAAAACGTGGCTACCAAAAATATCAGGTGACACTATATTTTAAAATAAAAAAAATTAAGTACTCTGGAGTTAGAGAAATATATGAATTTTGAAAGTGCCTGTCATGTTATCTTGAAGACTGGTCTTCAGCTTTAAGCAGTAATGTAAAATGGTGATATATTCTTTTAACTCCTGTGTTAGTAGTATAGAGAAGTTCATTCCATATGCTCTCAGAACTCCCCCACAACTGACATTATGAGTTCCAGATTCAGTGAGCCCCTTACAAGGGAATAGGGTGAAAATGGTGAGGGAAACTCAGATGTTTTTCTGTGGCCTCCACTCTGGCATTTACAAAATCAGGCAATGCACAAACATGTAGTAGATATTAATATACCATACATTGAATACACACACACACACACATATACACACACACACATACACACAATTTTAATATATTGAACAGATAATTGAATTTTTTTAGATTTTTCTTCATTTTGTCTTAAGTAGAAGTCGACCCATTCTTGATCTTTTTATGCCTTGTATGGTAATTACATAATCACAGATACCCTCTGTATAATGATCTGTCTCATTGTATCCATCATTCAAAGAGACTTTTTCAAGTGACATTTTTAGCACTGTATTCTCTTCTTCAGTTCCAGGCAGAATATCACAATCCTTAAACCCATTTTGTAGAAACTAACTATTCCTCTTAAGTTCCCATGTACATACAGAAAATAAAATTTCTTCTTCATAGTTTAAGAAGAAAATATGTCTTTTGAAACATAGACCAGACAAGAAATATTCATTTGTCAAGAACTATCCAAAAGAAACATTGATATCAATGAAGCAATACTTGTGCTATCACTGACAAGAAAGGTCAGAACATTTGACCTGGATGTAGAAGAGAAGTCAGGACACATACTCCTTGCCAAACACATTTATTTACATTTCTGTCTTTTGCCTGAAGACCTCATTTTTCTGAGTCCTGCTGGGAAAACGATTGCTTTTTAGTAGCTGTAAAATGCCATTTTGCTTGTTCTATCTTTTATTTTTTATGGTGTAATATGAGCAGCAAGAAATAGAATATGGAATGAAAATTGTGAGAATATAAACAAATATTAACCATGTCTAAGATTTACAGATATGTCTGTGAACTTGTAAGTTTTCTTATACATCTAGAATGCAAATGGACCATCTTCGAAAAATAAAACATAGTAAGGAGGAATGATTAATGAGATAAAATTTCAGTTTACTAGATAAATCACTTTTTCCCTTAGTTTTCTTCTGGATAGTAGTTTGTATTCATTTTCTAACACAGCTGGAACTACATTATACCAAATACAAATGTGAAGTCTAAAATAATATTAATTATGTATGATCAGTTGTGCATTTCAAGAAATGTCTTCAAAAGATAAAGTGATTCTGCAGTGAATGATACATTTCACACACAATCATCTAACATACTATTTTGCAATAAATGCTTAAAATATTTTTCTATGTTCCAAAGTATTTTTAAATCTTCTTTTTCACTGTAAAGGGGTTAATGATGACTTATATCAGTATAATGTAACTGTTTGGGTGAAATTATTTCAAACAAATCATATAAGAAAATCTTAAAATTTTCTAAAAACTTCATTTTCTGTGGTGTGTTGTCATTTTGCCTACAAAAATTTCTAAGCAAATGGAATTTTACTAAGTCAGTTCTAAATATCTCAGGAGGCAGAACATTGATGTTATGATTCTCTACCTGTAAATTACCTGGCCACTTCTAAATAATGATGTCATATAGTCAATAAACTAATCCCTCAATCTTTTTCCTTCATTTCTATTGATGTGTATAAGCAGGAAAAATCATATCTATACTGAAATGTGGTGTGAGGTATGACTTATTTCTTGGCTTCTGTGATAGACAGTAACATTAACACCTTACTTACAACCCATGAAGCAATTCAGATGATTATTATCTGGACCTATTTTTTGTGGTATCCCAGGCCAAAGGCACAATGTCAATGCACGGACCTATAAAGCCTCAAAATTTATGACAGTGACCAGCTAATCAGATGATTGACCAAAGCAATGTCACTGTGTAGAAAACAATACATTTTTACATGTTTTGTCTCATGAAGGACACTACCCCCCATTAGACAAAGATGCACAGTGGGTCTTTAACAATGTGTGTATTTTTATTTGCTACCTTTTTATTCTCTCCAAACAGTATCTCATGCAAGTTAGGCTTACTTGGAACTTGTGGTTGTGCTATCTCAGTGGCTTGGCCTCCAGAGGAACAGGTATAATAGCATTCCAGGTACACATTATCAAGCCTGGCTCAGTGGCTGTTATACTAGAATCTTTGCCAATATGCTTGATGAGCTTCACAATAATATCAAAACCAGGAGCTGCTACCATTCCAAAGGAGAGGCACTTTTATTAATTTACAGTGAAATGACATATATTAAAAAGAAACACTCTAAATAATACACAAATTCCACCCAGGCTGACATTTACCTATTTGTTTATAGCTAAACAATCACCTTCACTTGCACCTAAAATAAACTCACATTCACTTTAGTTGAGTAAACAAATCATTGTGTGTCTCTCCTCTCTTTTTCTCATATCACTACCTTAGAAGAATAAAAAAGAACAAGGAACCATCTATGGTATAAAAGAAATGGACTTCTAATGAGCAGAGGAAGAAATGATCACACCTTTTTCTTCCAGTTTCAGACTTACACAACAGTAGCCACTTAAGTTTAAAGACTTAGAAAGTTAATTAATGATGAAGTTCAGATGTGATTATATAATGGAGGTGTCAAACAATAAAAATTAGTGTGGCAAATCATATTAGAAATGCTTTAGGTGAATGTGTCAATAAAATTTAGAAATAATTTCAATTTATTCTAATTTTATTCAGGTTCATTTATAAAGACAAAAGAATAGACTGATATAAAAAATGGAGTTGAAAATCATTATGTTCCTTCTTATTCATTAATTTAAAATAGTGTAATAGACAATAATTGCTTGAAATTATTTTTGTATTTTTTTAGTCTTATGGGTGTACAAATGCACATTCAAATTCTATTTTTATGATATTCATGAAGGACATAAAATACCTAAATATTACATATTGACATTTTATCATAATGTTAACTGTTTTTGTGATGTACTATTTATTATTTATATATCATCTAAAGTAAGATATGGGCTTAGATTTTTTTAAAAACCTACTTTAGTAACGGTTATTAAGCACTTTAACCTCCATTCTAGCCTACCACTTGCTAGAGGTAGAGAAAAGGAAAGGTTAATAGGGCAAAGGGAAATGTGGACCTGTTTAGAAATAGTTTTGGGGGAGTAATTCCAATCTTCATTGTTAGAATATCAGCAGTTCAGTTCACACACATCAGCAAGTGTAGCTTGACCCAGAAGAAACCATGAGATTCTGCCAATAGTTCTGAGAATATGGAAGCAGCATCACAAGAAGTTCTTTAGTACATTTCTCTCTATAAAGTCACAACAAACAATTATTAGTGAAGGCGGCAAGACAAACCAATGCCAGAACATCATCATACTTTTTGCAACTCACTTTTAATAAGGTTTCAACCTCTACTCTAGCTTCCCACCCAGCAGACATAGTGGGAGAGAAAGTTTTTAGGTGTGGAGGAAGTTGACCTGTTCAGCCACAAGTCTTTGGAGGCAAGCTCAATTTTCTTTCTCAACATTTCAGTCCTGTATTAAACCCCAAATGTGACTCAGCAGCTGCAGACCAGTCTTCTAGTCAGGCAGATACCACACATGAATTGGCAGTTACAGTCCAGTCCTTTCAGCATGCATAAACCAGGCAGCTGTTGATCAATCCTAAAGAAACCTCAAAGCTTGCCAATTGGCCTCAGTCTAAGGAAGGAAGTGCAAGCTGTCCTAGAAAAGTAACAATTGGTTCTTTGGCAAATTTCTTTCAATGGCAGTGTTGCCTCAAGTTATGGTCAACAATGTTCTTCTGTAAGGCAAACCAATACATGCCTGCTTTTACGAAGAAAAGTGAGGTGGAGTAAACCAAACCAACGCTCAATCATATTTATACTCCTTCATCATGGATAATTTCACATGTTTGATATATTAAAACATACTTTCACCTGTGTGTGCTTCATAAAAACATTCTTTCCCATGCCTGCTCCAGCAAAACATCCTTTCACCTGTGTCTGTCTGCTTCAGGAAAACACTTTTTCACATGCCTGCTTTAGTAAGACATCCTTTCACCTGAGTACACCAGGAAAACATCATTTGACATAACTGACTTTCCATGAAACTAGGAGTTTTTACTTCACACCTGTCTGTTCATTTTGATTTCTGTTACTACAGCTATAAGCACAAACAGGAAAAAAAACCAGCCTTATTATTGATTTAGGATATCATATTCATGGGATTCTGTAAGGTCCTTTCCATATATCATAATAAAGAAAAGCTAAGGCAACACAGAGCAAATTATCTAATGAATCGTCATTGTGGGCCACTAATATAATCGGAGGCTGAAATCTCACAAATGTTCATAGTTAAATTGCCATCTCTGGCTTTATGAGAAAGCAGCTAAATTGTGGTACTTGAGAGACGAATCCTGGAGGAAGATATTGTCTTTATGACATTGGGGACATTCTGCTTTAATCACTTTCACTGCTTCCTGCCTGTCCATAAGAGAAGCATCTTAAACCCCTTACACTCATGGGCCTTTGGTTTCTTCCTAGTAATTAAACCCAAAGTGAAGAAATCTCTAGACTGAAAACACCATAACTATGAAACAAGTTAAAAATGTTTACCATCATAAGTTGAAATTATAAAGTATTTATAATGACAAATATTGGCTAAAAAAACCTCACTTCACAAAAATAGAAATCAAAATAAACAGAATTCAAAAACTTTCAATGAGTATGTGTAAGAAAGTTGAGTCTACCAAGCATGTGCCTTGCTAGAGCAGCATCAAATATCTTAAGGAAACATTAATGAGTGTTCCACAGCTTTAGTTGGAATGTTAGCTAGTCTTTGTCTTTGTCCTTGTCTATAGAATCTCACAGTCACAGTTCTGGTTCATTAATTCTTGTCTAGTTTACTGAGTTTCCTGTTGGGGCTAGGTCTCTAATGCCTCTTTGACCTACTTTTTAGTCTATCTGTATAAAGAATTTCTTCTTAAAAGTTTAGCTTACTTTTTTTTTCTTTCCTTCCTTTCTATTTTTATGACTGTATGTTAACCTTGATTAATGTGAAGGCAGAGAGTTTTCAGTATGTTAATCTAGTTTCTTACTTGGTGAGCAAAATAACCTTGCAATGATCAGTACTCGCTGAACATACAAATAAACCTGTTTCTTTAATTGTTGTATTTCTTTGTACATTTTGACTTGTGTTCTGAATCTTTCAATGGCCACCATATTAGACTTACAGAAATTATTCTATGCAAGACACACAGACAAAATACATCAAATTTAGACAATGTCTTTTGTATTGCTCCAACACAGGTATGAATGTGAAAACTGAAAACGAAATCTAAAAATGCTTACCTTCTGGTAGGTTTTGTTTCTACTGAAAGTGAGCACAGTTCCATCTAGTTGGCTCATGTTATAGACTGAATGATTTGTACAGATCAGCTTCAGAGGTTGACATACATCCCTCCATGTTAATAGGATTAAGAGAGAGAAATTTTGTAGGAAATCATGTCAGGGGTCTGGGTGTTTCATTGAAGGTCTTGGTATCATTATGATACCAAGGATATGCTGAAGTTTCTAGGTCTCTTCACCCTTGTGGAATGCAGAGAAAAGCTGTCAGCACACAATGTTGAAAAGGAATCTCTTTGTAACTGGCCACAAAATTTGATATTTTCTTTTCCATTTTGCAACAGGAAAGCACTATGTTGCCTAAGTTGGCTTTAACCTCATTCTATAACTCAAGCAATTGCTGAGCATGTATTAATACCTTTGCCTTTTGAGTAGCTAGTGCTATAAATCTTCTCCATTAGACCTAGAAATATCTATGATGTTTTGTTCTATACAACAACATTTACATGTGAATTTAGATTTTCTTGAGATACTGTGTACAGTTTCTTCACAGAACTAGGAAAATCATGGGGAAAAATGTGTAATAATCTGAGTAGTGACCTAAAGAAAGAAGATGATGAAAATGGAGAGGTAACACATTTTGCTATTTGTAACAAAATTGAAAAACAAACAAACCAAAGCTAGAACAAAAAAAAATTCCTTTCTTTCTTTATAGAGGAATTTTAATAGAAAAAACATGGCTGCTCAGTCAAGGAATCACGTCCAAAGACATTCTTGGTCTATGTGATTTGAGTAGAATTCAGAAAAGTATTTAACTCCAGGAAATAGAAGCAGCCATATATCTGAGTTCAATGTCAGCCTAGTGTAGAGCAAGTTTCAGGTAAAGAAAAACTTAGATCCAGATGTGGCGGTTTATGCCTTTATGTGTAGGAGACAGAGGCAAGCAGATCTCTGAATTCTAGTCAACCAGTTCAGATGGTCAGTGAGTTAAGTCTGGTTAGTTGAGTTTAGGGAAGCAGTTGGAGACAGTGCATTAATCGAAGCACAGTGGGGTTAAGTTCCTTCGTGAATTCATTCAGTTCAGTACATGTCAGCAGAGCTAGAGACTAAGGAGCCAAAAGATTAGAACACATTGCTAGACTTAATTTGAGGCCAAGCAGATAAGTTCAGTTGGAAGTTGAGAGGAGGAATATTAAATCAGCCAGCTTGAATTAGAGTTTGAGCCAAAACAGCTTCTTTGAACCAGCCAGTCAGAAGTCAGAAAGAACTAGAAAGTGTGAATACAAATGAGAAAGGAAGGAGTAGAAATATCACCATTTGCAGATGATATAATAGTATACATAAACAACTCTGAAAATTCCACCACAGAACTCCTATAGCTGATAAACAACTTTGGCAAAGTGTCTCGATATAAAATTAACTGTAAGAAATCAGTAGCCTTCCTCTACTCAGAGGATAAACACGCTGAGAAAGAAATTAGGGAAATTACATCCTTAACAATAGTCACAAATGATATAAAATATCTTGGTGTTACTCTAGCCAACCAAGTGAACAATCTGTATGACAAGAACTTCCAGTCTCTGAAGAAAGAAAGGAAATATCTCAGAAGATGTAAAAATCTCCCATGCTCATGGATTGGCAGTATTAACCATAAAAATGGCTATTTTACCAACACAATCTACAGATTCAATGCAATTCCCATCAAAATCCCAACTCAATTCTTCACAGAGATAGAAAGAACAATTTGCAAATTCATTTGGAATAACAAAAAACCCAAATAGTGAAAACTATCTTCAACAATAAAAGAACTCCTGGGGGAAATCATCATACCTTACCTCAAGTTGTACTACAGAGCAATCGTGACGACTGCATAGTACTAGTACAGAAACAGTCAGGATCTATGGAATAAAATTGAAGACCCAGAAATAAACCTACATACCTTTGACAAAGAAGCCAAAACCATCAATTAATCTTTGACAAAGAAGCCAAAACCATCGAGTGAAAAAAAGACAGCATTTTCAACAAATAGTTTTGGTTCAACTGGTAGTCAGCATGTAGAAGAATGCAAATCAACCGATTCTTATCTCTTTGTACAAAGTTCAAGTCCAAGTAAATCAAGGACTTCCACACAAAACCAGGTATGCTGAATCGAGTAAAGAGAAAGTGAGAAAGAGCCTCGAACACACTGGCACAGAGAAAACTTTGCTGAACCAAAAATCAATGGCTCATACTCTAAGATCAACAATTGACAAATGGGACCTCATAAAATTGCAAAGCTTTTGTAAGGTAAAGGACAATGTCAATAGGACAAAATGGCAACTCACAGATGGGGAAAAGATCTTTACCAGCCAGATACCTGAAAGAGGGCTCGTATCCAAAATATACAAAGAACTCAAGAATCAAATAACTCTATAAAAATGGGGTACAAACCTAAACAATGATTTCTCAGTTGAGGAATCTCAAGTGGCTAAGAAGTACTTAAAGAAATGTTCAATATCTTAGTTATAAGAGAAATACAATTCAAACAACCCTGAGATTCTATCTTATACCAATTAGAATGACTAAGATCATATACTCAAGTGACAGCAGATGCTGGTGAGAATGTGAAGAATATAAATTAAAAGCAACTCCAGACTACACCTTGTTTTTATTATGGTAGGTAAAAACTATATGTCCATAAAGCCTTATACATTTTAAAACCTATCTAAACTCTAAAATGTATATTTTATTGTTCTTAAAACATTCCCATCTTTACCAGGAAATTAGGAGTAGGGACACAAATGTTTAAATGAATGAGCTGAAGAGGTTTGCAGCCCCATAAGAAGAACAACAATAGCAACCAATCAGACCCACAGAGCTCCCAGGGACTAAACCACCTACCAAAGACTACACAAAAAAAGGATCCATGGCTCCAGCTGCATAGGTAGCTGAGGATGGCTTTGTTTGGCATCAATAGGAGAATAAGGACTTGGTCTTGTGAAGGCTCAATTTCCCAGTGTAGGGGAAAACCGGGGCAGTGAGGTGGGCATAGGTAGGTGGTTGGGGGAGCATTATCATAGGAGTAGAGGGAGGCTGAATGGGATAGAGGGTTTCTGGGTGGAAAAGGGGGTAACATTTGGAATGTACATAAATAAAATATCCAATAAAAAAGAAAGGAAAAAAGTAAATCATGCATTTTTCATAATGTGATTTTTTTCCTCTCCAAAAAAAAAAAAATCTGAATCTGTTTTTACCCAAATTTATAGGATAGATTCAAGTGTATACTAATCTATAACTTGAAGTTGATAGAAGACAAATGGCTCAATTCCTTTAATTATTATTAGTTATATCTGATCCTTTGATTAGCCCATGTGAGTTATGTGGATAAAGAACCAATAAAAACATTTTTACTAATATGGACAGTGTTTGCTTCCTTATTATATATCTATTCAATGAGATTCTTTGTAGACCTTGTGGTCCTTATGTTTTCTAAGAAAACTGTCTGCAGTGAATCTAGTAAGCCTTAGGTGCTGTCCTACTTCTATTGCTTTTGTTGTGATTAAATATCCTGGAATAAAAAGCAATTTAGAGGACAAAAGGTTTATTTTAACTAATCCTACAAACACTCACACACACACACACACACACACACACACACACACACACACACACAC
>JANHMN010000001.1:133674306-133744765 GCA_030674055.1 Rhabdomys pumilio | reverse complement strand
GAGAGAGAGAGAGAGAGAGAGAGAGAGAGAGAGAGAGAGAGAGAGAGAGAGAGAAATTAGGGAGGAAAAGAGGAAGAGGGAAAGAACATGAAGTTGAGTGAGTAGGAATATGGGAGAAGATTCAGGAGATGGCAGGAATAAAATATTTGAAAAGATTGCTATTCAAAATATTTTTAAATGATATTTAAAAACATCCATGGCTTGTTAGAATCAAATACTCTACTGCCTCTAACTATTTAAGAGAATATTAGTGGTTACAACAGAAATACAAAACCTTTCCTAGTTTTCAGAATTTCTAGGGTGAACAGCCTCTGGGAATTTACAGTGGTAGATGGAACAGCAAGAGGTGCAATATTGACTGCCTTCTTTACTTTCTTGTGCCTCTTCTGTGCCCTCTTATCATTCCTAGCAATTACTTCCCTTGGATTACACTCTGCTCTACTTCTAAAAGAATTTAATCTGAACGTAACATTTTACTGAACAGCATTTAGTTCAGAAAGGTCACTATGTTAAACTATTTTGTGTGGTTATATGATATGTCTGAGAGTGGGTGATTTATTGTGAAGGGAATTTTATTGATCCATGTATCTGCAAGATGAAAAGACTAAGATCAAGGAATGAACATCTGGCCAGGATTTTTGTAGTGAATCAATCCCCAGCAGAAGGACAAAGATAGGTCAAGACAGAGAATAAGACAAAACGCCCAGCCTTAGCCCTTTTATAATGGTCATTAATCCGTTCATGAGAAATAAGACACTGTAAGATAACATCTCCACTGAGGCCCTACTGATGGAACAAAATTAAAGTTTTCAATGGGCTACTTTTTAAGGTACATCCAAACCAGAACAGTAATAAATAGTGCACAAATATAGATTAAATATTTGTTTTTTAAATGGTTGAGATTCTACTGAAGAATTATAAGAAATGTATCATGACTTTACTAGATTTTTTTATTCTGAGAGTAAATTTTTTTAGTACATGTGTATATGGTTGTATATATAAAAGTAACGTCATGATATTTTTAACTGAGTTTTCACAATAATAAACACTATAATGATTCACATATGAAAATAAAGACAATTCAAATTGTTTATATATATATATATATATATATATATATATATATATATATCATATATCATATATATGTATATGTATGGTATATCAACAAATTTTCTAACCAAACATTTTTTATTTCAAATATAAAGATAATGGCAACAATTCTAGTGGAAATTTAGTTTAATTCATCTTAAAAATTAGCTGTTAGGATATACTCTATATGAAGTTTGGGAAACTATTAATACACCAAACAACATAGTTACTTAGGCATCAACATAAATTACAATTTCTTGAAAGAGCAATTCTTTAATATTACAAATTAAACACTTAATTAATTAGAGTCTTGGAACTTTCCATGGCACAGAATGCTAGTGTAACTGTGTGATTGTGTGTGTGTGTGTGTGTGTGTGTGTGTGTGTGAGTATGTTAACATATATTTAGCACACACACACACACACACACACACACATCATATAAAAAATATTGGCAATAACTGGGAAAACCAAACATAAACTTTGTTATCAGTTCAGTACCTGTTTTAATTGCATAGATTGTCGAACATGGCATTCTAAGTATATTATAAGAAGAGAGCATATTTGGGGAATTATAAGGGGAGAGATTATTAAAATGTAGACAGTTAAAAAATTATCTACACTTAAAATATTATGTAATCTAAAATTAAGTTAAAATGTAACTAGGAATAAAACAAGTGACATATCATAAAAGCAGGTGTGTTTGAACATACAAGTACACATTAGAATATATAACAAAAGTAGATGTGATGAAACAGGCTGACTTCATGGAGCCTGCAGTTGACCCAAGCTGTCTGTTTTATGTCAACTTAATATGTCTCTTTACATAGGAAGTTGACTCTATTTCAGAGTTGATAAATTATAAACATTGAATCACATGTATAGCTTGACAAGCTCTAACTAATAGAGATTTACTTTTACTGGTCTCTTTTTGTTAAGAAATATAGTCCTGTCTATGACATATATTCAAACCTTTACCTGTAGCCCACTGTAAGTGTACTTGAAGAACAGTCTACAGCTATGTTCTCCAATCCGTGTACATCACAAATATGGTGTGATATTTCTGTCTACCTAAATCATATATCTGTCTTTTTCAGGATTACACCTCTGCTCACATACAATAAAGTGATCCCATATTAGCTCCTTCAAATAAAAGCAGAAAGAAGGAAAAATTAGTATCTTAAGGATTTAATTTCTATTTGTATTTTCAGTACAAAAGTATATATATATATATATATATATATATATATATATATATATATAATTTATATATATATTATTAATATATATTATTTATATATATATATAAATAATCAGAGAGCGAGAAACAGAGAGAGAGAGAGAGAGAGAGACCAAAGCAGAATTAAGCTTTTTTAATGAATAAGCAAGTATATTTTGGAATGCCTACTGCCTATACTACCAACTTATAGGGAAAGCATCTCTGGCCTTTATTTTATGCAATAAGGCTTTGGAAGTTTTTCATGGAAGAAACAAAAGCATGGACTGTGGAGTTGACTCAGCACAAGAACTCACACTTTCCTTGCAACAAGACATATATGTGGCCTAAATTTACCAGACATGTAGGTATTTCCTAAGATCAATTCCTCAGATACATATGTTGCAATGTAGTTCAATCAGGTTAAGCAGTACTGTTGTATTTTAAAATTTACAAATAAAAAATAAAACCTCAGAGAACAAATAATGAATAGTATTCCTTAAGGTATTGAGTTCAAAATCCAAACCACCTTTCTGCGTAGAAAGTAAGCACTTAGCTTTCAGAGATACAGAAGGCTCTGATTATCTATTCTGGGCAGAAACTTGAAACACATTAATGCCACCAAAGGATTATAGGATATGCTCAGAATTATATTGGATTTTATGATTTATTTTATTATTGTTCAGTAGATTGCCAAAAATGTAAGGCATATAATTATGCAAATAACATTTCACACATAAGTTACCTAAAAAGTATCTTAATATCCTTAAATGAAATTATATTTATAAACTATAATTTGTAAAACAACAATTGTCTGGAAGAGACATAATCATTCAGGTTTACTTCATAGAATGTTGAAGCAATATTTTAATTGGAAAATAATTATGCTATATGAAAGATGAATGTACTGCATTTCTTGCCTAGGGAAGTCTATTAGAAGGAAAAGCAAAAAAACTGGACATACAACCATGATAATATATGCCTCTTGTAATATTTCTTATTTCTATGATTTGATTTAACGTTACAAATTAAACTTGATGTTTTTTGCTCACCAAATTGTGATGGAACATTCTTGTCTCTTCTAGGATATTTTTGTGTTCATTATTTAGTGTCTACTCATGTATACCCTAATTGTTTTAATCAGAAATATCTAAAATGGTATTTTAATTACTATCCTCTGAGTAGTCCACCTTAACTCTCGGGCTAAATTCTGCTTTCTTTATAATCTAATATGCATCTACTTTTTAACATTTATTTATATCTACATTCCAGATTATGAAGTCTATTAAGAAATGGATGTTCTTTTCTAATTGTTTTATTTTATCATCATTCATAGTATGAAACATGCCAAAGAATCCTGTTCAACAGAAAAATGTATGTTTATAACAGAACTGTAACTATCAGCATGCTTAATTAACCATACAGAGGATATTTTAAACAATTCAAGTCAGGCATGGGACAACACAAAGCTTGTCTATATAGATACTGGCATTAGTGTCTATATCAAGGCATAATTAATTGATTTGACCATATAAGAAAATAAAATAAGCCTCCATAGTAATGACACTAAACATATATGCCATGCAGTGCTCTAAATTTGAGGTATATCTCATAACTTTTATACTGTGTATTCAGCAGTTCCTGAAACAACTATACTGATAAATTAAGACTTGGGCACACTAAATTTCATAACAAGCATGTTGATAATTAAACTTAATGTCGTTTGATTTTAGGATTAATTTTTTATTTATTTAGAATATTTTTAATAGTTTGTATTCAAAGTTCTTTAGGGCATTATGTTTAATTATATAAATCTTATTCAAATTTAGTCAGTTTGCCCAAATTTCCATTTAACATTTTGCTTAGAAACTTGGGTAAGGAATAATAGCACTTGGTATATTGATTATCTCTCTGTCAGGATGTGTGACTGACTATCTGTCTTTCCTTGTAATGCTGAAGCTTCATCATGTGATTATCACAATGGTTGTATGTACATATGAACACATTCATGCTAATTAATTACATAAGATCAAATTTTACCAGGTACACATTTTGCTCACACATTAACTAATTTGATATTATTTCAAGTATGTAAATTATTTATGCTGCCTAAATTAAAACAAATATTTAATGGATAATGATGTTTATAATTTTAGTACAAGAGCACATCAATTTGAAACTATTTGCATTTGCACACCTTAAAGGTAATATTATTTTCTTCCAGGTTGACATTGATATCCTCTTTGAAACAGAGAAATATTTTTTGTGAGAATCTTATTCTTGGTATAATAATCTAAAAGTTAATCCTTTCCTAACTTCCCCATATCTGTCAGATTTTCAACTGGTTGAGTAATTTTTAACATTTCTTCCCACACTATCAGAATGGAAGCTAATGTACTGTGAATCATTGTAGAATGTGCATTGCTTACATACCTAATTATTGGCATCATAATGGCTCTATTGTATAACGGGTTGGTTTTGTTGGAAGAAAAACAGAACTTTTACTTTATACAACCACAGATTAGAAGCAAAGAACTTTTTGTCTGTTTAATGCTCTTCCATCTGATAATCAAATAGAAATCCTAAGTCATCTGATCAAGTGAAACACACATGAAATGACACACATTATGTTTGTAGCATACAAAATATGAGCTGGGGCTTCTGAGTTGAGTTTTCTCTGTTGCTATGGCTCAAGTCAGTCAGTGGAACTATAGGTAACAATTATTTTTCAGCCATAAGTACTTATCAGTGTACACCATACAAAAGCTGCTGTTATTTCTGTAGAAATTAAAGTGGATAAAGTGGGAGGAACAATGGCAGTAAAGTAAAGACCAGCCCACTTTTGAGCATGATTGCAGGCTTAATGGACTGCTTGTTTGGGAGTTCTTTTTTTCTTTCCTTGGTTATTTCATTGGTTTAGATTTTGAAATAAGCATTTAAAAATCATTCATTCCAATTATTTTCTACTCTAGTAGTTTTACTTTATTCAGGGAATCTATAACAACTAATGTCAGCATCATAATAACAGAGTCATTGAGGAAACCTCCTGCAGTTGTTACTACCAGTGAATGATATTTTAGTACTGATTTTTCTTTCCTGCCACATATTTTATTAGAATGTAAGACCATTGTAGATGTGTCATGTTTACTTTCCTCATAAATATACTTTGGTATGGTGAAAAATAGGGAGGTATGTAGGTATGTCAATATATATATATATATATATATATATATATATATATATATATATGCATGTATTGTGATGTTGTTAAAAAGCATTCTGGATGTGAAATACTAAGTTAAATTAAATTCTTTACAAAATTTCTAAAGCAGAAAAGAATGTTTAAAAATTAGCAAAATAATATTCTAGTTTCTAATAGCCAAGATTAAAGATGAAGGGAAGAGGTAAAGATGATGGTAGTAAGGTTAGGTTGGCAGACAGAGGAGAAGGAAAGCAAAGAAAATCTAAGATTGTTCTGTGCTTTCTGTTCTTAATATTTACAAAAGTGAGTAATGTGTTGTGTTGAACATGCAAGAGCTGATAATTACCAACCACAATTTTCCCTACCATGATAATAATGGACTAAACCTCTCAAAAATTGTGTTGGTTGTTTTTACTTATAGGAGCTGCTCTGGTCATCATGCCTATTCACAGCAACAGAACCATGTCTAAATACTCCATTCATTGAGCCTCATTCTCACAGGGCTGTGAACAGCATGTAGACTAAGAGGTTGACAGAAGATTATGATAATTCTTTGATCAAACAAATACAAGTTCTCACATCCTGTAAACATTAAGAAATACAAGGTTTATAAACAAAACACTAATACATTATTGAACTGTATAAAATCCCAATGTCTAGACCTTTTAACAGTAGAATTGCTTCAAAATTATATGGTGCTTATGAAACTTTATATAGAAAGGAGTCTGATGTCTGGAAGAGTGAAAAAGGTTTAAAGAATGATTGCTTATTCTAATTTAATAATTTAATGAATCACACATTAAAGCACCCTGTATCCTGACTACCTATGTATTGTAAAAATTACTTTAATTCCTGTCATGGAGTTTCTACCCCACCTTTGGTTATTGAGTTCTTGGATAAAAAATACATAGCCTAAGCTGGTCAGATATATAGCCTTTATGCTCTTAGAATCTACTTTCCTTAGTTTCTATTTACTATGTTCTGTCTGGGCTGCATTTAATTCCAATCAACCAGCCCTCAGAGTTATGTTTTTTATAGCTTATCTAACTCTTATCCTTTATTCTCTTGCTTCTTCCTTGTATTTATCTGACCCCCAAGTTCAGGAAACCTATACATCATGAATGTCACTTCTGTGAAGCCATTGGCTTTTCACAACTTTATCCACTAATCAGAAATAACTTGAGGCAGGTTCACAGGAGCTACTTACAGACTCCAGGTCTTGGAGGCCCTCACTTAGCATTGCAATAAATAGTAAAAGACAATACCTCAACACCTATGTACCTTGCAGATCAACATTGCTCTGTATATTGTTAATTTAGAATGAACTGCAAGAAAGCGTATTATCTATTTCTAGCGTGAATGTTATTGTAATTTTGTTAGAAACAGGTTAAATTTGTTAGCTAACTGACATGGAACTCATTAAAAAAAATAAAAGAAAAGGCTTCTCTCAAACTCATAGAGTTCCACCTGGCTCTCTCCCTGTAGTACTAACAATAAAGATTTGTGCATCCATAGCTGGTTTTTATTTACTCTTCAATAACATTATATTCCTGTTTATATGATGACTTTTTGTGATTATTTTGTTTTTTACAAAATAGTAATAATGTTGAATAAAATAAACTATTTTCTCAGTTATATTTATACAAAGAATATCAAGACTACTACTTTCAAATATAGAGATCTGTATATGCACATGTGTATGCACATATGTATGGGTTCTTATATGACATAGGGCTTTCTACTCTTTTGTATAGTATTACATGCAAAAAGGGATGATACATAAATAGTATAGCCATACTAGTCCATTGAGTATGCACAAATTTTTAAAAACATGCCAACTTCGGTTGGTGTTGTGGTTACCTCATGCTAGCTAAATAATGTGGAAATATTGAAGGAATACAGACATCAGACAGCTTCACAGATTTAAACTTCATTGGATATATAGTAGAATTAGTATCTTAGGGTTGAATCCTATAGTAATAAGTTTTTCTAAATGTTCTCCATACTGTTCTTTTTTATGTGTAAATGTGTGTATGTCTATATAACCAAGAAGATTAAATGGCTGTAAGTGAAAATAGAAACTTACATTTCAGGTAGTTGAAAACAAGCAAATATAACTAGTAGGAATCAGAGTGTGATATTCTGTACCCCCGCCCCATTTTCCTTCCCCTCCTCTGTCACTCCCAGGTCCCTCCATCCCTCCCTGTACTTCCTGTGACTATTTTGTTTCCATTCTACATAGGATTGAAGCGTCTATATTTTGTTCTTACTTTTTATGCTCCATAGAGTTTGTGGGTTGTATCTGAGTATTCTGAGCTTTTGGGCTAATATTCACTTATCAGTGAACATATACATTGTGTATTCTTTGGTATCTAGGTTACCACACTCAGCATGATATTTTCTAGCTTCATCCATTTGCCTGTGGATTTCATTAAGTCATTGTTTTTAATAGCTGAGTAAGACTCCATTGTGTAAATGCATCACAATTTCGGTACCCATTCCTCTGTTGAGGGACATCTGGGTTGTTTCCAGCTTCTGGCTATTTTAAATAAGGCTGCTATAAACATAGTGGAGCATGTCAGCTTTTTATTTGTTGGACCATCTTTAGGTTAGATGCCCAGGAGTGATGTATCTGGGCCTTCAGATAGAACTATTTCCAATTTTCTCAGGAACTGCCAAAGTGGTTGTACTACTTTGCAGTCCCATCAGCAATGGAGAAATGTTCTTCTTTCTCCACATTCTCATCAGCATTTTCTGTCACTTGAATTTTTGATTTTAGCCATTCTGAATGGGATGAGGGAGGTAGAATCTCAGAGTTGTTTTCATTTTCATTTCCCTGGTGACTAAGAATGTTGACCACTTAAGTGTTTCTCAATAATTTGAGATTCCTCAGTTGAGAAGTATATTTAGCTTTTATAAAAGGGTTATTTGGATATCTGGAATATAACTTCTTGAATTCTTTGTATATAGTGGATATTAGGACTCTATCAGATGTAGGGTTGGTAAAAATATTTTTTCCAATCTGTGGCTTGCCATTTTGTCCTATTGACAGTGTTTTTTACATACAGAAAAGATTTTCAGTTTTTGAGGTCCTATTTGTGAATTGTTGCTCTTAGAGCATAAATCATTGATGTTCTGCTCAAGAAAATTTTCTCTGTGCCAATGTGTTAGAGGCTCTTTCTAACTTCCTATTCTATTAAATTCAGCATATCTGGTCTTATGTGGAAGTCCTTGATCTACTTGGACTTGAACTTTGTACAAGGAGCTAAGAATGGATCATTTTGCATTCTTCTACATGCTGACTGTATGATTATTTGTTGGAAATGCTGTCTTTTTTTCCACTGGATGGTTTTGGTTTCGTTGTCAATGTTCTAGTGACCACAGGTGTATGGATTTATTTCTGGGTATTAAATTCTATTCCATTGATCATCCTGCCTGTCTCTGTACCAATATCATGCAGTTTGTATTACTATTGCTCTGTAGTACAGCTTGAGTTCAGGGATAGTGATTCCCACAGAAGTTATTTTATTGTTGAGAATGGTTTTCATGATCCTGGGTTTTTCTTATTCTAGATGAATTTGAGAATTGCTATTTCCATCTCTGTGAATAATTGAGTTGGAATTTTGATGCAGACTGCATTGAATTTGAAGAATGCTTTTGGTAAGATATCCATTTTTACTATGTTAGTATAGACAGTCAGGAAATTGAATAGAAACACATAACTGTGTGGGATAGGGTACTGGGGGTAGCCACTAGAAGTCTCAGACTCTAGGTATGTGAGAATGTCCCAGAACTCAATGGGGATATTAGCTGAAATACATATCAAAGTTGAGGTATAAGGTTTAGAGACCACTTCCAGTATGTAGTCACTGCCTTCAGTTGAGGGATGGAGCAACTTACACATCTCAAACATTTTAACTCAGAAATGTTCCTGTACAAAGAAAAGACGGGAAGAAAGACTGAGGGAATGTCCATCCAGAGACTTACCCACCTAGGCATCCACCCCATCTGCAGACACCAAACCCTCAAACTACTGTTAATGCCAAAATGCACTTCCTGACAGGAGCCTGTTATGACTGTTCAGACACTCACAACCAACTGTCAGACTGTGCTCAGGGAATGCAATGGGAGAGCTAAGGGAAGGATTAAAGGAGTTGAAGAAGATTGCAGTTCCATAGGAAGAATGAGATCAGCTAACAACCAGATCTCCTAGGGACTAAACCACCAACCAAAGAGTTTACACTGGGGATCTATGATTCCAGTTACATATGAAGCAGAGGATGGCCTTATCTAACATCAATGGGAGGGGAGACCATTGGTTCTGTGGAGACTTGATTCTCCAAGATAGGTGGATGCTGGAGCAGTGAAGCAGGATTAGGTGAGTGGATGGAGGGGCACTCTCATAGAGGCTAAGGGGAAGAGGGAAAAGGAGATGAGATGGGGTGCCTGTATAAGGATAACACAGATGGGAAATATCCTTTGAAATGTCAACAAATAAACTTATTTTTTTAAAAAAAAAAAAAAGTGTGATAATCTGTAAGAATAGTTCATGCCATCTCTCTAACACAGGCTCAATTATTTTCAATATTGTATTGTTTTAGGAAAAAGTTTTTATTTCTATCTGTTTAAACATTTAAGGCTCTAAGCACACAATAAAATATTTATCATTCACTAAATTCTAATGCTAAACAAACTGTCAGAAAATACAAGTACTTAAGGATAATACAGACTCATAATAGCAAAAAATATATTTCCTTGTATTCTGAACATTCTCTGATATGGGCAGCTCATTATTATAGTAATAATGGATATTGATCCTCGGTCAAATGCATCTTAAAATTTTTGGTTATGAAGAGGTATATTAAAAAAAACAGTATCTACAGGATAATTTCAGTTTTCCTCTGCACCTGGAACTGACCCTGTGTGACAGTTCTCCATACCATGGATTGAGCTAGTCTCCCAGAATTGCTGACACACCTGTGAGTACAGGTGACACCACCACTTCTACTCAAACTCCTTGACCAAGAGGAACATGCCAAGAGCCATTAGGACACAAGAAACAAAGAAACCCATGTGTTCCTTCCAGAATTTTTTTTTTGTGCACCCCAGAACTAACCCTGTGCTACAGCTCTTCGTACACAGATTCCTCAAGAGAGAACTGATCATCCAGGAGTACTGATGTACAGGCTTGCAGGAGTGACAAGCCACAGTCAGAGACAGCAAGACCAGCTAACATCAGAGATAACCAGAAGGCAGGAGGCAAGGGCAAGAACATAAGTAACGGAAATCAAGGTTACATGAAAGCATCATAACCCAGTTCTCCCAGCATAGAAAGCCCTGAATACAACAACACACAGGAAAAGCAAGATTCTTATTTAAAATCACATCTCATGATTATAATAGTGGACTTTAGAAGGACATAAATTACTCCCTTAAAGAAATACAGGTGAACACAGGTAAAAAGTTACAAGCAATTAAAGAAGAAACATAAAAATCATAAAGAATTACAGGAAAATAAAACCAAACAGATGAAAGAATTAAATAAAACCATCCAGAATCTAAAAATGGAAATAGAAATAATAATGAAATTACAATGAGAGACAACATTAGGGATACAAAACCTAGGAGGGCAATCAGGAGTCATAGACATGAACATCTCCAAGAAAATACAAGAGATAGAAGAGAAAATCTCAGGTGCAGAAGTTACCATGGAAAACACTGACACAACTGTCAAAAAAAATGCAAAATGCAAAAAGCTCCTAACCCAAAACATCTAAGAAATCCAGGACACATTGAGAAGACCAAACCAAAGGATAATAGGTATAGAAAAGAGTGATGATTCCCAACTTAATGGGCCAGTAAATATTTTCAACAAAATTATAGAAGAAAACTTTCCTACCCTAAAAAAGAGGTGCTCTTAACATACAAGAAGCCTACAGAACCCCAAATAGATTGGACTAGAAAAGAAATTTCTTCCAGCATATAATAGTCAAAACAGCAAATGCACAAAACAAAGAAAGGATATTGAAAGCAGTAAGGAAAATGGTCAAGTAATATATAAATGCAGACCTATCAGAGTTAAACCAGGCTTCTCACCAGAGACTATGATAGATAGAAGATCCTGGGCAGATGTCATACAGACCCTAAGAGAACACAAATGCCAGCCAGGATACTATACCCAGAAAAACTCTCAATTACCATAGATTGAGAAACCAAGATATTCTATGACAAAAAAGAAAATTTTAAACAATATTGTTTTACAGATCCAGCCCTGCAAAGGATAATATATGGAAAACTCCAACACAAGGAGGAATACTACAATCTAGTAAAAGCAAGAAAGTAATCTCTTTTTAACAACCCCAAAGGAAGATAGCCACACAAACATAAAAATAACATCAAAAATAACAAGAAGCAACAATCACTATTCCTTAATATCTCTTTACATCAATGGGCTCAACTCCCCAATAAAAAGACATAGACTAACAGACTGGATATGTAAACAGGACCCAGCATTTTGCTGCATACAAGAAATGTACCTCAGTGTCAAAGACAAACACTACTTCAGAATAAAGATCTGGAAAACAATTTCTCAAGCGAATGTCCCAAGAAACAAGCTGGAGTAGCCATTGTAATATTGAATAAAATCAATGTTCAACCAAAAGTTATCAAACAAGATAATAAAGGACACTTTATACTCACAAAAAAAAAATCTACCAAGAAGAACTCTCAGTTATCAACATCTATGCTCCAAGTGCAAGGGAACTCACATTTATAAAAGAAACTTCACTAAAGCTCAAAACACACATTGCACCTCAAACAATAATAGTGAGAGATTCACAAGCTAAACAGAGACATAATGAAACTAACAGAAGTGATGCAGCAAATGAACTTAACAGATGTAGAACATTTCATCCTAAAACAAAAGAATATACCTTTTTTTCAACACCTCATGACACCTTCTTCAAAACTGACCATATAAGCAGTCACAAAACATGCCTCAAAAGATGCAAGAAGATTGAAATAATCCCATGCATCGTATCAGATCACCACAGGCTAAGGATGGTCTTCAATAGCAACAACAAAAAAAAAAAAGAAAGCCCACATACACATGGAACCTGAACAATGAACAATGCACTATTCAGTAATAACTTTATCAAAGAAGAAATAAAGAAAGCAATTAAAGACTTTTTAGAATTTAATGAAAATGAAGGCACAATATACCCTGTCTTATGGGACACAATGAAAGCAGTGCTAAGAAGAAAACTCATAGCTCTAAGTGTCTCCAGAAAGAAACTGGAGAGAGCATACAATGGCATCTTGACAGCACACCTGAACATACAAAAACAATGAGAAGCGAATTCACCCAGAAATTACAGAGGAATAATATAAAATTATGTAATAGCTAAAGTTCACCATAGGACTCTAGTTTCCAGAATGAATAAATTTCCTATGTCATCTACAATTATGAATGAAAAGGGGAAAAAATCACCAAGGAATATCACAGTAAAATTTCAGATGTTCATTTTCTAAAAGAAATTAAATAACAAATGAACATCAGTTCATAGAAGGCAGCTAGCTGAAGACAGAATAGGAAAGACCACAGAATCTTTCAAATATGTGATAGCAAAAAAAAAAAATAAAAATAAAGCTTTGTCTCATGATGTCTGTTGGTCAAGATGCTGATGATGGCCTCAGAGTCCAGAAAAGATCATTAGATTTGCCAGACCTGGAGCTGCAGATGTAAGTAAACAGTCACATGGGTGCTTGATGGAAAACAGACTATGCAAGGAAAGATGCTTTGGATAGAGAGGATAGAATTGAAATGTTTTTTGTTTTTTACAGACCTATCACTAAACTTGGAAAATATTATAATTATGTATCTATTATACAAACAGGTACTACACAGAGAGTTCCCGGAAAGAAGCTGTTAGCACAAAGCCGATGGTTAGAGCTCAGTGATGTGAAGAGAATGAGATATTTATCTTGGGCCACCCTTAGCTCCCTTCATAGCCATCTGTTTCCTACCTCTGTATGTACAAATAGATCCATAGTTTCCACAAACCAAAAGCCATGGATGACACCAGGTAGCACCAAAACCTATAGCTGAGATTTCCTTGCTGTCCTGTGACCTGCCTAGATAATGCTTCTACTGTTTGAAAAGTATCTTGATTTATGAATTTCTTTGTTCTGTTACTCTAAAACATAGAACTGTCGCCACATTGGAACAGAGTATATGGACCTGTGTTCCTGTACCATGGTCACTCATATTTGGCTTCAGAATGAAGCATATCATATTTGTGTTTAAAAAAATTACTCATTACTATTTTTATAGCAACTCACCAAATATCATTATACCTTTGTACTTGAAACTCCCCTAAAACAAAAACAGTATCTAGGGCATGGCTCAGAATTTAAGAGCATTGACTGCTCTACCATAGGTCCTAAGTTCAATCCCCTACAACTATATTGTGGCTCATAACTATCATTAATGAAATTTGGTCTTCTCCTCTGACCATCAGGCATACAGGCATGCAGAACACTATATAATAAATAAATAAATAAATAAATAAATAAATAAATAAATAATATCTTTAATTTAAAAAAATAACATTATCTAGCTAGTCATAGAATCGCATTACTGTCACCCCATCATGGCAGAGATGTAAGCCAATTCTTGTAATGAATTTATAGGAAGATTAAACATAGATTGTCTTTGTCCATATCCTAATCATTACGCATTCACCTTTTTGATACTATTCCCTTTAATCGGATCTATCTTTCATGGTGATAAATTATTTTTAGAAAGCATATAACATTATATGATCCACTATTATATTGTTATGAGTAATTTATTAAAGACTACAGGGACATTTTATTAGTGGTATTTGTTTATTTACTATTACAGACACTGAATGCTGCAAATTTTTAAAACATAAAACCTTATATACTGTATAATTTGGAAATATGTCCAGTTAAACAGAACGTTTCTTTCTTTTTTTTTAAATTTTTGACTATTTTGTTGTTTCTGCTGTTTCTCCTAATGCTATCAAGGTTTGGTTTGTTGTAAATTCATTGCTTTGTTACTTTTCATGGGAAGACTTTTTAAATCTCATTAGAGAGAAAGAATGGCAAATGAAAGAAACAGCTCCTTCAGAATTTAAATTTATTCTTTATTCTTGAGAGAATCTGTAACCCAATCTATAATATTTCTATAAAGTACAGGTTGCAATGATTTTGTAGCCTACTCTCCCAAATACTGCTGTTATAAGTATTGCCATCATACCTTACCCCAATTTTATAAAATACATATAATGACATGAATTAGAGATAATTTCACTTCATCTTATTTGACTATTTTTATTTTTAGTCCTTTCCTAGCCATTTTCATTAGAAATTTAAATCAAATATTGGAAAATATTGAGAGAATGATGTTTTAGATTATATTTTCTTTAATGTTTACATATTTTCTTCTACTGTAAATAGATTATTTTTCATTCATATCCTGATTATACTTTCCCCTTCCATTAGTCCTCCCAGTACCTCTCTATCTTCCATTGATTTCGGATCCACTACTTTTCTGTCTTTCATTCGAAATGACTATTCTTCTAACAGATAAATCCACAATATGAAAAAGTAAAATAGAGTAAGGTTCTGAATAAAATTACTTTGGACATAGAAATTGAATGCTTCCTAGTTGTCCCTCAACCAAAGTATGTATAAAGTAAATGTGGTAAGTTTACACAATGGGGAAAAATGACATAATGAATTTGTAGGCAAATGTATGGCTAGAAACACACAACAATCAAAAAACTGCAACAAACAAACATCTTGAGTGAGAAAAGCCAGATTCAGAAAAACAAGCATGCTTTAAATTCACTTATAAGTTAACATTAGCTGCAAAATTGAGGCTAATTTGTTATGACATACAGACACAAAAAAAAAACTGACTAATAGGTAGTGCTTAGGTGAGGAATGCATAAATCTCTGTGGAAATGAAAAATAGAATAGATTTTGCACCTGAACTGAGAGCAGGTGACAATAAAACAGAAATGATCAGGTTTTGGGAGATGGATGGAATGAGAGAGTACTGGGAGACAGGTCTAGAATTGAGAGGGGGACAATTTGTGGAAAAAGTAGAAACTCAGCACAATGAAAACTCCCTAAAATCTACTACCATGACCCTAGCAAAGATTCTTTGCAATGGAGTATGCAGAGGCTGAACCAGACATCTTTTGTAACTAGACAAGGCTTCCAGTGGAGGTACTGGGACACAACCCAGTCACAAAGACTACAGCCTAGAGTTTGTGTTACTTCTGAGGTGTACTGAAGTAAAGGTGGCATAAAACTTGTGTCGATGGCCAACCAATAATTGATACAACTTGAAACCCACACTTGACACTGCCTGGAGAGCCAGGAACCAGATGGCAGATGGCCCAGAGGTTGAAGATAGAAGCAAACACGACTGGTATAAACTAAATCAACCAATCAATCAAAAAACAAATCCATGACATGATTTCTAATGATAATCAGCTATAGAGAGCACATTTAGAGACTCATGGTCAAACAGTAGACAGAGCTAAGAGGAAACCCATGGAAGGAGAGGGAAAGAACTTTAGCAGTCAGAGGAGTCAAGGATAGCCAAGAATATTCCCCCCATAATCAACTAACCATAGCTTATAGGGAATCTCAAAAATTAGGAACCCTGGTCAAACCTAAATCTTTTGGATCTATATTATAGTTGTGTAGCTTGGTTGCTTAATGTTTTTTTTTCTACTTTTTCTTTTTTAAAATATTTTTATTGGATATTTCATTTATTCACATTCCAAATGTTATCCCCCAGTTTCCCATGTGCAAACCCCCTATCCCAACCTTCTTCTACCTGCTTCTTTGAGAGTTCTCCCCTACCCACCTACCCACTCCCACTTCACCATCCTGGCATTCCTGTACACTGGGGCATCCAGCCTTAACAGGACCAAAGGTCTCTTCTCCCATTGATGTCAGCTCTGCCAGAGCCTGACAAATAAAGATGTAGTTGCTCACAGCCAAGCATTGGACTGAGCAAGGGACCATAATGGAGGAGTTAGGAAAAGGACTGAAGTAGTTTGGTGTTCTTGTTGGACTATTAACAGTGGGAACAGGAGCTGTCTCTGACTCTTTCTTTTTTTTTTTTTTTTGGTGAACGTTTTTTTTTTTTTTTTCCTACTGTGTTTCTTTGTACAGCCTGAATATGAGGGGATGTGCCTACATATATTGTAACTTGTTATGCTATGTTTGATTGGTATCCCTGTATATATACTAAGATAAAGCAAAACTATCATAGTAAGATGGACAAGGCAAACCTTTGAACTCTGAGGAAAGATGTTTTAAGGTGACATCCATCCCGTTTAGAGCGATATGTTCTAAGGCCCCTCTTTCTATGTAAAGTCTGGCTTGTGTCTTTGTATTTGTTCCCGCCTGTGGGTCGAGAAAGACAATCACATGATGACTAGAAAAGTCTCTGATCTATAAATATAGCAAAGTATCATTAGGAACCATGTCATTGACTTTGTTTGTTTGTTTAGATAATTGGTGTTTGTTGTTATGCTAGATCTCTGGCTATCTAGTCTCTAGCTATTTGGTTACTCAAGAACTGTTACATATAGATTCCTTATTGTGGAGTGGCTATTAGGTCAAATTAGTGACAGTGACTAGCTACTCCCTCAAGTTCTGTGCCATTGTTTACCTAACAGATTTTACAGGTGAGACAGATTATAGGTGAAAGGATTTGTGACTGCATTAGTGTCCACATTTCTCTCTCAGCAGCAACCCAGTCTCACCACTTTAAGCCTTGCATGAACAGTTTAGACTGTATTCTCTATTACTAGGAATCCTTACTAGGTTATCCCTCATAGATTCCAAGAATTTTGAATTTCATACTACTCCCAAAATACCCCAAAATTCCACCTATCCCCATACTCTCTTATTGTACCTTTCCCCTTCACCTGGTTCTTTCTTTTTTCATCAACACCCAACACCAGTCTACCAGCAAAATTTATTCTATTTCCTCTTCCCAAAGAGATCCATGCATCCACTTCTACCCTGTTGGGGGCCTCTTCTTTAATAAATCTCCCTTGGTATATATCATTTACTTGATAACTAATAACAATTTATAAGTGAATACATACAGCATTTCTCTTTCTAGATCTGGGTCTGTGTTATCTCGCACAGAATGATTATTTTTATGTAGTTACATCCCTTCATTCTTTCTGTAAATTTTAAGACATCATTTTTAACAGCTGAGTGTTGGGCCTGACATGAGGTCTAATCTCCATTCCACCTTCACCCTTCAGTCATATACACAGGTGGAGAGAGTGATGAACAGCGCCCAGGCCCTAGAGAGATTTACGGTACTAATGAGGTACCTGAAGGCCAGAGGGTGGAGCCAACTAAGCATTCCTCCCCAATCCTTCCCCCTCTCTTCCCCTCCCTATTTAAATCAGGTCCCCACTGGGTTTTGGGGTGCGCACACATCCAGACCCATCCACCATCTGCCATGCCAATAAACTGGTTTTGGAAACCCAAGGACTTCCTCGTGTGTTGGGGCCACACCATGAGGAATCGTGGTGAACAGCCGGGCCTAACTTCCAGCTGGAGGAACCCAGGGCGTTCTCAGCCGACTACATAAAGCGTGGTGTTAGAGACCCTGTGGTTCCCCGGCTGTTTTTTAAATTTTTTTCCTACAGCTGAGTAATACTTTATTGTGTAAATGTATCATATCATATTTTCGTTATCTGTTAATTAGTTGAGAGATAAATAGGGTGTATCTAATCTCAGTCTGTTATGCATAAAGTTACAATAAATAGAGTTGAGCAAGTGTCTGTGTGGTAGGATAGAACATCCTTTGAGTATATGTTCACAAGTGATATAGCTTGGTCATGAGGTAAATAGGTATCTGAATTTATGTTGTATCTTTAGTTCAATTCTATTGACCAATGTGTATTTTTAATGAAAATACTTTGTGATTTTTATTACTTTGGCTCTTTATTGCAATTTGAAATCAGGAATGTTGTGCATGTATCAGGTTTTGGTTTATTTTTTTGTATTTTGTTTTGTTGTTCAGGATGTTTTTTTTTTCTTTGAGCAATCAATACTTATTTAATTGGAATGCTGCTCCTTTCTTGGTATCTGCATAACACAGTTCACTAAGGAGAAAGTATAATTTTTTTTTCATAGATTACAATTCACGACTGGATGGAGAAGAGCTCTTGCTTGAATTCAGACCTTTTCCCCACTCACTGGCATCATCTAGCTGTGAAATAAACTTAGTGGAATAACTATGCTGACATCTGAGACCCCAAGTCTAAAGATACCCTCTTCCTCTGTTCATAGAAATTCTTCCTCCATAGACCCCTGCTCTCTACTTCTGACAGTTCAAAGGAAGCTATCCTGGGAATTTTCGGTTTTTTTACATGACTTGAGAATTTTCCTTTCAAAGAAAATGAAGAATTCCACTGGAATTTTTATGGGGATTATGTTAAATCAATATGCTTTTGGAAGGTTGGTCAATTTTACTGTTATCTTAACAATACATTAGCATGAAAAGTCTATCTTCTGATATCTTCTTCATTTTTTTTTTCTTCACAGTCCTGAAACTTTTATCATGCAAGTCTTTCACTTGCTTGATTAGAATTCGTCCAACAAAATTTATATTATTTGGGGCCATTTTGAAGGGTTTGTTGCTCTGGTTTGTTTCTCATTTCATTTGTTGTTTATACATAAGGAGGCTACTTTTTTTTTAGCTAATTTTTTACCCAGCCAATTCATTGAAAGTGTTTGTCAGCTATAGCTGTTCCCTGGTGGGGAACACCTATGGACATGTCTGTAAGAGTATTTTCTGAGAGGTATATATGAAGAAGGATACATCGTCCTGAATATAGGCAGTAGTATTTTATAGGCTGGCACCTGGAAATGATTTTAATTTTCTTCTTCTGGATGGTGGACACAGTAATCAACCACTGATAAAATATCTCTGAACCCTCAAAATCTGAACCAAAAGCAGGGTTTTCTTTTTTAAGTGACTCTTATAAGATACTTTGTCATAAAATGAGAAACTAATGTATATATATACTTGGTAATTCTCAATGATATTTTGATTCATTGTAAACATGACTTTTCTTGGAGTTTAGTGTAGATAGTTGTGTCTTTGATTTTGAGTTGCTCCTGTGTACTGGATATGAATTGAATCCCTCAAACATACATGTTTTCAAGGTTTTCATTCTGTCTGATAGCATCATTGACAGGTACTTGAGTTATAATTGGGTTATGAGATCTCTCCTTTCAATACTGTTTTATTAAATGTTGAAGTATTGTGAAGGATGTACATAACTGATGTATGGCTTTGAAAGGTATTTATTAATTATTCCAATTTGTCTTCCTCTACACTCTCTTTTATAAAGTTAGCAGCTTATTGATTTCTATTTTATTTTAACATGTAGGTTTATGTGCTTATGAGAATGAGTTTTTGTGTATTATTATGAGCACAATATCTGCGGATGCCAGAAGAGGGCATTGAATGTACTGAATGTGTAGTTACAGACAAATGTGCTCAGGGTGGTGTGTGCTATGAACTGACACCAGTGTGCTGCAAGAGCACAAATGCACTTAATGGCTCAGCCATCTCTTCAACTATCTCTTGGTTTATTTTAACTCTTTCTTTTTCTAAGGTAATCTAGATTTATAATTTTTAAATTATAGGTGAATTGTCTAACATGTCGATGGAAATGTCATATGGAAGCCCCTGATCTTATATGCTGGGTTAAAATTTAGTTAAAAAAGAAAAAAAAACTAAATAAATAATAAAACAATAAACTAAATAAAAATAAGACTGTTTCTCATTAAAATGCTGATCTGCTTCTTTCATATTTAAGTGCAAAATGCATTGAATTTAAAAATTCATTTAGTTACATAAACAAATATATATTTATATTAAATCAGTGGCAGCCAGCTGCTATTTGGAATGTGCTTTTAGTATTTGAATGTTATTTGTACATTATTCTCAAATGCTTTAGTATAAAAATTTTCAGAAAATTAACTCTTCAATGTTTTGGTTAAGCTTATATAGTATATGTATATTATATCACAATATGAATTATCTCCTTATGAATTCACAATGGTCAGTCTATTTTATCCCTACTTAAATCTTAATGATTTTATAAATAACAATAATATGTATTAAGAAATATATTTAATAACTTTAATCAAGCCAACATATATGGTTCTAATATGAATTTTATTTTTTATTATTACCTCTTTTACTTTTGAGATTATATATATCATTCCTTACTAACTCTTTCCCCTCCATACATACAAATAACCTTCCTTGCTCTTTTTTAGCTTCATGGCTACCTTTCTTGTTAGTTGTTGTCAAATGCATGTATATGTGACAAAATGCATTATAAATCTTGTATCTGTCTTCTATTCCATATCAAAGTCACTCTTATAGACATGTATTCTCAAAATAACATGTTAAAAGGGACAATGGAATTAGAGGATAAAATCATCTTTAATGAAAATTTCTATATATTAAATTCTCTCTGATTTTGAAGTCTATATTAAAATACTTATTGTAAAATGTCGGGCCTGACATGAAGTCTAATCAAGTTGCAGCGCCTGCTGTGACCCTCTTTCTAAGACTCTTTCCTTAGGTGAGAGATTCCCCTTTTGTTTTAAGCTCTCAGGAACACCAACTTCAGTCTTTTGTGCTGCCTGCTAACATAAGTTTCTGTCTCTTTTTCTCCCCACATGTTCTCCAACCATACAAGATGGCAGCGACTTGCTAATCTTCACTCTCTGCCCCTCCCCCCAGGGGTGCCTGCTAGCTTTTTAAAAACACTGACTCTAAACTCTAGTCCCCAGTGTTTCTCCTCCCAGGGAGTCACACAGCCTGCTAACATGGGCCAACATAGGCTTTTCCTCTTTTTCTTCATCATTTGTGGCTGGCTGAGACCATTTAATTCAGTAGGTTTGCCTGAAAATCAACTAGTCTGAGATCCTGCTTGCTCCCATCCTCACCTCTGTCTTTCTTCCTCTCTTCCTCTCGGCTAAAAACACTAGACTGGGCCTGGTTGCCATATGTCTCTCCCATAGACACAGCCTTTCACTCTTTCTGACTTTTGGCTCTCCAATCAAGCCTATATGTCTCTTCCTCTAAACTTTCTTCAAGTTAGTCTTTTGATCCTTCTCTACATTTAAGATTTCTAAGAAAAAAAAAAGGGGGGGGGGAATACAGGACCTCTCTGCCAGAGCAACCAGATGCCACATGGTAGAGCAAGCCCCTCCCCTACTGCTTCTAAAACCACCATCACTGCTTCTCCACAACAGGAAGACCTATGACACAAATTTTATTTTTCCTTTTTTTCCTTTTTTTCTTTTCTTTTCTCTTTTCTTTTCTTTTCTTTTCTTTTATATTTTATTTACATTTCAGATGCCATCCCCTTTCCCCATTTCCCCTCCCTAGAAAAAACCCCTATCTCTTGCCCCATTTTTCTTTTTGTCAAGCAAAAATTTTAAACGTTTTCTTTTCTCCCTAACAGGAACACCTAAAACAACAATGTTTGTGCTTTTTAATCAAAAAATTTTCTGTTTTTGTTTAAATGTTTCCTTTTCTCTCCAACACTCATAAGATATGCCCAACATTTTTCTTTCAACTTTTAAGATTTCTTTAACGTTTAAAAGTCATCTACTCTACTTCCACAGGTTAAATCAACATGCTGATCAACATTTTTTAGCTTTTAATTAACTAGTTTCCTTTTACAGACAAACTCTTGCTGCCTACTCCAGATACATAACTAACATGTTTTTCTTCTATAGCCATCCAAGGCAGACTCAAAGGTGCCTTCTAAGACTTGATTTCCTCAAACACCTTTGCTTTTCTAGGATCTTAATGACAGACCATGATGTGCTTGTTCCCAAGTAGCTTAATGCTTGCTACATACCCTTTGCAGACATCCCCCTGCCAGGGTGCTGCTTCCCTGTCTTGATTATTCTATAAGTGCTCCCACAAGTCTAGCAGAGACAATGGCATCGCCATCTCCTGGAACCTGCCTGTGACAAGCCTTCTTCCAGTCACCTCTTCTGACTGAAGACCCCAGAGATGCACGTTGAGATCCAGACATGCATGCTGAGATGCAGAGACACATGCTGAAGATTCCAGGGACACATGCGAGACCCAGAGATGCTCACTACAGAAGACAGATCCAGATCTTCCAGCTACAGATGAACTCTCTTGCCAAAGTCACATAGCTAATGTTACATGTTAGTAAGGAAAACATAATGTCTATTTAGATTAATCAAGTGTTATTACCCTCAAACTGTACCACCTGTGTTCAATTGTTTCAATGATCCCTTGCCTTCCTAACCCCCACTCCCAGCTCCCCTTACCCTATGGCTTAATTGTGCCACACCCTTTGACTTAATTGTGCCACAACCTATGGCCTTCATAGTGTTTACTTTTAACTCCCTCATCAAATTTTTCACTAAAAGAGAGTAAAATTTGGGCCATAAAGAGAAGGTTTGGTCTCCCTGGTAGAGAACTAGGTTTGAGATAGCTAGGGATGCAATAAGACATTGCCTGTCAGGGACAGCATATATCTCCCTGTGTTCCCGGATTCCAGACTACACTATGTGGTCCACATCTCTCATTAACGCAGAGTTGCCCCTCCTTTTATGAAAGAAAAGAGAGTGGGATATTGGGCCTGACATGAGGTCTAATCTCCATTCCATCTTCACCCTTCAGTCACATACACAGGTGGGCATGATAAACAGGTCCCAGGCCCTAGAAAGATTTACATACTAATAAGGTACCTGAAGGCCAGAGGGTAGAGCCAATCAAGCATTCTTCCCCAGCCCCTTCCCCCCTTCCTCTCCTTATTTAACTCAGGTATGCCAAGGGTTTTGGGGTGAGCACATATCCAGACCCATCCACCATCAGCCATGCCAATGAAACGGTTTTGGAAACCTAAGAACTTCCTCGTGTGTTGGGGCTGCACCATGGAGAGGCCTTTAATGAGCAACCAGGCCTAACTTCCAGCTGGAGGAACTCAGAGAGTTCCCAACCAACTACCCACAGCCTGGTGTGAGGAACCCTTCGGTTCGCCAGCCATTTTTTTTACAACAGTAAAAGAGACTTTCAATTAAAGTATATTAATTTTCTCTATATTTTCATTAAATATTGACTGGGGACCAATGAGAAGTTCACAGAGCTAAAAGTACCTATCATTAAGCCAAATGACTTCAGTTCAATCTCTATGACCCACTTGGTTGACAAAAGTTTCTTCTGAAAATTGTTTTTTGATCTCTGTATGTGTACTATAGTATACAAATTCCAATAAATACACAAACTCCAATAAACACTAACTTTAAGATCACTAGTAAATTATAATATATCAATCTCAAGTAATTTTCTGTTGTAATGGAAATTTTTTACACACATAGTGCATCATTAGAGATGAACAGCCTGTTGGTAATAACTAATACTAAACTGAATACACACATATATATATGTGTGTGTGTGTGTGTGTGTGTGTGTGTGTGTGTGTGTGTGTGTGTATGTGTGTACATATACATACAGCATAGGCAGCAGAACTTTGTGTTATTTCACATACACAAAACTGATTAATATTATAGGTATTCTTAAATAAGAAAATATGTTATATTCTGAAAGCTACTTGAATAATAGTTTAGGGGAAACCTGCAAATGACTAAAATCAACTGACTAGAAAATATTTGATGTATTCCTTTATATTATCAGTCCTTTAAAATCTATTTCATTTTCCTTTTGAGTTATTCTAAATTGAAACAGAAAAGGTAATTTTTTTCTTTAAAATATACTTATAGTTCATTTTATTTTCACTTAAATTTATATCTGAAATGGAATCTAGCACGTTGAGATTTGAAAACAGTGAGGAAGGGAAGATGTTGAAAGTGTCTATAAAACATCCTGAACATAATGTTAGTATTGATTTTACATTAAAAACTTGTCATTTGCATATTACTTAGGAAAATAATATTAGAGATATAGCTACAGAATATTTTTCCTGCTAGTGTTATGTAAAGATATGAAAAAAATAAGAACTGATAGCACTGAAATTATTTTTCTAAAGGGAATTGACAAGGAATTTTTAAACTTTAACTCTGTTTATCTGTTTTACACTAATGGAGAACAATGAATTATTTATCCTTCAAAGTGCAGAAAAAAAACTACAGATTCTTTTTAACAAAACATAAATTACACAAAGAAAAAAATCATGCTAGATTTAATCTGAACCTGACTCCATGTTTAAGTCTAATAGGAGAGTATGTAATTCTAAAGGTATCTTTGCACATCTCATGTAATTTATTTTCCCTTTTCCTCATTTATTTGTTGTTTCTTCTAAAATAGAGTCATTTTGTAGTCTAAGCTGGTCTGACATGTATTGGATGGCTCATATCAATATTGAATTTGTAGCAAACCTCCTGCTTAAGGCTTATGCAACCATGCTCAAATTTTTCCTGATCACATTGTTTAAAATGATACATATTTAGAGATCAGAAGTGTTTAATCTCCAGGTTGAGCAAGACACATTGAGTTTCACCAGAAAGAAATAGGTTACACATATAATTCAAATGGTGGTCATGGAGGTGATATACCTGACACTGTAACAATACATTTTCAGTGCCTATATGTTTGTGAATTGCTTTTATGACTGCTTATTTCAAGGACATAGGATTTTTTAAAAGAAATCACTGGCACTTAAGTCTAAACAATGTCGGTTACTTCAGAGATAGCTATTTGTTTTAGCTACAGAGACAGACATTGAAAACAGAAAGTTATCTTCAAATTGGAATTTCAGAAAGTTGCCTCTTGGCTGATAACATCAAATGAATTTAACTTTTGATCCATGTCCATGAGAAAATTGTAAATTTGTCCTAAAATAAATGGAAAAAAGTCACTAGATACCCCACTTTTGGTAGAACTGCTCCTGAAAATAGTTGGTAGCTAAAAGAAGGAAAATCACTTTCCTTTAAGGATGTGTTCCATGTGTCGGTGTTATTACGCAAAAAAGCAACACTAATTTGACTAAGAGAGTTATAAGTTTTAAAAGCAAAAGTAGAACAAGTAGAGAGAGAGAGATGGAGGCATAATAAGGAATTAGAAAGTGTGGAAAAAATCTTCAGTGAACCGGTGGCTGGATTGCAGGAATGTCCTCCATGGTCACAAGACAGCAGGCCCCAATATACAGGATGGAGTCCATGGGTTTCCAAGAGTTTATTGTTCATGGTGAGTGTAGATGGTCTGAGTGCACACTCCCACCATGAAACTCAGGGCAGACCTGAGTTAAATAGGGAGGAAGAAAAGGGGAGGGGCTGGGGAAGAATGCTTAATTGGCTATGCCCTCTAGCTTTCAGGTATCTCATTAGTATATAAATCTCTTTAGGGCCTGAGGCCTGTAGTCATGCCCTTTACCTGTGCTCTTTGGGTGAGGCTGCATTGTCCTGAATGTGACTGAACAGTGTAGGTCAATTTCCACACCACATTTTAGAAGCCTGGATTCTGAAAGTGCTGAGGAATAGATGCCCATCCCTCACAGGCAGTGGACACCTGTTGGGTCTCTGGGCTATTTTCAGACAGCGCTTTGACCAAAACCAAGACCCCTTTCATGGTCCTACATCTTCCCCCTCCCTTTTTTTTTTTTTAAGAAAGGGGGGATCACTGTCATCTGTAGTAAAAAGTTTGGATGACGAAGTCTAAAGAAAACACTATGTAGGTTGTAGGGGGTAGCACAATTAAGTCACAAGGTAAGGGGAGCTGGGGATGGGGGCTGGGAAAGCAAAGGATCATTGAACCAATTAAATACAGGTAGTACAGTTTGAGGATAACAATGTGATTAATCTAGATAAACATTATGTTTTCCTTACTAATATGTAACTTTTAGCTCTTTGACTTTGGCAAAAGAGTTCATCTGTAGTTGGAAGGTCTGCATCTGCCTTCTATGAGTTTCAGTGTACGCTCTGGGTCTCAGTGTATCTCTGGTATCTTCAGTCAGACATGTCTGGAAGAAGGCAGCTTGGCATCCCAGGCAGGTTTCAGGAGATGGCATTGTCTCTGCTGGACTTGTGGGAGTACCTATAGGATAATCACAACAGGAAAGCAGCACCCCAGCAGGGGGATATCTGTAAAGGGTGTGTAACAAGCATTAGGCTACTTGGGAGCACGTCATTATCTGCCATTAAGATCCTAGAAAGCAAAGGTATTTGAGGAAATTTTAGTCCTAGAAGATACATTTGGGTCTGCTTTTGAATTGCTGAGGAAGAAAACATCATGTTAATTATGTATCTAGGGTAGGCAGCAAGAGTTTATCTGTAAAAGGAAACTAGTGGTTAATAAAGGATTGAAAAATAGTGATCAGCATGTTGATTTGAGCTGTGGAAGTAGATTAGATGACTTTTGAACCTTAAAAAAATCTCAAAAAGTTGAAAAAAATGTTGGACATACATCACGAGTGTTAGCGAGAAAAGCAAACATTTAAACAAAAATCAAGAAAAATTTTGGTTGACAAGCACAAACATTGTTGCTTTAGGTGTTTCTATTAGAGAGAAAAGAGATTTTTAAACAAAAAGCAAGAAAATTTTTGGTTGAAAAGCACAAATGTTGTTGCAGGTATTGTTGGGGAGAAGAAACATTAATGGAGGGTTTAGAAGCAGTGAGGGGAGGGCCTTTCCATGCCATGTGGAGTCTGTGTTCTAGCAGAGTAGTCAGGGTACTCCCCATTTGTTTTTCTTAGGGATCCTAAAGGTAGAAACTAAGAAAGGACAACCTTGAAGAAAAGCTCAAAGCAAAAAACATAGGGCTTGATAGGAGAGTCAAAAGGAGTGAGATTCTTTGTCAAAGACTGAGTCATGGGAAGGAGAGGCATGTGGAGACTGGCTTGGAGCCAGCAGCTCCTGGGGGAAGCTGGCAGGCAGCACAGTTTTTCTGGACTCAGCCTGGAGTTTTTAGTCATGAGAAAGAAACTGAGGAACACAGGCACTAAGGGTGCAAACAGATTTTTAGACCCGCTGCTTCAGGCAAGCCTGATGGGCTAAGTAGTTCTAGCTGGCCACAAATTATGGAGGAGGAGGGGAAGCTGATTCCTGGAGGAGAGGCACTGGGGACCACAGTTCAGAGTCGGCACTCCTGAGAGAGAGGACAGTTTCAGCCATGAGAAGGAGTCCCTCACCCAAGGGAAAGAGTCCTAGAATGAGGGTCACAGCAGGCACTGTGACTTGAAGGACAGCTGTTAGCTGTGAAGGAGCCCTCTGTGGAGCTGGGGGAATGATGGGCAGAATTGGGGGGGGGGGGCTAGGGACCCAACGCTATCTTGCCCTTGAGCTGGAGAACATGTGGAGAGAGAGACCTAATCTTTTTGAACTAGGCAGGAGTTAGACTGTAGCTAAGAATCAGAGAGAAGACACTAGCCAGGAGCACATGGAGAGAGGGGATAGAGACAGAGAGAGAGAAGTTATTCACAGTCTGTGGTGAGGGTCTTGTGGGCGCCAGGAGGGGCCATTTTTGGAGTTGGCTTTGTCCTCATTCTCTACCACCTGTAGGGAACTATGTAGGCCTGTGTGCTGGCACACTAGCTTGGATCTCTGTTGTCATTGGTTTGTGCTGTCTTTTGCCCAGGGAGGATATCTCAGGGAGGCAGGGTCCATCGCAGATGAGCAGAAGCAGTCACAGAAAGCTTGGCTGTGTTTGTCTCACACTGTACCAAGCAGCAGGGCTCACACTCCAACAATTAACTCAGCCTGATTTCAGTGGGGGCAGGTGCAGGGCTCTTGGGTGGGGATCTTCATTCTGGGCCCCAGATGCCACAGTGGAGGGGGGTGTTGGAGCACAGTAGAAAGGAGACTGTGTGGGGAGCACAGTATTGTACTGTGACAAGCAACAGGCCCATGTTTGATATTGAGTTGTGTTTCCTGTATGCAGCAAAATGCTGGATCTTTTTTTTGCGTACCCAGTCTGTTAGCTTATGTCTTTTTGTAGGTGAACTGAGTCCACTAATATTGAGAAATATTAAAGACAGATGACTGTTGATTCCTGATATGTGTGTTTTTATAGGTGGCTTTCTGTGTTTGTGGTTTTCTTCTTTTGGCTTTGTTGTGAGATGCTTGAAATTTTCTTTCTAGGATCCTCTGTAGGGCTATATTGGTAGATTGATACTGTTTGAATTTGGTTTTGTCCTGTAACATTTTGTTTTCTGCATCTATGTTGATTGAGAATTTGGCCGGGTATAGTAGCCTGGGCTGGCATTTGTATTCTTTTACATTCTGCTTGACCTTTGATCAAGCTCTTCTGGCTTTCATAGTCTCTGTTGAGAAGTCTGGTGTAATTTTGATCGATTTAACTCTGTGTGTTACTTGGCTCTTTTCCCTTGAAGCTTTTAATATTCTTTCCTTGTTCTGTGAGTTTAGCATTTTGATTATTATGCAACAAGAGGATTTTCTTTTCTGGTCCCATTTATTTGGTGTTCTATAGTTTTTTGTACCTTTATGGCCATCTCTTTCTTTAAGTTGGGAAAGTTTCTTCTATGATTTTGTTGAAGACGTTTTCAGATCTTTTGAGCTAAAATTTTGGTTCTACTCTATTCCAAATGTTCTTAGATTTTGTCTTTTCATTGTTTCCTGAATTTCCTGGATGCCTTGGGCTAGTTTTTCTTTATGTTTTGAATTTTCTTTGACAGCTGTGTCAGTCTCTTCTATTGTATCTTCCATACCTGAGATTTTCTTTTCTATCTCTTGTATTCTGTTGGTGATACTTACATCTGTAATTCCTGACCTGATTCCTAGGTTTTCCATTCCCAGGTTTGCCTCTATTTGTGTTTTCTTTCTTGTTTCTACTTCCACTTTTAGGTTTTGGACTATACAATTCCTTTTATGCAATTCATTCACCTTTTTTATTGTATTTTTCTGTATTTCTTTAAGGGATTTTTGTTTTCTCTTTAAGGGTATCTTTCTGTTTACCTGTGTTTTCCGATATTTCTTCCATTGAGTTATTTATATTCTCCTTAAAGAATTCTATTATCTTCATGAGATAGAATTTTAGGTCAGCTTTCTGATTTTTAGGTATGTTGGTGTAGTTCAGGGCTTGCTGCGGTGTGAGATCTGGGTTTTGACGATGCCCATGTATATTGACTTTTGTTGCTTATGCTCTTGCACTTGCCTCTTCCCATGTGGTTATCCCTGGTATTTGCTTGTTTAGGTGACTCTGTCTGGAGAGTGCTTCTTGTGTCCATAGGTTACTTCAGGTCTACTGGTAGGCCTGTGGACCTGGTTGTAGCAGACAACCTGTGGGCCCTTCCTACTGGGGGGTCTTCAAAGGGGCAGAAAAGCTGCTGATTTGTTGTGCTTTCTGTAATAGATCATCTGGGAGGCCTCCAGACTATTGGGTCTTCAGAGGAGAAGTCAAGATGTTGTCTTGTGAGATGTTCTCCAGGGGCCCTATGGACTATGGTTTCTGTTTCCCTGTGTGCAGCAGAACTCCAGAGAGCCTTTTAGTTTGTCTGGTCAGTTGCCCTGCATGCCATGGAGCCCATGGAAAGTCTTCAGACTGTGGTGTCTGTTGCCCAGTTTTCCTGTGTACAGAGGAACTTCTGGGATGCCTTCAAGCTGTAGTGTCTCCAGAGGAGCTGCAAGCTGGTGATCAGTTGTTCAAATGCCCTGTGTGCATCAGATCTCCTGGGATGCCTTAGGCTGTAGTGTCAGTTACTGTTCTCAGTGCAGAGGATCTTCTATGATGGCTCAGGATATAGTGTCAACTGCTCTGAGTGCAGTGGATCCTCTAGGATGGCTCAGGATATGGTGTCTTCATTGAGCAGACCAGCTAGTAGTTTGACTCAGCAGAAAGAACCAGGCAAAAGGAGTGGAAGGGGAATATTTGGGGGGTGGGGAGTTGGTGGGTGATAAATCCCGAGTCCACCAGGCTTCCAGTAGGCAGCTCTGGGACTTTAGGGTGGGAGGCTTCATATCAACTGCTTTGAATGCAGCAGATCCTCTAGGATGGGGCAGACTATGGTGTCTACACGGGAGCAGACCAGCTAGCAGTCTGCCCCAGCAGAAAGGATCGGGCAGAAAATAGCCAATAAAGTGGAGCCAAGTAATACTAAGTTAGTTTTGTTTAATTTCAACAGGAACTTTAGAGCTCCATAATATTTCATTTTTCAATTTACTTTTTTCTTGCTCAGTTTCTCACAAATTTAGATAAACAAAAGCAAAATGAAAACAAGCACATTTTCACTCTTATATTCTTCTAAAGTTTGTTTTTCTAAATTTACTGTTTAATTCTCTGTACTTTTATACTCTAAAATATGACATGTACAGAAAGTTATCCAATTCATTAATACAGTTCAACTTCATGGATAGAAGTTTGATTAACTTTAACATACTTCTACAGCTTCAGTCAAAGCAGAAACTCTCTAAATTTGTATGCTATTTGAAGAGAATTTAGATATGAAGTATGTACAATTAAGGCCTTATATGAGCATTATCTTAAGTGTTTTCTGTTTCTCAGTCTCTTCTAACTTTTGATGCTTTGGTGAACATTAAAGTAAATCATAATTCAGCTTATATATCCGACTTATTAACCTTGCATGAAACACTGTCATCAGAGTGGAACCCAAGATTATTTTCCCTTTTATTAATTCGTATAATTTAACTTCCATAATCTTCAGAAATCCTATACAAAAAAGACATCCACTCCCAGGTGTTCATATTGATTCTCCTCTACTCTCTTTCAGCCTATGATTTTCTTTCATTTTATTTGTCTTTAGTTAAGAAAGTAGCAGAATAGAAGTCTCTTTTAAAGTCTTCTTTTGAAAGAATTAAAAAATTCCAAAGATTTCAGGAGTTACCCCCAGGATGAATATTGAATGTGCACATTAGGTGATGACATGGGCTGACATTCGCAACTCCCTCTGTAGACAAACTTTTATGAGATAAAGAATAAATATGGTGTTTTTACTTTTCTGGAAAGTTTTGATGAAAAAGAAAATATCATATTAGAAATGGATTTAAAAAATCTCTCTGTGTGGCTGTCTCCCATGATGAAACTGCCCTCATCTATAGATTATGTACTTGGTTTAGAAGGATGTGAGAGGAGCTGCACATTGAACAGATTTGGGAAACAAAGTTCGTCCATTTGTTCTTGTCTGGAGCCAACATACTACCATTTCCAAATAAGAACCCAAGTAAGCCAAGTCTAGCCAAAATTCATTAATTTTTACAAGTAGCCAAAAATTTCAGAAAGAAAATGAAACTGGGATCATGTAGAGAAAAAAAAGCCTAAATATAACATTTTTCTTCCATGGGTTGTAAACTGTGCTGCTTGATCATAAAGTCTAAGACAAGACCAGAAAACTAAAAACATCCATTTTCTTAACGTTGTCATATGTTAAATTTAATTCCTATTATCTATTCTTCCTAGCGAAAATTTAACAATTTCAGGACATCCATCTAATAAGCTGGTGTGTAACAAAACACTTGTTATTACTAATTATATTTACTAATAACTAAATGCTTATCTATAAAAGTATGCATTAGATTAAAGCTTAGTATAAGTTTACCCAAATAAATTTGTAACTTAAAAAAACATTCAAAACTTATTTTGAAGGAACAGAGAAATAGACTTCTAAGTTTTATAGCTGATTCTAATTTTTTATCAATTGATATGTATTATCAGTGTTACTAATATTGTTTTTACTTTATTTCTCCTTTCTTCATTTCAGCAGTGTGTAGGAGCTAAACTCAAGCCAGTAAGCATTCAGATAAGTCTAAATTCTTCTGATTGTTTCAGTAACAGAGGATTTAAAACATGCTCTAGTATGTTAAGATGTATTCTTTAAATTAGATTCATCAAGTTTGGTTAGTAAACATGTGACTGTAGTCTATGTCTCTAAAAAGGCATAACTCACTACTCATTCAAAGTCTGAGAGTTTTTAATCTGTCTACAGGCATATTTCATAGACAGTAGTCATGCCAAGCCATGACAATGTATGCTAATAAAGGTTAAACAGTTTTTATTTTTTAATCAATTAGATATATATAAATTGAGATTGTGTTAAAATAATTATGACAAAAGTGTAAGAATGCAGTTTACATATAGAGAGTAGGGATGTCATTACAGATTATTTATTTAAAGATATTGTATTAATTCTTTGTGAGTTTAATATATTTTATTATTAACTTCAATTCTGTCAACTATGCCCATATTTATTCTCTCCTGTCCCATTTCACTACTCACTAAATTTTGTTTCCTCTTACTTATTTCTTTCCTGAAAACAACCAAGTCAAGATTGTGTTAGCCATATATTTCTGACTGTGGGGCATGTCCTAATGGAGTTTGATCCATGCACTAGGCATAACACCACTAAAAAAAAGTAAGCCATACCCAACAGCAGATTCAAATACCAATTACTCCTCAGCTAGCAATAGGACCTTTTACCCTCATGTTGTGAATTTGTCTGACTTGACCTTTCAGAGATATTGTGTATTCTGTCTTTACTTTTGTTTGTTAAACTTGTGTCCAGAAAACAGCTTTCTTGTACTTACTTACTATCTCTGGATCTTACAGTCTTTTCATTCTCTCTTTCACCATGATATCCAGTACCTTGGTCAGAGTGTAGAGTGAAAAATTATAAAGACCATTTTATAAAATATATACAGGCTCACTAGTTCCAAGAAAGCAGAACTGAATGTAAGTTTCCAGGCCTTTCACTGCCCCGGGATACATTCCTCAAGCCTCAGGGAAGAAAATCCACCTATGGGTGGGGTAGGCGCAAAGCAGGAAGACACATTCCTGGCCACAAAGAAAGATGCAAGACATCTGGGTGGTTCCAAGAACTAGCTAACTTTCCACTGATCTTGGTTACCCCTCCCCCCCCCCCTTGAGGTCTTTTCCAGTGTTACAGCTTGCTGCATTTAAAATTTAAAAAACAACCAATCATGTGTAACCACACGAAAATACAACCAATCATGTGTAACCGCACAAAAGTTCCTTCCTTTACCTACCCCTTACTATAAAAAGCTCCTTAGCCCACCACTCGGGGGCAAACTTTACTCCTGTGTGAGTATGCAGTTTGAACTGGATGCCAGCTCTCCTTCCTAATACACCTCTTCTGATTGCATCCAGGTACGGTGTCTTGGAGTTTGTGGGTATTCGCGACTTCCCGAGACTTGAGTAAGGGTCTCCCACATTTGGAAGTCTTCAAGAGCAGATGATATATAAATTTATTATTTATGTCTGAACTTTCAATAACTAAATATATACCTATGTGGTTAAGAGTACTTGCTGGTATTATAAAATACTAAGGGTTAATTCTTTACACCTATATTGTATTACTGTATCATCTCTCATTACACTGCTACAGGATCAAGGCCTTGCTTATGCCTCTGTAAATCCCTGAAACTCATACATTGCATAGACATTCAGCCAGACAAACCCTCATGCATAAAATAAAATCAAATAAATATTTTAAGTTAAAAATTTTAATGTGTTTTATACACTCTACAAATCTAAACAAGTAAAAGAAACAATATATGTAATGACAAAATTATCCCTAAAATATCTCTGTAAAAACACAATTCTAAATTGATTAAGCATTGTCAAATAGATTAAGAAGGTGTGCTAGTTTAAATATGCTTGTACCATAGGAAATGGCACTATTAGGATGTGTGGCATTGTTGAAATAGATGTGGCCTTATTGGAAGAAGTATGTCAGTGTGTAGGTTGCTTTTGATGGCTCCTAGTGCTAAAGCTCTGCCCAGTGTGGAAGACTCAGTTTCTTTCTGGATGCTTTCAGATCAGAATGTAGAACTCTTATGCAGCACAGTGTCTGCCTGGCCTAGGCTATGCTTCCTACCATAAAGATAAGAAACAGAACCTGTGAAACTGTAAGACAAACCCAATTAAATGATTTTCCTTATAAGACTTTCCTTGGTTATGTTGTCCTTTACAGTAATGAAAATCCATCTAAGAGAGAAGTTAACTCCATTGACTAGATTTCTGCTGTGATAGGTCTGACCATGCTTTTCTTTGGAAGAATGTGAATGTTAGCACTTCAGATTTGCAAAGCAAGGAAGTGCTTCAAGTGGAGGATAAGCCAATCCTAGTTGGAATATGGAATACACTGGTACTGAGTATGATTTGAATTGTGGTTAGCTGGCTCTAAAGTTTCAGAGTTAAGGAATTTTAGTTTGTTGTCTTTAGAGCATTCTCAAAATGTGTTTTGTGAAGAATGTCACTGTTTATTTTTGGTTTTATTATTTTTTTTTCTTTTTTGGTCTTTTCTGGGGAATCTTCCTGAGGCTAAGGAAAACAGATTCAGATTATATTGAGGAAGAAAGTCTAAGAAAAGCCCAGCACAGACATAACCCTCCGGTTTATCTCTTGAAGAGCATTTTAAGCAAACATAGCAAGCTTAAAAAAGAATAATACAAACTGTATGGTTCAGTTATTAAAGGGGTACCAGGAAGTACAATGTGGCTAAATCCTGTATTCAGGATTATTAAATGGAATTAGGCTAACAGTGATCTTAAACAAAATCTTACAGAGCTAAGCATGTTGTTTATTTGTTTCCAGTTGAGAAAGGGATAGTTACATCCCATTATTATTACCTGGTTTTCATTTGGCCTTTTAATCTAGAATGAGCTACAATCCAGAAATGAAGGGTAAAGCAATAATCTAAATCTTGAGGCAATGTGGCCATGACAAACTTAGATCCAAGCATGGTGGTACAAGCCTTCAATCCAAAGACAGAGGGAGAGAGGCAAGTCGATCTCTGAGTGTAATGGCAGCCTGGTATAGAGCAAACTCTGGGTAAAGTAAAGCATATGTCTAGACATGGTGGTACATGCCTTTAATCCCAGCATTCAGGAGACAGAGCTATATAGATCTCTGGCATTAAGCAGACAAGCCTAGGCAATAAAGAGTTGGGAAACAGAAACTGGTAACAGTGTAATAGAACAAGGAAGCAAGGGAATGGCAACTTCCAGCTCCAGAAAGCAGCAGAAGATGGCTTCTTCAGCCATGTGGCTCTGGCTTTAAAGTCAATAAAAGGGGCTACTGGGACAATTGATATTGGTTAGCTATAGCTAAGGAATTATTGGTGAAAAAAGCATCACTGAGGTGAAATCATCTTCTGAATGTTTTCAGAAAGCATAAAGAAGCTGTGGAAGACTATTTTATACTCTTCAAAGGAAAAAAAAATCTACCAAGAGTATCAATCAATTCTTAACATCCATGCCCCAAATACTAGGGCAACTACATTCATAAAAGAAATGTTGCTAAAGCTAAAAGCTCACATTGAACCTCACAAAATAATAGGTGAAGATTTCAACACCCCACTCTCATCAATGGACAGATCATGGCAACAGAAACTAAACAGAAACATAGTGAAACTAACAGAAGTTATGAACAAAATGGATTTAACAGATATCTATAGAACATTTCATTCTAAAAACAAATAAAAACATATACTTGCCTCTCAGCACCTTAGGGTACCTTCTCCAAAATTAACTATATAATCAGTCATAAAACAAGCCTCAACAGATACAAGAAGACTGAAATTATCTCATGCATCCTATTAGATCACCATGGCCTAAGCCTGGATTTCAATAACAACAAAAACAACATAAAGAATTTCATAAATTCATTGTTTTTAATAGCTGAGTAGTAATCCATTGTGTAAATGTACCACATTTTCTGTATCCATTCCTCTGTTGAAGGACATCTGGGTTCTTTCCGGGTTCTGGCTATTATAAATAGGTTGCTATAAACATAGTAGAGCATGTGTCCTTTCTATATGTTGCAACATTTTTTGGGTATATGCCAAGGAGTGGTATAGCTCAGTCTTCAGGCAATACTATGTCCAATTTTCTGAGGAAATGAGACTGATTTCCAGAGTGGTTGTAACAGTTTACAATCCTACCAACAATGGAGATGTGTTCCTTTTTCTCCACATCCTCAACTGCATCTGCTGTCACCTGAGTTTCTGATGTTAGCCATTCTAACTGGTCTGAGGTGAAATCTCAGGTTTGTTTTGATTTGTATTTCGCTGGTAACTACAGATGTTGAACATTCCTTTAAGTGCTTCTTGGCCATTCAATTCTGCTCAATTGAAAATTCTTTGTTGAGCTCTGTAACCCATTTTTAATTGTTTTGTTGTTGTTGTTGTTGTTGTTGTTGTTGTTGTCTGGAGTCTAATTTCTTGAGTTCTTTGTATATTAATCTTTACTATACAAATAGAGAGCCATCTATTAGATGCAGAATTGGTAAAGATCTTTTCCTAATCTGTTGGTTGCATTTTGTCCTATTGACAGTGTCCTCTGCCTTACAGAAGATTTGCAATTTTATGAGGGCCTATTTGTCATTTATTGATCTTAGATCATAAGCCACTGGTATCTTGTTCAGGAACTTTTCCCTTGTGTCAAAGTATTCAAGGCTCTTCCCTACCTTGTCTTTTATTAGTTTGAGTGTATCTGGTTTTATGTGGAGGTTTTTGATACACATGGACTTGAGTTTTGTACAAGGAGATAAGAATGGATCAATTTGCACTCTTCTACATGCTGACCTCCAGTTCAACCAGCACTATTTGTTGAAAATGTTGTCTTTTTTCTACTGAATTGTTTTCGCTCCTTTGTGAAAGATCAAGTGAACATAGGTTGGTGTATTCATTTCTTGGCCTTCAATTCTATCCCATTGATCTTCTTGCCTGTCTCTCTACCAATACCATGCAGTTTTTAATCACTATTGCTCTATAGTACAGTTTGAGGTCAGGGATGGTGACTCCTCCAGAAGATCTTTTATTGTTGAAAATACTTTTTGCTATCCTGGGTTTTTTGTTATTCCAAATGAATTTGAGAATTGCCCTTTCTAACTCTGTGAAGAATTGAGTTCGAATTTTGATGGGGGTTGTATTGAACCTGTAGATTGCTCTCAGCAAATGGCCATTTTTACTATATTAATACTGCTAATACTTGAGCATGAGAAATCTTTCCATCTTCTGTGATCTCTGATTTCTTTCTTCAGGATACTGAAATTCTTGTCATACATGTTTGTCACTTGCTTGGTTAGATTTTAGATTATTTGTGACTATTGTGAAGGCTGTCTTTTCCCTAGTTTCTTTTTCAGCCTCTTTATCCTTTAAGTAGAGGAAGGCTACTGGTTTGTTTGAGTTAGTTTTATATACAGCCATTTTGCTGAAGTTATCAGCTGTAGGAATTCTCTAATGGAAGTTTTGGGGTCATTTAAGTTTACTATCCTATCATCTGCAAATTGTGATATTTTGACTTCTTCCTTTCCAATTTGTATCCATTTGACCTCCTTTTATTGTCTAACTGCTCTGGCTAGATCATCAAGTACTATACTGAATAGGTAGAGAGAAAGTAAGCAGTCTTGTCTAGTCCCTGATTTTAGTGGGATTGCTTCAAGATTCTCTCCATTTAGTTTGATGTTGGCTACTGGTTTGCTGAATATTGCTTTTCACTATGTTTACATATAGGCTCTGGATTTCTCTTTTCTCCAAGACTTTGACCATGAAGGGGTGTTGAATTTTGTCAAATGTTTTCTCATCATGTGTTTTTTCTTTGGGTGGATTCTGGAAGTAGATGTGTGTGTGTGTGTGTGTGTGTGTGTGTGTGTGTGTGTGTTTTATAGTGGATTACATTGTTGAATTTCCTTATATTGAAGCATCCTTGCTTATATAAAGCCTGAGATAAAGCCTACATGATCATGGAAGATGATTATTTGAATGTGTTCTTAGATTCAGTTTATGAGAATTTTACTGAGTATTTTTGCATTGATATTCATAAGGGAGATTGGTCTAAAGTTCTCTTTCTTTGTTAAGTCTTTGTGTGGTTTAGGTATGAGCATAATTGTGGCTTCATAGAATGAATTGGGTAGTGTTCCTTCTGTTTCTATTTGTGGAATAGTTTATAGAAAATTGGTATTAGGTCTTCTTAGAAGGTCTAATAGAATTCTGTATTAAAATCATCTGGTCTTGGGCTTTTATTGGTGGGGAAACTTTTAATAACTGTCACTATTTCTTTAGGGGTGAGAGGATTTATCTGATCCTGATTTAACTTTGGTACCTGACATCTGTCTAGGAAGTGGGATTCAGGCAGGAATCTGATATTAGGCTAGAACAAAGAAGTAATTTCAGGCAGGAATCTAAAGCTTAGGCTTGAACAAAAAAGTAGGCTTCAGACATTAAAATAAGTTTGGGCTAGGACAGGGAAGTAGGCTCAGATATTTTGCTCATCCTGGTAAGCTCTTAGAAACAGTGAACACAGAATGGTTCATGGAACTTTGTTTATGTCCTTGCTTATTCTTTGACTATTTGTGTTTATTGTCTTTTTCCTTGTCTATTTGCATCTCTTGTATTGATAATTCCTCAACCTAGAACTGACCTTAGTACTTGCATGCATCTAAAATGGTATAAAAGTAAAAAGGAGGAAGGGGATGGAATAAGGGGGTTTCTAGGGAGAGAAAATGGAAAAAGAAGGTGACACCTAAAATGTAAATAAATAAAATATTCAATTAAAATTAAAGAAAAACAAACAACAGAAATCACACACACACATGGAGCAGAACAATACTCAATTATAATTTGGTCAGGGAAGAAATTAAGAACTTTTAAGAATTTAATAAAAATGAAGGCACAACATACCTAAAATTGTGGGACACAATGAAAGCAGTACTAAGAGAAAAACTCATTGCTCTGAGTTTTTAAAGAAATTAGAGAAGGCATACACTAGCAGCTGAATAGCACATATAAAAGCTCTAGAACAAAAACAAGCAAATAAACCAAGAGTAGTAGCTAGTAGAAAATAAACTCAGGGCTGAAATCAACCAAGGAGAAACAAAGAGAATTATACAAAGAATCAAGAAACCTAGGAGCTTTTGAGAAAATCAACGAGATAAATAAACTCTTAGCCAGACTAACCAGAGGGCACAGAGACATTATCCAAATTACTAAAATCAGAAATGAAAAAGGAGACATAACAACAAATAAACAAAGAAATTTTAAAAATTATCAGACCCTACTCCAAATGCCTATACTCAACAAAACTAAAAAATCTGGATGAAATGAACAATTTTCTAGAAAGATTCTTAGTACTGAAGTTAAATTCTGAATGGATAAATTGTCTAATCAGTCCTGTAACTCCTGATAAAATAGAAGCAGTCATTAAAAATCTCCCAACCAAATAAGATAAGATAAGATAAGATGATTTTAGTGCAGAATTGTATTAGACCTAATACTAATACTCTTCAAACTGTTCTACATAATAGAAAGAGAAGAAATACTACCTAATTTGTTCTATGAAACCTCAGTTATGCTAATACAGAAAAACACAGTAATGAAAACTTCAGACCAAATTCCCTTATGAATATTGATGCAAAAATAATCAAATTCTCACAAATTTAATTCAAGAATACTTCAAAATAATCATTCAACATGATCAAGTAGGCTTCGTGCCATGGATGCAGCGATTGTTCAAAATACAGAAATCCATCAACATAATCCACTATATAAACAAACTCAAAGAAGAAAACCCACATGATCTTCTCATTGGATACTGAAAAAGTGTTTTTCAAAATTCAACACTCCATCATGTTAAAAGTCTTGAAAAGAAGAGGAATTCAAAGCCCATACAGAAACATAGTAAAAGCAATATACAGCATACCGGTAGCCAACATCAAACTAAATGGAGAGAAACTTGAAGCAATCCACTAAAATTAGCTACTAGACAATGCTGCCCACATTTTATCTATTCAATGTAGTACTTTTAAGCTCTAGCCAGAGCAATTTGACAACAAAAGAAGGTCAAAAGGACACAAACTGGAAAGGAAGAAATCAAAATATCACTATTTGCATATGATATTATAATATACATAAGCAGCCCCCAAAATTCTACCATAGAACTCCTACAGCTAATAAACAACTTCTGCTAAGTGGCTGGATATAAAATTAACTCAATCAAATCAGTACCCTTCTTCTACTCAAAGGATAAATGAGCTGAGAAGAAAATTAGGAAAACAACACCCTGCACAGTAGTCATTGAAAATGTAAAATATTTTGGTATGACTCTAACCAAGCCAGTGAATGATCTGTACCACAAAGACGTCAAATCCCTGAAGAAAGAAATTTAAGAAGATCTCAGAAAGTAGAAAGATCTCCAGGCTCATCGGTCTGCAGGATTAACATAGTGAAATGGCCACTTTACCAAAAGCAATCTACAGATTTAATGCAATCTCCATCAAAATTCCAACTCAATACTTCACAGAGAAAGAAAGAGAAATTCTCAAATTAAACAACAAAAAACCTAGGATAGTAAAAACTATTCTCAACAATAAGAGAACTTCTGGGAGAGTCATTATCTATGATATCAAGTTCTACTGTAGAGCAAAAGTGATAAAAACCACAAGCTATTGTTACAAAGACAGGCATGTAAATAAAGCAAATAGAATTGAAGACTGAGAAATGAGCCCACACACCTATGGTCACTTGATCTTTGACAAAGAAGCTAAAACCATCCAGAAAAAAAAAAAGGCAGCATATTCAACAAATGGTGCTGGCTTATATGCAAATCATCCCATTCTTATCTCCTTGTACAAAGTTCAATTCCAAAGGATCTAAGAACTCCACATAAAAACACTGAATCTATTAGAAGAGAAATTAGGAAAGATCCTAGAACATATCAGCACAGGGGAAAATTTCCTGAATTTAAGACCAATAACCTATGCTTTAAGATCCACTATAGACAAATGAGATCTCATAAAACTGAAATTTTTCTGTATGGCAAAGAACACTGTTATCAGAAGAAAACTGCAATCTACAGATTGGGAAAAGATCTTTACTAATCATGCACCTGTTAGAAGACTAATATCTAATATATACAAAGAACTCATTAAGATAGACTCTAGAGAACAAAACAAGCCTATTTTTAAAAATGTGGCACAGAGCTAAACAAAGACTTCTCAGCTGAGGAATCTCACATGGCTGAGGAGCACCTAAAGAAATGTTCGACATCCTTAATTATCAGGAAAATGTAAATCAATATTACCCCAAAATTTCACCTCACACCACTTAAAATGGCTAAGATCAAACTTCAGGTGACAACAGATGTTAATAAAGATGTGAAGAAAGAGGAACACTCATCCATTCTTGGTGAGATTGAAAGCTACTTCAACCAATTTGGAAATCAGTCTGGTGGTTCCTCAGAAAATTGAATATAGTACTACCTAAGGACCCAGCTATATCACTCCTGGGCATATATCCAAAAGATGCTCTATCATATAACACGGACACATATTCAACTATGTTTATAGAAGTCTTATTTATAATAACTAGAAGAGAGAAACAACCTTGATATCTCTCAACAGAAAAATGGACAGAGAAAATGTGGTACATTTACACAGTGCAATACTACTCAGCTATTAAAAACAATGACTTCATGGAATGCACAGTCAAATGAATAGAACTAGAAAATACCATGCTGAGTAAGGTAACCCAGTCATAAAAGAACATACATGGTATGTACTCACTGACAAGTGGATATTAAGAAAACTCTAGGAATACCCATGATACAACTTATAAACCATTAGAAGCTCAAGAAGAAGAAAGACCGAAGTGTGGATGTTTCAGTCCTACTTAGAAAAGGGAACAAAATTATTGTGGGATGTAGAGGATGGGAGAGACTTTGGAGAAAAAGAGGAGAAAGAGTGGATAAAAAGGGGCAAGTTCAGGTGTGAGAGGCAACAGGGGCGATGTATAGAGGGCCAGGAAACAGAGATGTGCAACAATGGGGGATTTGGAATTGGGTATAACTAATGGAAAGTCCCAGATCCCAGGTAAGCAAGATGCTTCCAGGCTACAAAAGGGGATAGCATTAGCTGAAATACCCCCCAAAATGGAAGGGAGAACCTGTAGAGACCATACCCAGGGGTTAGGAACAGCCCTTGGTTGAGGGATAGGGCCACTCACCCATCTCAAAATTTTAACACAGATTTGCTCCTGTCAAAAGGAAATACAGAGGTAATGAATGGAGCAGATACTGTAAGAAAGGCCATCCAGAGACTGCCTCACCTGAAGATCCATCACATATGCAGCCACTAAACCCAGTCATCATTGCTGATGCCAAGATGTGCTGGCTTACAGGAGCCTGATATGGATATCTCCTGCGCGATACAGATGCAAGTCCTTGTTACAGGCTGGGAACATCTTTATGACCTCGACTACAGAGAAAAAAGTCTCCACCCACAGCCTTCCTAATGACTGTATGCAATACTCCTTGTAATCCTGCTGTCCTCTGGATGACAAGAACTCTAGTTAGTTTAGAGCGTGTGATTCTACCTCATTGAGAATGAAATAAAATACACAAACGACAGGTGCCAATGAAAAGAAATAATACTAGGTCTCCAAAAAGAAGAAAAAATGGCTGTCTGTGGGACCATGAAAAGGATAGCTTGGTTTCTGGCTAGAATTGGCCAGAGACCCCACAAGGGGCAGAATACATTTTGGCATGCTCACAGATTCCAGGCTTCTGACACACAGTCTAAGATGTCCATTGATCAGCACCTTTCAGTCACATAGGGCACCGCCCCAACCAGCCCCTTCGCAGGCTGAGAACGTGACTAGAGGCCTCCACTTCGAGATTTTCATATTAATGAGATACCTAAAGGCCAGAGAGTGTAGCAAATTAAGTATCCTTTCCCAGACCCTCCTCACTCCTTCCTCCCTATTTAACTCAGATCTGCCCTGACTTTCAGGGGAGTACAACTAGACTCATCCACCCATCCACCATGACAATAAACCTTAGTAGGACTTTAACTAATGAGCCATGACCACAGCTGCCTAACCTTCTGCTGAGGACTTCTCTGCACGTTCCAGCCACTGGAGGGTGCTGATTCAAGCAAGTTTGCAGGAGTGCTATCAGGGTTTTTCTTCCCCTCTTTCCTCTCACATCTCTGTTCTTCTGCGGTCCCCAGTGTTGTCTGGGAGCCCATGGACAAAAATCACCGGCCTTCGGGTTCACTCAGGAGTCCTGCCCCCACAGGACCCTTAGACTGAGACCTCTCCATGCCGGGGCGGAGCCCTGCAGAGTTCGTCCAGTGCTGCGTGGAGTGAATTCAGTCAAATTTCCGTGCTTCTGCTTCCCAGAGCCATAGATTTACAACTCCGCCCAACAGGACCTATGCCTGCTCGCCCACGCATGAGCTAACCACCCCACAGCTCTCATCAATCAGACTTATGTAGATTCTGAGAGAATGGTTGCAGGTGATGTCAAACTGAATACAAATTACCACTGGAAGCTATAGTTTCTCTATATCACCACCCACATTAGAACATGGTTACCCGAAAGGGGCATGGTGCCAGAATGAAAACACTTTCTAGGTACATCATGTCACACCAGTGTTTTCCTAAGAGATCTCAGAGAAGTGTGCAGACACAGTTGACCTCTGGTCTGAACTACATGCTAGCTTATACTCATTGGAAATGGATTTACATGACAAGCTCAAGTTCCCAGACTCTCCAGAGCTCCAAGTCTGGTACTTAGCAGGCTGTCAGCACAGGCCAGACACTCAACAATAGCCAGGGCTTGGAGAAACATGAAAATTTGAAGTTTCCATTGGAGAAATGAGCATACTCTGAATCCAAGCTGTATATTATTTGGAATTAAACATCACTTTAATAAGAGGAAAATAAAAAGGAGTTGGAGATCTGAAGAGTGCTTTGACAGCAGACATGGAGGTTCAGAGTTTGGAGTTTCTCCAGCGGGATTTTGATTTTGCTTTGATCCAGTATTTCTTCACTATGACATTTTGGAATGATAGTGTATTTTTTTAATTATATCTCTCTTTTTTTTAAGTTTGATTTTATAGGGGATTGCAATTAAGACATCGTACTAATTTCAGAAGAGACATTAAGCTTTGAAATGTTAACACTGTTGAGATTGTTTTAAACTTTCAAGACTTTAGTAGCTAGACTAAAATATTTTTCATTATACTTTGCCTAGGTTTGCCCACATAAACTCATGTGTTTGAATAAGCCTATGGGGGCCAGGGAGTGAAAGGTGGTGCTTGGCCCACAGAAAGTAGGTGTGGCCATTAAGAGGTGTGGACTTGTTGGAATAGATGTGGCGTTGTTGGAAGAAGTGAGTCACTCTGTAGGCAAACTTTGATACCTCCTAGTGCTTAAGCATGGATCAGTGTAGAAGACTCAATCTCTTCCTAAATGCCTTTATATCAAGATGTAGAATTCTAAGTTATTTCTCCAGTACTGTGTCTGCCTAGAGACTCTGCCAAGCTTCCTGCCATTATGATAATGGACTGAACCTCTGAAACTGTAAACCAGTCTCAATTAAATGCTGTCTTTTACAAAAGTTGCCTTAGTCTTGGTGTTTCTTTACAGCAATGAAATCCTAACTAAAAGCAAATCATGGATATTTTACTCATGTTGTAAATAAATTTATGAAAAGAAATGAATAAAGATCCAGCCTGGAAATTTATCTTAAATGAATTTTTTATTCATCATTGAATAAAATGGGTTATAAAAAGTACTAAACGACTCAAATCAATTTGACAAATGTAAAATAAAATAATAAAATGACTACCACAGAGAGATAAATATAGGGACACCATCTAGCATAGAAGGAGACAGAAGCCAAACTTTTGAGATTTTTCTGTTGAGTTCTGTCTCTGGGTTATCTTTCAAATTGGAGAAATATAATTTTCTCTCTTCTTCATGCCTTGTTCTATTCCTTAGCAAAGGTCACAAATTTCATCACAGTAATCTTAATAAAACTGAATTCCTTGAAGAGTGGAATGGTAGTAATCATGGTCCGGCAATGTGTTTTCACTTGAAATGTTTAGTAAAAGAAAGTAAAATTAATCAATATTCATTTTTTTCTAATTCCTTTCTCTCTTTTTATTTATGGCTGGCATGTATATACATATGTGTATGTATATGAGTGTACTTACATATGGATGTATATGCAGGTGAAGGCCCAAACTTGAAGTCAGGGACTAGCCTCAATGGCTTTTCCAACTTATCCATTGATCTCTAAATTAAAGTCTGAGCTTGTAGATGTGGTTAATTTCTCCAGTCAGCTTGTTCTGGAGTCCCATGTCTCTGCCCTAAATCTACAATTGTAGTTCAGCTTCCATGTACACATAGTATTTATTTGGGACATCTAAGCTCCTGGTCTCACCCTTGCTCATGTAAAGTGCCTTAATTAGTGAGCCACCTCCACAGCCCTAAATCTTCTGCACATTCTAAATAGCACATTTCCAAAAGGTAAAATGATGCATTTGGTGAATCAGGTCTTCTGCTCTATTTACTTAGTGTTTATTGATTGTTGATACTGTATAATACACTAGATATTCATTTTTAAAAATACTGCTGGTCTCACCCTTGCTCATGTAAAGTGCCTTAACTAGTGAGCCACCTCCCCAGCCCTAAATCTTCTGCACATTCTAAATAGCACATTTCCAAAAGGTAAAATGATGCATTTGGTGAATCATAAATATAGCTATAATTATATTTATAATATAATTATATTATAATATAATTATATTTATACATAATTATATATAATTATTTTATTATGTATAATTATTAATTATATAATTAATTTATATATAATTATATTTATAATATAATTATATTTATAATATAATCATAAATATAGTTATAGCAAAAAAAGACTAATTCAAATAGCAATTTACATATAAATGAACCTGAAACTTGATTTTATTGTTTTCTTATACATCAAAACAAATAAGTGATCTTTCTATTTTCTAACCACTCATTATTGTTATTTAGAACACAAGAGAGAATAAGGAAAATATAAATTGCAGAGTTATCAAAGGAATAATTCACAGTAGAATGGTGCCAGACAATCTCTAAATCTCTAAATTATAAAATTTTACTTATATTTCATAAACCAAAAAGAATTGTTTATTATGAAAAATATCAGCTAGCATAAAAAGTAATAAAACATATTTATTTTGTTAAAAATACACCATGTAGTAGTTTTTTGTTTGTTTGTTTTGTTTGAAACAAGCTCTTACTATGTAGTCCAGGCTGTCTATGATCTCTCAATCTTCTTACTCTGCCTCCTAAGTGCCAAGATTATAGACAGAAACCACCTTGTCTAGCTGATGATGAACCTAGAATAACCAAATGAGTATTCTATAGACCTACTTTTATGTTATCATATTCTGGAATATTCATTAGTCTCCAGGATATTAATTTTTTTTCTGGTTTGTTCTTTCATGTAGTTTTGCTTAAAAAGCTCTCATTAACAAAAAATTAAAATTATCTTATGTGTACTATATGAAACTTCAAGGAGGAAGACTGACCTTTTAACTCAGATATTGGTTTGTTACATTCATTTTTCTTTTTACTATGTATTCAGCTGAAATTTCTATTTGGGTTTGTCTTGTTTTATTTTTACTTGCTACCACATGCAACAGTTCTTGTTTCTTCTAATAATCACAAATGAACTACTATGGCAATGTGAAGTGATATAATTTCCTTCTTTTTCTGATATCTCATCAGCAATTAGCAATTTTGAAGCAACATTAACACAATATATAAAGAAACAGCTGCTTAATTTACCTTAATTGTTAGACAAAGCCACAATATATCAAGATAGCAAATTCAGCAGAATCTGGGAAGCATATGTTCATTGTTCTCCCATATAATACTATGCTTGTTTTATTCTCTCATAAACCTTGCAGAGAATTGTACTTTTTGAGTAATAGCTCACATATATAGACTTTCCCAACACTGGTTCTACTCAATAATTATACCGCACAGCAGTAGAACACAGCTTTAAGCAACTGGAAACAAACAAAAACAATTTCAGTTAACCTTGCAACAATACTGATTCCAAGTATATGATCAGGGTTTAAACAGAAAGTGAGAAATACCTGAGAGTGAGCATGTTTGTCTTTGAGTGTCTGTCCTTAGCAAAAATAAAATGTATTGAGCTTAAAGATTTCTGGGGTGACTAAACCACTATATTGTGAAATGTGGCGGAGGAAACTCTTCAAGGTTGTTTGAAAGTAGCTTAATGTAAGAAACATCATATGTTGTGAGAGATGAAAGTGATAAACTTGGAAGAAGTACTGGTCTAAAGCACTGCTGTCTTGTGCGACTCCTCCTATTCCACCTCCTCCACATTATTACTATCATTTATGATTAATTTTAATTACTAACATTTTATTAATTCTGTTTATAGAGCCTGAATTGTTTTCAGAGAAGATGAGAAGGATCACACATGAAGTGGGAGAGTATAAGAATAAAGAAAGAATATACAGGATCACATGTTGTTTCAGTGTTGTTGAGGACTAATAAATCATAAAATCACATACAAGCAATGTGGAGGTTCCTGGTGGCTGATAATTTGAGGTTAAAAAGCTCAGTCTTAGCAAGTCTTTCAGAACATGGAAAGGTCCTTTGCTGGTTTGAATAACAAATATTAACTGATTAATTCCATTTTCTTTATTGCTACACTTCTGATACTTCTGATTGATTTTAAGAAATGTCAGAATGTCTCTTTTATCAGTACTTAAGATACAAACATTATTTAAATAATATATAATTTCATTATTTATAAAATTAATTTATTTTTCTATGATATATTTTACATTACACGTTTCTGAAGTTATTTAACAGTAAAATATCTTGTATTTACACACACGCACACACACAAACACACACCCCACAGGCATGCAAACACATAGACTCACATAAACATAGACATATACAAATGGTTCTCTACGTCATAAGGACAACTGACAAAATTAAAAATTATTGTCATTTTCAATGAACATGTTAATTGAGCTTAAAATATCATCATTTTAAGTCATTTTTAAAGAACATGTAGAAACCTTTATTATCTATGCAATCTTATTTTAGTTACTAGTTAATATTTTATAACATATAATGTTTAATTTGAAATAATATTTCAAAACAAAACAACATAATATTTTATATTCTGAATTTTTTATAATCAAACATTTGGTAGGATACTTACTTGTTTCAGTATCTGAACATGATGTGTCCAGAATTAGGTTCCACTCAATGAAGAACATATGAAGAATGAAATGTTAGTGTTTATTGTCTCATTTCACACTGGCTTCTATAATGGTGGCTATTCCAAAAAATGACAAATAAACAAACAAGTAAACTAAATGAGAGTCAGTTAACGTGAGTCAGCATAAAGGGAAATCTTGGTTGCTTTAAGTGTAAAGAAAATAACTGAAATTAAACATTTGCTTTATGCCCTCTGTCCTGCCCCCTATATCCTTTCCCACTTATAATGCTGAATATTTGCTTAGAAAAATTGCTATGTTTCTTTTCACAAATGCACATAGTAGATTTGAAAGTAAGGTCAGTCATTAGTAGTGAAAAGTTTTGTTAAAAATTTAAAACATGAATAAGTATCAAATATGGTTCTTAAGTAAATTATTGATGAAAGATCCTTATATTTTGAAAAGAAGCTGAACTTCAGTGAAAAATGTTTCTCATCTAAGAATGTCATAAAATAACATTTTATTTTAGCAGTTTGTCAACATTACTACCCGAAACAATGTCATTAAATCAATACTTTTATAAAAGCAGTTAGAATAAAACACATACAGTATAGTCACTCCAAATATTCCAAGGTTATCAGTAATTGATAAACCAATAATGGTTCATACTTAATAAAGAATAAGTAAAATGTTGACACTGAAAGTAAACTCACACTTTATGTATTTTCAAAACTACCATTTATTTCTAAACAATATTTCTAAAACTGTAGTTTAGAAATAGTTTTAAAAATTATATACTGCCAAATTCAATGTGCAACTTTCATTATAAATGAACATAGGATAATTATTTTAGATATTTTGGCAAATATTGGGATGTGTAGAGAAAAGAAAAAGATAACCTTAAACTTATTTGCACATATTTTGAACCTGTGATCACTTAGGTTTAAGGTAACTTGCTAAATTGAAAATGGAAGAATACATTTAGCTTTTTAAACTTTTCTAAAGACACTAAATTTCAAAATAGATGACCAAATGCTAGCAACACTTTTCATTACCTATATTTCATATGCTGAAAATGTAACAGTGGAAGGCAATTTAAGAGATAATGATCATGAGTTAGAAGGGAATAAAAGGACCAAGAAAATATGCTTTAAAAAAGTATGCATCAGCAAGTTCAGACAACTGCTAGAAAAGAACATATTGACAGGAAAGTCTATAGAGAAATTGGAAGGTGGCAGTTCCTAAGATGTAGTAATGAGAGCAAGGAAATAAACTATAGCAATGAAAATAAAATATGAAAGAGTCACTCAGTAAATGATTTTAATATAGTATGAACCTTTTTGAAAGGATGAGATATAGGAAAAGTCACAAATATAAGGATGTAAATATAATCAAGAATCTGTGGACAGCTATGGGAGCTACAAAGATAAAATAAATTGCAACAAGCCAGGAACTTTAAAAGTAAAAGGAAAATCAAAATAAAGTTAAATCAGACCAGGAGATACAAGGAAGCAAAGACTGGTGGCAGAAAACTGTCACAGTCAAGAAAGAGAGAGCTAAGCCAACATTTTCATTTTATTAGTCATCTTACTAGTCTTTCATACTAAAATTGTAGTCTCTAGTATTTGACCAATATTTTCTAAACACGTATATTTCTCACAATACTAGACAAAATTCGATTGAAAACAAAACTTGAATGTTGACATTGTTTATGGTTGTACGTTTAAGCTTTGAACTCTGGAACATTAAGGGGCACAGAAATCAAGGAGGGAAACAGAGACATAATCATGTATTTCTTCTTAAAATGACCTGTTTCTGAAGAAGATACAAGGGAAAGCAGAAAGTTAATGACCATTGACATCTGTTTGCTTAGTTATGTCATCCGGTATCTAAAATTAAGAATTACTGACATACCACCAGCAAGGTTCTCTTCATCATGTACGTACTTTTCCTCTAGATAACTGACTTAAAGGAAATTTGGATTATTAAAGTTACAGTAAAATGAAAACACTATGAAAATAATACATGCAGTGAGAGAAAAATAGTCTCTAATATTTAAATTGTTTTTATTATATAGTAATTAATATTAACAACAAAATCATAAAGTTTTAAAGTGTCATAACTTAAATAAACAGGTTGCCCACCTAGTTGCCAGCAACTGAATCCTCTCCCTCTTGCCTCTTGTTATGGTATTTTAGAAACAACTGTCCAAGTAGCAAATTGGAATTATGTTCCACTCCTTATTCTCTGCATTTTTTGTTATAATAAATATATAAAGCACTACTTTAAATAATGTAATCTAGGCTCAGAAGATTTAAATATATTCACTCTCATATGTAAGTTGCAGGCTCTGGTGGTTTAAAATATATATATAGAAGGGAGAAATATGAGTTAAAGCTAACTAGGAGGACCATGTGACTCTAAAAGAAAATAATGAGGTGAGTGGATGGGGTAGAAAATAAAGCAAAGTAAAAGGGAAACACTGGAGTTAAAGATCACCACAACAAATAGAAAACAGAGAAACAAACACGTATATGCACACACACACACAGAGAAACACACATACACACAGAGACATACACAAACACAAGACACCACACACACACACACACACACACACACACACTATATGGATATGTTTGTGTGTGTGTGTGTGTGTGTGTGTGTATACCCACATGAAAAACACTATATATAAAGTAAAGAAAGATTTTAATAATAATACCCAAAGCAAACATGAAAAATTTTCAAGTATTTCTTTATCATGCAGAACTGTGATATTGCTGTTTTATATAGACATTGTGAATTTAATATGTCAAATTTTGTAACTTTATTTGCATATATTTGATACCAGTTAAGTATGTATACCACATTTATGCTCTGAGTTTGATTTCCTGCATTATTTTTAAATCTACAATTTAAGTGTAACCTTCCTTAGACAAGTATCTCTGTAATTTTACATTTAAATTAGCAAATATACAGTACTTTTACCAATGGGCTTCACTGTGACATTTTCATATATGTGTACTCTGAACTTTCCCAGTATTCATCTTCAGAATTATGCTCTTTTGTTGCCACTCTAGCTCTCCACTTGTGAAACATGTCAAAGAATAGACATGCGTGAGAATTCTGAGGGCATATGTGTAAGCTCCAAGAAAACCAGACAACAGTCTTTTGATCTCTTCTGCTTCTAAATATGACTTTATTCCTCGACTCTGCCTTTGGACCCATCCTATGTCTTGTAAATAGGAGTGGTTTAACTTCAGATTACCACATTACCTTAGTATTGTTATTTAAATACTATTTTCTGGCAAGGCCTGTCCTTGGTTTGTGTATAGCTCGAACTCATGTGAACAGTGATTTTTTCATGTATCTCTGAATAGCCCTCAGGGTAAGATGGTGAGATGCTGTGAATAAAGTTGGCTATTGTGTGAGATTGTAGATCACCTCACCTTCAGACTCCGTTCTTCAAGTCCCACCACCTCTAGGGCAGTGACAGTCTATTTGAACATGACTACTTTCATTCTTCGTATTTATAATTAATCATGTACAATGTGGGCATAAATTAGTAATATGCATATTATTGCTGTATTTATTTATCTGCTGATGAGCATCTCAGCTGATGTTATAACCATTATCTTGGAATAACCTGAAAATTAAACAATTTTAGTATTGAATAAGCCATGGACCAATGAAGAATTAAAACTCATACCTCAAACAAATCTACCACATGGCTATAAGCGGTTCAGAACAGTACACTCACGATTTTCTCAGAATATGTTATTTATACATTGTTGAGTACAGATAGATAACCTAGTAGTAATATAATTGAATAATGTAACATTATTATTTGAATAACAAATCAAGGTTTCTTTCTGTGGAACCATGTATGAATACAAAATTTTCATACTTCTGAATCTCAAGAAGCTATAACCATAAGTACACCCTAAAATATGAAGAAATTATAACAGCATATAGAAACATTAAGACAGTATCCTAAACTATATAGAAATACCTCTTCAAATCCTTTGTAGGCTATTTACACTAATGAATATGTTTTTATTTGTTTCTTATGATTGATAAATTGGCTTTAAATGTGGACATCTCAATCACTCAAGAAGGCAATTTTTGATATATTTGTTAGTGGCTTTGAATTTCTAGATGAGAACTAATAAGATAGAATCTTGAAAATCTAGAGATACATAAAAATTAAAGCAATTTCTCATTACTTTTTTCTATTTTCTAATGTGAACCTCATTTTGGGAAAAACAAAACATGACAACAGAATATACAAACAAACAAAAGATTATGTCTTGTTTATTTAGATTATTTTATTAATAATGTCATTACTTGGAGATAACATATTTTATTTAAACTATTCCATAAATTTGCATTAGTTTATCTTAGATTCATTTTTGACTGTCTTCTGTTTCCTGAATTTAGTTTAAGGGACTTAAATAATTAATTGCTTAAAATAGTGATTTGTGTTAGTATCAAATTGTACATTCAAGAATATAAGATATGAGTGTTAAGAAGTGGCTTCTAATCTTTCAACAGGTTAAAAAAATAAAACAAAAATAGGAAGAAGGTTTTGAATGGTGAAACCAAAGGAAGTAACAAAGTGATGAATTCCCACCATTGTTTACGAGAACAGTGTGATCCAATGGGAATACTTACAAATGGGAAACGACAGGTGGTCAACACACTGAAATCTGGGAGGCATCATACATGGTCAATACAAGTAAAGAAGACCAGGGTTTATTTAGGAGAATATTATGGCCCATGAGATATAAGCACATGCACAATCAACCCCCCCCACACACACACACATACACACACATACAAGCACACATACACACATCACAGAGAGAAAGAGGGGGAGAGGGAGAGAGAATACAAAGTTAACTTATCAAGTAAAAAATTCAGAATATTTTGTTCATGGGACTAATAAATTTTATTAAGGTATACACAAATTCAGCTGTGAATGTTGTAGAATTTAATGACTTCCCAATTCAAAATGAATTCTGCAATAAAAGCTAATTAGCAGCGAAATGAATACCTAAAATATCTCTCATGTGTGTAAAAGAGTAGAGATCATTAATTGAAATTAAAATTTAACAGTATACTAATGTAGCATGACATAAAATTCCATCTGTTCTACAGTATCGTTAAAACAACCAGAAAAAAAAATAAGCCAAAAAAAAAAAATAGTGATTAGGAACAGCTTATCTTTCTTATACTTTCCTGGTTAATTGCTGGTAAATAAAAATTATTTTGCAAAAAAATCTTGTTGGTAGAAAATATTTAATGGTGTGTTAGTATGTCTCTTTTTCTTGGTCAAGCCCAGACCAGTTCAGGAAAAGAAATTGAGTTGGTATATAAGAAAAAATGCTTTTATGAATTAATAATAGTTCTACTACCAGAAATTTTATGAATTACTCTGAAAATACCTATAATGAAACTTGTAGGTTACCTTTAAGCTTTATTAATTTATATTAAACATTAAAATAAGTAAAACCTCTGTTCCAAAAAAAAGTAGAGTGTAAAAAATAAAAACTCGTGTACACCTAATTGAACCTAAAGCAAACTTTATACATGTTATCTTCTCTTCTACATTTTAAGTTTTAAAACATTATATAAATTATATCTCATATTTTTCTATTTGAATTGTGACTCTAACATGTACCATTTGTGTTTGTTTAATTCTGCAGATTACCAAACTATTCATCATTTACCATTTGAACATATGAAACATTAATTGGCAAATTATCAATATACAATTGCTTTTCTGTTAGTTAAGGAAGAAAGTAAAATATTTTAAACAGCCCATATTTTTTAAATAAACAAAATGTATATGTAAATACTATATATGTATAGATGTAATAAAAATAATTTTAATAATGAAAAAAATAAATTTGAAAAATGCCTAGAAGAATATATGGGTGGTCTACAAAGTGAGTTCCAGGGCAGCCAGGGCTATACAGAGAAACCCTGTCAACAAGGAAGGAACAGGACAGCACACAGGCATTCATGGTGCAGGAGGAACCAGGAATTCTACAACTTCATTTGAAGACTGCTAGCAGAATACTGGTTTACAAGCAGCTATGATGAGGGTCTTAAAGCCCACACCCACATTGATCACCTATTCCAACAAGGCCACCCCTGTTCCAACAGGACCACACTTTCTAGTAGTGCCACTTCCTGGGACAAGCATATACAAACCACCACATTCAACTCCCTGGTTAATATAGGCTTGTTCAAACTTTGAAGTCTATGGGGGCCAAACCTAAATGTAAAAGAAGGCAAAATACATTTAGTCCAACTTCAGAGTACCCCATAGTCTATAGCAGTCTAAACAATGTTAAAAGTCCAAAATTCCAAGTCTCTTCTGAGATTACATAAATGTAGCCCCCCAAATAAAGGCAGAAAACAGCTGGGCAAGCTCCAAACTCTGCATCTCCATGTCTGATGTCAAAACAGTCTTCAGATCTCCAACTCCTTTTTCATTTTATTTTATTATTATTATTAGTAGTAGTAGTAGTAGTAGTAGTAGTAGTAGTAGTAGTAATTATCATTATTATTATTTAATCTTTTTTTACAGTCCAGTCATTATCACCCTCCCAGTCTGCCCTCTGACTGTTCCTCATCCCATACCTACTCCCTCATCTTCAAGAGTATGTCCTTACATCTTTTCCTACACCCTACCAGACCACTCCAATCCCTGGGGTCTCAAGTCTCTAGAGGGTTAAGTGCCTCTTCTCTCACTAAAACCAGACCTGGAAGTCCTCTGCTGTATATGAGTAGGGGCCTCATTTCAGCTGGTGTATGCTGCCTGGTTAGTGGCTCAGTGTCTTAGAGCCCTCAGGCGTCCAGGTTACTTGAGATTGCTGGTCTTGCCGTGGGAACACCCTCTTACCTAGCTTCTTCCAGCCTTTCCCTAATTCAAACACATTGATCCCAGGCTTCTGTTCATTTGTTGGGTGTAAGTATCTGCATCTGATTAAGCTTATGGGGCCTCTTGGAGAGCAACTATGCTAGAGTCCTGTCTGAATGCACACCATAGTATCACTAATAGTGTCAGGCCATTTGAGCTGGATCCCAATTTGGGCCTCCTTTTCCTCTGTCTTCTTCAGTTTTTTTCCCTGTACTTCTTTTAGACAGAAACAATTCCAGGTCACAGGTTTTGACTGTGCAAAGGCAACCCCATCCTTCCTTTTCCTACAAGAGGTGAACTGTACAAGTTTTCTCTCCCCATTACAGGACATTTTATCTAAGATCCTTTTCTTTGAATCCTGAGAGTCTCTCACCTCGCTGTTCTCTGGTAGATTCTAGAGGGTCTCACCACCTCCTACCTCTTGAGGTTGCCTGTTTCTATTCTTTCTGCTGCCCCTCAGGGATGCAGTGCCATCCCACTCATTCTTCTACATACAAACCTCTTGTTAGACCAGTACCATTTGCTTTTTATTTTTTTCCATTGTATATTTTTGTCTTCTTTGTCAAAGATCAAGTGTTCATAGCTGTGTAGGTTTATTTCTGTGTCATCAGTTCTATTACATTGATCAATCTGTTACCATGCACTTTTTATCACTGTTGCTCTGTAGTAAAGCTTGAGGCCAGGGATGGTGATTCTCTGAGAAAGGTTTTTGTTTTTTGTTTTTTTTTTTTTGCTAAGAATTGCTTTACTATTCTGGGTTTTTGTTTTTCCCAGATGAATTTGAGATTTGCTCTTTCCTTGTCTTTGAAGAATTGTGTTGGAATTTTGACAGGGATAGTGTTGAATCTGTAAATTGCTTTGATAGGATGGTCATTTTTACTATGTTAATGCTACCAATCTATGATCATGGGAGATCTCTCCATTTTCTCCATTTTCTGAGGTCTTCTTCAATTTCTTTCATGAAACACCTGAAATTATTCTTGTCATACACATCTTTGACTTGTTTGGCTAGAGTTACCCAAAAATATTATATACTATTTGTGAGCATTGTGAAGGATATTCTTTCCCTATTTTTATTTTCTTAGCCAGTTTATTATTTGTACAGAGGAAACTTATTGATTTATTTGAGTCAATTTTATATCCAACCACTTTGCTAAAGTTTTTATCAGCTGTAGAAATTCTCTGGTAGAATTTTGGGGGTTGCTTATGTGTACTATCATATCATCTGCATGTGACTGTAGCAAACTTCTTCCTCCTGGGCTCGTTATCAGTTTTCCTTATAAGAAAGCCCACAACACTGGCCCTTCAAACATCTTGGAGTCTTCAAGAAAACTTCAATGTTATAGCTACTTGTTTCAATGTCTCAATCCACACATGATCTTCTGGGTTCCTCCAAAAGGCTGATGTCACTTCTCCAACTCTGCCCTATGTTAGGACTCTAAGCACAGGTTGATCCAATCCACTGATGCTGCTATCCTTGGTGAGTATCCCTTAGTACTGGCATCTTTAATACTCTGGAGTCTTCTGCTGCACCTAGGCTTCACCAATAGCTTCTAATGGGTACTCTTTATAACCCTTTCAGTTCTGGGCCATCAACTGCAACTGATGCTGCATTCACCAATGGTCTTCCATAGCCTTTCACAGTACTAACCTCAGCTTCTCTTCATGATTCCTTCATGTCTCCAAAACCAGTACTACTTAGGTGACTCTTACACTTTACCAAGTACAGCTACAGCAGGAGGTACAACCTTAGCTATGTCTGGAACACAGCTTCTTAGTGCTCTCAGAAAACACTTCTCAGAAGATTTCACATCAATGACACTGGTCTACTTTTAATCACCACTAATTTCTTAATTCCAGCTAACCAGCATCAATTTTCCAAGTAGTCCCTTCTATTCTGGATGCTAAAGCCACTGCCATGTGGCCAAAGCTGCTGAGTTCTATTACTTGCTGGGGCTGGAACAGGGTTCTCTTGTTCTATTACATTATCACCAGCTTTTTGTTTTCCAGCTCCTTCACTGCCTAAGCTTGGCTGTCTTGCAACTTGCTCCATAGACTGACTTTACTCTCAGAGATCTGCAGCCTGTCTCATAAACACTGGGATTACAGGTATGGTCTAGAAAGCCTGGATTTAAATTTTTCTTCACCTAAAAACTAGCTCTGTTGTAGACTGGCCTTCACCTCAGAAATTTGCTTGTCTTTGCTTTCTGGGATTAAAGGTTTATACTTCCATGCATGGACTTAAACTTAGCTGGGTGGGATCTTGCCCTTTCAATTTAATATCCATGAACACAGGATCTAGTTCTATTTCATATCCTTGTGCCCCTTTAATTTTCAAACCACAAATTTTACAATTTTTTTTCAGTTTGTTATACTTGTTTAAAATGCTCCTCATGAGATTTAACCAGAGAAGAAAGTCTATGATGGGTATTTCTGAGACTTCCTTCGTCAATGCAATTAATCTGAGTCTCTTCACCTTAGCCAAAGGCAGATTCTTCAGACAAGGGCAAAAAGTAGACACATTCTTCATAAAAACACCACAAAAACTGTCTCTAGGCCACATATTTAAATTCTGTACTAAGCCTTTTGGGCAAGGTCCACACAATTCAAATCACTCTCAGTAACAAAGTCTTCTATATTACTACTAGGTTAGTCCGTTAGGCTCCATTTAAAACATTCCACTGCTTTCCAAATTCAAAGTCTCAAAATCCACATTCTTCCAAACAAAAGCATGGTCAAGCCTAACACAGAAATACCTTAGTCCCTGGTACCAACTTCTGTCTTTGTTAGGGATTTACTGCTGCCAACAGATGCCATGACCAACGCAAGTTTTATAAATGATAACATTTAATTGGGGCTGGCTTACAGGTTCAGAGGTTCAGTCCATCATCATCAAGGTGAGAGCATGGCAGCATCTAAGCAGGCATGGTGCATGCAGAGCTGATAGTTCTACATTTTCATTTGAAGTAAGCTAATGGAAAACTGACTTCTAGGCATCTAGGATAAGGGTCTTAAGACTGCTCACAATGACACACTTCCTCCAACAAGACCACCTTTTTATAGTGCCATTTCTTGGGCCAAGCATATACAAACCATCACAGAAGAATAAGCATGTATGTTATCATCAGATCATTTCACCTCCCCAGCTTCCCTTTGAACTGTCCAGGGTGTAGCATTGAAATCTGCATTATACATGAATGTCTCTCTTAGATTTTTCATCATGTTCATAAACATATGTGAGACACTGTTATAGAAAAGAAGTCTGTGATTTTAAAAAGTGATTGGAACACCTCTTACAGATCAGTGAGCTACACTAAATTTACAAATTTTGAGGTGTATATTTTTGAATAATTTTCAAATCATGTTTTACATATTTTTATAACTCTAATATATGTTAGAAAAAACATGTTATCCAATAGTAATGAGAAGAATTCTCATAAATTCTCAAAGCACATTGATGAACAACTATAAAAGTTTAGTAACTCAGTTTGGAATATAGGACAGATTATCATAACAGGAGAAGGGTTCAGTGTTTGTTTTTATATTAAAAGTTATAAGAAGAACAAAGATAGTCTTCAGAGATTAACTTATTTCCTAAACGTAAGACTAAAATTTTGCATATTTCAAAGTGTTTCTAAGTTCATAATGTTGTGGGATCCCTTGAAATCAAACATAAATTAAACACCAGGTCAATGCAAATGACAAAAATGTATTTTAATGAAGATGCTACTGATCAGTCAGATAACTATCTCCTTATAATAGAAGCTGTTCAGCTATTGGGAAGTCCCCAGGTATCCTAGAGGTTGGAACCTTGAATTATGTTCTCCCTAAATGGAGTCTGAAAAAAATGAGAGTATTTCAAGTAAGTTTCTTTGCTTGGTTCTAACAATTAAAGAAAATATTTGTGAAGTATTTTGCTACACTATAATGTCCCTAAAAATTCAGCTATTACAGGTTGACAAATATTCTGGAAATGAGAGTATTAAATTTATTGGATCTAAATTATATTGTTGTTTGTAATAGAAACTAATATTATGGTATACATCTTTTGTGTTTATACTTTTAAACATTATATATAGTCTTGAGCTATCAATACCTATTTTTCAATAGCATGATAAGATTAGTATGTCATTTATCTATTGTCCTGTAAGCAGCCACATTTAAACTCAATAGATATCACAAAAGATAATGTTATAGAAGAGCAGACTTAGTATTTTATGATAAATTGTTCTGCTCTCTTTTATAAATAAATTCAAAATGATGTGATTATATCAATAATAAATATTTCTGTTCTTTAATCATAATTTATGAAAATACTTGTATTTTTAATTATAAAATGTGATTGTCTGTACCTTCAGTGAAAGCAGTGGATTAGTCATAAATACATAATAATGTCATGAAGAAATGACCTCAATGTTGTTAGTTACTCTTTTCCACCAAAAGTATCTCAATGTGCTCATAAATGTTTAAAAAATTCTATTCAATGACTTTTTATAGCAGATAATATAAATTAACATGCTTAATCTTTATTTCCATGAAATTTAACAGTGAGACCAACTATTCAAAACTTAACTTTTTTACCTTATAACAGCATTGAAGTCTATAAAATATTTTAATAAATTTAAACTTACTGTTCTGAAATATCTTAATGAAATGCTATTCTCACTGTACAATTAATTGAGCTAAGCCTATACTCTTCCATCAGACTTGTTTTACCTCTCACTATAGGCTCAAATATGACTGTCAGATTCTTACATTGGAAGACCTAGAAGATAACACTGGGAGTTCTTAGTTCTGAATTCAATTCTAGAGGGTTTTATATAATTTCATTTTTTTGTAATCAAAGCTCTGTACCCCAACCTAAAATAAGGATCAAACTGCCATACTGGAGGAGGGTTCAACAACTCAACCAATAGATAGCATAATGTGATAAAGGAACACAATAGAAAAGCACACACTAGGCATGTTTGGAATCTCATCCGAGATCAGAATACCCTTAAGGACACTGCCAAAACTACTTTACTGTAAGGCATTTATTTTTAGATACTTAATTACAGAGTTTTATTTTAACAGAAAAGTTAATAAATATACTTATTATACTGTTGTATAATTTTATTATATAGAATTCTCGTAGATAATGGATACATAAATGCTCCTGTTTACTTTTACTATAGCTTAATTTGTGGAAAATATTTTAAAAGTACCTGAGTAGTCTAGTAGCTTAGGGAAAATTGCATGCAATAAGTGAAGTATTCTCCAAGGGAGATAATAAACCATAGGTTAGTGGACAAATTGAAATGCATATATATTCACATGAAAATAAAAACATGTTACTGAGTTACTTCATTTCCTTGTTCAGATTGCAGATGTTAATTCAATCTTTGCTTTATACTGTTGTGTTTGCTTTCATTGGATACAGATAAATTCATGTGAATGTTCCTTGTATAACTGTCAATCAAACATTCAACTAAAACATTCAAATTTTGACAAAGAAGACATTCAAACTTATGCTTAACAAATTCTGTTCAACTAAATATTCGGTTTTCCAGATTGCAACAATCTTTACTTATATAAATAACATTAGATATTTCTTTATTTTAGCATGCAAGTTAGTACAACTGCCTAGTAAACCTTGAGAGATGGTAATATGCTGAGAAGCACCTTAAAAAATGCAAAACATCCTTAGTCATTAGGGAAATGCAAATCAAAACAACCCTGAGATACCACCTCACACCAGTGAGAATGACTAAGATCAAATACTCAGGTGATGGTAGATGCTGGCAAGAATGTAGAGTAAGAGGAACATTCCTCCATTGTTGGTGGGATTGCAAGCTGATACAACCACTCTGGAAATCTGTCTGGCGGTTCCTCAGAAAACTGAACATAGCATTACCTGAGGATCCAGCTATACCACTCCTGGGCATATACCCAGAAGATGCTCTGACATATAACAGGGACATATGCTCCACTATGTTCATAGAAGCCTTATTTATAATAGCCAGAAGCTGGAAAGAACTCAGATGTCCCTCAATGGAGGAATGGATACAAAAACTGTGGTACATCTACACAATGGAGTATTAGTCAGCTATTAAAAACAACGAATTCGAGAAATTCTTAGGTAAATGAATGGAACTAGAAAATATCGTCCTGAGTTAGTTAACTTAATCACAAAAGAACACACATGGTATTTACTCATTCATAAGTTGATATTAGTGGAAAAGCTTGAAATAGTCAAGATTCAACTCACAGACCACAAGAAGCCCATAAAGAAGGAAGACCAAGTGTGGGTGCCTAAGTCCTACTTAGAAGGAGTGACAAAATACCCAGGGGAGCAAATATGGAGTCAAAGTGTGGGACAGAAACTGAAGGGGGGGGCCATTTGCAGACCATTCCACCTGGGTAACTATCCCATGTTCAGTCACCAAAAGTAGACAGTGATGTGACTGTCAGGAAGTGCATGCTGACATGAGCCTGATACAGTTGTCTGAAATATTCAGAGGAGGATGCTCACAGCTAACCATTGATCTGATCAAAGGGTTACCAGTGGAGGAGTGAAAGAGAAGACTGAATGAGCTGAAAGGAGAGCAACAATACCAATCAACCAGAATTCCCCAAGTTCTAAACCACCAGCCTGGGAGCACATAGGGAAGGACCCATGACTCCAGCTCTATATGTAGAGGAGGATGCCCTTGTCAGGCATAAGTGGGAGAGGAGATCCTTGGTCCCATGAATGCTGGACTCAAAGTGGGGGGTTATTGGAGGGTGGGGAGGTGGGAGTGGGGGGTGGTAGGTGGGTACACATCCTCATAGAAGCAGGAGGAGGGAGATGATATAGGGGGTTCCTGGGTGGGTGGAAAATGAAGTAAGGGGATAATATCTGAAATGTAAATATAATATTCAATAAAAAAAAATATATATATAAAGAAAAAAAAAGAAAAAGACAGGAGTCTAGCATGGCTGTCCTCTGAGAGCCTCCACCCAGCAGTTGACTCATGGATGCAGAGAAGCACAGCTAAACAGAGGATGGAGCTTAAGGACTCTTATGGAAGTGTTGGGGGTGGGATTATGGTCCCCAAAGCGGAAAGAAACTTCACAGGAAGACCAAAAGAGTTAACTAACCTGGACCTTTGAGACTCTCAGAGACTGAACCCACCAACGATGAGCATACATGGACTGTACCTATGCCCCCCTGTAGATATAGAGAGCTTGGTCTTTATGAGGGTCCTGAACAACTGCAGTGGAGGCGATTCCAAAAGCTGTTACCTATATGTGGGATATGTTTTTCTACTGGGTTCCTTTATCTGGCCTCAGTGGGAGTGGATGAGCCTAGCCCTACAGAGATTTCATGTGCCAGGGTAGGGGGATACCTAGAGGGTTTTACCCTCTCAGAGGACAAGGGGAGAGAGAGAGGGTGACCAGGAAGAGGGGCAGTGAGAGGGATATAAAGTGAGTAAATAAAATAACATACAAAGGAAAAAGAAAGAAAAAGGCACTTCCTATGGAACTGTAGAAGTTAAAGGGACTTATTTACCTTTCACATGCTATCTCATACTTATTCTCATGTCTAAGTACCAAGGGAAAAAGCTAGTACATAATAACTAAAGCTGCAGGGGAGATGATTATTGCTACTAATGACCTAGAGGCAAGGAGTTTGTGTTAAAGCCTTATTTCATGCCCCCTATTGGTAAGCCACTTGACCCTGCTGAACCTCAGTATTTTCATTATAATGAGCTCCTTGGCCCTAATGATCACTAAATCCCTTCAATTATGATGTAGCCTTAAAGAGAGAGAAATGCATTTTTATATAAAATTCTGTGCTTAACAAGCTATTTGAGTCTGTTTATGATCCAACTTTACTCCAAGCCTCAGTTTTGTCATCAGTAGAATAGAACAGAGCCTTGCAAAACTAGGCATGTGAACATTTGTAGACAATGGAACCAGTGGATGACTGATATGCAAATAGAAATTATTTTATGTTTCACATAAGTCATCCTTAATAACTGTAAAAATATATTTTCCATACAATAAAAATTTAAAAATATTAAAATATATAATTATTAAACAAAATTGATCATATTTGAGTTAGTGGAGATAGTAGTCTATTGAACCTTGTAATTTTGATATAATTACAAGCTCACAAGCTGCAGAATAATTAAATACTTTTAATTATTTTAATATTTTTCTTTAAAGGTAATAGCTCATTTAGTTAAAAACCATTAAAACCATAAATACAAGGCTTTGGGTAAAGGTTCTTATTTTAACAGATTATTCTTCAACAAGAGAAGTCTAAAATGGTGCGTGATTACTGAGTTGTAAAGACGCAAAATAAACTAGATGAGTTGAAAAGATAAGACATGTAAAGCAAGTGAAACTAAAACTCTTTAGACTGTCATGTCATTACAAAAGTAAACAAATTTTAAAAAGGAAGCATGCATACTAATAGAGTCACTGCTAAGTATGTTCATGTCACTAAGAATTAGGGAGAATGTTTCCTGTCAGAGAGCATTGATTTCACTAGAATTTGTTAGAGTTGTTATGCCTGTTCTTAGTTGGTCCTGTTAGAGATGGAAAACACTTGATAAAAACAAAATAATCTTCAAATTAGTTTCACTGTGTTTTAGCAAGCCTACACAGTATTTGAAAATCTTACTCTGTGTTATCTGTGCCAAATTGAGAACATACAGGAATTCAAACACACACAGCACTTTATGTTCACATTAAACTTTTTGGTCAATTGATTTGCCATTAGTGATGTCACAATTTTTGTATAATTTACTATTATTTTATGCTCACTGATATTTTGCCTGTTTTCATGTCTGTGTAAAGGTGTTAGATCCCCTGTAAACGAAGTTACAGACATGTGTGAGCTGCCAGGTGGCTGCTGAAAATTGAACCTTGTTCCTGTGGAAGAGGATCCAGTGCTCTTACCTGCTGGGCCATCTCTCCAGCCCCGATGTAACATTTTAAGAATGGAATGGTAGGGCAGTTGGTAGGAGTAGGAAATAGATTACAAGTTCCAAGAAAAAGACGATGGTAGTAAATTCACATTATAAGTACATGCAGTAGGCTTATTACAAAAGTAACCTAGTCAGAACAGTAGAGTCAGGACAAGATTTCCATGGTTCACTACTCTGTGGTACAGTGTTAAAGGAGTTTCGCTAGAGCCTGGAACAACAGCAAAACCACAGTTTCACAGCAGAATGCCTCTGACATAACTCTTAAGTGTTCCTTTGTTTTTCGTCATTTAGATCTCATTACAAACTACTCCAGCTTAATTCTGTTAGCAGAGGGATAAGAGGAATTGTGCCTACCTTTAATACTTGAATTCAATGTGTCTCAGCAACACATTTCCAGTCCACAGCAAAACTCCCTGTGATCTAAGAAATCATGTAACATCACCTGGGTCCAATCTAACAAACCAATCTAACTACAATGTTGTGTGAAAACTTCTTATTGTGTGAATTTAATTATGTTACTCAAAACTTATTACTCATATTCAAATAAATTTGTCACTGTAGAGGAAATGGTCCAAACAGTAAACTAGGTTATGATTTATTCCTATCATTCATAATGAGATTTCCAGATAGTGATAGGGTTTATCAGTTTCTGTGTATTTATAAGTTTGTTTCAAAACATTCTAAAGCATTTTATAACTAAAAAATTCAAGTTTCAATGGCAATTATGTCAGATATTTTAATAAGAAAAGATAGAATAAAAACCCATGAATTAGGAAAACAATTTTCCCATGTTCTGCATCCCTTAGTTGTCTTATAATTCTTTGTGTAGGGTTACGGTCTCATGGGCTTTCCCCTTTTTACTTTGAAATGACTTTTTGCTGTTGTACTTCTTTACCCTGTGTTGGTGAGATGATAGTGTTGTAATATCTGATGGTAAAGAGACATCACAGCACACTCTCTGATTCCCTGCCTTTTAAACTCTTACAACCCCTTCTTTCACTATCTTGCCTGAGCCTTACGTGAGAAGTGTTTTATAGGTGTAACAACGGAGACTGGGTTACATGATTCTGGTTCATTATGGTTTTCTTTAGTGGTTCCTATATGTTGCAAAGACATGGATGAAGATTATATATGTCTGAGGGCATACCAATTGATTACTCAATATTATATTTCCAGTACTAAAATATACATACAAGTAACATTATACAGACTGAGCAGATTTTACTTTAGGAATACATATGTGTATATGCATATGTATATACATTTGAATATAAACATTTATTGAAAAAAAGATGCCATATATTTGAAAGAAAGAAAGTAGTGTTATACCAGAAGTTTTGGGTGACATAAGGAGAAGGAAAAAGTCTTGTAATAATTATGATCTCAAAAATTAAATATAAAATGAGTTTTGAAATACATATCCAAATATTAATTTAATATTTGGATACTTATAGTAAAATATTAATAGCAGTAAAGAACATTATAACTTGTACTCATGACTACTCAGTAAGCTGAATAAGCATCACTTAGGTATAGAAAACTAATGAACACTGACCTTCAAAACATTAAATATGTGAGTTATTATACATAGCTACAGATCTATGAGGATGTTAGGAATTCATAAGCTGAATGAACGTATAGAGCCCAGTGCCTTAATATATTCAGAACTGTTATGTAATTGTTACTGAAACTTCAGTTGTGAAAAATAGCAACTCTTAGTATACTGAATGTTTTAGAAATAATGCTAAATTTTTTCTAGTATGTAGCAATGCTGGATTATATTAGTAACTATTTATTGGTTCTAAAACAGAAAAGCATAATTTGAAATCTTTCAGATACAATAATGGAAAAGATCTGGGTCCCAAAGGTGAATCATCTTGGTAAATCTCATTTTGAAGACTACGTAGACTTCTGAACACACACTGATGAAGTTCAGATATAGAGGAAAGTGAGACAAAAACATGACCAGAAACTTGATATTCTGACAACTACAAGCAGTCATCTAAAATAAAAATTGTAGGATAAATATATAGTTCATGGGAAGAGCAATTGGACGATAAAATTGGGAGACAATATGTTTATAATCCAGAACGTTAAGAAATAGGAAGTGTTCCAATATATCTTTATTAACTTGGTTGCAAAGACCTTTGAGAAAACTCTACAATCAATCATATTTTAATTCTTATTCGAGAAATGTTTATCTCATTGAATCTGAAAAAAAATAGTTAAATAATTAGATAAACCTTTATTTAGATTTTATTTTTATTTTCCTTATAGTTGTGTACTGAGTCAGGGATTTATTACTAAAGAAAGAGTTGATGGGTTAAACTGTTTGCTCATTACACCACACAATCAGTTCAGTATCAAGTATAAATTAATAATTATAGTGTAGATACTAGAGATACAAGATAATAATTACCATTAAAAATAATTGTAGCTTAAAATTACTAAATTGTAGTAAGTAAGTTTTAATTTTGATTAAGTGTAAGAATTCCCTTTTTCCTTTTGTTAAAGTTATAGAAATAAGATTACTTAAATTAAGATTTTTCTTATATTATGAGAAATTACAGTGTTCCAGTAATCAATTTATAAGAGTGTAATTTACTTTGGGTGTTGTATTTTGTTATATATGAGTAAATTCAATTGGATGATTTCTTTAAAAAAGAAATCAATATATTTACAATTAACATTACTGGAATTAGTGTCTATTTCTATTGTTCTATCAGTTATTATTAGAATTAATTTCTCAGTATCTGCATTCATTAATGTTGCAAACCACAGTATAATTCATTCATTTGTTAGTTTCCTACTAAGTACTTATTTAGTATAAGATACACATTACATATAATAAGAGCTATAGAAATTATACAAAATATTAATTTTATTTTGTTAATTTTAAGTCTAATATACTATCATAACTTGTACATTGGAGCTTTAATATTCTTTCACACCAAGTTTATTTGATTTTGTTTCTTTTAACTAATTGTCTATTTTATGCATTTAGTATGTGGTTTGTGTTTCAAAATTGAAAAAACTGACAGTTTGTATATTTAATTAAAATATCAGTCAACAGTTAGTGATGGATTTCCCACAGACTTCTGTCCACAGGACTCTCAGTGTTTGAGACAAGATTTTATAGATGCCATAGTCTCATTTGTGGGATTTTCTTCTTCAATGTCTTTGAATAATTGTCTCTAATTCTCTACATATGTTCTCAAATTTCCCTTAAAGAGCCACATCAGCCATCATTACCTTTAGCTTCAAATACAACTCCCATTCTCATGTTAAATAGAATCAACTTTGATATCCTCTTTCCATTGTTAATTCTAGTTTCAACCAGTTATCAAGCTGTCACAATGCTGTTCTGAATTCTGATTTCTGAGCAGCCCATAAGCTTTCCTTTATTCCTATGTAAACTGCTGTGATGAGTTACCCTGACTCCAGGCTTACCCTCAGAAATCATTAACTTCTCAGTGTCCTAGATTCCAGTTCCAAAATGAGATTACTATTGTTGATAAAAACCATATCCTATGAGAAAGTCAGCAGTTCTTCATTGATTAACAAATTTAAAAGAGTTTCCATTCAGGATATATGAACATATATCATAAACATGAGTGATTATTCTATCAGTATAGCTTAAGTTGAGTTTATGCTATTTCTTATAGACTTCGCTAACAGTTAAATCTTTTAGTCATCATTTCAATGTCTAATTCTATTTATTTTAGTTTTGTTTTACTTAACACAAATTTAGTATGTCTGTTTTCTAGAGATTCCATATTAGAACAGACCAGGGTACTTGAGAAGTTATTAGATATATTCAGTAATTAACTAAATCACCATGTGATAACAACACGCATCATTTAGTTCTTACATTTATTTTCGTATCATTATGTTTAATATTTTTAGTACACTGTTAACATTATCATAAAAATATTTTTAGTAAGTAACAAAAATTCTTCCCTCTGTACATGTGAGAAAATTTGGCTTTAAAGTGGCAAATGGATATCCAGTTTCTTTTAATAATCATTTTAATCATTTATATTTCGATCCCCTATCCTGGTTTCCCCTCTGCAAACCCCCATCTCATGTTCTCTTTCTTTTGATTCTATCTGGGTTCTCCTTCACACACTCAGCTATGCTGTGGCATGGAGCCTCCACAGGACCAAGAGGCTCCTGTCCTGCTGATGCCAGATAAGACTATCCTCTGCTGCATATGTAGCTATAAATATGGATTCCTTTATGTATACTCTTTTTTTGGTTTAGTCTATAGGAGATCTGGGTAATCCCATTAGTTGATATTGTTCTTCCTATTGGGTTGCAAACCCCTTCTGCTCCTTTAGTCTTTTCCCTGGCTCTCCCATTGGTGTCCCCTGACTCAGTCTTATGGTTGGCATCTGTTTAATCAGGTGCTGGGAGACTCTCTCAGAGGACAGCCATACCAGGCAAGTGCTTCTTGGCATCAGCAATAGTGTTTGGGTTTGGTGTCTGCAGATGGCTTGGATCCCTAGGTGGCACAGTCTCTGGATGGCTTTCCCTTCAGTCTTTGCTCTGGTTTTTGTTCCTGCATTTCTTTTAGACAAGAACCATTCTGGGTTAAAATTTTTGAGATGGGTGGGTAGCCCCATCCCTCAACTGGAGGCCATGCCTATCTACTGAAAGCAAATAGATTTTCTAAATGAACAGTAAACATTTGACAACTGATAATTCAATTTTTTCCAATGCACAACAATTTATTAATTCAGAGAATTATAAAGTGTTTGGTATATTTCAACTCACAAAGATCTGGAAGGACTCAGTCTTGTATGGAAATGGAATTGAAACTAGATCCTGAAGCATCATCAGATTTGAAAAATCACATGCCAGTAGAGGAGGAACAGTGGCCTCCAGGGCTGTAGTCAAATGAACCAAGAACTCAGCCTCCAAGGATTTATTTGAACAAATTAATCTTCAAAGAAAACAGGCTTCAGAGATACAAATAAAAATAAGGCTTTAAAAAACAAATTGCTAGAATTTTGTTTTTACAGCTCGTCTAAATACTCTTTTTCCTCAAATGATTGAGTGTAAATATCTATTTCATATTACATTCAAATCATTTTTACATGTAAGATTTCCCATACCATTTATTTGTTACATCAAGCAAATGAATGGGTTTGGAACTATTTAGACATTTTAGATGAATGTAGAAAAATAAATACCAGGTGTGAAGTAGTCAATAAAGTATACACAATATATTCTAAGAGTAAAAACAAAAACAAAACTGTCATGTATGGTTTTGAAGATTTAACACTAAAATTTAGTGTACTTAAAGAAATTTTTACACATAATCTTTTATACTTATTTCTCTCTATGCATATTGGTAGTAGTCTGAAATGATTAGGTAGGAGTTTAGCCAATGTCAACACCACCCCCTGCCTGTCTTTAACAAAAACAGAAGATCTCTTTAGTTTCCTCTCACTCTCCTGTTATTGTGGCTTAGGATGGGTGGAGACCTTTCCTATTTAAATGTCCTTTTAGTATTTTATTTGGTGATTGTTACTGATGGCTGATGACTTAATCTGTGGATTGGTCTTAATAATTATACTTAGCACCATCAAAAGCCAGCTCTATATGGTACACTGAGAAGATTTTTAAAAGCGTTTTCATTGTGCTCTATTTAGTATGAGAAACAGAGTACCATTCCTGGTTACTTTATTCAGCAGTACACTTTTGCTGTCTCTCTGAGGTTTTTGCTACTAACAGCACCATAGTTGATGGCAAGTGAAGGTCTCAAATATAGGAACTTTTCATATGGTCACCTAATTCTTGGGAATATTATTTGTCTCTATTAATCTAAAATGTTATTGTTGGTATTCATCTACAACCTCTGCTTTGAAAGTTCATTACTACAGTGTGTCCACATATGTGCACATATGCTTCTCTCTCTCTCTCTCTCTCTCTCTCTCTCTCTCTCTCTCTCTCTCTCTCTCTCT
>JANHMN010000001.1:133549847-133674296 GCA_030674055.1 Rhabdomys pumilio | reverse complement strand
TCTCTCTCTCTCTCTCTCTCTCTCTCTCTCTCTCTCTCTCTCTCTCTTTCTCTCTCTCTCTCTGTGTGTGTGTGTGTGTGAGAGAGAGAGAGAGAGAGAGAGAGAGAAGGGGAGGAAAAAAGGGGAGAGAGAGTGTGAGAGGGAGGGAGGAAGGAGGGGAGGGATAGAGAGAATCCATGAGTTCATGAGTTTCTGGCTCATTTGATCATGGCACTGGATACCACTATTCTATCTCTAGATCTACTTTTCTCTTTCTACCTTGGATCCAGAGATCAGACTAAAATCATCAGTTTCTGCAGCTTGTCCTCTTTTCTACTGAACCACCTCACTCTCTCAAGCACTCTTTTAAACTCATCACTTCAATTTAAATAGACTTTAATACTTTTCTTTGTTCAGATAACTGCACAGCACAGCATCACATTTACTATAAATCAACTGCCCAACAGAAAGAATGAAGGGATAAATGGTCTTGTTTAATTGGAATTTTTCTTCATCTGAATTCAAACAGATGGTGTCCTATTGCCATGTTATCTGTCATGGTGATGAGTCATGAATATATCTTTTCCTCTCCTTTTTATTCATTTATTTTTAAATTTTGTTGTTGTTTTTGGTTTTATGTTTTAAAACCAGGATTCTCTCTGGAGCCCTTGTTCTCCTGGAACTCTCTCAGTATGTATGCCTGGCCTGATCTTGAACCTTGGTGATCTTCCTGTCTCTGCCTCCGAAGAGCTGGAATTAAAGGCTTGCACCACCACTACACATTTTATCTGTATTTCTTAGTATTTCTGTATACCAGAAATTGTTGATATATATGCTGGTAGGAAGGAGTGACAATATAGACATTGTATGTATGTATGTATGTATGTATTTGCATTCCAATTGCTGTCCCCACTCCAGGTCCCCCTTCACAAAACCACTTCCCTCATTTTCTCTTCTCTTCTCTTTTCCTTTGAGAGGGTGGGCCTCCCCTTGTTATACTCTCTTCCTGACATATCATGTCTCTCCAGGTTAGGCACATCTTTTTTCACTGAGGCAGACAAGGCAGCCATGTTGGAGAATGGATTCTCCAGAGAAGCGACAGCTCTAGGGACCACCCTGCTCTAATTGTTGTGGGACCCACATGGAGATTAAGCGACACATCTACTGCATATGTGGCAATGCTCTTTGTCCAGGTCCAGTATGCTTTATGGTTGATGGTTTAGTCTTTGACAGTTCCCAGGGGTCAAGGTTACTTTATTTCGTTTTTCTTCCTGTGGAGTTCTTATCCCCTTCAGGGATTTCAACTCTTCCTCCAATTTTTACATAAGAGTCATTGTGCTTTATCCACTGCTTGACTGTAGGTGTCTGCATCTGTTTCAGTCATCTGCTGGTTAAAGCTTTTTAGAGGACAGTTATACTAGACTCTTATCTACAAACATAACAGAGTACCATTAATAGTGTCAAGGACTGGTGTTTGCCCATGGGATAGATCTCAAGTTGGGCCTATTATTGGTTGGCTATTCCCTCAGTCTCTGCTCCATCTTTGTTTCTGCATTTCTTTTAGACAGGACAAATTTTGTGGATGAGGGAGGCTCTCAGCAGCCAATGCCAGTGACTGTTGCCAAGATGCATAGTAATGGGAATACTGAATCTAAAGAGGCAGCCTCTTGTAGCTAGGAAAGACTCCTTTTGGAGAGATAAGGACACTGACCTACATAGAAAACTTTTGATACTATAGAGATTGAAAGATTCTTAAGAAGGACTTTGGATCCAATATCATACCTGGGCATCCAATGTGTGACAAAATATTTCTCTAAATACACACATCACATACTCATCTTCCTTCCCTAGATAGGAACCCACGACTGACCAAAAAACAGATACCACCAAAGTCCAATTTGTTGAAGCAGTAAGTTTTATTTACTTACAATAATATGAGTGAGGGGTTATCGACAGAAGTCAAAGTGACTTAAAGACAGCTTGATGATGAAAGCTTATTTTTGCGTGAGTGACATCTCACAAATCTGGGAAGCTAGAGCATGCTCAATAGCCTGCAGGCAGCTCAAGACCTTGGAGAGGGCATTTTCTAGGTGTTTTAGTTGGTCTAATTCTTTTCCAGGCAGCTCACCTGATTTCTGCTTCTTACAAGTAGCAGTTTTAGTCTGTCTTCTTTGTAGCTATTTTTTTCCCTGAGAGCTTTCTTTGCTGCTCAGCTTCACTAATTTTGAGAGGGACTCTCAGCTTTTAGTGTTCACTCTGTAATGGTGGGGCCTACTGAATCTGGTCAACCTCAAGGACTTACTGAAGCTATTTAGAATTATTTACTTTCCTAATTAAGACTGTTCCCTGCAGGATGGAATATTTCAATCTCAGAGCAAACTTCTACACAACAGCATCTAAAATGTGTTATGAAGAATTCTAGAGTATAAAACTAATGGTTTATTTGGGAAATATTGGAGAGTGGTTAACTTGGGGGATTAGCATTCCATCTGGTTGCAGATATTTGGTACATACCAGAGGATGCAACAAGAATGACAAGCTATATTAGATCCAGTTTGAATTTATTCTAATATTCAGTTCTATATTCTAGAGTAAATATTTCTTTAATTTCACTGTAAGTTAATTCTATACTAATGAAAATCTGCATTCAATTCAATTTTAAGTAAATTTGATATACAGATTGACTATAAAGTTATGAGTATGTAATGTCATTTGAATAGTAAATGCCCTTCATATTTCTTTATCTGAACACCAACATTTTCTTCTTGTGATACTGTGAGGAAAGGTTGTAAAACAGGAGGTGGAGCAATGCTTGGGAGAGAGTATGTTGATTTTAGTGGGCATTCAAGTTTTTAATGGGATTACTTCCTATTCTCTATCTCTCTGGTTATGATATGTGAATAGAATGTGATTTCTCTTCTTTGTGCTTCCGTTTCTATGCCTACCTCTCCATTGTAAGCTTTATGATTCTGGAACTATAAGTCAAAATAATCCTTTCTTTTTAAAGATAATTTAGGTCATAGTATTTTATCACTGAAACAAAAATGTTACTGGGTTTCTGAATTTTTCCTATCGACTATGTCCTTTGCCTTACAGAAGCTTTTCTGTTTCATGAGGTCCCATTTATCAATTCTTGATCTTAGAGTATGAGCCATTGGAGTTCTCTTTAGGAAATTTCCTATCATGCCAACAAGTTCGAGGGTCTTACCTACTTTCTCTTCTATTAGATTCAAAGTGTCTTGTTTTATGTTGAAGTCCTTGATCCACTTGGATTTGACCTTTGTGCAAGGTGACAAGTATAGATCTATTTTCATTTTTCTACATATATTGACTGCTAGTTAGACCTCCAGCATTTATTGAAGGTGCTTTCTTTTTCTATTGTATATTTTTGGCTTCTTTTTAAAAGACAAAGTGCTAATAAATGTATGGTTTTATTTCTTGGTCTTCAATTCTATTCCATCGACCTCTCTGTCTCTGTACAAATACCATGCTGTTTTTATCACAGTTGCTCTGTAGTGTAACTAGAGCTCAAAAATGACTATTCCTCCAGAAGTTCTCAACCAAAGGACTGGAACAAAAATCTTCACTAATACCACATCCAACAGAGGGCTAATATCCAAAATATTGAAAGAACTCAATAAGCTAACTTGCATGCAATTTAAATGGCATAAAAGCAAAAATAGGAGGAGGGGATGGGATAGGGGATTAATGGTGGGGGAAATGGGGAAAGGGGATAACATCTGAGATGTAAAAAAATAAAATATTGTATAAAAAATAAAGAAAAAAAGAAACTATCTCAAGATAAGAAATTAAAAAAAAAGAAGCTAAAATCCAAAAAAAAAAAGCAAACAACCCAATCAAAAACTGAGTTATATGGGGTAGAGAATTGAATTAAAGAGAATTCACAACAGAGGAATCTCCAATGGCTGAGGAGCACTTAAAGAAATGTTCAAAGTCCTTAGTCATCAGGAAAATGCAAATCAAATTAATGCTGAGGTTCTACTTTAGACCAATCAGAATGGCTACGATCAAAAACTCAGGTGACAGCACATGCTAGTACAGATGTGGAGAAAGAAAAATACTCCTTCATTGCTCGTGGAATTGAAAACTGGTACCACCACTCTGAAAATCAACCTGGAATTTTCTCAGAAATTTGGAAATAGATCTACCTGAAGACCCAGTTATACCACTCTTGGTCACATACCAGAACAATGTTCCATAATGCCAAGGGGCATGTATTTCGTGATGCTCATAGTGTCCTTCTTTTTTTAGAGCCAGAAGCTGGAAACAATCCAGAACAGTCCTACAACAGAAGACTGGATACAGAAAATGTGGTTCGTTTACACAATGGAATACAACTCAGTTATTAAGAACAAGGACATCATGAGTTTTGTACGCAAATGGGTGGAACTAGAAAATATTCTCCTGAGTGCGATAACTCAGACCCAAAAAGACATGCATGGTATTTACTCACCAATAAGAAGATATTAGCCAAAAAGCAGGATGCCTCGGCCAGTGGGGATTTGATGAGACCTTAGGAAAGGGGGCTAAAGAATGAAAGGACAAGAGACATAAAGAATGAGAGCAAGTCTGGGGTTCTGATCAAGCTCTGAAACTTTAATTTTTGGGGCAGGTTATAAAGACACAGCAAACCGGGAAGTTTGGGCAAGGATCATTGCTTAGGGCTATCCCACTATGGAATCTTTACTGTCTAAGACCAGTCCACTGTCATATCTTTATTGCCCTAATCTTATTGCCCTAGACCCACTGTCATAACCAGCTCCAAGAAAATGCCAGACGTTCTTTAAGTTCCTGGGACCTGAGACCTGTGAACGTCCTTTCTTAACCTTGTACTGACTAGTCTTTCTAGAAGAGCAGGTAATTTCCTGGGTTTGTCTCCTGGTAACAGGACAGAATATCCAGGATACAATCAACAGAACTCAAGAAGTTTAATAAGCTGAAGGGCCCAAACAAGGAAGCATCAATTCAACTTGTGGGAGTGAAGAAAGCAATCACATGGGGCAGAGGGAGGAAGGAACCTGGGTGGAAGAAGGGACAGGAAGGGGAAAAGGGGAGTATGATAAGGTATTTGGAGAGGGAACAGTAGTGCACCCCTAACGACAGGAGAAATAAAATGGAGACAGGAAACCTTGAAAGGTAAGAGGTGGGGGGTACCTGTAAAATGTACCACACACCTGGGAGGTGAGAGATACTCATGATTCAGTTGCAGAGAACTTAGATAAAATGCCCAACAGTGGGGAGAAGGAACTTGTAGAATCTATTTCCAGTAGAAAGACAGACAATCAAGTGCAGGGATGGGGTTACCATCCCACAGCCAAAAATTCTGGCCCAGTATTGTTATTGCGTAAAAGAACTTCCTGGACAAAAATGTAGAAGAGATTGGGGAAAAGGAGGTTCCAAGGTCTGACAGTGTTGCTGATGCTCTGATATGCTTGCAGAGAGGAACCTATCATGGCTGCCCTTCAAGAGGCCCTTAGAGAAGCCAAATGGGTCAGATGCAGATATTTATACACAACTAATGGATGAAGGCCAGGGATCCCTGAGGTTGAATTGGGGAGAAGTTGGAGGAAGTTATGGAGCAGGGTGATCACATAGGAAAACAATCAGTTTCAACTGACCAGGACCCTTGAGATCGCTTGGGCATTGCCATCAATCACTAGCTGATATTAGGTCCCTGACAACAGTAGAGGATGTCTTGGTCTGGATTCAGTGGGAGAGAAGACTCACCTAGCCCTAGAGCAGCTTAGGCCTCAGGGAGTTGAAAGTTCTGGTGGAATGGGAATGGGAGAGTGGGGACATCCTCATGGAGACAGTTGGGGAGGAATGTGTTGAGGAACAGTCAGAAGGCAGACAGAGAGGTGATAATGTCTGGACTATATAAAAAGATTAAAGAATAACAATAATGGAAAAAAAACAAAAATTTAAAAATTGTGCTCCTAACATCTCTCTCTCTCTCTCTCTCTCTCTCTCTCTCTCTCTCTCTCTCTCTGCATATATGTGTGTGTGTGTGTGTGTGTGTGTGTGTGTGTGTCTGTGTGTCTGTGTTTTAAAACTTCTAAGTCTGAAGACACTATAAAGGGCTCATTTATGAAGAAACTAAGTCTTCCTCTTCTGTCAGTTTAAGCCTCATCAAAGTGTGAGAATCCGACCCATCTGTAACATTTACGAAATAGCAATAACCATCATGGCAAGATACCCATAAAGGTGAAATAAGTGTTGTTCACAATTTTATGGTAACTAGCAACACTTTATTTTTACTTAAGGGTCACTTAAACAGAGGGAAACTATTCCTGGTACTTGAAATTTTGCAAACTTCTCAGGGTTATCAAGGCCATGGATCTTAGAAAACAATCCACTACCTCCACTGTGGAAGACTAACATCAGTTCTAAGTACATTTTCAATAATATAGAATAAATCTGCTGAGTTAAAATAACAATGTTACCATAGTACTCTATGATATATTCTCTTCTTTCACATTATAGGAACAAAGAAATCAGAATACAGTATTTATATCTAAGGAAGTAGAAACAAAATATATTTTAATGTAAGTATATTAGTATAATATGCTACTGGTCACTAAAAAAATACTAATTAGCTACTAATGGGACTCTAAAGAGGCAAAATACATATATTTAATGCATTTTTAAAATGAAGTATATGAACATGTAATCTACCTATCTAACTTATGAAACTAGAACAAATATTAAATAAATATTAAATTTAAAACATGTTTTCTAAAATGAGTCTTGAAATACCCACGGATAAGAATTTAAGGACAAATTCATGATAGATAGAGACATTTGATCTCATAAGGTAAAATGTCATTTTACAAGAAAGAATGATATGCATGCTTTCCCATTTTTCATCTGTGCCCGAGTGGGTCCTGTGCAACAGCCCTCCCCACCCCAAATACACCCAGAGAAAGTTTTGCCATCCAGGACTTTTGACACACAAAGGGTAATAGTTCAAGTCCAAGTGGATCAAAGACCTCCACATAAAACCACAAACACTGAATCTAATAGAAGAGAAAGTAGGAAAGAGCCTCAAACACATCAACTTAGGGGAAATTTTTCTGAACAACAATCGAATGGTTAAGGCTCTAAGATCAACTATTAAAAAATGGGATCTCATGAAATTGAAAAGCTTCTGTAAGGCAGAGGACACTGTCAATAGGAAAAAAATGGCAACTTACAGATTGGGAAAAAAAAAAACTTTACTAATCCTACATCTGTTACAGGGTACTATACAATATATAAAAAGCACTCAAGAAGATTCCAGAGAACCAAAAAACCCTATGAAAAATGAGGTACAATGCTAAACAAAGAATTCTCAACTGAGAAATATTAAATGACTAGGTAGCACTTAAAGAAATGTTCAACATCCTTAGTCATCAGGAGAATGCAAATTAAGATTTTTACCTCACACCAGTCAGAATGGCTAAGATCAGAAATTCAGGTGACAGCAGATGCTGTTGAGAATATGGAGAAAGAGGAACACTCCTCCATTGCCGGTGTGATTGCAAGCTTGTACAACCACTCTAGAAATCAGTCTGGCAGTTTTTCAGAAAATTGGACATAGTACTACCTGAGGACCCAGCTATACCACTCCTGGGCATATAACCCAAAAAATGCTCCAACATATAACAAGGACACATGTTCCACTCTGTTCATAGAAGTCTTATTTATAACAGCCTGAAGCTGAAAACAACCCAGATGTCCCTCAATAGAGGAATGAATACAGAAAATTTAAAGAAAAATGGATACAGAAAATTACACAATTGAGTCTTACTTAGCTATTAAAAACAATGACTTTATTAAATTCACAGGCAAATGGATGGAACTAGAAAATATCATTCTGAGTGAGATAATCCAGTCACAAAAGAATACACATAATATGTACTCATTGATAAGTGGATATTAAGAAAGAAGTTCAGAATACCCACTATACAACTCACAGACAATATGAAGCTCAAGAAGAAGTAAGACCAAAGTGTAGATAGTTAGAAGAGGGAACAAAATAATCATAGGAGGTAAAGGAAGGGAGTTAACTTAGAGGGATATAGGAAGGAGATGGAAGAAGATGGGGCAGGATCAGGTATGAGAGGAGACAGGGAAAGTACATCAGGTCAGGAAATTGAACTGAAGTGTGTAACAGTGAGGAATAGGGAAGTGGAAGAAGTTACTAGGATGTGCCAGATGACAGGGAAGCTAGTGGTTCCCGGGACTCAACAGGGATGACATTAGCAGACATACACAACAAAGAGGGCATAGAACCTGTAGAGATCATATCCACTGGACAGGCATGGCTCCCAGTTAAGCAATGGTGGCACCCACCCATCTCAAAAATTTTAACCCAGAATGCTTCCTGTCTAATGGAAATGCAGGGTCAAAGAATGAAGCAGAGTCTGAAGGAAATGACATCCACCTAGGGATCCATCCCATCTCCAGATACCATACAGACACTATTGCTGAGGCCAAGAAGCACTTGCTGACATTAACCTGGTATAGCTGTCACCCTTACAGGCTCTGCAATAGCCTGACCAATACAAATATGATGCTCAGAGCCAACCATTAGACTGAGCATGAAGACCTCAATGAAGAGTTAGGGAAAGGATTGAAGGAGCTGAAGGGGATTGCAACCAGATAAAATGAACAACAATATCAACTAACCGAACCCCCTAGAGCATCCAGGGACTAAACTACCAGCCAAAAAGTACACATGGAGGAACCCTTGGCTCCAGCTACATATGCAGCAGAGGATTGCCTTATCTGGAATCAATGGGAAGGAAGGTCCATGGACCTCTGGAAGTTGGGTGCCCCAGCATATGGGGATGCTAGGGTGGTGAGGTGAACTGTGTGGGTAGTAGGGGAGCACCCTTATAGACAGGAGAAAGAGTTGGGATATGGGGTTTGTGGACAGGAAACTGGGAAGGGGGCATCAACATTTGAAATGTAACTAAATACAATACAATAACCAATAAAAATGCAACAAAAAATAACAAAAAGAAATGCATGGTCTCAAACTTTTCATTAATATGAATTTCACATACAAAGTTAAAATTTTAGTATTAATATGCCATTCTGATCTCTAAAATTACTTTGCTGAAAATGTTGAATTTAAATGTCCCCTGTAACTATATAATTTCAATATACAATTCCTATTTCTGGAAAACAAAGAAGAAATGAAAGAAAATGATGAATTCTATAGTTTAACATCTCAAAAAAGTACTAAGTATGTATGTTACTATCAGAGAAAAATTGATAACTGCATTTAGAACCTGTTTTGGATGAGAGAATAAGAACCTAGGAGAATCAAATATTTATTTTCTTCAAGTCAAAGTTATATTAACAGTTTAGAAATTCAAATATGTTATCTTGTGGTTTTTATTAATTTTCAGAACACATCATTTTAAATGAATCTTAAGTTGAAATTCTTCCTACTATAATAGTTTTTAAAACATTTAACTGAATGAGTATCTGTAACTTCCATTTTAGTTCTTATAAAGAAAAACTTAACTTTATATGAAATTATTTAGAGCTATCCCTAAAAACAACCAATTCCTTTAACTTTTTTTGTTTTTTAGGTTGATAAAGCAATATATATATATATATATATATATATTTTTTCCTTTAAAACCTTTGACATCAAGTTAGTATTTTGGTACCTGCTAAAAAAGAATCAAGTTAAATAATTTATTCCCCATAGATTTATAACAAAGATAAAATTAAAACATATGATTCAAATTTGTAATAAAATATTATTAAACCTCTACTTTTGTTACTAAACAAACTACCTATCTGTACTAGCTTCTACAGTTTTTTCTCATATAAAAGATCAAATTTAAAATTCTCTAAACTAATAAAAGATGAAACTATATATTTAATAATGTAGAGAATATTTTGGTTCTGTAATCAGAATCAGTAGTCTAGACATACAATGATGGATGACTGAATCTTTTTTACAACACTGATAAGTTAATTATCAGTTATCTCTCAATGTGGACTCTACTACAGTAGAGCTGGTTGTTAACATGAAGATATCTGTGTCTACCACATGGTAGTTGGATCAGAATTTCGGAGGATCAGTTCCCAGACATTGTATATGTGTCAGTAGCCACTCAAGATGTCCTTATTTAAGTTCCTTTCATAATTTAGAATAAAACCTATGTATACATTTATTTGATAGACTAAATAACTTGGTAAATTACTTAATGGTTTTTTTCTTACCCCCTTTCTTATTGTATTCTAAGTTTCCTCACTGGTAGCATTGGTAAATCTAGATGGAGTCTCAGGGTTAATTAGTGCTTAAGCATGTTAAAAATACAAACATAGAATCCCTGAAATACCTTTAATAAATGTATTTGTAGCCATTTCAGATGATAATCAGGAAATTTAAATAACTAGGACAAGGACAACTCACAATTATTGGGCCAAGGAAGAGTTGGAAATGCCCTACTGGATGAACCTTTGGGACACTTTCTTTAATCACTGAAGTAAGACAATGTTGAATACAGATAATGTCAGTGGAATAAGTAAAAAGGAAGCTAAAATAATAAGGCAGCCTAGAAGGAGAAGTAGTTATTGCTTCTAACTTGACTGGAATTATAAGTCCTAAAAATACATATAAGTGTGTGTAAAAATGGCAACAAGAGAGAGTGTGGTAGAATTAAGGTCCAAGTTATAAAAAATATCTTTCCCCCCCCCTTTTTTTTTTTTTTTTTTGACAGGGTTTCTCTGTGTAGCCCTGGCTGTCTTGGAACTCACTCTTAGACTGGACTGGCCTTGAATTCAGAAATCTGCCTGCCTCTGGCTTCCAAGTTGGCTGAACTTACGTGTGCTAATGACTACTTCCTAGTTGTATCATCTTTCCATCACTTGTCAAATGCCAGTAAGAGTATGAGAGCTCAGAACAGTTTTTCTTGTATGTAGAAAAACAATAAGAAAGGAAAAAAGAAATAAAGAGAGAAAGATAGAAAGAAAGAGGAAGAAAGAAGAAAGGAAAAAAGAAGAGAAGAGAAGAGAAGAGGAAAGGAGAGGAGAGGAGAGGAGAGGAGAGGAGAGGAGAGGAGAGGAGAAGAGAAGAGAAGAGAAGAGAAGAGAAGAGAAGAGAAGAGAAGAGAAGAGAAGAGAAGAGAAGAGAATGTACAACAACAAATCTTCCTTATTTGAAGACTCCCTTGACCTGATCTGATCCATTTGATGCCTTGCTCTAATATGGAATTTATGTGGCCCTCACTACATATCTCTTCTCATCATCCCAGTTCCAGGTGTCACACATAAGTATGAGCATTTGCCCCAGAGCTTGCTGCAATAAATCAAATTAGTTAACCCTAGTAGCTCTAACCTGATGGTCATACAATGTCCAGCAGAAATCTCAGAGTCTGCAGGTAACTCTCCCAACTAGTCTGCTTCATGACTAATTTGTATCCTGTTACAGTTTCCAATGTCAAGGCATAGATCATCCTCTAAGATGCTATGAATACTAGGCTTCATTTTCAGTGTCAAGAGGTGGGTGATTTATTGGCTAAACCCATTATCAATTTTGTCTCTTATGTTCCTCAGAAAGTTGTCGAAGCTACTTGCCACTATGATGAAAAGAAGCAAAGTAGATTCCACATCTCATTCCTCTTCTTCTGGGAAGAAAACTACAGGCTTATTGCCTGATGAACTACTTTGTAGATTCTTAATAGTAAATTATGATTAAGAATAACTTTTATCTTAGGAAAATAAAAAGAAAACCTGTAATAATGTATCTGCCACTGCCACTCAAAAATTGCAGGATTTATACCAAATTGAAGATAAGCTGCAGAAAACTTTAGTATACCTTTGCATATATAATTAGAATCTTCCATGCTTTATTAGGAAAAATATAAATGTTTGTCATTTTTGCTTGCTCATAGATTTAGTTAATGAGCTTAAAATCATTATTAAATGTACAACTCACTAGTTTGCTATTTAATTGCTTTATTTTTATGTCTAAAAGAAGAAAAAAAGTTGCCACATGCAGTAAAAATATGTATCTAAAAGTTAGTGCAAAGATGTTCGTCCTTGAGAGTTTTCATATTTTAAATAAAATATATGATACACTGTAAATAGTATTTAAAGTAAATGATTAGTCAAATATTTCTGCTGATGATTTACCCATTTTTTCTCAATAAAATTCAGATTTTTTTTGAGACAGAGTGACAGGGTTTCTCTGTATAGCCCTGGCTGTCTTGGAACTCACTCTGTAGACCAGGCTGGCCTGGAACTCAGAAATATGCCTGCCTCTGCCTCCCAAGTGCTGGGATTAAAAGTGTGTGCCATCACTTCCCAGCCAGATTCTTTTAAAATAATAGATAAAATTTGGATTAAGAAATAATAATTGACTTCTGCCTCTTTCCCAGATCTGAGGCCTGGTGCAGACCCATGCCCAGTCTGCCACTTCCCAGACACTGGACTCCTCCTGAGACATCCTAGAGGGCCCACTGAACCCAGAGTGGTAGACGGTCCACTGAACCCAGAGCAACAGAGGTACCACTGAACCCAGAGCAACAGAGGTACCACTGAACCCAGAGTGGCAGAGGAACAACTGATCTCAGAGTGACAGACAACATATCCCAAGACATCCTAGAGGAACCACTGCACTCACAGCAGTGAAACCCTTATCCTGAGACATCCTAGAGGAGACACTGCACTCAGAGCAGTGGGCACCTGATCCTGAGACATCCTAGAGGAGACACTGCACCCAGAACAGCAGACACCTAGCTGGTCTGCTACCTTGGAGGCACCATATCCTGAGGCATCCTAGAGGTACCACTGTACTCAAAGAAGCTGGAGAAGATCACAGAGACATCTGGACCTCGAGGCGATCAGACACAAGCAAGATAACTGGAAAGGCAGGATTCAGTCAGAGACAGCGGGTACAGGTAGCACTAGAGTTAACCAGATGGTGAAAGGCAAGCACAATTACGTAAGCAACAGAATCCAAAGTTACATGGCATCATCAGAACCCAGTTCCCCCATGATAGCAAGCCCTGAACACCCCACCACACCAGAAAAGCAAGATTCAGAATTAAAATCACTTCTCATGACAATGATCGAGGACTTTAAGAAGGACATAAATAACATTCTCAAAGGATTTAAGAACACTGGTTGACAGATAGAAGCCCTTAAAGAGGAAACACAAATATCCCTTAATGAATTGCAAGAAAACACAACCAAACAGGTGAAGGAATTAAACAAATCCAATCAAGATCTAAAAATGGAAGTAGAAGCAATAAAGAAATCACAAAGGGAGACTACCCTGGAGATAGAAAACCTAAAAACAAAAAGGTCAGGAATCATAGACACAAATATACAAGAGATAAAAGAGAGAATCTCATGTGCAGAAGAAACCATGGAAAACATTGACACAACAAAGAAAATGCAAAATACAAAGAAATACTAACCCCAAACATACAGGAAATCCAAGACACAATGAGAAGGCAAAACTTAAAAATAATAGGTATAGATGAGGGGGAAGACTCACAACTTAAAGGACTATTAAATATCTTCAACAAAATTATAGAGGAAAACTTCCCTAACCTAAAGAAAGAGATGGCCATAAAAATACAAGAAGCCTAAAGAACTCCAAATAGTTTAGACCAGAAAAGAAATACCTCCTGCCACATAATAATCAAAACATCAAATGTACAAAACAAAGAAAAAATACTAAAAGCAGTAAGGGAAAGAGGTAAAGTAACATATAAAGGCAGACATATAAGAATTAAACCAGACTTCTCACCAGAGAATATAAAAGCCAGAAGATCCTGGACTGATATCATACAGACTCCAAGAGAACACAAATGCCAATGCAGACTATTATGCCCAGCAAAACTCTCAATCAATATTGATGGAGAAACCAAGATATTCCATGACAAAAATAAATTTACACAATATCTTCTACTACCTAGAAAAAAAGCAAGAAAGTAGTCTTCCAACAACCCCAAAAGAAGATAGTTACACAAACAAAATTTTACCTCTAATAACAAAAATAATAGGAAGCAACAATTATTTTTTCTTAATATCTCTTAATATCAATGAAATAAATTTTCCAATAAAAAGACATCTACTATCAGACTGGATACATAAACAGGACCCAGAATTGTGCTGAAAACAGGAAAAGTACCTCAGTGAAAAAGACAGATGCTACCTTAGAGTAAAAGGATGGCAAACAAACTTCCAAGAAAATGATTCAAAGAAACAAGCTGGAGTAGCAATTCTAGTGTCAAATAAAATTGTTTTTCAACCAAAAGTAATCAAAAAAGATAAAGAAGGACACTTAATATTCATTAAAAGAAAAATGTACCAAGAGGAACTCGCAATTCTGAACCCAATTCTATGCCCCAAATGCAAGGGCACCCATATACATAAAAGAAACTTTACTAAAGCTTAAAGCATACATTGCACCTCACACAATAATAGTGGGAGATTTCAACACCCCAGTCTCAGCTATGAACAGATCAAGGAAACAGAAACTAAACCAAGACACAATGAAACTACCAGAAGTTACGACTCAATTGGACTTAACTGACATCTATAGAACATTTCATCCTAAAACAAAAAAATATACCTTTTCCCCAGCACTTCATGATATCTTCTCCAAAATAGACTCTATAATTGGTCACAAAACAGGCTTCAACAGACACAAAAAGATTAAAATAATCCCTTGTACCCTATCAGATCACCATGGACTAAGACTCATCTTTGATATGGTCAAAAACAAAGGAAAGCCCACAAACACGTGGAAACTGAACAATGCTCTACTCAGTGACTACTTGGTCAAGGAAGAAATAAAGAAATAAATTAAAGACTTTTTAGAATTCAATGAAAATGAGGACACATCATGTCAAAACTTGTGGGACTCCATGAAAGCAGTTCTAAGAGGAAAACTCATAACTCTAAGTGCCCACAAAAAGAAACTGGAAAGAGCATACACTAACAACTTGACAGCACATCTGAAAGTGTTAGAACAAAAAGAAGCTAATATACCCGAGAAGAGTAGACAGCAGGAAATAATCAAACTCAGGGTTGAAATCAACCACGTTGAAACAGAAAGAACTATACAAAATATCAACAAAACCAGGAGCTAGTTCTTTGAGAAAATCAAAAAGATAGACAAACCCTTAGCCAGACTAACCAAAGGATGCAAAAACAGTACTCAAGTTAATAAAATCAGAACTGAAAAGGGAGCCATAAAAACAGAACCAGAGGAAATTAAAAAAAATCATCAGATCCTACTACAAAGGCCTATATTCAACAAAATTGGAGAATCTGGATGAAATTGAAAATTTTCTAGATAGATACCAGGTACCAAATTTAAACCAGGAGCAGATAAACCATCTAAAAAGTCCCATAACCCCTAAAGAAGTAGAAACAGTCATTAAAAATCTCCCCACCAAAAAATGACCGGATCCAGAAGATCTAATACCAATTCTCTTCAAATTATTCCACAGAATAGAAACAGAAGGAAATATACCCAATTCATTCTATGAAGCTATAATTACTCTCATACCTAATCCTCACAAACACCCAACAAAGAAAAAACTATAGACCAATCTCTTTTATGAATATTGATGCAAAAATACTCAATAAAATTCTCACAAGTTGAATGCAAGAACACATCAAAGCAATCATTCATCATAATCAAGTAGGCTTTATCCCAGTGATGCAGGGATGGTTCAATATTTGGAAATCCATCAATGTAATCCACTACACAAATAAACTCAAAGAAAAAAACCACATGATCATCTCACTAGATGCTGAGAAAGCATTTGACAAGATCCAACATTCCTTCATGTTAAAAGTCTTGGAAAGATCAGGAATTCAAGGCCCATACCTAAACATAGTAAAAGCAATATACAGCAAGCCAGTAACCAATATCAAACTAAATGGAGAGAAACTGGAAGCAATCTCACTAAGATCAGAGTCTAGACAAGGCTGCCCACTCTCATGCTACCTATTCAATATAGTACTGGAAGTCCTAGTTAGAGCGATTAGACAACAAAAGAAAGTCAAAGGGATACAAATAAGAAAGGAAAAAGTCAAAATTTCACTATTTGCAGATGATATGTTAGTATACTTAAGTGACCCTAACATTTTCACCAGAGAACTCCTAAACCTGATAAACAACTTCAGTAAATTGGCTGGATATAAAATCAAATCAAACAAATCAGTAGCCTTCCTATACTCAAAAGATAAACATGCTGACAAAGAAAATAGGGAAATGACACCCTTCACAATATTTACAGATAATATAAAATATCTTCGAGTGAACCTAACAAAGCAGGCAAAAGATCTGTATGACAAGATCTTCAAGTCTCTGAAGAAAGAAATAGAAGAAGATCTCAGAAGATGGAAAGATCTCTCATGCTCCTGTATTGGAAGGATTAATTTAGTAACAATGGCCATCTTGTCAAAAGCAATCTATAGATTCAATGCAATCCACATCAATATTCCAAATCAATTCTTCATAGAGATATAAAGAGCAATTTGTAAATTTATTTGGAATAACAAATAACCCAGGATAGCGAGAACTATTTTCAACAATAAAAGAACTTCTGGGGGAATCACTGTCCCTGACCTCAAACTGTACTACGGGGCAATAGTAATAAAAACTGCATGGTACTGGTACAGAGGAAGGCAGGAAGATCAATGGAATAGAATTGAAGACCCAGAAATGAGCCCACATACCTATGATCATTTGATCTTTGACAAAGTATCTAAAACCATCCAGTGGAAAAAGGACAACATTTTTAGCAAATGGTGCTGGTTCAACTGGAGGTCAACATGTAGAAGAATGCAAATCAATCCATTCTTGTCTCCTTGTACAAAGCTCAAATCCAAGTGGACAAAAGACCTTCACTTAAAACCAGATACACTGAAACTAATAGAAGAGAAGGTAGGGAAAACCCTCGAATACCTAGGCACAGAGGAAAAGTTCCTGAACAGAACAATGACTTATGCTCTAAGATCAAGAATTTACAAATGGGACCTCATAAAATTGCAAAGCTTCTGTAAGGCAAAGGACATTATCAATAAGACAAAACAGCAACCAAGAGATTGGGAAAAGATCTTAACCAATCCTACATCCGATAGAGGGTTAATATACAAGATATACAAAGAACTCAAGAAATTATACTCCAGACAACGAAATAACCCTATAAAAAATTGGGTAGAAAGCTAAACAAAGAATTCTCTACAGAGGAAACTTTAATGGCCGAGAAGCACCTTAAGAAATGCTCAACTTCCTTAGTCATCAGGGAAATGCAAATCAAAACAACCCTGAGTTACCACCTCACACCTATCAGAATGGCTAAGATCAAAAACTCAGGTGATAGTAGATGCTGGCGAGGATGCGAAGAAAGAGGAACACTCCTCCATTGCTGGTGGGATTGCAAGTTGGTACAACCACTCTGGAAATCAGTCTGGTGGTTCCTCAGAAAACTGGGCATAGCATTACCTGAGGATCCAGCTATACCACTCCTGGGCATATACCCAGAACATGCTGCAACATATAACAAGGACATATGCTCCACTATGTTCATAGCAGCCTTATTTCTAATAGCCAGAAGCTGAAAAGAACAAAGATGCCCTCAACAGAGTAATGGATAAAAAAAAAATATGGTACATTTACACAATGGAGTATTACTCCACTATTAAAAATAATGAATTCAAGAAATTTTTAGGTAAATGAATGGAACTAGAAATTATCATCCTGAGTGAGTTAACCCAATCACAAAAAAACACACATTTAATTTACTCACCGATAAGCGGATGTTAGCCCAAAACTTGGAATAGCGAAGACTCAAATCATAGACCACATGAAACTCATGAAGAAGTAAGACCATGTGGGGATGCCTCAGTTGTACTTAGAACGAGTAACAAAAATACTCAAGGGATCAAATATGGAAACAAAACATGGAACAGAAACTGAAGGAGGGGCCATCTGGAGATTATTCCACCTGGGTATCCATCCCATGTACCTAAGCTAGACACTGATGTGGATGGCTGGAAGTGCATGCTGTCAAGAACATGATATAGCTGTCTCCTTAGAAGTCTGCCAGAGACTGACACATTCAGAGGACGAGGCTCACAGTTAACCACTGATATGATCAAGGGTTTCCCAATGGAGAAGTTAGAGAGAAGACTGAAGGAGCAGAAAGGGTTTGTGACCCCATGAGGAAAGCAACAATACCAACCAACCAGAGCTCCCCAGGATCTAAACCACCAGCCTGAAAGCACATAGGTAGGGACCCATGACTCCAGCTGTATATGTAGGGGATGAGGGCCTTGTCGGGCATAGGTGGGAGAGAAGATTCTTGGACCCATGAAAAAGAAACACAGAGTGTGTGGTGTGAATATGAGGGTGGGGAGGGGATAGTGGGGACGAGAGGTAGTTGGGGTCACAGATTCATAGAGCATGAGGAGGGAGGATGGAATAGGTTTCTGAGTAGTGGGCAGTAGTGGTGTAAGGGAATAAAATCTGAAATGTAAATATAATACCCAATATAAAAAAATTTAAAAAATAATAAAAAATTTAAAAAATTATCTTGATACTAAAATCTGTTTTGAGAAATGTGTATTGCAGAGTACACAGCCTTGGTGTATCTACTCATCAGGTAAGCTAAGCAGTCCTGCTCAAACCTCTGATGTCCTGGAAGTCCATCAGGATGCAGAGAAGACACAGCATCAGAGGCTTATCAATTTATTCTTCTTCCCACCCCTTTTCTAATATCTTGACACCCGTAATCAGCTTGAAGAAGTTAATGAAGAGTCAGTGCCCCCATGCCCTGGGCTTGGGGACAAAGGTGGTTAATATTGAGCTGTCTTTCTAGGGAAAAGTAGTGGTACTGTTGGTACAGGGAGGATTAGCTATGATTTATTTCATAGCCATAATGAAGTGGTAGAAATTTGAATAATTGTTATCAAGATGAAGCTATAATTTCTTAAATGGTACAAAATTTACTTTGATTTCAAATTTAAGCTTTCCATGGGTATGAGCTTCTTATTGATATAAAAGTGAGATGAATATTGTTACTCTCATAGGCATTTTGCCTGTACAATAAACTTAGGAATACAAGGCTTAGATGCAGTCCTTCTTTAACTTTCTTAACTAATTTGAGATAGTTAGCATGTGAGTTAAGGGCCTATAGCAAATTCATGGCTTGGAGTTTATGGCTAGGGTGTTTTCCATATTTTATTTAGAAATAGCTGAGAGGAGTTAACAGACAACAGTCCAGATTACCTTACATGGATAGCTGGTTTTCAAAACGTCAGAAGTCCACAGAATTGATGTTGCAAACATTCCTGTAGTAATTTTCATTTTGATTAGAGACCTGTCTGCTCCTGACAGCTTCCTGTCTTGGATTCTAAGAAGAAACTGAGCATCTTTGGAGTTATTCCAGTTGTGGTGAGACGGCCACTAGGCAAGAACTGTCTCTTTCCATCTACAGGCAAATTACTGTCCAGAAAAGGACACACTTGCAGAATAGTCAACTGATTATATCTGCCTAGACAGAGTAGTCAGCTCTTAATAATTGTGCATCACTTGGTCTGTCAGATGATCCTGGGCCAGAAGGCTGTAGATCAGATGCTCCAACATTTTGTAGTATAGGGACTGTCCAGGTGTTCAGCGGTCTCTATAAATTGGCTAAGATTTAGAAGCTATGCTTTGTGCTTCTCATAATTTCAGTTAACTCAGTCATTCTGGATTTCTGATGGGGTTGAAAACTTATAGTCTCATAACCAATCCTGGCTATTTACCTTGAGAGAAAAGATTTGAGTGGATGGTTTTCAGCTTACATTCATTCTAAAGCCAAGAAAAAAAGCCATGTTCAGAACTAAGTGTTTTAGTTACGAGAGATGACAGAGGTTCTGGTTAATCAACAAAATGATGGACTGGATATTAGGACTATCTTGTACCTCACTGGTACAAATTGGTATAATTATGCTCTAACTGTGTTTAAAGAGAAAAGTTTTATCTTAACAGGAAGGGTAATATGTAGGAGGAGCTAAGGTGAGAGAAAGAAGGAATAAGGAAAGGAGGAGAAGAAGGAGTGGAGAAGCTAGATGATGAGAGAGAGAAAGAGAGAGGGGGACATGGAGGCAGATGTTCATGTGTCTCCATCTGTCAAAGATAGTTGATATATCTAGGTTGGGTATTGGGTTATACTTCTGATTGAGCATTACCAAATTTATAAAGTCTTTGATTAACATTTTTAAAAAAATTGTATAAAAGCAAAAAGGAAAATGGGGCATTGGATAGGGGTTTTGTAGGAAGGGAATTGGGAAAAAGAGATGGCATCTGAAATGTAAGTAAAATATCAAAAAAAAAAAAAAGAAAGAATAATTGGATATTAGGAACATGTGCCACAGGGGAAGGGATTTTAAGAATTAAGATACTATATTTCTTTACTTTATTAATCAAAAAATTACTTACAATAATCATCATAGAATAATCATGTGAGGTAGAAGGTGGGAGGGACTTGGGAGAAAGACAAAAACGGAGGAAAAAAGAGGGTAGAAGGATCAGGTGTGATATGAGACAGGGCAGATGTACAGAGGGTCAGGAAATAGAACATAGGTATGCAGTAATGAGGGATGGGAAACTGGAGAGAGCCACCAGAAAATCCTAGATGCCAGGAAAGCAAAAGACTCCCAGGACTCAAAGTGGATAACATTAACCAAAATACCCAACAAAGGGGAGAGAAAACCTGTAGAGACCATATCCAGAAAGTAGACACACTCCCAGTCCAGAAATGGGGCCACTCACCTATCTCAAAATATTAACCAAGAATTGATCCAGTCTAAAGGAATTACAGAGACAAAAAGTGGAGCACAGATTGAAAGAAAGGCCATCCAGTGACTGCCCCACCAGGGGATCCATCCCATATGCAACCACCAAATTCAGACACTATTGCTGATCCCAAGAAGTGCTTGCTGATAGGAGCCTGATAGAGCTATCTTCTGAGAGGCTCTGCTAGGCCCTTATCAATAGAAATGTGGATGCTTGCAGCCAACTGAGCACAGGGACACAAAGGAGGAATTACAGAAAGGACTGAAGGAACTGAAAGATTTGCAACCCCATAGAAATTACAATGTCAACCATCCAGACCCCCCCAGAGCTCCCAGGGACTAAACCATCAACCAAATAATACACATGGAGGAACCCATGGCTCCAGCTGCATATGTAGCAGAAGATGGCCTCACCTGGCATCAATGGAAAGGAAGGCCCTTGGCCCTGTGAAGGCTCCTAGCCTCTTGCATAGAGGAATGCTAGGGCAGTGAGGCAGGAGTGGGTGGGTAGATAGGGGAGCACTCTTATACTAGCAGGGGTTAGGGGGCATAACATAGTGGATTTGTGGATGGGAAAACTGTAAGAGTGATAACATTTGAAATGTAAATAAATAAAATAACCAATAAAAAATAAATAAAGATTATCATCAAATATATAGAAATGCTTTTTGAATCCAGTGATAAAAACAGTCCTTATTTTTCCAGAACGCATTGGCAAATATATTAAAGTTGCCTGTGTTAATTATTTTATTATTTTTAAATTAAAATATTGCATCATTCTCCTTTTTCTAGTACATCATTCAGCCCATCCCATGTTCCACTGATTACTCCTATTTCAATTGATAACTTTATTCTGGTTATTATTGGTACTTACCTAAACTTATACATATAAATACTGCTTAGTTCATTTAGTAAGGTCAGTATATATGTGATTTAAAGACTGGCCACTTGGCATTAGATAACCAACTCTGAATTCATGCTTGCTTACAATTCTCTGGCTAGTGCTGGAGACCTGAGGGATTTCCAGCTTCCATGTTAGAACATCTATTGACATTTTTCTGTCTTACATGAAACTATTGATACTGCATTTGTCTTGTAAATTCAGCTGTTATATCCTACAACAAAAATAATGTTTCATAGAAATTTGCTGTAATAAAATAAAAATCTATATGTAACTAATTTTATATATTCTGCTTCTCTTTCAAAAATTCTGAATGAAATATCAATGTTTTTGCTCCCCTCTACTCTTGTGTTCATTCATTGACCTAAATTATATATTAAGCTCTAAATAACTCTTCAAGAGGCCTTTCTCAAAATAAAAAAGTCTTCTATATTTATTTAACATTTTATTGCAATGGTGTTTTTTTTCTTTCTCTGACAAAATCCAATGTTTTGCTTGATACTACTTTCTCCTGCCCAAAAAGACACTGTTTCTTCTCTCTCTCTCTCTCTCTCTCTCTCTCTCTCTCTCTCTCTCTCTCTCGTGTGCATGTGCGTGTGTGTGTGGTGTGTCTGTGTGGCATGTGTGTGTCTGTTTCAGTGTTTCTGGGGATAAATATCTATATTCAATATGTCTAAAATGTAGTTTTATTTTATCACTGGTTATGAAGGTAACTTTAGCTCCAAATCACTGAACTATTTTTTTCTTAGTGTTTTTAAAGATACTGCTTTTAAAAAAATCTTTACTATGGTGAACAAAAACCCTATGGTCACTATTTATATTATACAGGCTGACTAGCCATGTGTTCACCATATGTTTTAAAATTTACTCTTAACAGATTACTTAACAGACTTTTTCAGGTGTCGATTCATGCTTGTCATATGAGCTTTCCATTTGTTCCAGTAGTAGATGCTCTGGAGCCAGACTTTTTATGAATGTACAAATTACTTACCCACTGTTTCTTCAACAGCTACCTTCTGTGTTTTCGAGCATCTCATTACACATACCTTTTACCTCTATATCTTATTGCAAGTTTTCTGGCATTCTCTCAGTGTATTCTTGCTTTTTCCTCCTAATACTTTGGAACACACAGATTCTATTATTTTACTCTTAAGGTTATGGATGTCAAATTCTGTTGAGATAAACAAGCTTTTATATTATCAAGTGGAAATTTTATTTTGCATAGTTTAATTTTCATCTCTAGAAGTTTCGTGTGTTGGTTTATTATGACTGAGATAACATGTAACTCCAGGCTCTGTGGATTCAAATCACAGAATTTTATTGTCCTTTAGTTATTATAAAGAACTTTGAAGTTAGTGTAGCAGTGGGACCATACTCTTTCTAGGGTATCTACATTCAGTTTTATATCACTTTCTATACAAGTAGTTGGTTGGTAATGATGGTTATCCTCTGATATGGTTTCATTATTCTGTGACATGCCTCTGTCTTCCCATTGCCTTCCTTCCTGTGTATAAAACTTTGTGTCATCTCACTTTGGTAAGATATAATTTTGAAATATTTGGATAATTTAGAAAATGTTACTGCACATAAATAATTTAATTTAATCTATGTTATCCATGATAAATTTTACTTACACCAACTGAAATAATTTTTCTGAGAATAAAAAAGCCTACTTGCATACATATAAATTTATATTTTTATATGTAGTAAGTAGTCCTTTTTAACAAATTGTAATTTCAGTTTTGTAGAATTGCATGGTCAATGTACGTACAACCAAAATTCATCAAAGTTTGAATCTATTATTGCCTATGTAGAAACCACAACTTCATCAAAAATTCATCATATCAACATTCCCAAAAACTATTGTTTAAAGGAAGATTGGAGGCTACATGGTCAGATAATGTATTTCATATTCTCCATTGCTTGGAAGCTTGACAGCAAATTTCAACCTTTGAATAAAACAATGGTGTTAAGAGTTTGACGTTTAACAGATATTCACATTCACAGGGAGGAATATTGACAGAATAAAGATATTTCAAACAGTTCAAAATATGTCACAGAAAATTCAAGTAAGTTTTAAGGTCATAAACTAATATCTTAAAATTCTTAACTCTGACATAAACACACACTTATCTCTTCATTCTTTTTCCAATCCTGTTTCCTTCTTACATGTTCTCTTTCTTCTCTTTCTTCCCTCTTCCCCCATTGTTTTAAGTTTCTCTTTGAAAAACAACTCATGTTTACATCAACAGATATTAGAGAGTGGTTGATTTCCTGTATGATTTGTTGACTGAGAAATATCATGTCACTTTTGGTCTTTCTGCTTTTAGCTCATTGATTTTATTGTGTACCATGCTCAAACCCTTGTAAATTACCCATGAATTCTTGAAAATTCTCAGCAATGGTCAAGAAAGTTATGCAGAAGTTGTTCCTGGATCTCTCACTTCTACTCCATTACACCCTGAAAAAATGTGATTTGAAACATAAGTCACTGGCCTAATGCTTTAGCAAAGCTGTTGAACCATACATACTTTTGTGGTTCTTAGGTAATAGCATCAAAAATTAAATTCACTGATATTGGCCTAACTTCTTTTTACAATTTAGAAAAGCTGAAGGTTTACACAAATAATAAAATGCTAGTTAAATTTTGTTTTCTTATAAATACTCAAATATTTTTTCTCTCATATTTTCTTGCTGATGAGAGCCAGCGTTTCCTTCCACCTCTTTTCTTACTGATCTTGCTTAAATACCCAAGTTTATTCCTTATCATTGTACATTAGCTCTAACAGTGAAAGGTTTTATAATATCCCCATCAGTATGTTTAGAGAATACTTTTCTCCCCAGCTTCCATCCATATGGTCCTCATTTTATACATTCAGCACAATGACTTTGAATGCTCATTCTACCAACACTCAATATGAAGCAATCTAGCACACACATAAATATTTGATATCTCATTTTGTTTTATTTTGTTTCCTTACACATTTTTTTTTTCTGGGATAAGATGAAATTTTTGTTGGTTTCATTTTGCTCTAAAACTGGAAATACTGAGAATTTGATTTTTTTTTTTATTTTAACATTTTTTTTTAACATTTGTGTTGCATCCCTTGAGAACTCTTTAGTTTCATTCTGTAGTTTTTAATTGGATGGTTAATTTTCATTATGTTTATTTTTTAGGAAGTTTTGTATAATCTAGACATTACATTTTTGTCAGTCATGATCCTCTAAAAGTCTTTTTTCTCCACTCTCCAGGATGTCTTTTTACTCTACAAATGGTGTTTCTTGGTATAAAGAACTGTTTTCATTTCATGAGGGCCCATTAAGTATTTTTTGGCCCTAAAACATGTTCCATCGAGTTGTTGTTCAGAAAATAACTTCTTGTGCCAATCAGTTTTATTATATTACTCTATATATTAGAGTTTCATATATTATGATAACATTCTTGGTGCAATTGAACTTGTGCTCAGTGTGGGATTTGAGAGGAGAAATCAATTCCTCTTTTTTAAATATATCTATCCTATTTGACCAGTATCAATTATTAAATATCCAGTATTTTTTCCAATGATCAATGTTGACCTTTTTGACAAAAAATAAAGTCATTTTAGGTACATGTCCTTATATCGGTTCTCAGTTATATTTCATAAAAAAATGAGTCATTTTTGCCAGTACTATGCTTATTTTTATTACTATAACTCTTTTATAATTTGAAATTGTGGATGCAGATACTGCCAACACAACTTTTGTTGGTGTTGTTTGTTATTTGCTTAATTTTATAGTTCAGGGTTGGTTGAATTTTCTGATCCTTTTATAGTTCCACATTACAATTAATATTTTTCTAATTTCTTTGAAGAACTTCATTGCAGTTTTGATGGATACTGCACTGATTTTTCTTCAAAGAAGACATAAAACTGTTATGTAATAAAACTGACTCTTAATAACTTCTTATACCCAGAGATTAATGAATCTCTTAACCTTCATTAGGATATTTTCTTTGCAGCACATGAGAATAAAAACAGAATCCTACTCAGATATAATGAGACTGCAGAAGATCAGCCCAAATAAAACAAATATGCCGTACCGCTTTCTTCCGAGGATGGGATTGTTTCGGTTGTGGAAGTTGATAAATGAGTTTAAGGTCCAGGAGTACTGGATGACTACAAGAATACAGTGTTTTCTAGATACATCAGTGCAGCTGCGCATTTAGAATCAAAGAGGTAAAGTAGAAACATAAACTAGACTATATTCCAGCATAGAAAGTGAAGCTATTATCAGGTGATAGATGCTAGAAAAGGGCAAATCTGTTTTCTTTAAGAATATGTACGTTGGTTAAGTTCCATGCTCATCAATGAAGAAAACACAATCACACATATTTAATTAGCACGAATTAGATTTGATGGGGTTTTATAAAAATCTCAAAATAGGACACAAACTTTATTGGGTAGGAAAGGAAGGACAAGTGGTTGTAGATAGAGTTGTGAGTGTAAAACTATCAAAATATGTTGAATAATCTCAAAAAATAAAAAAATAATTGACTTTAAAATAAAAACAAGCCGGGCGGTGGTGGCACACGCCTTTAATCCCAGCTCTTGGGAGGCAGAGGCAGGCAGATTTCTGAGTTCGAGGCCAGCCTGGTCTACAGAGTGAGTTCCAGGACAGCCAGGGCTACACAGAGAAACCCTGTCTAGAAAAAAACAAAAATAAATAAAGAAAGAAAGAAAGAAAGAAAGAAAGAAAGAAAGAAAAATAGCTCTATTTATTTTACCTTTAGAGATTGAATGTAATCTTTTTATACATCTTACAAAATTATTCTGTATAGATATAGACATTGGCACAAGAAAAGTAATGTATAAGGAAAAGATAGAATTCAATACCATTATTGCTCAATGGGTATATTTAATATGACAATGATAAATATATGTATATAAAAGAGACTCTTGTAAATTTTTCTTCTTAAATCAAGAAGTACCTTAACAAGAACCTCCACATAAAACCAGACATGATGAATTTAATAAAAGAAAAAGTGTGAAAGAACCTTGAACACATTGGAAGAGGAAACATTTTTCCTGAACAGAACACCAAAGGCATATTATGCTTTATGAACAACAATTGACAAATGGGAACTCAAAATATTGAAAAGCTTCTGTAAGGCAAAGGACACTGTCAATAGAACAAAATGTCAACCCACGGATTGGGAAAGATCATTACCAACCCTACATCCAATAGAGGGCTAACATTCAAAATACACAAAGAACTCAAGAAGTTAGACTCCAGAGAACCAAATAACCCTATTAAAATGGAGTACAGGGCTAAACAGAATTCTCAACTGAGGAATCTTCAATGGCTGAGGAGCACTTAAAGATATGTTCAACATCCTTAGTCATCAGGGTAATGCAAATCAAAATGACCCTAAGATTCCACTGTACACCAGTCAGAATGGCTAAGATGAAAAACTCAGGTGTCAGCAGATGTTAGGGAGGATGTGGAGAAAAAGGTACACTCTTCCATTGCTGGTGGGATTGCAAGCTGTTAAACCAATTTGGAAGTCAGTCTGGTGGTTCCTGAGAAAATTAAAAATAGTTCTACCTGAGGACCCACCTATGTCACACCTAGGCATATACCCAAAAAATTTTCCAACATATAACAAGGACACATACTCCATTGTGTTTATTGGAGCATTATATATATTATCCAGAAGCTGGAAAGGACCCAGATGAGCTCCGACAGAGAAACTGATAAAGAAAATGTGGTACATTTACACAATGGAGTACTGCTCAGCTATTAAAAACAATGAATTCATGAAATTCACAGGCAAATGGATGGAACAAGAAAAAAATCCTGAGTGAGGCAACCCAATCACAAAAGAACACACATGGTGTGTTCTTACTAATAAGTGGATATTAGGTAAAAAGCTTGGAATACGCACGATACAATCCACAGACTATATGAGACCGAAGAAGGAAGACCAAAGTGTGGATGATTCAGTCCTACTCAGAAGGGGAAAGAAAATAATTATGGGAGGTAGAGAAAGGAAGGGATCTTGGAGGTTGACAGGAGGTGGAGGGACAAAGGGGAACAAGATCAGGCGTGGGAGGAGACAGGCGAGAAGTACAGAGGATCAGAAAATTCAACAGAGGTGTGTAGCAGATGGAGATAGGGTACAGGGTGTAGCTAGTAGAAAGTTCCAGATGCCAGGGACTCAAGAGGTTTCTAGCACCCAACAGGGAGGTTGTTAGCAGAAGTACTCAACAAAAGGAAAAGAGAACCTGTAATGACTATATCCCTTGGGTGGGCACACCCCAGTTTTAGGGATGGGACCATCCACTCATCTCAAAAATATTAATCCAGAATCCCTCCTGTCAAAAGGAAATGCAGGGACAAAGAGTGGACAAAGACTGAAGGGAATGCCATCCAGAGACTACCCCACCTAGAGACCCATCATGAATGCACACACCAAACCCAGACGCTATTATTGATTCCAAGAAGCATTACCGACAGGAGCCTGGTACACTTGTCCCCTGGGAGTATTTGCCAGAGCCTGACAAATAGAGATGTGGATAGATGCAACCAACTATCGGACTGAGCACTGAGACCCCAATGGAAAAGTTAGGGCAAGGACTGAAGGAATTGAAGAGGTTTGCATCCTTGCAGGAAAAACAATATCAACAAATCTGATGCTCCAGAGCTCCCAAAGACTAAACCACCAACCAAAGAGTTCATATGGTGAGACCCATGGCTCCAGCTGGATATGTAGCAAATGGGTGATCAGGTGGGGGAGCACCCTCTTAAAGGCAGGAGGAAGGGGGAGGGGATGGGGGTTATAGAGGGGAAGCTGGGAAGCGGAATAACACTTGAAATATTAAATAACCAATTGAAAAAAGTACCTTCTCTCACTAAAGCTTATTACCTCACCTCTTTCATCTTTCTTGATTTCTGAAGGACCTAAAACCCTGTTGCCAGTTGGATGGAGAGCAGAAAGCAGTGACAAAATTAGTCACAGAAAGCCTGAAGTTTCTAGTTATGCTGTCTGAACAAATTTATTCTAGGGGAATGTTTCTTTAGCCAATGATTGGGAAAGACAGAATTGGAGAACAGATATATTTTGTCTATTATTGAAATGAAATTCACAGACTACAGTCTGTTTTATGGAAATAAAAATATATGTACAATTGTAACCATTTAGACAACCTGTCATTGAAGAAACATACTTTATTCAATATGTAGAAATGTTTAAAAATATGAAAGAAATGAAGTTACTATAATATCATCTGCATATTTACATTCATTTTTATACAGAGAGAACTTTCAAACCACAATAATGAGTTTCCCTAAAACTGTATCATACTAAATTATGATAAAAATTGAAATGCAAATGACAATATCATATTAAATTATATTCAAAAGCAAGATAGAAATGATAATTTTTAACATTGCCTGGGCTCTTTACTCCTAGAAAAACACAAATATTAAGATGTACAGTACCTGAAAAATAAAATCATGAATACATTAAGTAAAATCCCATGAATATGCATATGTATGTTCATTCTCATAGTTTCCTATATACATGTATACATGTACACATGGATAATCTTCAGCCTTATAAAAAGAGTGTCTGTGTCTTCTCATACCCTTGTCAGACTTGTAACAATTTTGCTAATGGAAATTAGATTGAAAGAGTAGGAAATCTGTCACATAATTTTATTTTTATGATATATCTTAAAAGAAAACTATCTATAGAGTTACAGAACATAGCAGATCTAACTATATATTTGTTATTCAGAAGGAGGAGAGTAGGAAATAAATAACCAAAGATCTGAGAATAGTAAGGGTAAAAATAGAATCTTGGAATCTAATGTACCACATATGGGCAAGAGTTGATAAAATTGTATTCTGTCAGAATAATTTAAAGGATTTAGTTTATTATATCACCTAAAGTAACTATGTGACAAGGAGGATGTGTTCATTTTTTGTATTGAAGTTCCTGTTGTACCATCTATAAGGAATTGATAACATCATACCATAAAACTGAAATATCTGTAGCCTCTAATTAACCTAAATTAAACATCCACTAACTTGACTAAATATAAATGAAACTTTTTTCTTTCTTGAGAGATATGTGTATTACTGTGTGTGTGTGTGTGTGTGTATGAGCATGCATATGTGTGTGTATGTGTGTATATAGATAGTATAAAACTATACAAACATTTTTTTCCTTGTCTGTTTCTTTAATGTGGATGAATTGTGAACAATTTTGTCAAGTTCCCACTAGTTACTACTATCATGGAGGACTCTGCCATACACCTTGAACATGTATCAAAAAAATTAATAATTTCTTTTATTAATTAAATATCATAGACATATATATATGTTTGTGTGTGTATGATATTTAATTAATTTGAAAGAAAGTATAATACATGGAAAATATGTTTGAATATATTTATGTTTGGGAGTGTAAGTCATGGAAAGTGAAAAAGAAGCCCAGGAGAAAACATATTTGGAATGAGATATCTGATGGTGCTAGAATACATGCAACCCGAAAGCAGACGGCAACTGCTAGGAGACAAGGCCTACTCTTGTGCTTGAATTAAGAACAACAGTTGCCCTCTGGTGCAAGAAGAAACACTTGCTGAATACAAATCATCTGTCAGGAGCTCTATCCTGTAAGTTCCATATTAATTGAAGGGAAGAAAACCTAAGTGGATGTCCATGTTAATCAAAGCAGATTCTTAGGAAGTGCTCCTAATGACTAGCAAGCAGAAATAGACACAGATGTGCTTAGACAGGGATGATAGGAACAAACTCATTTCTTTTTGAGAACACAACAGTGATATGATGTGATGTCCAGTGGTACAGGTTTGAAAGGTTTGAGAATTACATGACTGAAGATGTCCTGGATTTCTGGTCTGAAACCATGAAGTTTGTAGAGAGAGGCAGAGGTAAGGCAATGTGTGACAGAATAAGATATTGCTAGGAGGATACAGAACCCCACAGTATGAATATATAAAAGTGGAGTTAAGGGAGATCCAAGGGTATTGGAGATGCCAAGACCAGAAAACCCTTGCTGAGGACACATTTGAAGTATGATATAGAACTGGTTCAGGATAAAAATTTATGATTCAGGGGGTGGAGCTGGAGGAGTGAGGCTAGTGTTTCCTTTTGGAAACAGTTGACTGCATTTAAAGTCCCAAATGATATTTAAGAAGCTATAGGATATCAATAAGAAGCTTATACCATTGAAAACCTTAAATTTGAAATCCAAGTGAATTTTGTACCATTTAAGAAATTATAACTTCATCTTGATACTAAATTATACAGATTTCTACCAATAGGTTATGGCTATGCCATAAATCCTAGCTAATCTTCCCTGTTCCAACAAAACCACTACTTTTTCCCAGAGAGACAGCCTAATATTAACCACCTTAGTCTCCAAGCCGAGGGAACAGGGGCGCTGACTCTTCTTTAACTTCTTCAAGCTGATTATGGGCGTTGAGATATTAGAAGAGGGGTGGAGGGGAAGAGTAAATTGATAAGCTTCTGACGCTGTGTCTTCACTGCACCCAGATGGAAATCCCAGACACCGGAGGTTTGAATAGGTCTGCTCATTTTGCTTGATGAGTAGATACACCAAGGCTGTGTATTCTGCAATATACAATTCTCTGGACAAGTTTTAGTATCAAGAAAAAAAAATTATTTTTTTCTAGAGGGCTGACTTTTTTTTTTTAAAGATGTTGATTAGAGACCTGTCTGCTCCTGACAGCTTCTTGTCTTGGATTCTAAGAAGAAATTGAGCATCCTTGGAGTTACTCCAGTTGTGGTGAGATAGCCACTAGGCAAGAATTGCCTCTCTCCATCTACAGACAAATTACTTTCCAGAAAAGAACACACTTGCAGAATAGTCGACTGATTATATATGTCTAGACAGAGTAACCAGCCCTTAATAATTCTGCAGCACTAAGGTCTGTCAGATGAATTTGGGCCAGAAGGCTGAAGATTTGATGCTCCAATGTTCGGTAGTATAGGGGCTGTCCAGGTGTTCAGCGGTCTCTATAAATTGGCTAAGTTTTAGAAGCTATGCTTAGTGCTTCCCATAACTTCAGTTAATCTAGTCATTCTGGATTTCTGACGGCGTTGAAGACCTATAGACTCATAGCCAATCCAGGCTATTTACCTTGAGAAAAAAGATCTGAGTGGATGGTTTTCAGCTGACATTCATTCTAAAGCCAAGGAAAAGCCAGTTTCAAAATTAAGTGTTTTAGTCAAGAGAGACGACAGAGATTCTGGTTAGTCAAAGAGAGGAGGGACTGGGTATTAAGACTATCTTGTACCTCACTGGTACAAACAAGAATAATTATGCTCTAATTGTATTCTGTGAGAAAAGTTTTATTTTAACAGGAAGTGTAATATGTAGGAGGGGGGAAGGAGCGCCGAGAGGAAAAGATGGAGTAAGGAGAGGAGAAGATGAAGTTGATGAGAAGCTAGGTAATGAGAGAGAGAAAGAGAGAGAAAGAGAGAGGGGGCATGGAGGCAGAAGTTCACATGTCTCCACCAGTCAAAGATAGTTTACATAGCTAGGTTGAATAGTAGGTTACACTTCTGATTGAGCATTACCATACTTATAAAATCTTTGATTAACATTTTAAAAAATGTATAAAAGCAAAATGGAAAAGGGGGCACGGGATAGGGGTTTTCTAGGGAGGGGAAATGGGGAAAGGGGTTGGTATCTGAAATGTAAATAAAATATCCAATAAAAAAAAAAAGAAGCTACAGGATTTGGTATTTTCTTTGCTAGATTTAATTTTGCTTTGCTTCCATCATTCATTGCTTTGCTATGATCATTCCCTTCTGAAATTAGTATATATATTTTGTGCCTTTATATATTAGCAATATTAATTATTTTGTAAATTTATTTATTAATATATTTATTTACTTACTTATTATAAATGAGTTTACAGATTGCCCTGAGTCAGATTAGACATGGACTTCTGACCTTTAAATTGCTATAGTTGTTAAAAATTTTAAGAAATAGAAAAGTTATGGTTATAGTTTCAAAGTGATATGTTTGGATGTCCAGTTGATGCGGGATAGAACCATTGGTGTGTCAATTTGACTAGTTTTGGAATCACCCATGAAGCACACATGGGAGGAGTTATTTAGCTTCTGGGAATGCCTGTGAGAGATTATGTTAAAGAGGAAATATCCACACTAACAGTCTCATTAAATTTGAGACACTGTGAAAAACGAGAAAGCTAGAGAACACAAGCATTTGTCACGTCTGCTCCCTAACTGTTGAGGCAGTGTTATTCAAACACCTGCTGCCTTGATTTTCTGTCATTTTGCACTCTTCCCTGGAAATATGAGCCAGCATGAACATTTTCATCCATAATTTGTTTGTTTGTTTGTTTGCTTTTGTTTTCTTTCCAGAATATTTTCATCATGAAATGTAATCACAGTGGAAAGTTGGTTGCAAATATGAAAACAGTATTCGTTCACTGTAGATCTTGGAGCAGGAAATTGTCACAAAATTCAACAAATAAAAGCTTTTAAATACACAATTAAGGCTTTGTTATATAAAAGAATAAGTTGATTGAAATAAATTGAGCATAGTCACTAAAAGCAAAATGTATCACTGTAGTGTCTCCCCAGAGATTACTTAATCATTATATTATCTGTTAGAGATGGGGGCACTTCTGATGCCCTTGAGTCTTGTGGTCATCTTTTAGCTTTGTGAATCTCATTTCAACACAGGAAGGGCTATTTCAGCGCATATGAGACAGCCACAAAAGACTAAATCAGTTTTATTCATAGTACTAGCAAATTCTACACAGATGCAACTGACATTTGCCAAGTCATATTGTGTACTCCATAAGTTTAAAAACTCTATATATGTGATGGTCTTTTAAATTGGAGTGTATAAGTGATATACTGATAATATGTCTTTTGAATGTCTGAGTTTTTACATTTAGAAGTGATAACTGAGTTTTTATATCATTTTCCCTCATTCATATCAGACAAAGCAGACTTTATTTAGCCTAGTGCTAATAACTTTGAGCTCTAATTTCTGCCTAGCATGTTTTCCAAGAGTTATGAAAACTGGGACTACAGCAAAGTGGCAGAAAACTTGAAAGTTGTGGAGTTCATTCTTTGCTCTTTCTTCCAGGCAACCATGAACTGAACAATACTGTACTATACTACACTCTATTACTGTAGGTCCAAAATCAGTAGTGTCATGTGACCACGGACTGAAACATCTATAAGTGGCAACATAAACTTTCACAATTAATAAATTGATGACCTTCCGTGATGTGTGATGGTTATAACAGCAGAAGACTGACACAACGTATTATATTTGACTTCCCTAAATTAAAATTTATATTTTTATTTCTCAAATTGCCTTCCAAAAAAATGAAATTTACTATGTGTCAATAGAACTTTGGAATTGAATATGAACTGAATTTAATTGAATATGAACTGAATATTAGCTGAATTTAAAAAGAAAATTAGATGTCACTACTAAAATATGTAGTGTACAGTTTATTTAATTTTTAATCCTGAAAATATCTAGATAGTTGCCTTCTACTAATAGAACCATGTATGAACAAAACTGTCTGAATATTAGGTAAAGAATGGTTCACTGTGAGTAAATGCTGAACTATTAAGAGTGGGTTTGCAATTGGTACACACTAGATAATGAGTAATACAGATCAGAAATGATCACTATCAGCACTCCTTGTTTTCAGTAGATGACAACCAGTTGGCAAAACTAAGTGCTGATGAACCTGAAATCATTTATCACATTGACTTGGAAATGACCTCAGATCCTTTTGTGCTAATGCTTCAAGCCTGTAGTTTTGCAATTTTTTTTTAAATCAATTAATGTAACCATGAAAACTGTGGTTGAAGTATTTTTGAATTATTAAATTGATTTTTGCTTATTCTGCTTGATACATTTGTGGCTTAGTAGAAAGGCAGAGGTTATTATAGGAAGGACTTTTGGATCTATTCACTCTGATGGCTTCAGTAATCGTTTTGCACTCAATATCAATTAATCTCACTTTGCTATCGATGTCAGTTTTACTGTTACTTTAAACATATTTTAAACTGTACAGAAATCATTATCATGTAGAGAAATACTAAGGCTTCCAGTAAATGTTATACCACACAAAATGTTTTGAATTGATTTTTTCGTTCATCTTAATTTAAAAATTCTCATATAGTAAACAAAAATCCCTCTTTAATAGATGTTTCTATGCTCAGAATTTTGGTTATAAATATATTTAGTTTTTGAAAAAATAGTAATATAATATTCTCTTTATATTTTATGCTAAAGAAAAAACATAATTTCAAAATATAGTTTTAAAAAAATTAGGACTGCAAATTTTGAAATTGATTTTTGACATTTTTTAAAAAGAAATGCTTTGTGTGGTTATCATGGAGAGATTTCCAATTGCTGAATCTGAAGATCATTTTGGTATAATAGAAGATTACAATTCATTCTTCAGAACTGTTAGTAACAAAGAGGCTAAATTTAGGATAAAGTAAATTCTCTTCCTTCCCTTCCGGCTTGTTTAAAACCGAGCCTGATCTTGGAACTCAGTCTGGCTTTAAACTTGCCCTCTTCCTGCTTCTATCAGCAATGTAATGGTATCATATACTTCTCCATTTAAAATATGTATGCATGTATATTAGTAAATATAAAGTATGTATGTATGTAAGTATGTACTTGTGTATATATGTATATATTTACCTAGAGATCTTCACATGTAACCCAGTGTGCAGAGAGCAGAGAACAACACACAAGAAAGAGTTCTCTGATTACCATGCAAATTCTACGGATTAAGATCAGGAATACAGGCTTACTATCCAGTATTTTTACTCTCTAAGGTATGTTACAGTCCCAGAGATTTTGTTATTGCTTTTATTTTTTTAACAGTAATTTTTATTTAAAAATTTTAGTTTGCAAACTTACTGCCAGGATAATACTTTTGTCTTTGGAGATTGTTTCTCTCTCACAGATGGCTCTCTGTTATTAACAACTCATTCTAGGAGTGCATTTTCAGAATTTACAAACTAACATCAACCTGTTAATTGCAGCTAAATAGAATTTACCTGATGAATATTGATTTTTTTGTTCCAGAATCTCCTTTTGCAGGTAACATTATATTTATCTTCTCAACAACACTACGCTGTTTCATGAAACTTCTCTTGCCCTTTCCCCTTAATATGACCCTAACATTCTGAAATTCCTTTGTACTATTTTGCAGACTGCCTTCCAGGTAAGGTTTTATCTTGTACTTTATTTGTTAATAGATTGTGTTTATAGATTTGGGGATAAAGCGCCTCTTCCTAAGAAGCCATATTGAGATATGTAGTATGTCTATGATTTTAATTATTGATGTTTCACTTCAACAAATGTCTGAAGTTTGTTTAAAGGTTGTCTCCATTATAATGTTACTATTTTGGTTCTTTGCTGTAAGAACTAATGTTGAACAGCATTATATTTATAGTCTTTTAGTTTCAACTGTGGAAACCTGGTTCCTATAACCTTTTATGCCTTTGTTTATTTTTTCATTCTCCCCATAAACCTTCATAGATTTTTCCCATTAAAGTAGAATTTTTATGAGATTTTTCTAAGTCTTTACTCATAATCTCATTAATTTACAAACTAATTTACAAACTATTTCTCATACTGTGTAATTATGTTAAATTATTTTGTCAAAGTACATCTTGTTTCTTGTGATGACATGATTTATTTATTCTTACATTTAGATCAACTATCATTCAATATGTATGTCATAAACTTTTTCAAGCGTTGATAAATATACAGTGCTATGTGTCCTTCACCACATTATCACACTGTATTTTCTTCTGGAGAGATGGACACACACACACACACACACACACACACACACACACATACACACACACTGAAACAAACACACTCCTGCATATGTAAACACAAAAAACTTTACATATTCAACCTGCTTCTTCCTTTTAAATTTGTAGCATCCAGTGATCTCGCTTTCTTTCTGTCTCTCAAATTTTCCTTTTCTAGATTGATTTTTGAACCAATTCATTCAATTATGTAGAGATATATCCTGTTTTGTTTTAATCTACTATCATGTACTTAAGCTTCCTTCATCTTTGTTAATACAGAAATAAGTATTTCATTCTCATTTTAAAGATAAATATGCTGTATGTCAATGTCTCTATCCATTCACAAATCCAAAGGCCTCTTGTTTCCACCAGTGCTTGACTGCTATAAATAAAACAACAGAAATACATACATATATACCAATTTTTGCTTTGAGATAATTTTTGAAAGATCTTAATTTTCCTTAAGATCTTAGGAATAAAATTGTTGTATTGTTTGACAAATAAATGAATGGCAGTAAAATATATCAGTAGCAAACATTTTAATGTTTCTCTATGAAGATATTTTTTACGCTAAAAATAAACAATAAAGAAATTCTCATTTTGATGCCAAACATGGCAATGGGATTTTATATAGTTCAATTTGATAGTAGAATATTGAAAAGTGGCAATATAGACAAAAATATAAATGTTCAAATACACTTCAGTGATAACTTTACAGAACCATATTATAGTAAATGAAAACTTCTTCAAAAACAATTTGACCCTGAAATCTACCATAGGTAATAAAAATACTACATTAAAAATTAATTTTCCTTATATCCATCCTATTTGTGAGAAAAGCTCTGTGGTATAGAATGAAACATATTCCCAAAGTCCTGAAAATCTTTTTTTTTTTCTTCTGGAGAATCAGTTGTTCTCCATTATGTTACTATCTTGAAAGCTAGGGGGTATTTATGTGGAATACTTTTGAGGATGTTTCATGCAGACATTCTGAGGCTGTTCTGTGACTTTTGAAGGCATCATGCTATCTTCTTACCATTCAGGAACACTGTTGTGTATCACATGCAGCAAAATGTCAGGCAATCTAAACTTTCTTGTACACATGTAATTGCAGAAGAAATCATTCCGCGATTTTTTAAATCCACTTATATTACATCATCAAATACCCACATATTTCACAAAAATCAATTTAGTTATGATATTCATTCTATATGAAATAAGAATATTTTATGCATTAGTATATACATTTCAAATTGATATTATAAAATTGTTGTCTAAATCTTTGTATGAAAATCTTATAATGCCTAGAACCTGAAATGTATACGAGACTGAATTTATCTCGTATTACATTGCATTAATTATATTATGTTTTTCATTTTTACTCAATAAAATAGATATAAATTCCTTGAAAAGAGGATGAAATTATATAATACTGAAGTAAACTATGTTATTTGTTTTTTATAGCTAAAAGCTGAAAATGTGCTTTTCTATTTTCAAATAAAAGTGGCCTATTTGTCTAATCCTAAACTATACTCAGAAGCCAAATTTTGTATCTCAACTTCTCTTTGTTTTTAAACAACTATGATCTTAATATACTTCTAAATTTTATCTTAGGGTTTTAAATTTTCTGTGACTCCATAGTCAAATTTCTAATATTATATTTGCTTATTCAAAAATTGTGAAATGAGCGAAAAACAAATTTCTGTGATCCTTTCCACTTCCTTCTATTCTTTTTTTCTTTCAACATTTCAACTTGAATTCTTTAAGATACTCACAATTAGTTAGTGACAAATATGAACATTTTATTGAGTATTTGGTTCATTGGCTAATGATATAATTAAGAAATGAAACTTTTCACATTTTCTACTTTGAATATTAATGCAGAGAGAATAAATGCAACTACTGGTTTAGCATTGGTGTAAGCATATATGGATGAATATATATAATAGAAAATTGAAACAAAATATATGTTCACAATTATAATATACAATAGCATACCTAGAACCAGGTTAAAGACATATTAATGTAGTTGGGATATGTCTTCTGTCCCAGAGAGAAGATAAATATATTTATATTCAAAATAAAATTATGAGATTGGACACAAATATTAGTATAAAAAGTAGTCCTTCCTGAATAGTACAAGATAATTTAAGATCTTGGATACTTTTAATTTGATCATTGTCTAGTTTCTCACAACTTTACTTACACAAAGTTATACAACAGAGATGGAAGATACAAGACAGTTTTTATTTTTTGGTTCTAAATTATTTCTTTATAATCATGCCTCATTCTGGAGAATGGACTGTGTGAATTGTATTTCATGTATACACTGATATACAGTTCTACATGTTACTTCTTTTATAAGATGTGCTGTGTGCTCCATTTGCAACACATCTACACTTCTACTTCCCTCCTGCCATTTTCTTTGTCCAAGAAACTTTATTTTTTATTGTTTGAATGTCTATAAGAGACGTTTTAGTAGAAATTAATGTATTCACATAAAATAGCATTAACTGTAATTAGTATAACTTGTATACTTTATTATTATTTGGTAAACATAAAATATTGCTTTAATCTAAGTTAAAATTTTGCATTATCTTTCATTTTTTGCACTCATTTATAATCTCTCAATTTTATTACACTCCAGGCCTCAACTAATATGATTTCATTCTCTATAAAAATTAGCTGGATTGGAAATTAATGTGGGATTATACATTATTTATCTGATATTTTATGAAGCTTTTTAATGTTCCAACATATTATTTTGATGTCTTTAAATTGTTGAGTAATAGTCTCCCTCCTGGGCGTATACCCAGAATATGCTTCAACATATAACAAGGACATATGCTCTACTATATTCATAGCAGCCTTATTTATAATATCCAAAAGCTGGAAAGAACCCACATGTCCTTCAACAGAGGAATGGATGCAGAAAATGTGGTACATTTATACAATGGAGTATTACTCAGCTATTAAAAACAATGAATTCGGGAAATTCTTAGGCAAATGAATGGAACCAGAAAATATCCTGTGTGGGGTAACCCAATCACAAAAGAACACACATAGTATGCACTCACTGATAATTGGATATTAGCCCAAAAGCTCACAATACTCAAGATACAACTCAAAGACCACATGAGGCTCATGAAGAAGGAAGACCAAAGTGTGGGTGCTTTAGTCATTCTTAGAAGAAGTAACAAAATTCTCATGGGGGCAAATATGGAGACAAAGTGTGGGACAGAAACTGAAGGAGAGGTCATCTGGAGATTGTTCCACCTGGGTATCCATCCCATGTGCAGTCACCGAAGGCAGATTCTGATGTGGATGCCAGGAAGTGTATGCTGACAGAAGCCTGATATAGCATTCTCCTTGGATGTCTGCCAGAGTCTGACATATACAGAGGTGGATGCTCACAGCTAACCATGAACTGATCATGGGGTTCCCAATGGAGGAGTGAGAGAGAAGACTGAAGGAGCTGAAAGGATTTGTGGCCCCATGGAGAGAACAATAATACTAACCTACCAGAGCTCCCAAGGTCTAAACCACCAGCCTGGGAGCTCATAAGAAGAAACCCATGGTTCCAGCTGTATATGTAGAGGAGGATGGCCTTGTTGGGCATAGGTGGGTGAGGAAGTCCTTGGTCCAGTGAAGGCTGAATGCCCCAGTGTCGGGGAACTCGAGAGTTAGGAAGTGAAAATGGGCAGGTGTGTGGGGAAATATCCTCATTGGAGCAGGAGTTGGGAGGAATGGTATGGGGGTTCCATGGTGGGGGAAAATGGGGAGAGGGGATAACATCTGAAATGTGAATAAAATATCCAATAAAAAATAGTCTTTTATGTCAATGTTATCTTGGAGTGGATATGATTAGTATATATTTTTATCTGTTACAAGTATGTGGTTACTATTTAAACAATGCCATTATAAATTACTCACATACAGTTTGTTCATGCTAATGTAGGTTTCCACTTATCTTGGGTAGATTGATACATAAGACTTAAGTTTCTGGATAATTAAAATGTTGCTGAACCACTCTATATATTTACAAAATATTCTCTAAGCACCAATGTCATTCAAAACCTGCCTAAAAATTCATTTTATATATTTTCCCACACAAGGATTCTATATTATTGACAAAAATATGAAATTATGAACTTATTCTCACAAGCAATAATTTAGAATGTTACCATTTAAAGGAATATAGCCTTTACGGAGTTGATCAAGGTAAAATAAGATTACTATGGTAACATCTAAACAAATTTGTTATTGTTCTTATAGAAGAAAGCAGAATATGCACAGGGATAGCTCTGCAAGGAAATATGCTGTGAGTGTATTAAGACAAAATCCTGAACAGATCATACCTTCACGATGTCAGAAAAATAACTCTTATAACTTCATCAGTTCCATAGCTTTTAAAATTGCTAGGCATTTGTTTGGTTTTTTGTTTGTTTCTTTTTTGTTCATTTTTGTTTTCATCTTTGTTTCTGTTTTTGTTTTCTGACTTGTCTAGTCTCTACTAAATTCTGTTATATATGTTTAATGCAAATATTTTGGGTTTACAAAATATTTACATATTAAATAAAAATTTAAATATTAGAAACTACACAATTTTAGTGGTAACAAGTTATAATTATATTGGATTCTTCCAATAATAATTAATGGAAAATTTTTAATTAATCATTCTCAATACATTTCTTAGTTAAGTGTACATTGCAGCATTTGGCCATACTAAATATGATTTATTTGCTTGAAGAAAGATTTATTTATATTATCTGTTTTCCTGTTCTATAGCCTTCCTTTCTAAGGAAAGTTTATAATTTTAGTTTTTCTTAATTTTGATTTTTTATAGTTTGCTTTTTAAATAAAAGTTATGTCCAAATGTAATATCTATAGCAGGATATTCTACAATTAAAATTTATACTCAGGTGAGTCTATTAAAACTAATGAATTATTTTCAAAAATTAATATAGTTAACATATAAATAATTTCTAATAATTTATAATCCCTTCACTCACCAAAATGCATTCTTATAAATTAACTGTTGATGTCAGTTTTAATACTACTAATAACAAAATATTACAATTTTTATAAATATAAACACTTGCTATATTTTGGGCATATGATTATTTTTATTCGACATTATTTATTTTGAGGTGTATAATTACAACTACCAAGTATATTTTAATTGCAGCATAATATTCTATATTCTACTTTGTTTATTGTTATCTGTTTATATCATATGCACATTTACATGATGACATATTTGTTTTCAAGAAAACAGACAATAAAAGGCAATAGAAAAATAAAAGTAGAAAATAAACATATTTTTTATTCAGTGTATTTGTTGACTGTTGTGTTGCAAAAATGACTAACTGTATTGGGTTGGCAAAATTTCTAAGTACTTAGATTATTAAAGCTTATAGAAGCTGTCTACCACTGCAGACTAGATTACAAAGTACCTGAAGATATCATGTAATCTTTTAAGGGACAGAGGCAACTGCTGATCACATTCATCACTGATGTCTGGGAAATAACTTAAATAATGACTAGCATGGGTAATATTCTTCATGATTCAATAGTGGCTCACATACCATGGCAGTAAACAACAATTCTCTATTTAGACTCTGGTCCTAAGCAAAAATAGTGAAATCATGACTGCTACAGAAAGTAGAGCCAACTATAAAGTTCTACTGAGTTCAGAAAAATTTGGAGAACTTTGTACTGCTTTCTTCCAAAGCAGCAGAGTTTCTGACATCTTTCTCATTCTCTATCATCTTATGATTACAAAGTGGTATGGATATGAACACTCATGTAAGAAATCACTTCCTTGTAATAGACAGAGATCTTTACACACACACACACACACACACACACACACACACACACACGTGTGTGTATCATATCACATATATCATATATGTATATATCAGACCGAAGTACAGGCAGTCAATGACTTTGAGGTCCTCAACCCATGCTGATACATCTATAACAATAAATTCTACATCAAAAATTCAGGGTTCATATTAGAAGAGGTCAAAGGCTACAATTTCACAACAAAAAGGAAATCTGCTATGAGATATTTGTCTCCTAAAATTGTCAGGAAAATACGTTTATGAAGTCTCATCAAGAGAGCTGCCTAAACAAGGTATGAACAAGAAAAACACCAGAAGTCTCACTAACAGAGAAAGATCTCACAGGAATTCATATTAGATAACTACTGGCAACTAAGAAATATGTCAGATGGGAGATTTAGTCTTCCCCATGAAAGAGTGCTCTCTCTCTCTCTCTCTCTCTCTCTCTCTCTCTCTCTCTCTCTCTCCCCCCACCCACGTGTGTGCGTGTGCGTGTGCGTGTGCGTGTGCATGTGTGTGTGTGTGTGTGTTGGTTGGCTGATTACCTATAAGTCTGATCCTCTACTTTGTGAGTACCTTGTTCCCTTGAAGTCAGAAATGTTGGATCCCCTGGAGTAACAAATGGTTATGAGCTGGGAATTGAATCTACAACCTCTAGAAGAAGATCCAGTTCCCTTTAACACTGTGATTTTTTTTCTATTGCCCAATAAAAAGCTCATAATACTGGAATGAGATATCCAAAGTAGGTATTACATAAGTGAAGTCAAAATGAAATTGAAAGTAGAAACTTCTGATGATCTTAAAAAATAAAACCAAAACAATAGTCCCAAATTATTTTCTTGCCATTTTCAATTTTGAGAGTCCACTCCTACTGTTGTCTCCTATTTACCTCCATTTTCTTTCTCTTTCTTTCCTCCTTTCTTTCTTTCTTTCCTTCTTTCTTTCTTTCTTTCCTTCTTTCTTTCTTTCTTTCTTTCTTTTCTTCTCCTTTTCTTTCTTTTTTGTTTATCAAAACAGGTCTTTTCTTTGTAGCTGTAGTTATAGGGAAACTCAATACATGTGTGTAGTTATAGTGGACTCAGGTTAAATTGTCTGGCATAACATAATCATATCAATACTCTACATAGAATAGTCCTAAAAAAGTTTTTTTTTAATCTGTGTAACCATTAAACATAAATCAAAAACCTCAAAAAAATTTAAATTATTTTGTTTATTTACATTCCAAATGTGTCCCATTTCCTAGTCCCTCTTCTCAGAGTTCTTCATCCTATCCCCTTCCCATCTGCCTCTGAGACGGTGCATTCTGGATTACCTACCCACCCCCTTCATCCTCCCCCTTCATCTTACACAGCATCCCTCCTCTCATTCCCCTTCCTGAGGCATCAAGTCTCTACAGAATCCTGTAGATACTCATCATCTCCCAGTAAGAACAGACCAGGAAGTCCTTTGCTACATATGTGCCAGGAACCATAAACAAGCCCATGTATGCTCTTTGCTTGTTGGCTTAGTCTCTTAAAGCTCCTAGATATCCTGGTTAGTTGATAATATTGGTCTTCCTATAAAGTTGTTACCCCCTTCAGCTCTTTCAATCTCTCTCATTCTTTTCATACAAATGTAATATCTTCCAAGTCATGTTTCCATCAACTCCTCTAACAAGGTTCCTCTCAAATTTTCAGGAGATAGTGGCCTGATACTCTTCAAATTTGATCTAAGCAATTTCACTCACGTTGAAATTGTTTATGTAATGTTTACAGAGATTTTGTAATATTATTAAGCTTGTGGCTTCACAGATATTATAGACCAATTGTGTATTAAATATTTGTGAATTATTATCAAGTGTACATATTTTTAAGTAATAGAAAAACTATTATCCATTTTATAAAAAAGAACTTTGTTGTCACAATGTACTTATCATTTTTCTTTACCAATAAGATATCATAAATTAAAATTAGTAAAATGTGGGAATAATCATTTACAGTAGACAAGGACTAGTGAATTGATTTCACTAGAGCTATTTAAGACATAGTCTTTGGTCATTATGAGCTTCTTTTATTTTACTTTTATTAATATTAAGAACTGAATATTACTTCTAAAAAAAATCACCTGTGATATTTTTGTCTCAATTTCAAGCATGCAGTATATCAATATTCCTTATCTAAAAAGTCTCTAGACATTCAGTTGCTCTCGGAAACTTTACTAAGGAATTCAAACTGAGGAATAATGGCTAAAGTCAATGATATTTGTGGATATGTAATTTTATACAATACTGGCAAAAATATACCTATACTTTAATATCAGTAAATGTTGTAAATTATGAGTTATTGTCTTAACTGAATTCTCAAACATGTTTATCACTGTTTTTCTCTAAATTTAAATTAAAATCAATTTAGACAAAAACTACTCACATGTCCACTGTGTGTTGTACTTACCAAATGTCATTATTATTAGAGCTGGGCTATGACCCCAAGGATTCCATTCAAAGGATAATCTTTGTGATTCTCAAATTCTGAATCACTGACAATTTATTAAGTCTTAAATTCGAGAATCGTTAACAGTGGCTGAACTTTTTAAATTAATAAGATTCACTTAAACCTAAATGTGAAAAAAATCACCTTGATATAAAGCTGGCTGTGAAAGACAACTAAGCATCACAGAACAATTAACTACTCGTTTTAAGCATAAGGTGCACATATAGTTTGAACTCTGGTATCTTAGTGTGGGAGTTTTAGTTCATTAATCCATCACAATGACTACACAAATATGTTTCTGAAATGCTTTGGGGAGATGCATTCCATAACAAATATTATAATGATTTGCTGTCAAGCACAGGGATTACTTCCTCCATCTTAGTTACAAAGACATGCTGTATTACCGCACATGAGGTTCTTCACAGCATTTGGTCATCTGAAATAAACATGAGGATAACTCTAATAAATATGATTTGTTTTCTTTTCTAAAGAGAATGTATATTATAAAGCAGCATGCTATAGCATGTTGGAGAGGAAGCATGGTTTTCATTTCCAGTAAGAACACAATAATGTAATTTGTCTATAATATTTATGCTAACTTTTACAGAAAATATAGGTTTTTTTTTTTCCTATCAACAGCAGGTCATAAAAATAGAAATGGATTATCAATGTATCTAATGTATCTGGGAATTGTTACTGTGGAAACATTGTTTCTCAGGGTCTGAGTTCCTTGGTTTTCTGTGTCTATGGCAAGATAGATAGATAGATAGATAGATAGATAGATAGATAGATAGATAGATCTTCTTAAAGAATCATTTTTAAGAAATGTATTTTTTGCTAAAAATGGTTTTAGTTGTTTTTAGTCAGATATCCTATATTTGTTCTTTTTCTTCTGAATTATCTATATGTAGATTCAAATGTTTTTAACAAAATAAAAGAAATTCTTAAAACAAGTATAAACTAGAAGATATTTTTAAAATGCTAACAAATGCATCTGTCCCTCTTTATTTCAATATATGTTCCTATATGTATATAACTGGTATATAACTTTGAAAGAAAAATTTTATATTTTAAAGATATCAGCAAGTAACTTTAGGCAGCATAGAAGAATGGATAAATGCAGGTTTCTTTTTTTTAATTATTATTTTGCCTATATTCTACATCTGTGATTTGCTTGTATACAGAAAGACCTCTCTTTTTAGATACTGTTTGTTGAATGAAGAGAGCTTCATGTTTGATGAGAAGGCTCAGAGAGTAGCATATCAGGCCATAGAAGGGTATCCTGGTTCTTGGGTTGTGGGTTAGGCCACACCCCCAGAAACCAGGCTCCTGACAAGAGGTCTAATCTTCATTCAACCTACACCCTTCAGTCACATAGGACGCAGGTGGAGGGCTTGATAAACAGGCCTCAGGCCCTAGAGAGATTTACATACTAATGAGGTACCTGAAGGCCAGAGGGGGAGCCAAATAAGCATTCCTCCGCATCCCTCCCCACTCTTTCCCTCCCTATTTAACTCAGGTCTGCCCTGGGTTTGGGGGGGTTGTGCATCCAGATCCATCCTCCATCTGTCATGCCAATAAACCTGTTGTGGAGAGGCCTTTAGTTGGGGGGGTGGGTGTCTAACCTCCAACATGGAGGAACTCTGCATTCTCCAGCCACAATTACCTACAGTAGCAGAATCAATGACTTCTAATAGCTAATAGTTTAGATTAGATTAGACAATTATGAGGCTATATCTGATTATAACCAGAAAGTGACACATATTATATTTCTGTCTATCTGGATGTTATTATGCAGCATTATATGAATGATGTTATCATGTGGATTAATAGATGTAATTTATCTTGACCTTTTTTTTTCAAATTTACTATTAATTTCTAAAAAAATGTTCATTCTTTGCAGAAAATTTGTTGTGTTAGTTTTGAATATTTTTTAGAAATTTTGGTGTTAATTTTACTTTTCTAAGATGAATTTGGATAACTATCTGACAGCAACATATGACTCCAGGATTTAGTTGAAATTTTAGATTCAATTTTTGGATTAAAATATTGGTATGGTGTCAAGATGGCTCTTTAGGAGAAAGGCACCTGTTTCCTACGACTAACATATTCAAAACAAATAAATGACCCCTAAAACAAGTTTCTTTCTATACATGTATGCCACATATACTCACGATAATTAAGCAAAATGTAATAAATATAAAAATTAATTATTGTTAAAACACTATTCTTCAAAGTAAGAAAATAAATGTTTTATCTAAGTAAAATTTGTTTTTTTAAGCTCAAACAAAAAGAAAAATTTGAAAGTTATTCTGTGGTCTAAAACTACTCAAAAATGCTAAAAAATTTACTCCACTAGACATTATTAGGTTTATAAAATGAATGACTACCACTTTACTGAAAGAATATATGTATGCTGATTATTACCAGAAAAAAAAAGCCACAATCTAAATATTAATTGCTACATACAGAGACAGTTTAAAATAACATCTTTAAAATGAAATGTTAGGCAAAATGCTTCCTATATACTTTTTTATCTTCTTTTATTAAAAATATATCCTTTTAAGAGATTTATTCTTCTACCCATATCAGTTTCTCTTCATCTTTTCCATTTCAAATCCACTCCTGTTGTATTTCTCCATAGAAAGGACCATCCTTCTAAGAGAATAGGACAACATAATTAAATAAATATAGTAAGGTAAAGCACAAACTGTCATGATAAATTTGGGTAAGACAAACAAATATAAAGGAAAGAGGCCAAAGACCAGGCCCAAGATTTATATATCACCCCCTCATTTATATTCTCAGGAGTCCCATAAAAAAGAAAAATTAAACTGATACTTCCAGGTTGCACCTGTCCAGGGAGCAGAGCCTGTGTTATGGATCTCCTCCCACTCAGCCCACACTCACAGACAGCTTTATTCCCAAGAGTTCTGACACATCCGGGATCACAGATGAGGCCTTATCCTTCACCCCAAACACTTGCCTAACTGGGAACCCCAAGATTTAGGGAAATCAGGAAGCCTTGCTCAACTTGAGGGGTCCTCCCAGTTTGCACCTGCGCCTGGGGACAAAATTTGTGTTCCAGCCTCCCCAAACCAACCCACACCCATATATAGTTTGAATCCAAGAAATTTGGACACACCCAGGATGTCAAACTCCCAGGAGGGACAGGCTCAAGTCAGAGCAAGCAAAGTCAGTTAACATCAAATATAACCAGATGCCCAGAGACAAGCACAAGAACATAAGCAACAGAAACAAATGTTACTTGGCAAAATCAAAACCCATTTCTTCCACCACAACAATCTCTAGACACCCCAACATACCTGAAAAGCAAGATTCAGATCTAAAATTATATCTCATGAAGAGGATAGAGGACTTTAAGATAGACATAAATAACTCCCACAAAGAAATGCAGAACACGGGTAAACAAGCCCTTAAAGAGGAAACACATAAATCTCTGTAAGAAATATAGGAAAACACGATCAAACAAGTGAAGGAATTGAACAAAACTATCCAGGATCTAAAATTTGAAATAGAAACATTAAAGAAAACACAAAGTGATACAACCCTGGAGATGGAAAACTGAGGAAAGAGAAGAGTCAGAGGTGTAAGCATCACCAACAGAACACAAGAAAGAATCTCAGGCAAAAAACAATACTTGTCTTAATTAGGGTTTTACTGCTGTTAACAAACATCATGCCCAAGGCAACTCTTATATGAACATTTAATGGGAGCTGGCTTACATGTTCAGAGATTTAGATCATTATCATAAAGGCAGGAACATGGCAACATGCAGAAAGGCATGATGCAGAAGGGCCTGAGAGTTCTACATCTTCATCTGAAGGCTTCTAGCAAAATACTGAGTCCAGACAGCTAAGAGGAGGGTCTTATAGCCCACACTCACAGAGACATACCTACTTCAACAGAGCCATACATCCTAATAGTGCCACTTCCTGGGTCAAGCATATACAATCCATCAGATTCCACTGGCCTCCATAGCCTTGCTCAAACACTTGAGTCTATGGGACCATACCTACCTAATATATAATTAAAAAAAAATACATTTAGTCCAACTTTAAAAGTCTCCATATTCTATAGCAGCCTCAACAATGTTAAAAGCCCAAAGTTCAAATAATCTTCTGAGATTCATCCAATCACTTGATTTTAATCCCCAAAGCAAGACAGGAAACCAGCTGGGCTAACTCCAAATTCTGCATCTCCATGTTTGATTTCAAGGTAGTCTTTGGATCTCCAACTCCTTTTTCATCGTTGTTGACTGCAACAAACTTCTTTCTCCTGGGCTAGTTTCACTCCTTATTAATAAGCCTTCCTCAGCAGATTGCCCATGGCTCTGGAATCTTGAACATCTTGGGGTCTCCAAAACAACTTCAATGTTGTAGCTTCTAGTTTCCATGTCAGAGATTCACACATTGATCTGGGTTCTTCCAAAGAGCTTGTGTCACTTCTCCAGCATTGCCCTCCGTAGCACTCTAAGCTCAGGTTGATCTACTTGACTGTTGCTGCTGCTATTCTTGGTGATCATTCCATGATACTAGTATTTCCAATACAGTGGAGTCTTCTGCTGCATCTAGGTTTCACCAATAGCTTCTCATAGGCTCATTTCATGGTGCCAAGCCTTAGATCATTTCCATGACTCCTTCAGTCTTGTGCAATCAACTGCAGTTGAAGTTGCACTTTCATCAATGGCTTTCCATGGCCTCTTACAGTGTCAAGCCTCAGTTGTTTTTCATTATCCTTTTATCACTTTAAAACCAGTAGTACCACCTGGGTGACTCTTACACGTTACCAAGTCCTGCTGCATCAGGAGGCACAACCTGGCTATCTCTGGAACATTACTTCTCTGTGGTCTTAGAAAACACTTCCCAAAATTTCACCTCAGTGATCCTGACCTCTTTATCACTATAGCTACAACTAATGTCCCAGTAGTCCATTCTATTCTGGACTCTAAAGCCAGAGCCACGTAGCCAAAGATACCACTGACGTGATGATTTGAACTCAGAGGTTTGCATGCCTGTCTCCTAAGCAGGATTAAAGGTGAGGTCTGTAAAGCCTGGACTGAACTTGATGTGTTCTAGGCTGGCCTTGAACTCAGAGACATGCTTGTCTTTGTCTCCTGGGATTAGAAGCTTGTACTACCAAGTAGGGACCTAAACTTACCTGGGTGGGAAACTTGCCCAAGGTCATTACTCCCTTAATTCAATTTAGTATCCCAGAACACAGAATTCAGCTCCAAGATTTCACTTCCTGGTGCCTTTTTAATGCCATATATTTTTCCTTTCTAAGCTTGCTATGTTTGTTTAAAATGTTCTTTATGAGACTTAACCAGACAACAAAGACTCTGACGGGCTTTATTTATTAATTTATTTATTTATTTATTTGAGATTTCCATTGTCAAAGTAATTCATATAATTCTCTTTCTTTACCTTAGTCTCAGCTAGACTCTTGAGACAAGGGCAAAAAGCAGCTACATTTTTTACCAAATTCCCATGAAAACAGTCTCTAGGCCACCTAATTCTCCACTGTAATGTCTTGTGTCAGGTCCATCCACACAGTTAAAGTCATTGACAGTAAGAAATAGGAAAGCCTATTAAGCACCCACTTAAAACATTCCACTGCTTTCCAAATCCAAAGTCCCCATGTCCACATTCTTCTAATAAAAAGTATGGTCGGACTTATCACAGCAATACCTCAGTCCCTGGTACAAACTATTGCCTTAGTTAAGATTTTACTGCTGTGAAGAGACACCATGACCAAGGCAATTAAGAATAATATTTAGTTGGGACTGGTTTATAGTTTCAGAGGTTCAGTTCATTATGATCAAAGCAGCAACATGGTGACATGCAAGTAGGCATGGTAAAGGAGGAAAAGAGCAATCTACATTTTTATTTAAAGAGTGTTAACAAAATAATGACTTTCAGGCATCTAGGATGAGGGTCTTATAGTCCACACCCACAGTGACACACCTTGCCCAACAAGGCCACACCACATAACAGTGTCACTCCCTGGACCAAGCAAAAGCAAACCATCACATTACCTCAGAAGATATTGACATAAGTCAAAGAAAATACAAAATGCAAAAAGCTCCTAACTCAAAACATTCAAGAAATCAGGAACACAATGAAAAACAACCCTAAGAATAGTAGGTATAGAGGACGATGATTTCCCAACTCAAAAAGCCAAGAAACATCTTCAACAAAATTATAGAAGAAAACTTCTCTAAACTAAAGAAAGAGGTGCTCAAAAACATGCAAGAACCCTACAGAACACCAACCATACAAGATCAGAAAAAAAATTCTGCAATATAATATTTAAAACTCCAAGTGCACAGAACAAAGAAAGAATACTGAAAGTGGTAAGGGAAAAGGGTGAAGTTACATATAAAGGCAGACCTATAAAAATTATACCAAACTTCTCAACAGTTTTTCTTGTATAGGTTTTTCACATCTGAGATCTTTCTTAGTAGTTTATTTTTTGAGTGTGATTGTAAATGAGGTCTTCTTCCTAATTTCTTTAACTGAGAGTTCCTTATTGCTATAAATAAAGCCTCTGGGTTTTCAAGATTTTATTTATCTGTCCAGACTTTCATACACGAGTGCTGTATTTACGAAACTTACCCCCAACTTCCACCCTCTTCTATAAAATTCTTCTTTAAAATTCCCCCTGCTCTTTCTCAAAAGCATGGCCTCTTATTCTTTCTTTACTTTAATTTAATTATAGTACATTATATTATTTATAAATGTATAAATAGAGCCTTCTGTGTCTATTATTGTTTGTCATATGTATGTATGTTTATGAATGATGCCTTGGGATTGGATAACCTATAGGGTAGTTTATTGCAGGAGAAAACTGATATTAGCTATAACTCTTCATCTAGGGATGGAATCTTGTGAGAGTCCTCTCATTCATGTTCACATGTCAATTAGTGACGTTATTCTTCAGGTCCTGTTTACACAACCACATTGTTGAGATATCATCAGTGTAGCTTCCCTGTCATGTATCAAAGCCACTACCATGCAGCATACATTATGACTTTCTGTATCTTCAGAGACTCTAATAGCCACAAGATCTTGGGCAGATGGTATACAGATCCTAAGAGAACAAAAATGCCATCCCAGTCTGCTATACCGAGCAAAACTCTCAATGTCCATAGATGGAGAAACCAAAGTGTTCCAAGACAAAACCAAATATAAACAGTATCTTTCCACTAATGCAGCACTACAGAGGGTAATAAAAGGAAAAGTGAACACAAGGAGGGAAACTACACCCCCAAAAAAGCAAGAAATTAATTCTGATACAACAAACCCCAAAAAAAGAGAAACACACAAAAAATTCCACCTCAAACAAAATAGTAACAGGAAGCAACAACCATGGGTCCCTCATATCTCTCAACTTCAATGGATTCAATTCCTCACTAAAAAGATACAGGCTAAAAGACTGGAAAAATAAACAGTACCCAGCATTTTGTTGCATATAGGAAATAAACTTCAGTGACAAAGACAGACACAACCTCATAATGAAAGGCTAGAAAAAATTTTCCAAGTGAATAGTGCCAAGAAACAAACTGGAGTAGTTACTCTAATATCCAATAAAATAGACATTCAACCAAAAGTTATCAAAAAACATGAGGAAAGACACTACATGCCCATTAAAGAAAAAATCCACCAACATGAACTCTCAATTCTGAACATGTATGCCCCAAGTGAAAGGGTGCCCACATTTGTAAAAGAAACATTATTGAAGCTCAAAGCACACATTGACATAAAACATAAAACTTCATAAAACAATAGTAGGAGATTTCAACATGGATAGATCTTGAAAACAGAAACTAAACAGAGCCAGGCAGTGGTGGCACATGCCTTTAATCCCAGAACATGGGAGGCAGAGGCAGCCCAATTTCTGAGTTTGAGGCCAGCCTAGTCTACAGAGTGAGTTTCAGGACAGCCAGGGCTGTACAAAGAAACCCTATCTGTAATGAAAAAAAAAAAAAACATAAAGAACTAAACAGAGAAACAGTGAATCAGTGAATGTAAAAGAAGTTATGGACCCAATGGACTTAAAAGATATATACAGAAGATTTCAACCTAAAACAACAATAAAAAAATTATGCCTTCTTCTCAGTACCACATGGTACTTTCTCAAAAATTGACCACATAATTGGACACAAAACAAACCTCAACAGATACAACATTGAATAATCTCATGTATTCTATAAGACAAACATGGACTAAGGTTGGTCTTCACTAACAGCAAAAACAATAGAAAGCCCACATACACAAGAAAGCTGAACAACTATTTACTCAATGATAACTTGGTCAGAGAAGAACTAAAGAAAGAAATTAAAGACTTTTTAGAATTTAGTGAAAATGAAGGCACAACATATCCAAACTTAGAGAGCACAATAAAAGCAGTGCTAAGAGGAAAACTCATATGAATGACTCTATAAAAAACCTTGAGAGAGCATACACTAGAATTTTAACAGCACACCTAAAAGCTCTAGGACAAAAAGAAGCAAATATACTAAAGAGAAGTAGATGGCAGGAAATAATCAAACTCAGGGCTGAAATCACCCAAGGAAAAACAAAAAGAACTATACAAAGACAAAACTAGGAGCTGGTTCTTTCAAAAAAATCAAGAATGTTGAAAAACCCTTAGAAAAACTAAGTAGAGGGCACAAAGAGAGTATCCAAATTAAAAAAAAATTCAGAAATGAAAAGGGAGACATAACAGCAGAAACTGAGGAAATTAAATAATAACAGATCAAACTACAAAGGAATATATTAAACAAAACTGGAAAATTCATATGGAATAGATGCTTTTAGAAACAGATACCAGTACTAGAGTTAAATCAGGATCAGATAAACCATCTAAACAGTCCAGTAACCCCCTCGCCACCAAAATAGAAACAGTTATTAGAAGTCTCCTATTAAAAAAAAAAAAAAAAAAAAAAAAAAAAGCACAGGGTAAGTCTATGCAGCCACAGTTACACTGATACCTATACCACACACACACACACACACACACACACACACACACAGAGAGAGAGAGAGAGAGAGAGAGAGAGAGAGATGAGCAACATAAAATAAAACAAAAGAGAACTTTAGACCACTTTCCCTTTTGCATATCTATGCAAAAATACTCAATAAAATTCTTGCAAACCTACTTCAAGAACAATGAAAATGATCATTCACCATGATGAAGTAGGTGTCATCCCAGAAATTCAGGGATGGTTCAATATATGAAAATCTATCAATGTAATCTACTATATAAAACAATTTAAAAAAAAAACACACATGATCATCTCATTAAATGCTGAGAAAGTCTTCGACAAAATACAACACTTATTCATGTTATAATATTGGAGTGATCAGGAGACCAAGATTCATACCTAAATATAATAAAAGCAATATGCAGCAAACCAATAGCAAACTAACATCAAACTACATGGAGAGAAATGCAAACCAATCTTATTAAAATCAGACATAACAAAGCTGCCAACTCTCTCCCTACCTACTCAATATAGTTTTCGAAACTTTAGTCAGAGCAATTAAACAACAAAAAGAGATCAAAGCGATACAGATTTGTAAGGTGGAAGTCAAGATTTCACTATTTGCACATGATATGATAGTATACATAAGTGACCCAAAATATTCTAGCAAAGAGCTCCTATAGCTGATAACCAACTTCAGCAAAGTCCCTGAATATAAAACTAACTCAAACAATTCACTTACCTTCCTCTACTCAAAGGATAAATGGGCAGAGAAAGAAATTAGGGAAGCATCACCCTTCATTATAGTCACAAGTAACATAAAATCTCTTAATCTCTTGGTGTGACTCTAAGCAAGTGAAAGATCTGTATGACAAGAACTTCAAGTCTCTAAAGAAAGATGTCAAAGAGGATGAAAGAAGATGGAAAGATCTCCCATGCTTATGGATTGACAGGATTAACATAGTAAAAATGGCCATGTTACCAAAAGCAATCTACAGGTTCAGTGCAATCCCCATCAAAATTCCAACTCAATTCTTCATAGAGTTAGAAAGAGCAATTCTAAAATTTATTGGGAAAAACAAAACACCCAGGATATCAAAAACTATTCTCAACAATAATACAACTTCTAGGGGAAACACCATCCTTGATCTCAAGCATTGAGAAATAGTTACAAAAGTTTCATGGTATTCGTACAAAGATAGGCAGGAAGATCAACTGAATGCAATTGAAGGCTCAGAGATGAACCCACACACCTATGTTCACTTGATCTTTGACAAAGTAACTAAAGTCATCCAGTGGAAAAAAACAATGTTTTCAACAAATATTCCTGGTTTACCTGTCAGTATATATATAGAAGAATGCAAATTGGCCCATTCTTATCTCCTTGTAGAAAGCTGAAGTCCAAGTGGATCAAGCACCTCCACACAATACCAGATACTCTGAATCTAAAAGAAGAGACAGTGGGTAAGAGTTTCAATACTTGAGAAAGCTGGAAAACTTCCTGAGCAGAAAAACAATGGCTTATGCTTTAAAATCATCAATTGAAAAATGGGACCTCCTAAAATTAAAGTTTCTGTAAGACAAAGGACAATGTCAATAGGAAAAAAAAAACTGACAGACTGGGAAAAGATCTTTACCAACCCTACGTCTGCTAGAGGGTCAATAGCCAATATATACAAATAACTCAGTAAGTTAGAGTGCCAGACACCAGGAAAAAAGAGGCTCCCAAGACCCAACAGGGATGACTCTAGTGTAAATGCACAGAGAAAGGGGAGATAGAACTTGTAGAGACCACCTCCAGCAGATAGACACTGCCCCTGGTTGACAGATGGGAGTACACACTCATCTCAAAGTTGTTAACCCAGAAATGTTCCTGCCTAAAAGAATAAATGGGACAAAAATGGAGCAGAAATTGAAGAATAGGCCATCCAGGGATGGCTCCACCTTGGGTACCATCCAGTCTGCAGACACCAAACCTTACACTGTTGCTGTGATCAAGAGGCATTTGCTGACAGAAAACTGGTATGGCTGATCCTTGGGAGGTCCAGCAAGCAACTGACTGATGCAGATGTGGATGCTTGTAGCCAGCCATCAGACTGAGCTCAGGGAACCTGATGTAGGAGTTGGTGGTAGGACTAGAAGTGTTGAGGGGGATTGCAATTACATAGGAAGAAAACAAGATCAGCTGGACAGATGACTCAGTGCTCCCAGAGACTAGACTAGACTGCTAACCAAGGAGTGTACAGGCAGGAATCCATGTCTCCAAATACATATGTAGCAGAGGATGGCCTTGCCTGACAGCAATGGGAGGGGAGGCCTTTGGTTCTGTGGAGGTTTGATGCCCCAGCTTATGTAGATGCTGGAGTGGTGGGATGGCAGAGGGTGGGTTGGTGAGGGAAGCACACTCATGGAGGCAAAGCGAATAGGTGAGAGGGTGGATGTGGGATGGAGATTTGTGGAGGGATAATCAGGAAGTGCAGTATCATTTGAGATATAAACAAATTGAATATTTAATAATAAAAAAGAAAAAATTATTATTCTCACAACAAACCCCAAAGAAGAGAAACACATAAACAGAGTTCTACCCATAACAACAAAAAATAAAAGAAAGCAGCAATCATTGGTCCTTACTATCTCTCAATATCAAAGAACTCAATTCCCCCATAAAAAGTCATAGGCTAACAGAGTAGATACATGAACAGGATCTAGTATTTAGCTGCATACAGAAAACATACCTCAGTGACAAAGACAGACACTACCTGAAATCAAAATCCTGGAAAAAAATTATCTAAGCAAATGGTCCCAAGACACAAACTGCAGTAGCCATTTTAATATCTAGTAAAATAGACTTTAAAGCAAAAAATATCACAAAACATGGGGAAGGACACTACATACTTGTCAAAGAAAAAGAATCCAACAAAATAAACTTTCAAGTATTAAAATCTATGCCTCAAATTCAAAGTCACCCTCATTTGTAAAAGAAACGTTACTGAACCTTGAAGCAAACACTGAACCTCATAAAACAGTAGTGGGAGAATTCAACACCTCACTCACACCAAGAGACAGGTCATTTAAGCAGAAACTAAGCAGACACAGTGAAACTAGCAGAATATATGAATCAAGTGGAATTAACAGATATCTACAGAATATTTCACCCTAAAAAAAAAAAAAAAGAAAAGAAAAGAAAAAGAATATACCTTCTTCTCAGAACTTCATGGCACTATCTCCAAAATTGACCATATAATAAGACATAAAACATGCCTCAACATATATGAGAATATTGAATTAATTCCATGTAATCTATTAGACCACTATGGACTAAGGCTGGTCTTCAGTAACAACAAAAACAACACACAAAGTTTACATACATATGGAAGCTAAACAACACTCTACTCAATAATAACTTGATCAGGAAAGAAATCAGTATGAAATTAAAGACTTTTTAGAATTTAACAACAACAATAAAAGGAACAACATACCCAAACTTTGGAATATAATGAAAGCAGTGCTAAGAGGAAAACTCATAGATCTGAGTGTCTCCATAAAGAAATTGAAGAGATCATATACTAGCAGTTTAACAGCACACCTAATATCTCTAGAATAAAAAAGAAGCGGATACACCCAAGAGGAGTAGACAGCAGGGAATTATAAAATGAAATCAGCCAAGTAACAATGAAGAGAGCTATACAAACAATAGAAAACAATGAGGAGCTGGTTCTTTGAGAAAAATCAATAAGATAAATAAGCAATCCCTTAGCCAGTCTAAGAGGGCACAAGAAACAGTATCCAAATTAACAAAATGAGGAATGAAAAGGGAGACATAACAACAGAAACTGAGGAAATTCAAAATATAATCAAATTTTGCAACAAGAGTTTATACTCACCAAAACTGGAAAACTTGGATGAAATGGAAGATTTTCTAGACAGATACCACGTACCAAAGTTAAATCAGGATCAGATAAGCCATATAAACAGTTCCAGAACTCCTAAGGAAATAGAAGCAGTCATTAAAAGTCTCCTATCCAAAGAAACCACAGGCCAGATGGTTTTAGTGCAGAATTATATCAATCATTTAAAGACTTACTATCAATACTTCTTAAACATTTCCCAAAAATAGAAACAGAAGGAACACTACCCAATTCATTCTATGAAGCCACACTTACGCTGATACCTAAACCACACCAAGACCCAGCAAAGAAAGAGAACTTCAGATTAATTTCCCTTATGAATATCAAACCAAAAATATTGAATAAAATACTCTCAAACTAAGCCTAAAAACACATCAAAACAATCATTCATCATGATTAAGTAGGCTTCATCCCACGAATGCAGGAATTATTCAATATATGGAAATTGATCAATGAAATCCACTATGTAAACAAACTCAAAGGGGATTATCTAATTAGATGCTGGAAAAGCTTTTGACAAAATAACCTCTTCATGTTAAAAGTACAGGAAATATCAGGAAATCGAGGCCCATATGTAAACATAGTAAAAGCAGTATACAGCAAACCAGTAGTCAACATCAAACTAAATGGAGAAAAACTTGAAGCAATCAAACTAAAATCAGGGACAAAACAAGGCTGCCTACTCTCTCTCTATTTATCCAATATAGTACTTGAAGTTCTAGCCAGAGGAGTTAGACAGCAAAAGGAGATCAAAAAGATACAAATTGGGAAAAAGTAAGTCAAGATATCATTACTTGCAGATGATACGATAGTATACATAAGTAACCCCAAAAATTCTCCCAGAGAACTCCTACAGCTGATAAACAAGTTCAGCAATGTGTTTGGATATAAAATTAACTATAACAATTCAGTAGCCTTCTCCTACTCAAAGAATAAATAGGCTGAGAAAGAAATTAGGGAAACAACACCCCTCACAATACTCACAGATAATATATCTTGGTATGACTCTAATCCGGCAAGTGAAACATCTGTATGACAAGAACTTTAAGTCCTTGAAAAAAGGTATGGAAGAAAACCTCCGAAGATGGAGAGATCTCTTATGCTCCTGAATCAACAGGATTAACATTAAAAATGGCCATCTTACCAAAAGCAATCTACAGATTCAATGCAATCCCCATCAAAATTCCAAATCAATTCTTCATAGAGAGAAAGAGCAATTTGCAAGTTCATTTGGAATAACAGAAAACTCAGGATAGCAAGAACTACTTTTAATAATAAGAGAACTTCTGAGGGCATCTCCATCCTTGACCTCAAGCTGTACTACAGAGCAATAGTGGTAAAAACTGCCTGGTATTGGTACAGAGATAGGCAGGTAGATCAATGCCATAGAATTGAAGACTCAGAACTAAACCCACATACCTATGGTCACCCAATCTTTGACAAAGAAGCTAAAACCATCCAGTGGAAAAGAGAGCATTTTTAACAAATGGTGCTGGTTCAACTGGCATTCTGCAAGTAGGAAAATGCAAATTGATCTATTCTTATCACCTTTTACAAAGCTCAAGTCCAAGAGAATTAAGGACTTGCACATAAAACCAGATATGCTGAATCTAATAGAAGAGAAATTGGGAAGGAACTTTGAACACATTGGCACAGGGGAAAATTTCCTGATCAGAACACCAATGGCTCATGCTCTAAGATCAACAATAGACAAATGGGACCTCATAAAGTTGACAAGCTTCTGTAAGGCAAAGGACACTGTTAGTAGGACAAAACAGGAGCCAACAGACTGGGGAAAGATCTTTACCAAACCTACATCTCATAGATGTCTAATATGTAAAATCTACAAAGAACTTAAAAAAACTCTAAGAAGATAATTTTTACAAAAGGATGTGTGTGTTCTGTTTTCTTTGTTTATATGACTTCTAAAACAATTTTATAATTGGTGTATTTATTTTGTTTTTCATCTAGATGTTCTAAAACATGCTGTAGAATGAATGAATAAGAAAATGAAAATTTAAAACCTTAAGAAGACATGAAAAAATAAAAATGAATAATGTGTTATTTTAAATTTACATACATTTAAATCTCTTTTCAACTTAAAGAATATTTAGTTCATACTTATCATATATAATACATTCTGAGTAAAGTAAGTTAGGCTTCAAGTTCTCAGAATGACTCTCCATAAATCCTTCAATGACTCAATCCATATTTCTCAGTGATTATACAAATACAAAGAATAGTTGCATACTTAATAGGTGTAGTTGATATGTTTGTAGTTGCTGTACAACATGAATATAAATTTTAAGTTGAGTATATAAATGTAAAAAATACACTTATTTGTTTTGAAGCAGATTAAGTAAATAAAATTATTAAACTACATATGGTTGTACTATTAGTATGCAATTTTCCCAGCATATTCTTGTGTTGAAAGTATGGCCTGCAGCTCTTCATACTATTTTGTGAAGTGAAAATTTAAGAACTGGATTTTAGCTGGAGAAAACATGTCACTGCTAGTGGGTCCTGGAGCTACGATTTCCCAGGTTTCAGGGTTTTCAGGTTCTTAGGTAGCATGAATTGAATGATTGACTTACCATGTCTATTCTTTATTATGGTATTCAGCTAACTCAGACCTATCTATAGCAATAAAAACAGGCTGACAATAAACTAAATCTTCTGAAAACAAGAGGCAAATACACTCTTTATCTTTTAAGTTGATATCTTTTTAAGGGATTTTCAGCAATGAAAGTCAAGTTCTGTGAAGAGCGGGTGCGATGGTGCAGTCAGCTAAATTGGTGCCTGCAGAGTTTCGAGTGCCACTTCTTGGTGGTTTGCACACCACCCTCCTTTCCCTGACAGAGCCATGACCACAGAACTACTGTGCAGACTCGCTGCCACACAGAATTGGGCCATTTGATGTGCACCAATGAGGCATGCCCACATGGCAGGTTCTGAATAGGACAGGCAGGAGGATAAAAGGAAGGCCTTTAAGGGGATGGGGGTTTCCAGGGAGAAGATTGTAAAGGGTTCCTGAATAAACTGCATTGAGAAGAACTCCGAGTTGCATCATTCCTGTCTGCTGGTCGGATAGAGAAGCAACAAGAGTGATAAAGTTCATTCTTCAAACTATCTAATACTTGTAGAAAAAGTGGTAACATTGCATGTTTGCATGTATAATGAATAAATTTTAATACCAGTTAACTTGGGTTATGGTGGTAATGTAAGTATAAAATAAAATATTTTTAGACAAATAAAGTTATAAAAAATATGTGTATTTAGAATTTATAGTTTTCATATGTTTATAAAACGCATAGTTAATATACAAGCACAATGTATATATTTGTATATAATGTGCAGCATTATATTAAAATGTCATTAAAATGTTATTGGATATTTGACATTTTTCTGGATTATTTTAAAGTTTGATCCACACACACACAAACCCTTGAATTTTCTTAGAAAATCTAATAATTAAGGAATGATTCTGCTAATAAGACAATGTTGCTCTCAAAGTTAAAGTAATTAAAAGCATCATTGATTCTTTTTATTTGCCTTGTAAAAGAGTTCACATTGGTAGTGTATTTATAATAAGGAAAAGATTAACATGTTCATGATTAGATTATATTCTCAAATAAATTATTTTTTATTGTCATATAATTAATAAAATTGTCAACAGTTATAAATTTTGGAAATTATTCATTTGGTAATATTTTATTTATATACTATGTTCATAAGCAAATGTCAATCTGGACTAACACAGAAATGTGTATTTTAATTTGCTTGAAAACTTTATGCTTTTATACATTTGTATGTATTCCTGCAAAAAGTATGCTATATAAAAGTTCATTTTAGTTGGTGGTTTAGTCCTTGGGAGCTCTGGGAGTTCTGGTTGGTTGATATTGTATTGATATTGATTCAAATCCCTTCAGCTCCTTCAGTCGTTTCTCTAGCTCTTCCATTGGGGACCCATTGCTTGGTCCAATGTCCTTGTTGGCCATCAATGAGGGAAGAGTTCCTTGATCCTGTAAAGGCTCAAAGCCCCAGCGTAGGGAAATTCGAGGGTAGGGTGGCAAAAGTGGATGGATGGGTGGGTGGGGGAACACCCTCCTAAAAGCAGAAGGAGGGTGATGGCATAGGGGGTTCCGGGTGGAAAAACAAAAGGGAAAAAAGGATAACATTTGAAATGTAAGTAAAAAATTATCCAATAAAAATGTTTATTTTAATGTTTCTCTGTATTCCACTCTCTTCTATTTTGTTTATATTTTCTACCCTTCCATTCCATTTTGTCCCAATTTCTATCCTTAATATATTACATCTGAATTTTCTTTATGTACATTTTAAGTTCTAAGGTGTAGCCCGCCGATCCCGATCCGGCATTACAAGATGGCGCTGGTTTACTGTTGCACCACTCACAGACAAGTCTACTGCGCATGCATCAACAGATTCTGACACAAACCCCTCCCGAGTGGGTATATGCAAATGAGGTATTGGTGCCAGCCAATCCCTGCACGGCAACCACTCCCTGGGCGGGGACTTATGCAAATAGGATTTATGCTAATTAGGTCTGGGTAGACCAACCAATCAGAGAAGATATGCAAATGAGGTCGTGGGGCGACCAATCAGAGGCGATATGCAAATTAGGTCCGACAGGGCAACCAACCAGGGAAAGCCACGCCCCCTCCTCCCTCTATATAAGCAGCCCTCTCAGGCTGCTCTGGGTCCCGGCTTCACGATGGGGCGTTCCTGCAATAAAGCGTGTTGAGAAGATCCCGGTCGTCGCGTCCTTCTTCTCCGTCGAGCGAGCGTAGATCTTCGCGTCTTTCTTCCTGGTCGAGCAGACGCAGGCGTCTTCCTTCCTGGTCGAGTGAACGCAGATCGTCGCGCGTCCTTCGGGGTCGAGCGGTCGCGACACTAAGGCATTAAGAAATCTACTGAGTTACGTGATTATGCGACCCTCAACCTGGTTATTGTTTACATTTATGTGGAAAATTGATTAAATACACAAGGATCAGTAAAAACTCACAGTGTTTAAAAGAAAATATTATAATTTTCTTAAGCACTTGGACACATACTCTAATGAGATGTTACTATCACATACTTTTCCTTTCTAGAATGGACAACCCAAGCATCACTAATTCTAAAAATATACAAAATGACTCATTACAAATGCATTGTTTATGAGCTATTTGGGGACCTATTCTAAAATTTCTTTTATATATGTAAGAGTGAAATAAAGGGAATTGTAAGTATAAAACTGTTTCTTATATGTCAGCATTTTAAAAATAATTTTTAAATCCTTTAAATGGTATATTGATGTTTCCTTATTTGTTATTGAGCAACTGGAAGGTTTCCAAAACCCATTTGCCTGACATACAGATTAATGAATTCTAGTAATTTTAATCAATAATGTCTTAATGTTTCTTCTAAATTATTATTGAATTTCATATAACAGTTATGAAAATTAGCCATATATGTCACTTCAATATTTATATACTTATTGCCTAATCAGGCCAACTTCTGTTAGAATTAAATATTATTCACTCCTACCCAAAACAAAGAAAATAAATGGATTTTAAAATTTGTCTGAATGAAATATTTTGAAATATTATGTTTTCCAATTAATGATGGAATAAATATTGTGTGGTCATATTTATTGGAGAAATATAGTGTAGGAAAAGAGCTTATTTTTAATTCAGCCACTTACATTAGGACAAAATCTGATTGAATAGATATGACAATGAATCTGTGACATGGAAAATGCCACATGTTTTTAGCCTCACATTTCAATATTATCTTTCACAAATAAAGAATAAAATAATGCAAATGATTTATTAAAAGAAAGATCTATAAAAGTACACAAACTCTGATAATAAAGTAATCTGTCAATTGTAAAGCAATGTAGCACCCAGAACAATCAAGGTTGTTACTATTCTTGAAAAAGGATAAACTCAATATTTATTCTCTGAGAGAAACAATTACCTAAGTATCAATATTTTCAAAGGAATGAAAAAGCGGTTTTGATATTAAAATATAACATACCTAAAATGACATGTTGTGTCTAAAGTTCATTATTATATAAAGAAATTGCATTTTGAAATAATATAAATATTCTTACATTCACTGTGCAATGTATATGTCTATCACAACTATCATAATTGACTGCACTATATTATAGAAATTGATCAATTCCAGCTGTTTGTCTTTATGGATTTATCTATTTGAATAAGCAGATGTACTTAAATAAAACTCGTTCTTTCCCTTATCTATACTAAATTGAAACATTAAAGGTTTCATAGTTTCTGCTGTCAGCTGCAAGAGACTTGCTAATCTCTCCATTTTTCTTTTTACCTGTAGCATATTTCTGACAACTTTCTGACCTTATGGGCATGTGGATAAACCCACAGGGTACAGAACTATTGCTGAATGTAACTTTCAGTTCATATTTAACTTTGATGGAACTGAGAACACTTTAGCTGATGCAGGTTTTCTGACCTTTGATTCCAAACCAAAAATAAAATATTTAAAAATAAAATGATTCCTGGACAAATTCCTAGTGGTAGAATCTGGATTAAAAAATTAATTGGTGATTGATCTTCAGTGACTTTCATTTTCAGTGTGCTTTGTGACATAACAATCTAAATGACTACCATTTCCCTCTTATAACAAATAAACATTGAAATGTGGAGACACAGAACATTCATTTTTAATTTTATTTGAAACTCTTGGATTACTAACTTCAACTTAAATGTTTGCTTTTATTGAAATGTTTTAACTTACAAGACTGAATAAATCTCTTAATTTTTGTGTGATGGATGTCATTTTTGAACTAAATGTTTTTATTTCTTTAATTATATAATGACTAAATTCTCAGAATGAATACAAGGTAATATAAAGCAAGAATATAAGGCATTTAAGGTATGCAATAAATTCAAATATCTTCACTAATAGGTATATGAAGATATCAATAAAATGACCCATAAGTAATACCTACAGGGTAGTATTGCAGGACCAAGAATAAATAAAATTATTAAAACATTGTTAGTAAATTACCTAAGATTTCTATTAGCTATTGTTACAAATTAGTCTGTACATTGACCAATCTGATGCAGTAAATAGTCTTTTTCTGATAAAATCATACTGTTTGTAAAGAATAAACTATTTTATAGGTACATAGGTTCTTGTACCAGTGATTCTCAATTATTATTGCTTTTGTTCATTCACTAAGATTTCCTCATAAAAATGTATATCTTATTGTTTATTGGAAACCAAGCCAATAGAGCACTTAACTACTATTGATGACTTCCAATCTGTGAAGAAGAAACTGACCTTCTCTTGGTCTGACATTCATAGGAGTTCTGTGATAACATAAGCTAGCATGAGATACAATTACTCTTCAGGTTATTCTGTGTGTGGCATGGGGAATCCTGGGGATATTCGACCTCCTACCTCCAGGACTGTCCTCAAACTTTTAAGTGGTAGCACTGTGCTCCTCTTGTTCTGGGAATGTCAGATATAGCAAAGTATTTTTAAACCAGTTTAAAAATGAGAACTCAATTCAGGATGCAATGAGGGCTTTCATAATTGATTAGATTGGATTAAAATTTTAAAAAAAGAGAGAGAAATAGGAAGAAAAATATATGCTTCTATTTATTATTGTTACAAATTTTATTCATTTATATTCCAAATGTTACCCCTTCCCAACGTTCTGTCTCCCATACCAACTTCCCTTTGCCTCTGAGAGGGTGCTGTCCCTGTAAATTCCCTCTCCCTGGGGCACCATGTATCTACAGGATTAGGTGAATTTTTTCCCATTGAGGCCAAAAAAGGCAGTCCTCTGCTACACATGTGTCTGAGGCCTCAGATCAGCCCATGTGTGCTTTTTGGTTGGTAGCTTAGTCTCTGGAAGCTCCCAGGAGTCCAGGTTAGTTGACACTGTTGGTCTTTTCTGGGGTTGCCATCCCCTTCACATCTTTCAATCCTTTCCCTAACTCTCCCATAGGCATCCTTGACCTCAGTCCAATACTTGACTATGAGTATCTGCATCTCAAATGTAGGAACAAAAATGGAGCAGAGATTGAATGAATGACTAACCAGTGACCAGCTCAAATTGGCATCCATCCCATGGGTGGACCCCAAATACTGACAATACTACCGATCTTATATTGTACTTATAGATAGGAGCCTAGCATGGCTGTCTTCTGAGAGGCTTTGCCATATGCTTCTCTTAATTGGAAGGAAGGCCTAGGCTTCTGTTTACTAAAAGACTATAGCAATCAGAGTAGTTCTTACCCTAATTCTGGCATTCTACTGAAAGAAGATTACACTACAGAAAATGTATTTCATTTACTTCTTATAAAACTCTACTTTCAGATCATATTCTAGTTTTGTTGTTTTTTAGTTTTGTTTTTTCCTAGACTGGGTATTCAGCTCAGTCTATCCTGGAACTCACTATCAGTATGTAAACTAAAGAAATACATGTACTTCTGCCTCCCAAGTGCTAAAATAAAAGTCATGTGCCACTATACCTGGCTTCAGCTAGTCTTCTTAATTAAATGTAGATAAAGCTCTTGTTACATTAAAATATATTTAAAGAAGTTCTCAAATTTATCCTACATATAGGGCTTGTTTTATGTATTTGTGTTTGGTTGTTCAAGTGTGTGGTTGTGTATATGTTCATAAGAGACATTATATGTCTTTCTACATATAAACAAAACTAGAAGTAAAGTCATAGAAAATAATTCTGAATTTTCTGAAATTTTAAAATAATTCTGAAAACTTATATATGAATAAATAGTTTGTAATTCTAAAAACATATCCATTGGTGTGGTTTTTATATGTGAAAATATGTTTAATGATATCTAATATATACAAACAAAATGAATGTAATAATTCACATATTTTAAATTTTACTTCAATTAGTTTGAAAATTTATGTATTTCTATTTTCATATTTAAAATTATGTAGAGTCTTCATCTAGGAAATAGGGTATTTTATACACACACACACACACACACACCAATGATGGCTTAATTCTCAGTACCATTTTCAAAATAGAAAGTGAAAAATACATAAATTACAAATTAAAAAATAGAAAATAGAAAATGACATACAGCAATAACACCAAACAAATGAAATGTAAAATTAAACCATCTAAATTCAATGCATATAATTCCTGCGGTTAAAGCAAAGAACTCACTTATATCCAACAAGGCCATCATCTGCCACATACAGGGCCAGAGCCATGGGTCCCTCCATGTGAACTCTTTGGTTGGTTGTGCAGTCCCCAGAAGCTCCAGGGAGTCTGGCTGGTTGACACTGTTGCTTCACCCCCAGGGCTGCAAACCCCCTCAGTTCCTCAAGTTCCTTCACCAACTCTATCACTGGGATCCCATGCTCAGGGGGTTCAATTCCCTGTGCAGGGAAATGCCAGGGTGGGAAGGCAGGAGCTGGTGGGTGGGTGAGCGGGGGCGGGAGGGGGGAGCAAATTCATAGAGTCAGGGTGGAGGAGGGATATGATAGGGATGTTCTGGAGAGAAAAGGAGACATGGAGACAGGATAACATTTGAAATATAAATAAAGAAAATACCCAATAAAAGACCCCCCCACCTCTACACGCCCCCTCCATTTCTTACAATAAACATCACCTATAAAACGCAAAAAAAAGTTTTAAAAAGATGAGTTTGTAAAGAACTTGCTTCAAACCTATTTTCTATTTCTTTTTCTTTAAAAAAAAAGTAATTTAAAAACAAAAAGGCTAAATCAGTAGAAGCAACATTGAGTAAACTACAAAGATTTTATACATATATGTATATACATATAAATATATAAATAATTATATATATGTTGAATGTATATATTTGTGTGAAAAAACAAAATAGGTTAATAATTACAATGAAAAATATCAAGCTTTGGAGAAATTTTTTTTCTCATTTGTATAATATTTTAACTCACCAGTTTGGAAGAGAGTTGATGGGTTCTCACCTAGCCCAATTGCATGCCACCTATACTTTCATGCCACAGGTTAATGTTGGGTATAGGTTTAAAACCTTCAGTCAATTGTATGCTATCAAATTCTGGACTGAATTTTTTTCTTGCATACCAGAATCTTCTATTAATCCCAAGGAACTTTGAGTCTTCTTGGTTTATCAGTCCTTGACCAACTCAAAAAAACTGTTAGTATTTAGCTATAGATGACAAATGTGCTAACCATGGCATTCCCCAAGTATTCACAGAAAATAAAAAGATGAAAACAACTCTAACCTCTGCACTCAGTGAAACATCTAATGATAGCTTGTACTTTGTCTTTAAGTTTATTTGCTTACACACACAGCACAGTTGTCAACTACACAGTAGAATGTTGAAGGCTACAGAAGTTCAGTGTCCATAAAGAGATCTGACAGTGCCCATCTGCAAATCATAACCAGTAGGATGATCAAGATTTCACAATTAACTCACAGATTTTGTTTCTGTTACCCACTCATATGATGGGACTTATGCCTTTTCCCCAGATGCACGAATATTAATCTTTATAAAACTTTCTAAAACTCAAGGTAATCACTGCTTGAACTTGCATCAGCATAGAGGTTTCTTATACCCTGTGTCTCATGCTTAAAACTAGATAAAGTGGCAACATAGCCCCAGGTTCCTGGATTGATTGATTTGACTCCAATTCTTATAGTTGCCCAATTATCAGATCACTCTCTAAGTGAGACCTAATTCTAGCCCTTTTAGACATCAGGAGCTATGAAACAATCAAACAGACAAGAAAAATAAAACAAACAAATACACAGACACACACACACACACACACACACACACACACATATACACACGCTGGTGTTTGACTTTGTATTTTCTAAGTTTTTCTGTATTTTATTTGTTTGTTTCTATTTGTAATATTTTTCCTCCTACAATCTCTATTTTGATGCATGATGTTCTCTCTCATTTTCTTAAAGAAATAGTTTTTCCTTTGATGATGAAACTCTTCTATTCATGTGGTCTTGTACAGAAAATTTATAGTCCACCATCTTAAGCCAGATGTCCTCTTTCATCATTTTTGTAATTAAAGGTATACCCTAGATATTCTAACTTATCAGGCACATCAAATTAGACACATATCTGTGGTTCATCTCATTTGAAAGGAACCCATTAGTACTATTTCAGCATAGGACCAGTACATTTACTTTTGGCTATTGTCCTTTCTATTCTATACCATAATATCTATTTTCTCAATTGTAATTATATTAAAGTGTGCATTATTACACTCACTGTTTTATCAATATGTTCCCATTTACATCAAATAATGAATAAAGTCTTGGTGTTTTCATTGATTTTGTAGCTGTTGTATTAAAATATGTCAAAAAAACAAACACAAAACAAGAAAGGAGTTTATGTTGGATCACAGTTTAAGATTACAGTTCAGCATAGTGAGGAGTGCCAGCTGCAGTTGCTTGAGGAAATTGTTTAGACTGCATCTAAGAACAACAAGCAGAGAGTGCTGAACACTGCTGTTCAGGTTACTTTCTCTAGGAAAAAGCTCTACTTTGAAAATTAACATTAACCATGTCAGTAAACTATAATTTACCTCACTCTCTCCTCTTTTCCCAATAATTTAGTTGATGATGGCTATGTTGCTTTTCTGATTTTTTATAAAATTATTGTTACTCAATTAATTTTTAAATTTTACTATATACTTTCTAAAGTAGTCACATAATCTTTAATTATTTAATTAATAAATGTACCTTAAAATATTCATGGTTTAATGCGCTTTGCCATGAACTCTTTAGTTTTCATGAAGAGTATAAGTAATATGAATCTCTTCAGCTTTTAATCTTCATATTACACTCATTAGCAAGTTTTAAGCTGACAGATACATTTTTCTTCTTACCCTATGTATTTCAAAATGGACAAATATTTTATGGGTTGTCATATATAAAAACTACCTTACACACAATTTGCACCTGATAATATTTGTTGAATATGTTTATAGATGGTTGACTAAATTCCATTGAACTTATGTTATACAACTTCGTGATCTTTACTATCCTATTTCAAAGTTTTCAATGTGTGAAGTAATCAATTTATAGTATATACACAAATTTTCCCCAATTTTGATTAGTTTATATGTTGTGAAACTGTTTTCAATCTAGCTATATTTAAATACATCATAAAAAGTGTTTGATTGTTTTGGCTAGTATAGACACCTAGCTTGTCTGCTCTTATGAAGACACCAGATCCTGAGTCATCCTAGAGGAATCACTGCATTCAGAGCAGCAGACACCAGATCTTGAGCCATCCTAGAGAAACCACTGCCCTCAGAGACGCAGACACCATATATTGAGCCATCCTAGAGGAACAAGTATATTCAGAGCAGATGAGGAACTACTGCATTCAGAGCAGCAAGATTTCAGGATCCCAGAGGTGGTCTGAGTCCCAGCAGTTCTTCCACTCAAGAGCTTAGGATCACAGAGACATCTGGACTCTGAGAAGTTCTGACACAAGCAAGATAACTGAAAGACAGACTCAAGTCAGAGACAGTGACCAGATAGCATTACAGTTAACCATATGGAGAAAGAAAAGCACAAGAACATAAGCAACAGAAAGCAAAATTACTTGGCATCATCAGAACCCAGTTCTCCCACCATAGCAAGCCCTGGACATTCCATCACATCAGAAAAGCTGGATTCAGAATTAAAATCACTTCTCATGATGATGATAGATGGGATGCTGAAGATCAATGAAATAGAATTTAAGATCCAGAAATCAACCCACACACCTATGATCACTTGATCTTTAACAAAGGAGCTAAAACCATCCAGTGGAAAAAAGGAAACATTTTCAACAAATGGTGCTGGTTCAACTGGAGGTCAACACGTAGAAGAATGCAAATCAATCCATTCATATCTCCTTGAACAAAGCTTAAGTCCAAGTTGATAAAGAACCTTTACATAAAACCAAATACACAGAAACAATAGAAGAGAAGGTGGGGAAGACCCTCGAATGCCTAGGCACAGGGGAAATGTTTTTAAACAGAAAACCAATGGTTTATGCTCTAAGATCAAGAACTGATAAATGGGACCTTATAAAATTGCAAAGCTTCTGTAAGGCAAAGGACACTGTCAATAGGACAAAATGGCAACCAAGGGATTGGAAAATAATCTTTACCTACATCTGATAGATTTCTAATATCTAATATATACAAAGAACTCAAGAATTTAAACTCCAGACAACCAAATAACCAGATTAAAAAAATGGGTTACAGGGCTAAACAAAGAATTCTCAACTGAAGAAACTCGAATGGCTGAATGCTCCTAAAGAAATGTTCAATATCCTTAGTCATCAGGGTAATGCAAATCAAAACCACCCTGAGATTCCACCTCACACCATTCAGAATGGCTAAGATCAAAAACTCAGGTGAAAGCAGATGCTGTCAAGGTTGTGAAGAATGAGGAACACTCCTCCATTGTTGGTCAGACTGCAATCTGGTACAACCAATCTGGAAATTAGTCTGGCAGTTCTTCAAAAAATTGGACATAGCATTTTCTGAGGACCCAGCTATGCCACTCCTGGTTATATACCCAAAAGATGTTCCTACATATAACAAGGACACATGCTCATGTTCATAGTGCCTTTATTTATAATAGCCAGAAGCTGGAAAGAATCCAGATGTCCTTCAACAGAGGAATGGATACAGAAAATGTGGTACATTTACACTATGGAATAATACTCAGCTGTTAAAGAACAATGAATTTGAGAAACTCTTTTGTAAATGAATGGAACTAGAAAATTTCATCCTTAGTGAGGTAACTCAATCACAAAAGAACACACATGGTATACACTCATAGATAAACTGATATTAGACCAAAAGTTTGCAATATCCAAGATACAACCCACTGACCACACGAAACGCATAAACAAAGAAGACCAAAGTGTGGATGCTTTGGCCCTTCTTAAAAGGGGTAACAAAATACTCATGGGAGCAAATGTGGAGACAAAGCATGGAACAGAATCTGAAGGAGGGAGGCCATCCAGAGACTGCTTTACCTGGGTATCCATCCCTTATGCAGCCACCTAAGGTAGATACTGATGTGGATGCCAAGAAGTATATGTTGACAGAAGCCTGATATAGCTGTCTCCTTAGAGGTCTGATAGAGTCTGAAATATACAGAGGAAGATGCTCACAGCTAACCATTGTGCTGATCGTGGGATTCCCAATGAAGGAGTGAGAGAGAAGACTGAAGGATCTGAAGGGGTTTGAAGCCCCATGGGGAGAGCAACAATACCAACCAACCAGAGCTCCCAGGGTCTAAACACCAGCCTGGGAGCACATAGGGAGCCGCCCATGGCTTCAGCTATATATTTTGGGGAGGATGACAGTGTCAGGCTTAGGTGGGTGAGGAAGTCCTTGGTACAGGAAGGCTGGATGCCCCAGTTGGGGGAAATCGTGTGTGGGGAGGTGGGAGTGGGAGGGTGGGTGGGGGCATAGCCTCATAGAAGCAAGAGGTAGGGGAAATGGGATAGGGGGTTCTTGGGGGGGAAGGGGATTACATTTGAAATGTAAATAAAATATCCAATAAAAAAATTTAAAAACAAAAGTGTTTGATTTTAAATCCATGGTTAATTAACAACTTTATTATACAGTAATTTAGTATTTTTGTTTAAACTATACAATTTGCATTTGATTCATGTATTTCTAATTGCTAAACTTCATATTTGTGACCTAGCTTAGTAAATGTTGTTTCTGAATTAATATCAAAGCAAATTGATAGTATATTGCATTATACTAACAAAACACATACACACAAGACACACACACACACACACACACACACACAATGCATGATCAGACATTTTACCATTCTTTTTTTCATAGTTATATTCAGAATATATACCCTGGATCATATCAAGCATAATAAATGGAGGGATTTAGTTGGTAGAATAAATGCAAGCATAATGTTATATAAACATTATTTTTACTGTTTTAGTTTCAGAAGAATGAGTGTTTTAATTAACTCCAGACCTACATCAAATTCCTGAATTTAGGGACTCTACTGCCTGGGTGTTTGATTGGCTCAATCCATCTTCTCATTATCTATTTAGTTCACTTTTTCAATCTATAAAAATGTTAGTTATTAGAACATGTAATAGACTAGTTATACCTAGACATTTCTAATTTTTACATTATGTGTAAGTAAATATTACTATGATTAATATAATAAAAATACTATGATTACTTAATTAGATAAAATAGTTTATGAAATATTTGCATATTTTGTACAAATATTATGGAATAGGAGCAATAAATAAAAGCTATTTATAAATTCAGTCAGTGTTCGTCTTTAAATCATAAAAGAAATTTACAAACATCATAAATAAAATGACATTTAATCCCCTTCAGCTCCTTCAGTCTTTTCCTTAACTCTTCCATTGGGGACCTCAGGTTCAGTTCAATAGTTGGCTGTGAGTATCTACATCTGTGTTGGTCAGGTGCTCGCAGACCCTCTCTGGGGAAAGCTATACTAGACTCCTGTCAGGAACCACTTCTTGGCATCAGCGATAGTGTCAGGGTTTGGTGTCTCTAGGTGGGATGGATCCCTAGATGGGGTGGTACCTGGAGGACCTTTCCTTCAGTCTCTGCTACAATTTTTTTCTCTGCATTTCTGTTAGATAGGAACAGTTCTGGGTTGAAATTTTTGAGATGGGCAGGTGGCCCCATCCATCAACTGGGGTCCATGCCTATCTACTGGAGATGCTCTCTGTAGGTTCTATGTCCCCTTTGTTGGATATTTCAGCTAATGTCATCCCTGTTGTGTTTTGGAAACCCCTGGCTTTCCTGGCATCGGGGAGTTTCTAGTGGCTATCTTCTACTTCCCATCTCTCTCTGCTACATAGTTCTGTTCAATTTTCTGACCCTCTGTACTTATCTCTTGTCTCTTCTCAAACCTGATTCTCTGTCCTTTTTTATCCCTTCTCCCTCTTCTCTTTCAGTCAAGTCCTTCCCTCCTTCTATCTCTCATGATTATTTTCTTCCCCCTTCTAAGACTCCTGAAAGTAAAGTCTCCTTTGTTCTTTGTAAAAAGCCACATAAACTCTTTCATCTCACATAGTAGAACCTGGACAAAACAATGCTTTGTCTGTTTAATCTATCATCTATCTATCTATCTATCTATCTATCTATCTATCTATCATCTATCTATCCATCCTTTGTCTAAGTGTCTCTATCATCCATCTAATCTTTTTATATGCAACTTAATTTCACTGAAGGCTACATAAAAACTGTAATGTAGGTAGTTCATAAGTTGGTTATTTGACCATTGTGTTCTTTTTCAGATTTATGAATTCTCAGTCATAAATATTTGATCAGTCTTCCAGATGCAATCACCACATACTTGACTTTTCTGGTAGTGTATTTGAGTTATTGTAGCATATAATTCACAAAAGTCAAGAGTACTTAAATTTTATTTTTGTTAATTACAAAGATTCATGAGACACTATCTATAATTATAAACATGGAGTTTGCTATAACTGTTCTGAAAATATTTTGTTGCCTTTTCATGAGTATAAGTTTGCATTATAAGTTGATAATGAAGACATTAAGTTTGTAAACTATGTGTACAACAAGAAATTGGTGTGCTTACTGAACGTTTTTTATTTTTATTTTTTGTCTTTTATTAATTAATTTATATATTTTAACTTTTATCAGTTTATTCTATTTTGTTAGGTGTGTTAATCTGTATAATTTCTTAAAATTACGTGTATGTATGACAACTGCTTAATAATGGTTGAATCAATGAACCATATGTTATTAAAAATTTAGAACTGATCACTTACTTGAAGGGTCTGATTTACTTTGATTAAGCCTGTAGCACCAGTACACATTCCCATAACATCATAACATTATAAGCAATATTGGTAAGATCTCAGAACCATCTCCACATAGTAAAGACTATGTGAGATAGCCCTCCATTGTTCTTAAGATGAATTGTCTGAATTTTTCTTGGCAGGACTTCAGGAGCTGTGTGATTGGGCTGGCTGGAGAAATAATTTGTTTTTTTCTTTAGGGCAAAAGCCAGAACATGGATGGTATCATTCTTATCCACAACTTCTACTCTCTGGATCAAAATGGATTCAAACTCCCATTTGGTGAAAAGGTCTCTCTGAAGCAGGGTTATGGGTATCCAGGGATGATCATAAATGAATGGATTATGAGTTCCATACCCAAGACCACCTTTCTTCCATAGTTCATGGTGCCCATTGCTACCTATAACAGTGTTTTCCAACCTGACAGTAACCCCAGCACATATCAAATAAGATGTTTACAACAGAGAATTTTTATATGCATATCCATTAGGAGTAATCTGGCTAAACATTCATCATCTGTCCCTAGCTCAACAGGTTCTTGGAATGTTAAAAATTATTACTTTTTGTGACAAAGTATTAGTGCAGTCTTTTATAAAAAAACAAAAACAAAAACAAAAAAACCAGTCACTATTTTATCTTCTGTCCTGGCAACTATAGTTAGTTCTCTTTTAATTACCTTTCATTAATGGTTTTCCAACCTCTTGAAATGTGCTATGAGTACTAGCTGCCTGCTTGCTATCTCAGAAGCAATTAACTCATGACACTAAAGACTGGGAGAGTTCTCATTGGAGTTTTGATTATTAGAAAGAAAGAAATAGCAGCCAGAGTTTAAAAGAGCTTAATAATCACTATTATAATTTTAAGAATTCTTATAGGATCATCACTAAGGATTAACACATCATCTCTTTGTCTATATAGCATCATTACAAGACCGTACTTATTGTTTGTTCTGCAGAGATCTTTTCAAAAGGGTGGGCTAATACCTAGTGATTGTTATATATATTTAATAATTATAGGAAAGCATATTAATAGCAGATATCTTTTCTAAAATGAATTTCTCATAGGCCTTGGCTACTAGAGAAAATCCATTGAAGATTTTAATCCAAGGCAGACCCATCTCAGGAAGACCATCTGCTAGTTTTTAACTTTTCCTATGATGGGCCCTGACACTCCTGAAACAGCTCTTATCTGTGATTATAATATATAATGTTTTATCTATGTATTTATTCAATAGTTTCATGTTTTAAATTAAGGTTTTGATCAGTTTTTAAGTCAATGTGTGTAGTGTAATGTCTCTGAAAAATAGCTCCTTTCTTTCAACCATGACTATCCAATGTTTTAAGTATCATTCATTGAATGTGTTTCAACTTTGCATGAATTAACTACTTTTTAAAAAAAATTGGTAAATAAAATTTTGAGAGAAAGAAGGGGGTACAATGGGAAGTGTTTGAGGAATAAAAAAGAATGAAAAATTTATGTCAAATGTTTTATTTAATAAATATGACTATGAGTTGTGCTTTTATTTCTGGATTTTCTATTAGTTTCATTGTATATATCTGTTTTTGTCAGTACAAATAATTTATCTTTCAAAAATGATAGGGCATCACTAAACCCTCTATGGTTTAGATTCAATGATTTAAATTTAATACACAATACATTAGAAATTAATGTTGATATTTTTGAATGAGATAAAATGTACTGAAAGATGAGAGTAATATTCGTTAACAAATTTAGTGAACACGGAATGATTTATTGTCACTTTAATATCTGTTCACCTTTTTTTTACAGAATTACATTTATTTATATAATAAATGTAATTTATTATATAAATAATTCTTTTCAATATCTTTTAAATACTGGGAACTATATTCTTAGTAATTTCTCATATTTAATCCTGAAATAAACTCATTATTTTATGATTAGATGTTTTATGATTATTTTATGATTAGATGTTTCATGTCTTAGTGTTATCTCTTCCCTTATACCTTCATGATAGTCATAATCTGATTTTCAGCACCTTCAGTAATTCGGGATTTTTATAAATATTTTAATTTGATAGTAAATCAAAATACAATAAAATAGTAGAGATATTTAGGGCATGATTAATCTCTTGAAAATTTTTAGCCTAAAGCCACATTTAACCCAAAGATTCATGACTAATGTTGAATAGCTATATCATGACAATGACAGATTAAACTGTTTAAACCCAATTGAGACCAGGAGATTTTATGAGTTATTTGGGCTATATAAAGCACTAAAGAAAGTAACACTAAGTTAAGAAAAATGTGCAATAGTTTGCATACTTTCATGATACATATTCATTGTTTATTTAATTATTATAGATATTTATACAACATATTTTATAGTGGAAATAACCCTTCTTACTTAGCTACAACACATATTTGAACATTTAAGTAACTCAAGACCAGAAACATGTATTTGTAATAAAACTAGCCAAATCATAAGGAAATACAGTGTTAATTGCATAAATAAATGAATGTATTTCTTCAGGATTTCAAACTCTAATCTGAGTACGGGAAGAAGGTGACATAGTAAAGCACTTTCAAACTAATAAAATAGAAGTAAACATTTGCTTCAAATAAATAATATTTACTGTGTCTGCACAATGTTAAAAATACACACTACTGTATAAAAAAACACGTTTGATGCTACAAATTAAATACAAGTTGATAATTCAAGTCAAATAAATGTTTTCATGCATGAAAATTTATGTCGTGCATGTAGATTTAAGACCTAAATGCTGTTTGTAAAATTTAGTAGCTGAAACAGGACATACAAGATCATGCTAGATGTGAACCACGTTTTTTTTAAGTTTTATTTTATTTTTATTTAATCTTTTTTTTTTTACAGTCCAGACATTATCTGCTTCCCTGTCCACCTTCTGACTGTTCCTCATCCCATACCACACCCCCCCCCGTCTCCACAAGGATGTCTTCACCTCTGCACCCCCCCACTCCACCAGACCTCCCCACTCCTTGGTGCCTCCAGTCTCTTAAGGGTTAGGTTCATCTTCTCTCACTGAGTCCAGACACACCAATGTTCTGCTGTATATGTGTTGGTGGCATCATATCATCTGGTGTATGCTGTCTGGTTGGTGGCCAAGTGTCTGAGAGATATATATGGTTCAGGTTAGTTGATAGCTGGTTTTCCTATAGGGTATACCTTCTTCTCTGCTTTTTCCAGCTTTTCCCTAATTCAACCACAGGGGTCAGCATCTTCTGTCCACTGGTCAGGTGTAAATATCTGCATGTGACTCTTTCAGCTGCTTGTTGGGTTTTTTAAAGCACAGTCATGATAGACCCCTAGTGTCAGCCTTTGGGGCCTCCCCTTGAGCTGGACACCAATTTGGACCTGTTGCTGGACCACCTTTTCCTCAGGCTTTTCTCCATTTCCATTTCTGCAGTTCTTTCAGACAAGAATGATTATGGGTCAGAGATTTTGACTGTGGGATGGCAACCCCATCTCTCACTTGATGCCCTATAATTCTGTTGGAAGTAGGCTCTACAAGTTTCCTCTGCCTTCTGTAGGGCATTTTATCTGGGGTCCCTTCTTTTGAGTCTTGAGATTCTCTCACCTCCGAGGTGTCTAGTACATTCTGGAGGGTCCCCTACCTCCTACTTTCTAAGTTTGCCTCATTCCATCCTTTCTGTTGGCCCAGAGGTCTTCAGTCACATTATAAATTGTGCTTTCTTTGACTCTAAATGGGATAAATTACCACCAACCAGAGAAAGATTATAAAAAGATTCAACCTTTTTTATCTGTAAATATATTCAAGAAGAAAAACCTTAAAGCCCTCTAATTACTATAGTGTTAGTGTTTATTTAGTAATTGTGTAAAAACTAAAATGTATGTAAAACTTTTATTCAATGAAAACAATAAAATAAAAGCAATAAAAATAAATAAATTTATATCTTGCCTAAGTAAGTGCTTTGAGAGACTTAAGTACTTGAATCAGATTACCCAGACAAAAATATTGTTCATATATGAGCAGAAATCAATAAGAGCTATATTACCCCAGGACAAATTTTCATTTAATTTGTAAAAGATAATTGTTTTATGCAGATGTAATAGCAATTTTTAACAGTTTATAATGCAACACATCTGGTGAGAATGTTATTGCTATATATAAAATAATATTTCATTTTAAAAACTTTAGTAAGCACATTGTGAACCCTAAAGCTACTCCTAAGAACAATGAATATGGCTTTTTATAAGAAGTCACGATGGGAAAAAGAAGAATAGTTTACTAATTATTTAAAAGAAGGAAGAGAGAGAAGATGAACAACACCCTATTTGTTTAGAGAAAACATAAAAAAAAAAGATGTTATTGTCAAATACATCCAAAAGAGAATGAAATTAAAAGTACTTGACTTTACTATGTTTTTTTTTTTTTTTTTTTTGGTCTATTTGAAACAAAGGCAAGTAAGATAAAGGAATATGATAATAAATAGTGGACTTACTGATTCTACAATGTATCAACATCCCAGTACATTCATAACTGAGTTATTTCCTGAATTAAGTAAAGATGATCAATTTAAAGATTTGACTTTACAATAGTTCACACCCAAACTGTGTTATAATATACTAGATTTTAAAAATACAGTAAATTATACTTGATAGAATAACATAAATATTTACAATTTTTCAAGATTCTTTTATTTTCTTGCTATTTTTTTAAAAAAACAATATTATTTATAATGTTTAATATTTGAAGATTTCAAATCAAAATCATGCAATTATTCATGAGATATTACAGACTGAACCACAGGTTTAAATATAAATGATTTTATTCAATCTATGGAATGTCACACTATTTCAACTAACTTGCAATTTAGAAAACATATAATAGTGAGAAAGTTTAGACATTGTATAAAAAACAGGTGGAAAAATATTAATAAACATTTAGAAAGCAAACATCACAGTTCGTAGGCCAATGAAGAAGTCAATAAAGGAAATTGAAAATATTTACAATTCTGATTCCATGGACTATGAGATTTTGATGTACTAATTTTTAAATCACTATTCATATTTTTTAACATCTACTCCTTATTGTTTAAATAACTTATTATTTAACTTATTTCTTATGTATTAAATTTGTTATGATGTTTATTATGGTTGAGCAGCAAAGTCTGTTGAGCTTTTGTATGGTGATATATATTATAATGCTAAATACTAGCCTTCAAGGACTGGTTGCTTCCAGGAATGAAGAGATCCTCATGTACACCAAGTGATGTTATGTAACCTTGTCTCCCAAGTTACCCATGATTGGTCGATAACAATGTCTACAGCCTGTAGCTAGGCAGAAGGATGGTGGCAGGGCTTTAGTTCTTGGGCCTAAGGTCTGAGGCAGAGTCCACAATAAGTATAGAAAAAGAAAATTCCATGGAGTAGGTAAATCATGAAAACATAGCTATGATGTCTGGTCAGTTGGAGTGAGAGTAGCTCAGATGAAACATGGCAATTTATAATTTGAGGTTGTTGCCAGGGAGGTAGGCAAAATAACTTAGAGGGTTGATATTTGCCCAGCTCTAATAATATTAAAGCATATTATGAATATAAAGGCTTTGTGTCATTTATTTGTGAACTTAATAATCAAATGTGGGGAAGAAATACCCAACTAAATTTTACCATGAGAAATTCAGCTTTTCTCTATTTGATACATAAAGTTAAAGAATACTGACTTTATAGTAGACAAACCATCAAATATAATTACATTAATTTATTTTTTAGCCTAAGTTTAAATTCTTGAGTTTTTATTGTATGTCAACTTAATAGTACAGAAGTAAGAACAAATATAAATAGACAATGTTTACTTTGTTTTCAAGGTCCTCTAACCATCCTATAGTTATTTTGTATTTTGTGCTTAGTTAAATGTTAAATGTACCTGGTCTTTGCAGACTGTCTTCTGCATACATACAACATTCTTGTCTTTGACCTTTGTTTTTCTCCTGTACAAGCCAAAAGTATACCTGCCAAAGGTGTCTTTTGACATTTTCCATTTAATTCTTTTTAAAAGCTAGTGTAACTTTAAATGTGTCAACATTCCGCTCTCTGATAATGCTTGGCATTAGAATGTTTCTGTGTCCTACTCAGCTTGAAACAAGAAAGTATTTTCAGGTAAATCAGGAAGTACTGAAAGAGTTAAAAAATTTTTAAGTTTCCATAGATGGAATCAAAAATACAGATCAGCTTGTTCTGCACTTTGGGTCCTAGAAAACTATCTACCCACAAGATAGATATGATGGGAATTCAGAGTAGAGTGACCAAGCACTGTGGGTACCAGGAATTGAAACACTGACCACAAGATGGAAAGTTTGAGAAAAGTTCACGTCAGTGAACCCGTGTACCCCGAATACCAGACACAATTTGAATAAGCTTTGATTCTTAAGAGAACAAAGAGATATTTCCCCCTGACCATTTCTTGAACCTGTCACAAACGCTGAACACTAGACAGGTACTTTCTATAGGTACTTAATCATAACCTCCCCCCCCCCACATCTCCCCTGGGCTGTGGCTTTTCCCTAAAAAAAGCTCTTCCTCTTTCCAGAAGGGGTCATACTTTGTTGCTTGCCTCTGCATAGGGCAGGCTGGAAGTGCAACCTCGATGCGCATTGATTTGAAATATATGTTTGCTGTTGCATCAAGTTTGGTGTCTTTGCAGTTATTGGGGTGGCCTTGAATTCTTGAGAGCAGGGAGAGAGTTCCTCCCCTCCTGTCAGGCCTTACAGTACAAATTAAAATATTAAGTTATTTTGGTCACTAGCTTTTCATCAATAATGAACAACACTGCCATCATTGTAGATTTCAAGAATGAAGTACACACTTACTTATGTTATATTATTACTCACAAGCAGATGTTTAGAACAAAAATCTACATTAATATTTTGAAAATAATTTGTCAGAAACAAATTGCTTTGTCTTTATATATCTGAGTTGCTACTTTTTTTTCAGAAAATACTTTCTTATTTGTGTCTATCAAAATAATTTATAATTAACAGATTAAATAATCTAACATGATAAATTTTCTGCTTTTAGTTTATGAAATCTACATAATACAACACAGTTTAGCTGAGACAACACAGAGGCATAATTGAGAGATTAAATTTTAAGTATTTAAAATATTTTGCTTTACATTTTATTTCAAATGAAATATATCGTAACATCACCGAGAGTTGTTACTCAAGTCAGCTTTGAAACAAAAAAGACAAACAAGGTACAGCATAGAGTGTGACACTTTCTTCTAAGTTGTATAATGCAGTGTTGTATTTGTTTATAAAATTTTAAGAGACAACAATCTTAAATTTCTAAAAGTAAAAATAATATTACTAAATAAATTAAACAAATTATGTTCAAATAAAAGTTTGTAATTTGCAGTGGAGTAGGTGTAGCTTATAATACAAAGCATCTTTTTTAGGAATAACAATAATTCTAGGATAAAATAAGTTGTTGTTTTATATATACTCATCTATTAATTGTACTTCTATTTTCTAAGAGTTTGTAACTCACAGTGGATTTTGTTTTGTGTTTTGATTATTTGATTTTATGCTTTCTTCTAAAACTTCCTCTTTCTCATCCCAGAGGTTCTATGTAAAATACAGATTAAAGACTTCCTGGGAATTTTTTTATTTTGTAAGTAACCTTCATAACCCCTTTAATTCTACTATTACCATATCTCTAGTCATATGTTGGCATAATGAGTATTCTATTTTTACTGATACTGACAGCTTCTAAATCTTGGCACTTTTACTGAGTTAAAATTTTTGAGATGTGAGTGAGGTACACAGTGAAATTATAAATAACATTAGAACAACATTTATAGTGAAAAGTCAGCTGACAGTTTGCTTCTAGAAAATAAAAAGACAATACATAAAATTGTTACATAACAATTCTATATATTGTTGACATATTATTTACTTAGATCATGGTATAATAGTTTACAAGTTATGTCTAAGGAAAACAGAATACTTTTGATTCTTGCCAAAGATATCTTAAGTCCAGTTTACATAACTAGAATTCTTCTTGTATTTTTTTACTAGAGTCAGTATTAGGATCTATTAGATACATATAACTTAAAGTGAAATTAATGTAAATTAATGAAAATAATGTCCAATATTATTACTAAATATTTTATAGAATGTTTATAAAGAATTCTGGTTTTTAAAATAGCGGTATAATAAGATATTTAATAATGAATAAGAAAAGCAAGATATAGACAACCTGTTGACTTTTATTCTGTTCTTTTATTTGGGACAGAGACAAGGTAGAACTAAACAAGATTGTAAGGTCATTAATTCTATCTAGTATTACAGTCAGTTGTCCTCTAGGGATTCATACATGAAAGGTCATATTTCTTACCATGATATTAAACTAAAATTTATCCAAGAATATATACAGTGACTCAGATTTTCAGTGATGCTGAAAAGCATATTATAAAAAAACTATTGACTTCTTCTTTTGGTACACATTGATTACTCAGACTACTGCAGTTAAAAAAAAAATTGGTCGTTTATGCATTCTGTGTATTGACGAACACTTATTCCATTAAAATTTGCTTGTATCAGAACTAATTAATATATTCCATGTCTTAGTCTTCTCAGACTACCAAAACAAGACTTTGTACACTAACAGTGATTCTATTTTACTGTTTTGCAGCAAAGATATTTAACATCAAGTTGTGTCAGTATGGTAATATTCTTAGTCTGGAATCTCCCTTCTTACTATTTTTTACATGAAGTTTTCTCCATTAGTATACATGATGAAAGGGAATGATGGCTACCCCTCCTCTTATTAAGCTATGTACTATTAGATTATGACTCCAATATTACAAAATTGTTTAATTGTAGTTACTTCCAGAAAACTGTATTGCAAGATACTATCACAATGAGCACTAGTAAGCAATTTATGAATTTAAGTAGAAGCAAAACTGGATGTGCAACATATAATTTTTCTTTAAAAAGTTGTCTCTATAACTTATCTACTAATCTTTATGCCTAAATTTTAGCCAATTGTTGTTTACATGGTCTCAATCATCAAGTATAAAAGTATATTTCAATTGACTAGTAATGGCACACTTTGATTGACCAGAAACCATGAATGTTGTCACAACTCCATGTAGGTTACTGATCCATGGATATCCAATAATCTGGGTACTAGCCCATCCTATCTGTAATCCATCCAAACCTTCTTATTACCTTATCTCTACCACCAACTATGGTGTAGACTCAAGGCTGAGACAGAAACTATGCCTACCATCAGAAATCCATCCAACAACATGGGTGGATATCCTTGCTCAACCACAGGCCACATCAGCCAGTCTACCTGAGAAAAAACAGAAACCAAAAAAGCAAAACACCCATTGAACATAGACAAACTCAGAAATTGGAACCTAAACCTATAATTACCCCAAACCCAGATGCTTAGATGCCAGAATAAGAGCATGATTAACAATATTCATGGAACTATATCACCACCAGTGCTCAGCCACCTTTCTACAGTATGTCTTAATAATCCAACACAGGTAAAGCAAAAGAAAAAGTTATAAAAATCAGTTTTATAACAATGATTGACATGCTTAACAAGGAAATGAATAAATTTCATAATGAAACCCAGTAAAACACAAACAACTAGAGGGAATAATGAAATCTTTTAAAGAAAGCCAAGGGGGGAAGGGACGCAAAGTAACAAATAAACTAAATAAAATTATTCAAGACCTGAAAATGAAAATAGAAGCAATAAAGAAATTATAAATGAGAGTGGAAAATTTTGGTACGTGAACATAAAATACAGACACAATTACCCACAGAATACAAGAGATGAAAGAGAGAACCTATATGCTGACAATGTCACAGAAAAAATAAATGTATATTTCAAAACTATTAAATTTAAAATATTCTGAGGAAAAACAATGTAGAAAATCTGGGACATTATGAAAAGACCTACCCTAAGAATGACAGAAATTGAAGAAGGAGACTTTCAACTAAAAGTCTCAGAAAGTATTTTCAAAAAAGTCACAGATAAAAATGCCCTAATTTAAGGAAGGACATATCTATAAAGGCTCAAAAATCTTACAGAATATCACGTAGATACTCTTTGGTGACACAATAATCAAAACACTAAATAAACATAACAAAGACAGACTATTAAAAGCTGTAAGCACAAAAGATTATGTAACAAATAAAAAAAGACTTATTAGAATTAACACTGACTTCTCAGTGGGGAGTCTAAAAGTCAAAAGGGTCTGAACAGATTTCTTTCAAACTGTAAGAAACCACAGATAGCAACACAGACTATTATACCAAGAAAATATTCAATCACCATAGATGTAGAAAATAATATACTCTATGACAAAGCAAAATTTAAGTAATTTTTTTTAACAAATCAGGCCGTACCAAATTGAAGAAAATAAATAACCTAACACCAACAAAACCAAAAGAACCACACACCATCACCACAATCACAATAACAACAACAACCACAATAACTGTCATTGTTGCTGTTTTTTTTAGATTAACTGGTAAGGGGAGAACTGTACCAAAGCTGAGGAAATACAGAGCTTATGGTGATCCCAGAGATTTTCTTCTCTGTTCCAATTATCCTTAGGCTTAGGCTTAGAAGATTCCAGCATCTGTATAATCTAATCTAAACTGACTGATTCAACACAGCTTCTCTCAGATTTTGACTAAATTGCTCTGCCTGGCTTCATACTAACTTTGGTGATATATTCAAACAAACTCCTTCTCTTTCTCAGGCACATTCTGTTTTCACTATATCTAGCTTCTTTTCTCTTCAAGTTTCTTTGTAAAACTGCCTCAATAACACACACACACACACACACACACACACACACACACACACACACATCATGTACCACATACCTTTTTCTCTCTCTCTCTCATTGCTCTTAAAGTTGACTCTCTTTCATTGTCTGTTCTTATGTGGGTTGGGTGTATCCTATCTTGGACTGATTCTGTCAGATTTGTCTCTTTGTCTGGCCTTCATTTAGACATCACTTTCAAACATGGCTGCTTCTTTCTATAATTAAACTAACTTAACCTTCATTGTTAGGGATCAAGAGTACATACAAAGGGCATGTATGTATTTCAACAATATCATACTATATTTTAGGGTATGCCTATATTTGGGCCAGATCATATCTTTGAATGTGATGCCCTACCAGTGCAGCCTTGTTGTTGGATTCAAAATCTTGTACAAAAAGCAGCAGAACACTTCTGGTCTGCACCTGTGCCCAGAGAAGTCCTAGGGCACCAGCTCTGCATCCAATACCCCAAGACCCAGGTGAGGCTGAACTCCCAGGAGCTCTAACATGCCTGGGAACATAGGACAATAGGATCACAGGATCTCAGTAGCTTGATCACACCAGGATTTCAGAATCCCAGAAGAAGCCTGACTCCCAGGACTTATCATAACCAGGATCTCAGGATTACAGAGACATATGGACTCTGAAGAGTTCTGACACAACCAAGAAAGCAGGACAGACAGGCTCCAGTCAGAAAAAGTAAGTGAAGGTAGCACTAGAGATAAACAGATGGTAAAGGCAAGTGCAAGAACATAAGCAACATAATCAAAGGTTACTTGGCATCAGAACCTAGTTTTCCCACCATAGGAAGTCCTGAAAAAACCATGACACAAGAAAAGCAAGATTCAGATTTAAAATCACTTCTCATATTGATGATAGAGGACTTTAAAAAGGACATAAATACCTCTCTCAAAAAAAATACAGGAGAACACAGGTAAACAGGTAGAATTCCTTAAAGAGGAAACAAAAAATCCCTTAAATAATTACAAGAAAACACAACCAAACTGGTGAAGGAATTAAACAAAACCATCCACGACATAAAAATGGAGGTAGAAACAATAAAAAAAAAATTACAAAGGGAAACTATCCAGAAGACAGAAAACCTAGGAAAGAGATCAGTAGTCATGGATGCAAGCATCACCAACAGAATACAAGAAATAGAAGAGATAATCTAAGGGGCAGAAGATACCATAAAAAACATTGACACAACTGTCAAAGAAAATACACTATGCAAAAAACACCTAACCAAAAACGTCAGGGAAATCCAGGACACAATGAGAACACCAAATGTAAGAATAGTAGATATAGAAGAGAGCAATGATTCCCAACTTAAAAGGCCAGCAAATATCTTCAGTAAAATTATAAAAGAAAACTTTCTTAACCTAAAGAAATGCCTATGAAAATTACATCTCACAGAGAGATAATATCCAAAATATACTAAGAACTCAAGAAATTAGACTTCAGACAATCAAATAACCCTATTAAAAAATGGAATTCAGTGCTCAAGAAAGAATTCTCAACCGAGGAATATCAAATGGTGGAGAAGCACCTAAAGAAATATTCAACATCTTTAGTCATCAGAAAAATGCAAATTCTTAGCAAATGGATGGAACTAGAAAATATCATCCTGAGTGAGGTAACACAATCACAAAAGAACACACATGGTATTCATTCATTGATAAGTGGATATCAGCCCAAAAGCTCACAATAACCAAGATATTACTCACAGACCACATGTAACCCAAGTAGAAGAAAGACCAAAGTGTGGGTGCTTAGGTCTTTCTTAGAAGGAGTAACAAAATACTCTTCAGAGCAAGTAAGGAGACAATTGTGCAGATCAGAGACTGGAGAAGGGACCGTCCAATGAATATCCCACTTGAGGACCCAACCCAGGTGCAATCACCAAATGCAAACACTGTTGTGACTGTCAAAAAAAATGCATGCTGACAGGAGTCTGATATAGCTATCTCCCGAGAGGCTTGCCAGAGCCTGACATATACAGAGGCAGACGATGGCAGCTAATCATTGAATTGACCAAGGGTATCCCAATGGAGAAGTTAGGGAAATGACTGAAGAAGCTGAAAGGGCTTTTAGCCCCATAGGTAGAGCCACAATGCCAACTCACCAGAGCTCTCAGTGTATAAACAGTTAACCTGAAAACACACATGGAGGGACCCATGGCTCCAGGAGTATATATAGTGGAGTTCAGCCTTGTCAGGCATCAGTGGGAAAGGAGGTCCTTGGTCCTGTAAAGGTGGGATGCCCCAGTGTGGGAGAATTTGAGGGCTGAGAGGTAAGAGTGGGTGAATGGGTGGGGGCACACCCTCATAGAAATAGGAGGAAAAAGGATGGGAGAAGAGGATTCTTGGGGGCTTATGGGGAAAGAGGGTAACACTTGAAATATAGGTAAATAATATATCCAATAATAATACAAAAACAAAACAAAACAAAAAACAGATAATGGAACTACATATTGCAGTTGAGCATTTGAGATTTTTTGGCAAGAAATTAATATTACCAACATTACTGGGATTTCTTATAATTGTCAAGGACAAGGAACTATGGAGGGGGCCCATGGAACATTAAAACAATATCTTCATAAAAGAAAAAATGGGGAGGTTTATCCCTCTATACCACAAATTCATTTAAATCACGTCTTTATTTTAATTTTTATTAAAAAAAATTGGATACCAAGGAACTTTCTGCTGAGTGTCTATGGCACCCTACAACTAGTCATACTTATGACTAGGTGAAAAGAAAGGATCCACTTACTGGCATGTGGTATGATCCTGATGAGATATTTAATATGGATAGAGGGTATGCTTGTGTTTTTTCTGCAGGATGCTGAATAAGCATGGTAGCTGCCAGAGCAATGGGTGAGACACGCTGATGCCAGGAATAAGAAGGATGCTGACCTGTGAACTTGAGGAGTACACTGACCATGGTGACTGGACGTATGTTCCCGACCAACCTTTGCTTACCTACACCCCAGAGGAGACAACCTGGCATGCTTCAGAATTTTAGAACTTGTGGAACAGAGAATCAAAAAGAGAAGTTATAATGACTGTTGTATTTATTTTTGCTTCTCACACAATATTTATGTTCTAAGTCATTCAATTTGCTTAGGGAATTGTTTGTTTTAGGGGGTGAGTTTTATTTTTTTTTAACTCAAAACACGTTTTTTTAATCAGTATTTGTATATACATATATACTTATACATGTATACATATATACATACATATATGAACAATAATTAAATAATAAGATGTATTTGAAAAGTATGGGGGGTTGGGAAGAGTGGGAGGAAGGAAAGAAAGGGAAAAATTATGTAAATTCGGTGCTCATATATGAAATTCTCAAAAAAGAATTCAGTTTTTTAAAATGTCAACAGATTAACTAGCATTTTACAATATGAAAATAAATATTACCTATAATTACATTGAAGGACATTTTAACTCACTACAAATCTGAAGTTTAAAATGGAATTAATAAAAATTATTTTACCCAGCATACTAACAAAACCACAATAACATTTTATAATTCAAAGTATTTCTGAGAACAAAAAAATAGATTGTCAGAAGCTAAGTCAGCAGAGCCAGGGGGACACTGTGTGTTCTTTCTTTTTTCTTATTATTATCAAATCATAATTTTTACTTTTAACACAGGGGTTATAAACACAAAAATGCAGGATGTGGGGAAGGGGATGACACAGGAGCATAGGTGTTCAGGGGGAGTACAGATATCTTTCAGAACAGGGTATCAGCTGGGTGAAGGTTCAGGGATCAGGTCACTATGACTGCCTATGACTCACTTGTCCTTATCTAATTTGGTACTATCCACCAAGGCTGCCTATTTACAAGGTCTATGACTACTCAGGCTGATAGATTTCCACAAAAGCTGCCTGTTTACAATAGTTTATAGACAACTGGTTCAGTGTTTTTCCATAGAGACCCAAGTCTTTGTGTTAGCAGGCATGTATGTCAGGCCTATTGCTGATTTTAGGCCTTCAGTGTTTAAGCAAGGCTGTCCCTGACATCTCTTTCCTTCTCCAAGTGTAGAAGGGCTGTGGTGATTCTAATCTTGCCAAGGTGAGGATAGAGGCCTGACCTCCAGTAATTAAAGGGGACCTTGTAATGGCTCCAGTTCTCCTGTCGTTGTCCAGTGAGGCATGAGGGCCATACCTGACCCGATGTCTTTTTCGTGGAGAGGGGATACTTTTGACATCAACCCCTATGCAGTCAGGCTTGTTCCTCAGGGAACCCAGAAACATATTTTTAACTTTTATTTATATTCCCTTGCAGTGCTTAGCCTCACAGCCTAAGCAAGAATTCAGATCGTCAGACAGAGGGGGTTCTGGGTGGCCCCTCTCTGCTTGGTCTAGGGGTGGAAGTCCCCTCTTTTTGGTTGGGTGGAGATGGGAGCACCCTGGATAACGTCCTCATCTAGAGTCTCATGGTCCTCCATAGCTAACTTATGATAATGTATCTGAATAGATTTTGCTATCAGATTATCTATCAGTTGTTTCACAAAGTTAGTCAGCATATTTAAGGTGCAGAGACCAAATGAAATATGCAAAAAATAACCTAATTAATGGTCCCAAGATGAAATGAAGTAGGGTTAACAATCATGGAGAGGTTGAAGACCAATTCTTGTACAAGCTCTCATTTTTCTCTTTCTCTCTCTGACTTTTCTCAAGACTTTCTCTGGTCTTTTTCATGCTCTCTTTAATCATCCCTGTTTTGTCTATGTGAAAGCAGCATTCTTCTTTAAGGGCTGTACACAATCTAGAGCTGGATACAGTCTTTTCTATTGTAAAAGAGATAATCAAGTCCAATAAAGTACTTTGCAATTTTTGGGGATCGCAAGAGACAGTGAAACGAAGGATTTTTTCAGATTAGTGATGTCAGTCTATAGCTGTTTAATGTCCTTGTCTAAGGCCCATTGGAGGTCTGAATAGTATAAGTCCAGAGGCCAGCATCAGGATTAGAACTCCTAACAGCAGACATCATGGGTGATTAACTTTTACCTGGAAAGAAAAAAAAAAAAAAGAAATTCTCAGAGAAATTTCTCTTCCCTGGATGTCAATTGTTATTCATCTTATTTATAATTGAGCCTGGTTTTGTGGGGTATCTATTTCGTTCATTAATTTTTTTGGCGGCCATTTAGCTGTGCTTTCTGTGGTATCAAACAGGCATATCAATCCTTGGCCCCATATGAGAACTGAATCCTGGCCTTTCCATTTAAGGGTAAGAAGGTCCTTCCAATAGCTGTAGCATAGTTTTTATTGGTCTCAGCAATGCCAGAGGCAGTCAGAGGCAGATTTGCCATGAACTTTCAGTTTTAGGAAGTTAAAAGTGAACTAGGCATGCTCCTTCCACCCTCAGAGAGTCATGAAGACACTATTTAAAGAAATATAAATCTTTATTAATAATCTCTTTTATCAAGGGTCTATTATAAAACAGTCAACAATTAATCAATATATATATAAAATATATCAATTAATGAGAGCTTCCTCTACTTTATGTAAAATTACTCCTCTTTTGTCAATTAATTGTTGACGAAAGTTAGGATTTGCATCTTTCTTGAGAATATTAAACAGAGACATAAATTCCATTGTGAAGAGCTTAAAGTAAGATGTTAGCCAATAAGCATCTTCTGGAAACCTTTGAAAATTGTTTGAAATAAGTAAACTTTTTTTTTTGCCAGATCCATTATCTGTTTTTTTTTTTAATTGGATATTTTATGTATTTACCTTTTACTGTTATCTCCTCTTCCTTTCTTCCCCCAAGCCCCTTATCCCATACCCCCTCTTCCAATTTTTATGAGGGTGTGTTCCCACCATTCTCCCAATCCTGCTTCCCTGCTCTCACATTCCCCATCACTATGGATCCAATTTTTCTTTGGACCATGTCCCTCCACTTCTACTGTTGCCTAATGTGGCCACCCTCAGTTACCTATACAAGTGGAGCCATGAGTCTCTCCCTTTCTGTTCTCAGGCTGGAGGTTTACACCCTGAGAGCTCTGGTTGAATAATTTGCTACTCCTTCTAAAAAAAAGAACAAAAAAAATCCAAAGCACCCACACTTTGGACTTCCTTCTTCCCCTTGAGTTTCATGTGGTCTATGGATTGTGTCTTAGGTATTGTGAGCTTTTGGGCTAATATCCACTTATCAGTGAATGCATGCCATGTATGTTCTTTTGTGATTGGGTCACCTCACTCAGGATGATATTCTCAAGCTCCATCCATTTTCCTAAGAATTTCATGAACTCATTGTTTTTAATAGCGAAAATTTTATTGAGTATTTTTGCATTGATATTCATTAGGGAGACTGGTCTGAAGTTCTCTTTCTCCGTTGGGTCTTTGTGTGGTTTAGGTATGAGCATGATGTGATTGTGGCTTCATAGAATAAATTGGGTAATGTTCTTTCTATTTCTACTTTGTGGAATAGTTTGAAAAGAATTGGTATTAGATCTTCCTTGAAGATCTGATAGAATTCTACACTGAAACCATCTGGTTCTGGACCCCTTTTTTTTTTTTTTTTTTTTTTTTTTTTTTTTTTTTTTTTTTTTTTTTGTAGGTAGGTAGGTAGGTAGGTAGACTTTTAATGACTGTTTCTATTTCTTTCAGGATTATGGGACTGCTTAGATGGTTTATATTCTCCTGATTTAACATTGGTAACTGGCATTTGTCTAGAAAATTGTCCATTTCATCCAGATTTTCCAATCTTGTTGAGTATAGGCTGTTGTAGAATGATCTGATGATTTTTTTGGATTTCCTCGGTTTCTGTTGTTATGTCTCCCTTTTCAGTCCTGATTTTATTAATTTGAATACTGTCTCTCTGCCCTCTGATTTGTCTGGCAAAGTGTTTATCTATCTTGTTGATTTTCTCAAAGAACCAGTTCCTGGTTTTATTGATTCTTTGTATAGTTCTTTTTGTTTCTATTTGGTTGATTTCAGCCCTTAGTTTAATTATTTCCTCCCATCTACTCCTCTTGGGTGTATTTGCTTCTTTTTGTTCTAGAGCTTTCAGGTGTGTTATCAAACTGCTAGTGTATTCCCTCTCCAATCTCTTTTTGTAAGCACTTAGAGTTATGAGTTTTCCTCTTAGCACTGCTTTCATTGTGTCCCATAGGTTTTGGTATGATGTGTCTTCATTTTCATTAAATTCTAAAAAGTCTTTCATTTCTTTCCTTATTTTTTCCCTGACCACATTATCATTGAGTAGAGTATTGTTCAATTTCCATGTGAGTGTGGGCTTTCCCTTGTCTTCCTGTTTACATATCCAGCCTCTTAGCCTATGTCTTTTTATTGGGGAATTGAGTCCATTGATGTTAAGAGATATTAAGGAGAGGAGATTGTTGCTTCCTGTTATTTTTGTTAACAGTGGAGGCATTGTTTGTGTGATTACCTTCTTTTGGGTTTGTTGGAAGGGGGTTACTTTTTTGCTCTTTCTGGGGTATAATTTCCCCCCTTGTATTGGTGCTTTCCTGGTATTATTCTTTGTAGTGCTGGGTGTATGGAAAGATATTGTGTAAATTTGGTTTTGTCATGGAATATCTTGGTTTCTCCATCTATGGTAATTGAGAGTTTTGCTGGGTATAGTATCCTGGGCTGACAATTATGTTCTCTTAGGTTCTGTATGACATCTGTCCAGGATCTTCTAGCTTTTATAGTTTCTGGTGAGAAGTCTGGTGTAATCCTTCTTCTGCAGGATACTGAATAAGCATGGTAGCTGGCAGAGCAATGGGTGAGACATGCTGATGCCAGGAGTAAGAAGGATGCTGACCTGTGAACTTGAGGAATGCCCTGACCATGGTGACTGGACATATGTTCCCGACCAACCTTTGCTTACCTACACCTCAGAGGAGACAACCTGTCTTGCTTCAAGATTTTAGAACTTGTGGAACAGAGAATCAAAAAGAGAAGTTATAATGACTGTTGTATTTTTCTTAAAGATGCCATTTATTCAGACTCAACCATAGACTGATCTAGAAATCAATCTAACATTTTAAATAACAGTCTTCATTTGGAATGCTGATTCTAAACATTTTCAGAGACATATTTGGAAGTTAGCTGCAGTTCTCTGTGATGTTACTCTAGCAAGAGATAAAGTAGGAACAGGATCTTGATTTCAAACAAGTGTTTGTACATGTGTTGAGGCTCTTTTTATTGTCAAGTTAAAATGACTTTTGTTTCTTCTACACTATGTAATGTAAGTTACATTGATTGCATACTTTCTAATTGTGTTAATCTGTTGAAACCCTGCATGTCAGTTATGGAGGTCTATCAACCATTTTTTGTTTTATTGCCCTGAATATCACAGAACATTGGTATTCAGAAAAAAGTTCACAAGTACTGGAAGAAGTGAATGACGCTTTAAGTAGAAGCAAGATGGTACTGGCTCGATCACTGCTGGTATAACACCTTTAATTACATTAATTCCTAGCACTACTGCTTCTGCAATTGCTTTGATACAGAAGTTAAGACAGCTACTTTTGTTAGTCATTTAGCAAAAAAAAAAAAAAAGTTACTAATGTGTTGATATACAAGATGGTTTAGGCAGGCATATGGAATAACAGATTGATGTTTTTTATCCTATTCAAATTATTGGAGGAGGGTCAAAGTTTAAGAGTAAGGAGCAATCTCAAGTGTCATGCCAAATACCATTGGATTTGTGTTACTTCTAAAGTATACAGGGGTGGTCATTATAGTTAGGAAAAAGTTTAAAGACACTTCCAAGGTATTTGGTATAATTCTAACACTTCTCTGGTTGTTTTAACTTTGCATATTGAACTTATGGATTTATAGAATACTACTCTGCTGAGCATTATGTTACAGATACTGCTGATAAAATTACCCATGGACTGAGGTCAGTATTTCTATTTTTGTCAAGCTTAAAGAATGGCATATACAGGTTGATCATGCTAACACTTTTTGTCTTGGGAAGACTTTTATTCCTGCCTGTTCTGTTAAAGCTTGTCTTTAACAACATCAACATGTTGGTAGCCAATGTACATGGATTGAATCTGAAAATGGACCCCCAGACAGAGTGATTGACAGGCTTGCAAGCCAAGAACGGGTAAATTCTTCACGAAGCCTTACCAACTTAAGACAGTGAAGTGCATTGCCTTTGAGAATGCATATTCCATGATGGATAAAGTAGGCATTCTGGTTAGAGAGACCTAAGACAGGCTAAGTCTTGTGTATAAAATAGAAAAGGGGGAGAAGCAGAGAGCTTCTGGAGCTGCTTAGTGGGAATATGACATTGGCCAGTGATAAGGAAGTGGGCTCCAGGCAGGAGTCTGACATTAGCCTACTAATGTGGGCTAGAACATTAGACCAAAGAACAAAGAAATAATTTCAGTCAGGAATAAAAATCATAGTCTAGAACAAAGAAGTAATTTTAGTCAGGAATCTAAATCGTAGGCTAGAACAAGGAAGTAGGCTTCAGGCACGAAAAAGACTTTGAGCTAGGACAGGAAAGCAGGCTCATATATTTTAGTCATCCTAATAAGCCCTTAGAAACAGTAATGAAGGGAGTGTTCATGGAACTTTGTTTATTGTTTTATTTGTTCTTTATTTGTTTATTGTTTTTATTGTCTTGCTTGTTCCTTGACTATTTGCATCTATTGTATTACTAGTTCCTCACTCTAGAACTGAACTTAATACTTGCAGGTAATTAAAATGGTATAAAAGAAAAAAGAAGGAGGGGGATGGGATAGGGGGTTTTCAGGGAGGACGATGGGGAAAGAGAATGTCATCTGAAAAGTAAATAAATAAAATATTAATTATAAAAAGAGAAAAGCCAAAAAACCAACCAAACAACCAAAAATACCCAGCAGAATATATATTAGCAATCACTGATGTATTGTGCCTTAACGTATTGGGACAATATTTTCTATGCAGATGGAACTAAGAAACAAGCTGGAATAGTTATTATAATATCAAATAAAATAGTCTTCAAAACAAAACTAATCAAAAGAAGTGAAAAAGGACACTTTATTTTTATCAAAAATAATTAAGAAAGATTATGTTTCAATTTTTACACCTATGCCCAAACTAAAAGAAATGCAAGTTTGTAAAGAAAAAAATATAAAGGTTTAAATTACATATCAATGTTCACACATCAATTTTGGGATACTTCAATACCATACTCTTGCCAACAGGCAAGTCATCCAGACAAAAAATAAACAGAGAAATCCTCAAAATCCATACCTTATTAATCAAAAGGTCTTAACAGACATCTACAAAATATTTCATCCAAACAGAAAAGAATAAATTTTCTTCTCAGGACCTCATGGAACTTTCTCCAAAATTGCCCACATACTCTGTCGTAAAGTAAGTACCTACATACACAGTAACTATCTACATCCTATCAGACAACTAAGGATTAAAATTGAGTTTTAACAATAGAAGCAACAGAAAGCCTACAAACTCATGCAAATTAAACAACTGTCTACTGAATGAAAGCCATGACAAGTCAGTAATAGAAATAGAAATTAAGGACGTCATAAAATTTACTGCTGCTGTAGTTGGTCTTGTATACTGTGTATTCAGATGCAGAGTTCTGTGCCCCAAGATCAGTTTGCTGTCTGAACCCGGGCATTGCACTGACAAATGTGCTGTAATTAATGTTTCCAATAATATTTGATTATGTAATCAAAGGCTAGAGACTGTGACTGGGCAGGAGGAAAAGAGGACGATGTGACTTGAAGTATGGTGTCTCAGGTAGGGACTATGAGGAGAAGAAAATAGTTAGAGAATGAAGGAGGTTGCAATGAGGCAAGATGGACCTTGAAGATTTACCATGAGCACTTGCAGCAGAGCAAACAGAGTCAAGATTTAGGTGACAAGTAACATCGAGACTATGGCTGGGATGGAGGCTAAAGTAGCCCAGTTTAGGCTTATAGACTGATAATAAAATTGCCAGGTTTCTGTGGGCAGAACCTTTCCATGAAATTTCTAATACATAAATAAAATGAATACGCAACATGCTCAAAATTCTGGGACACAAGGAAAGAGGTGGTAAAAGAAAAGTTGACATAATTAATTGCCTTGATTATGATGATGATAATGATGATGTTGATGATGATGATGACTGGATAGATCTCACACTGGTATCTTACCAGTGGATATAAAAGTTCTAGAATAAAAGATATAAGCATTCCCAACTGTAGTGTATGGCAAAAAAATGATAAAACTGAGGGATGAAATGAATAAAATAGAAATAAGAAAAAAATATAAAGAAATTGTGATTAAAAAAAAAACCCTCAGGAGTGTTGGGCTATAGAAAACATACTTCAGGAAAATAAAGTCAACTTATAACAAGCTGATAGATAACATCAAATTACATGGAGGGAAATTCAAAACAGTCCCACTAAAATGATGAATGAGATAAGGATGGTCACTCTCTTCATGTTTATTCAGTATAGCACTTGATGCTTCAGTTAACAATAAGATAGCTGAAGGAGATTAAGGGGATGCAAACTGGAAAAGAGGAACTCAAAGTAAAACTACTCACAGATAAAAAGATAGTTTACATAAATGATTCCAAAAATTCTACAAGGAAACTCTTACAGGTAATAAATATCTTAAGTAATGTTGGTTTTATATACCTGTTAATTCCTTTCACCTAAAGTTTATTAAACAAAAATCTTTGTGAACATGATAGGACTTACTGATACCTTCTTTTATAATTCCATAGTTCCTGACTCTTAATAACTTTTGAATTGACAAATGTGTAACCTTTTTTCAAAGTTATTATCCAGTATTTAAGAGAAACTCTACCCCTTCTACCCTTTTCTGGGACAAGCCTTAGCTAAGGTCCTATTTGACTTAAGCTTTAAAAATAAATCCATCTTAAATTTTGTAGATAGGTAATATCCTTATTTAAAGAAAACCTACAAACATAAAACTTCCTATACCCTGAAGATATCTCCAAAGTAAAAATTTATCTCAAACTTAAGGCCCAATATTATCCCAAAAGTGTTATATCTAGGGTACAGCTTAATTTCATGACATAGCTACTCATTTCTATGCCATTTATACACCTCCATTTTCCCATACTCTAAAATTGTTATGTGCCTGATGGGAATGACTCTTTCCTTTGGGTTTACAAATATAGCCTATATTTGACTCTTTAAAGAGAAATAATGATTAAGTTCCCCTCACTGAGAAAGAACAAGTTCTTTGATGAATTAAAGGTTAATTTTCAGGCCTTCATATGTACTTCATATGTACCGCATAGGCTCTTAAATCTATATAACTAAATTTCTCAGTGTTCTCTTCAGGGTTTTCACACAGTCCTTGTGTTAAATCCATGGCTTTTACCAAAGTCGCTTTGGAAATGATTCCAAAATTTTCATAGTGGTTATATATCTGTTATAATCTTAATTTTGATTCTACTAAGCCTAAATTTCTATCTGCTGTCTTTCATTTTATTTCCTCTCATTTGCACTAATCTCTTCTCATTATTTCTGGGATAGTTGAATTATATTTGACTCCCAAATATCACTGTCTAAGTATTGAAATTTAACAAAATGCAGAGTTTTGTAAATTTTGTAGAAAGGGAGACAAATGCACTCCATATACATTCCCTCAATGGCTTAAGTTTCAACTTTTGAAGGAGATGAGTAGGTAATACATTTAAATATTATTAGGCTTTCATATCAATGCTGATGAATACGCATCCCTACTTTATATGCAGTACTCAAAATTATAAGATTCACACACTGTAGGACTTTGCTTACTGGATTAAGTAATGGGATAAGGCACACAATTGCTAGCTGGACAGATATCACTATGAATTGTCTGAAAAGATGTATATAATAATTAAGTTTTAATAAAACTGAATTTCTGGGTGTTTTCATCAGAGTTTTCACACAGACCTTGTGTCAAATCCATGGCTTTTACGAAAATTACTTTGGACCTGATTCTGAAATTTTTCATTTTAAATTTTCATTTAAAGTTTTAAGGTTTTTTATCTAATCAGAGGTTTGCTGATAAAGAACAAATGTATACTTCTTCCTTATATTCAATTCAAATGAGAATGCAAACAACATTGGCAGAAAAGCAACCCTCAGGAAAATAGGACTATTCTAGAGACCTTGAAACCATTGTAAAATAATGTTGAAATGTACATGGAAAAGATCTTCTCTTTGACCACTGGTCATTCTTATTCCTAGAGAGGGCAATGAGTTATTCTTAAGTAAGCTGCTTATATTTTACGTTCACCCATTCTGAAACCCCAAAACACAATCACACACATACTTTCTGGATATTTTATATTTACACAAAATTTACTGGTCCTTTTTAATTTTCAGAGTTTTAAAATCAGTGTTAAAAATTACTACCAGAATCACAGCTGATGTTAAAGTTCTTTATTAGAAGTTAGTACTTAAATTATTTAAGACATTACTATATTTAGTTCACTTTTCTGATTACTCCTGAGAAAGAACTTACTTTTGGGCATATATAAGTTAAGTTATACATATACATGTATGTGTGTGTTTATGTGTATGTAGTTTAGTAAAACTCCAACCTTTTGCATGAACACATGAAAATACTGATGTTTGATCTATACCTTCTGATTTATTCATGACAAATTGAATTTTGAAGAATATCAAATATATTACTTACTAACTTGCCTGACTTTTTGTAGAGAATGCTTTTATTTTCATGGGAGGAAACAATCGTATTTGTTCATTAAAATATTTAAGCCAATAGTATAAAAAATCTAGTGTCAAATATTACCCTGAAATTAGCTTATTAGTGCCATAATTTTATTTCAGATTTTACACTAAACACAAATAACTTTATACAAGAAAATATAGATTCTCAGCAATTCTTTACACATAGATTCTGTATACTGTGATTGATAGGAGTTGGCAAGTCTTATAATTGATCTGTGTGTTCTCTTAAGTGTGTTCTTCCAGAAATGCATTAAATCATATTTACTACCCCCAGCTAATCTTTAATGCTTTCATTTCTGTCTCCTATACCAAACTAGAAAAAAAGCTATTTTGTATACAAGAAGCTGTGTTTATTATTTTCTCTGACAATGTCTTTTTTGATTTTTTAGCTTCCTCTGATGGCATTATTATTACATTTCACAAACATGAACAAAACAGTATTAAATTCTCTTCTGTAGTCTGAGGGCAAAGTTGTGGATACTTTGCTTTTATTCCAAGCCAAATTATATTAATTACATATCATTTTGCTAGAAAGACTCTGTCCAACATGCTATTGAAATTACATTCCACTTTTAACTAATTAAGTAGATGAACAAATAAAATCTGAAAAACTTTTAGTGAAATGTTGGAAAAGGTCCATACATAATCCATTATTAAATTATGACTCAATTTTTCTTTTTACTTCTGAACTTGATATTTTAATATTCTTCCCAGTCTAGAATCCAAACTTTATCTACAAGATTTTAACCTAAAATAATTTGTCAGTAAGCTATGAGGTGAGTTATATAATGCTATACTAAATCTGTGAAGAATGTGAATTCTTTCAGATCACAGGCTTGTTAGAAACAAATAGTAATTACATAGTAACTAACATACATATATGAAAATAATCTTAGTTGTACATCTCAGCTTTACTAGTGTGATGTACAAATTTTTAATATAATAATATTATAATATATGATATAAGATATACAATATTTGATGATATATGATAGGAGATATATGACATATGATCTGTAATAATTATATCATATATAGTACTATATAATTATATATAATATGTACAATCATATAATTTATGTTATAATATATAATATTATAATAATATTTTTTTATTATTCTTACAACTTTCAATAAGGTGGCATATTTTGGTAAAGATGAGAAATTTTCTTTTTAAAATGAGATATATTGAGAGAGACAGAGAGGGAGAAAGAGAGAGAGAGAGAGAGAGAGAGAGAGAGAGAGAGAGAGAACCTCATCGTCAAAGAGGTAAGTAAATTGTGACTCAGTCCTAAGGGTGGACAGTAAGATAAAATATGGAGTATTATATGAAAAACAGGATGATGGGTCCTTAAAGAAAAAATGTTAGCCTTCAGAAGAAAAATACTGAATGAGATGCACAAGACTTTGAAGAAGGTAATTAATTTCTCACGAGAAAGTACTATTTTTATATACATTCATAAAACATATTAATAATTAATGTGAAGTATAGCTTCATTAAGAATGTAAGTTAAATAGAAGTATTATAAAGATAGCTATCACAGACAGCATGGCACTGGACACTGTATGATGGAAGGCTGGGGGCATGACAGGAGGGCGAGTGAACACTTGTTTTAATATTTACCCCTGATATTGGGAAGACAGAGTATAGCATGTGATCAGTTCCTTCCAGGCATCCACTTTATTAGTTTCAAGTTACAAAGACAATAATCATAATTGTCTATACATTCCTATTCTATGCATGTGAGTTATTGACCAGGAGAGTAGAACAGGTGATGCTAGATTTTCTAAGTTGTAAATTAGACCTCTTTCCTGTGACCAGTAGCTAAAATTAGCATACTTACCATAAATTGCAGTTGTACATCATTAGCTATATATTCTGTTAAAATTAAAATATATGACCTATATGTATGTGTGAGTTGCATTTTCTTATTGTGCAATAAAAGACAATTGAATTTGAAGATATTTACTTCACTATCTTAATGAGTAATAGTACTTCATTATTATTCTGTAGAGTATATTTCCTTGTGATAAAAGTCCTTTGGCTTGAAAAATTGTTTTGTTCTTCTTCAATATCTTCTCACACATTAAACTGTACGGGTATGCCAGTCATCCTATACTAGAAGATGCTGAAATAAATTACAAAATTACTTTACTATTACCTCTCAATCTTTAAAAGATTTTAAACTGAAAAAATATATTTAAGATACCAACCAAGTGACATTTCTAGGTCAAAGTTTCCTCATTTATTACCTAATATTTTGTTTATAATTGATTTCTATTAGTTGAAATTATATATAAATATTCTTACAATATATATTCTGTATATGATAAGAAAAAATTAATATTTTCTGAAAATATTATTTGTTGAATCACAGGAAATGTTTAATATTTTAAGAATATTAATGACTATATTAAAAATGAACTCAATATGTCTTACCATATACAAGTAAAAAATTATAAATCAATTTAATATGTAACTTTATTAAAAATGTAACAAACATCTATTTACTAATGTATATAGTATGTTATATACTATAATATAAAAACACATTAGATTTTATATATAATACATTAATTTCATGTATCATATGCACACACATATATGTATTAGTATGTAAGATTTATGTGTATGTGTATTTGTTGATAGTGATTTCACATTATAATTTAAAATATTAATACTTAAATCTGTTGTCTTTAAGGATGTTTATTTATGGTATTTTTTTCTGTTAGAGCAATAAATAAATGAGATAGCAAGGTCTTATCAAATATGTTGTGATAACTAGTAAGAAACATTTTATATTTTGCAGAAGACAGACAAGTAAACAAATATTATGTGCATAATCAACAATATTCCATGACAGTCAACTTATTTTAGTTTTGTATTTCCATTATACACTCTTGTTCTGGAAATATGAGGATGAGCTTGCCCTCAAACTCACAGAAATCTCTCTGTATTTGTCTCCCATGATGTACGATCAAACATTCATGCCATTGTGTCTGCCTTCTATCATATTCTTTTCTTGTTAGCTTTCTGAGTAAGTACAAGTGAACACAGATAAGAAAAGCAAAGCAGAGCTTCTGAGGGAATGTGCGGGACGTGACAATCCAAGAAGAAGCTATTGTCTGGTAATTATTCTTTTTAAACAGACAAAAAATACAGTAGGAAGTGTTCATGGAGAACATATGAAATGTTCTCAAAGGTAAAAAAAATATAATTTATGCTAAAATAATTTAGCATCAGCTTTTATCAATAAAAGTTTTAAGTGTTTTTACTGTATTATATTATATATTTTAAGACAAGGTCTTATATAACATAGCCTGGAAGACACTACATAGCTAAAGATAACCTAGATCCTTTTCTCCTGACTCCATCTTCAATTGGACAGGCTTTTTTATTTCTCTATGAGTATGGAAGTCACAGAAAAACTTGCAGTACAAGGTTCTCCATTTCCACTATGTAGCCACATAGTTTCAGGACAGGTTAATAGGTCAATCAGCAAGCACCCTTTATGACTAAGCCAGCTAAATTAGCTAACTACTTAATATTAAGAAAAGTATGTATAAAGTTCTGAGATTTTCATATATCTCACTAATCCCCATTATAACTGAATCATGTAATTAATTTAATTTCTCTTGTATTTTTCAATTGATAAAGAGATAAGAATGAAAGACATATCTTAAAAGCTAATATTACTACTACTACTACTACTACTATTACTATCATTATTATAATAATTTTTATTTAAAATTTTCAAATAATGTATTTGATCATATTATATCCTGTCCCTCAACACTGTAGATTCTACCTGTACCCTTACTTATCTATCAAACTTCATATTCTTTTATACTATTAAAACACACACATGCCTTGTGGCTGGGGCAGATACCTAGTTGTCTCTGCTTACATAAAGACACCATATCCTGAGACATCCTAGAGGAGCCACTGCACTCAGATCAGCAGGTAAGAATACTCACCAACTACCCTAAGCCCCAGAGCTACAACTGGGAGAAGAAGGCACTCAGGACCCACCAGGCACCCAAACCACACCCCAGAGAAATATCAGTCCCCTTCTACCCCTCATTTGGTCCTTGTGCCTAGAGCAGACATCTAGCTGGTCTGCTCCCATGAAGATACCATATCTTGAGACATCCTAGAGGAGCCACTGCAGTCAGAGCAGTAGACATCATATCCTGAGACATTCTAAATGAGCCACTGCACTCAGAGCAGCAGACACCTAGTGGTCTGCTACCATGAAGACACTGTATCATGAGACACCCTAGAGGAGACACTGCAAGTAGAGCAGCTAACACCTAGCTGTTCTGCTACAGTGGAGACATGATATCCCGAGACATCATAGAAGAGCCACTGTACTCAGAGCAGCTGGAGCTCAGGATCACAGGATAAGAGAGACACCTGGACCCTGAGAAGTTCTGACACAAGCAACATAACTGGAAAGACAGGCTCCAGTCAGAGACAGTGAGTGCAAGTAGCACTAGAGATAACCAGATGGCAAAAGGCAAGCATAGTAACATAAGCAACAGAAACCAATGTTACTTGCATCATCAGAACACAGTTCTCCCATCATAGCAAGCCCTGGACAGCCCATCACACAGGAAAAGCAGGATTCAGAATTAAAATCACTTCTCATGATGATGATAGAGGATTTTAAGAAGGACATAAATAATTCTCTTAAAGAAGTACAGAAGAACACAGGTAAACAGATAGAATCCCTTAAAGAGAAAACACAAAAAAACCCTTAAAGATGTGCGAGAAAACAACCAAACAGGTGAAGGAATTCGGCAAAACTATCCAGGATCTAAAAATTGAAGTAGAAAAAATAAAGAAATCTCAAAGAGAGACTACCCTGGAGAGAGAAAACCTAGGAAAGAGATCAGGAGACATAGACACAATTACCACCAAGAGAATACAAGACATAGAAGAGAGAATTGCATGTGCAGAAGATGCCATGGAAAATGTTCACACAACTGTCAAAGAAAATGCAAACTGCAAAAAGCTCCTAACCCAAAACATCCAGGAAATCCAAGATACAATGAGAAGGCCAAACCTAAAGATAATAGGTATAGATGAGGGTGAAGATTCCCAATTTAAATGGCCAGTAAATATCTTCAATAAAATTATAGAGGAAAAATTTTCTAACCTAAAGAAATGGATGTCCATAAATACACAAGAAGCCTACAGAACCCCAAATAGGCTAGACAGGAAAAGAAATACTTCCCATCACATAATAATCAAAACATCAAATGTAAAAAACAAAGAAAATATATAAAGCAATAGGGGATAAGGAGGTAGAGTAAGTAGAAACCAAGTAGAAACAGAAAGAACTATAAAAATTATCAACAAAACTAGGAGCTGATTCTTTGAGAAAATCAACAAGATAGATAGACCCTCAGCCAGACTACCCAAAGGGCACAGAAACAGTATCCAAATTAATCAAATTTGAAGTGAAAAGGGAGACATAACAACAGAAACTGAGAAAACTAAAAAAAAAAAAAAAAGATCAAATCCTAATACAAAGGCATAGGCCTTTGGAAAATTGGAAAATCTGGATGAAATTGTCAATTTTCGAGACAGATAGCAGGTACCAAAATTAAATCAGGAGCAGATAAATCATCAAAACAGTCCCATAACCCCTAAAGAAATAGAAGCAGTCATTAAAAGGATTTCCACCAAAAACAGTCTAGGACCAGATGGTTTTAGTGCAGAATTCTATCAGACCTTCAAGGAAAACCTAATACCAATTCTCCTCAAAGTATTCCACAGAATAGAAACAGAAGGAACAATACCCAATTCATTCTATGAAGCTACAATCATGTTCATACCTAAACCTCACAAAGAACCAACAAAGAAAGAGTACTTCAGACCAATCTATCTTATGAATATAGATTCAAAAATACACAATAAATTTTCTCAAATGTAATTCAAGAGCACATCAAAACAATCATCCATCCTGATAAAGTAGACTTTATCCTAGGAATGCAGGGATAGTTCAATATTCAAGAATCAATCAATTTAATTCACTTTATAAATAAACTCAAAGAAAAAAACCACATGATCATATCACTAGATGCTGAGAAAGTATTTGACAAAATTCAACATCCCTTCATGTTAAAAGTCTTGAAAAGAGCAGAAATTCAAGGCCCATACCTAAACATAGTAAAAGCAAGTAGTCAACATCAAACTAAATGGAGAGAAATTTGAAGCAATCCCACTAAGATCAGGGACTAGACAAGACTGCCCACTCTCACTCTATCTAGTCAATATAGTACTGAAAGACCTAGCCAGAACAATTAGATAACAAAAGGAAGTCAATGGGATACAAATACAAAAGGAAGAAGTCAAAATTTCACTATTTGCAGTTGATAGGTTAGTATACTTAAGTGACCCTAAAATTTCTACCAGAGAACTCCAAAACCCGGTAAAGAATGTCAGCTAAGTAGCTGGATCTAAAATTTACTCAAGCAAATCAGTAGCCTTCCTCTACTCAAAAAATAAACAGGCTGAGAAAGAAATTAGGAAAATGACTCCCTTCACAATAGTTACAAATAATATAAAATATCTTGGTGTGAATCTAACCAAGCAAGTGAAAGATCTGTATGACAAGAACTTCAAGTCTCTGAAGAAAGAAATCAAAGATCTCAGAAGATGGAAAGATTTCCCATGCTCCTGGATTGGCAGGATACATTTAGTAAAAATGACCATCTTGCCAAAAGCTATCAACAGATTCAATGCAATTTCCATCAAAATTCCAAATCAATTCTTCATAGAGATATAAAGAGCAATTTGCAAATTCATTTGGAATAACAAAAAACCAGGTTAGAGAGAATTATTCTCAAAAATAAAAGAACTTCTGGGGAAATCACCATCCCTGACCTCACACTGTACTAAAGAACAGTAGTAATAATAGCTGCATGGTATTGGTACAGAGACAAGCACGAAGATCAGTGAAATAGAATCAAAACTCCAGAAATGAATCCACACACCTATGGTCACTTGATCTTTGACAATGGAGCTAAAAGCATCCAGTGTAAAAGGGACAGCATTTACAACAAATGGTGCTGGTTCAACTGGAGGTCAGCATGTAGAGGAGTACCAATCCATCCATTCTTAATCCTTTGTACAAAGTTCAAGTCCAAGTGGATAAAGGACCTTAACATAAAACTAGATAGTATCCACTTGTTCAATACTTCCCCTTTTTTGGCTATAGAGGACCCGGATTTACTTATATCCTCGACCTATTAGATCTGTTTTCATTTCCTACATCCAATTATCAAATTTGCTAGAATCATTTGTTGTTTATTCCCTAGTGTATATTTTTTTGTTTCTTTGTAAATATCAAGTGGCCACAAGTATGTGGAATTAAATAAAAGCCTTCAATCACTTTCCATTAATCAACATATCTGCTCTTGGAACAATTCAGTGCTCCTTTATATTACTGTAGGTTTGTAAGCTTGAAGCTTGTGGTTGTGGTACTGTCAGTAGTTCTTTTATTATCTGGGAAAGTTTCTCTGTTTCCACACGCAGTTTAAGAATTTCTGAATGTGTTTGAAATTTAATGATAGAATTCTGAGAGAAATTACATTGAGTCTATAGAATGCTTTTGGAAGAAAGATCACTTTTCCAATATTAATCTGACCATCCATAGAAGATCTTTGCATCTTCTGATGATTTTCAATCTCTTTTATCAGTGTATTAAAAATTTTTTTGTAAATTTTTTCTCTTGCTTGTTTTAAGTTATTCTAGGATATTTTAAAGCTTTGTAAATTAATATCTTCATTATTTTATTTTTACTATAATTGTTATTTGTACATAAGAAACCTAGTTTTGTGAGTTAATTTTTTATCTTTACTTTGCTTCAAAATTTATCACTGCAGAAGTTCATGGCTGAAGACTTCACAGTTATCTATATGCAAAATCACATAAAAATAAAGATACTTAGGATTCTTTCTTTTCTACATATTTCTTTGATCTATACCTTTTAGCATGCACAAACTCTCCCATGACAATATCATCAAATAAATTGATTTGAATCCAAATAAATTATAAAAACAAGGTTTGCCAGATTCTATGATGTGAATTTTGAAAATTAAAGAATATAACAATCAAGATGTATTATATTACTAACTTTTTTGTTGCTGTTACAAAAATACAAAGAAAAACATATCTAAGGAAGATAGCATTTATTTTTGTTCACAATTCATCATAACAAAAATAGGTTCTGGAAGTAGGGCCTTGAGGCTATAAATAACATTGTATCACAATATTACAAAAGAGGGAGACTGTTCCATTTCCTCTTCTTTTTATTCAGTCTAGATTTCATCCCATACCACTAATAATGCTGTCTAAAATTAGTGTGGTCATCCCACTTCAACAAAGCTAATCAAGACATTGCCTCATGTAGACATATACAGTGGTTTGTTTCCCTGGTAAATCTAGATAACAAGTTGATAATCAAGATTATTCTCTATACAGGTTCACCCTGGTGAAATCCAGTTAAGAAAAGCAAAGGTGATATCTTCTTTTTTTATTAGAAGTCCTTAAAATATATGCATTGATTGACAGGATAGCAAAAAAATTTAAATTCTTAATTCTGAAAATTGTAGAAGTTCCTACTTACTAATAGATTAAGTAGATTAACTCAATTAAGGCAATCCCTAAAACTGATTTTTAATATAAAATTATATAATTTTATGTCAAATTTTATCAATTATTGAGACTGAGACATGTATTGGTTGTTAGTTGCTTTATACAACATCAAATGAATTATTATGAATAAATGATACATTCAGAGATCCTACCTTTAATTTTCCCTGAGAAACAGATAAATCACTTGATGTAACAACTTGTTGTATTTAAGGTACATATTATTTATTTGTAAACTTATGATTTGCTGGTCTGATAATATGGAAAGCTGATACTGCAAAATGCATTGAGTAGCTATAATAAAATTCTAACTTTAGAAACATTGATACAGTAGGCATGTGGTGTCATACAACCCTGAATAAAATATTCTGTTTACTTCAAGGTTATTTTCTACTTTCTATTCAAACTACCAAATCAACAAATATTTAATACATCCTAATAAAAGTAAAATATATATTAATATCAAACATAGTATATACAATATACTAAAATGACAGATTATAAGAAAGAAGTTGCCATTTATAATAATATGTTTTATAAAGTGATATCCTTTGTATTATGAGAGAGTACATATGTGTGGTAAGGTGAATGTAGGTATTTCAAATGAGATAGTATAGAAAAAAGTTGTTTAAATAATGACTATTAAAAATATAAACTTGTAAAAATTGATTTTCTTGAATTAGATGCACATTTAAATATAAGTTAATTACTAGAGAAATGTTTATGTTAGAAAAGGCAATTTAGGAATTCTCTTAATATATACATTAGGTTCTGTATTTTGTGGGCCCTAATGAGATACTTAGAAAACTGTGCCCTCTATGTAGTGGAAATCTAGTATTTTATTATATTACACCAATTGGTTCATAATTTCATAAACAATCATAAAGATTGCTATATCCAGAGGTAAGGTAGTACTCTAATTAAAGACTCACAAGTCCTACTTCATTTCATCTTCTTGTCTTGTAAAAATACTTTGACTCTATCTTGGAAAACATATTTATATAGTATTCAGAAGTATAGTAAGTACAGGTATGTTATAAAAATATATCAACTCTTATACAGTGTCTTGATTTTCTAATTTGAGATTGCAAAAATGTCTATTGTGTTTATGCTTCCATATAATGTAACATATACTAGTCATATGTTTATGTTTAGCTTTGCACTTTTAAAATAGATAGTGTCATGTTTTTAGAGTATTTATATTTTATGATTTTTTTTTGAGTAATTCAATGTAATAGCACAATGACTTGAGATTGTCCAATATATAACGACACAGGTGCTCACCACATTCAAGCTACCTCCTAGATATAAGTTAAAGACTTTGGCCATATATAAATTTACTAGTAAGTGTTATTCTGGTCCTTATTCCATTTAGACCATTAAGGAATAATAGAGTAATATTTTCAATAACCTTAATGGCATAGTAATAACCAAATAATAAATGCAAAAGTTCTTTTAGAGGATTGTCTTAGATACTACTCAGGATTAATAACAAATTAAAATTAAAAATTATTGTTCAAATATCATAGCACTCTTAGCCACTTTCTATTTAGTTATTTTTTTTTTTATTTTGTAACTGAAACATCTTAAGCAGTATGATTCAAATAATCTTGACTGGCCCAAAGTGTTTGCCATGTAATTATGAATGCCTGAGTTCAGTTTTCCAGAACTCACATTTAAAAATCTAGGCAATGGGCCAGAATCCCATAATCCCAGAGCTAGGGAGGTGTGGATAGGCTCCTATCTGGTCATCCATGTAGGGATATCATCAACAAGTTAGTGAAAGACCATGTATTAAAAACATGGTAGAGTACAATTGACAAATATGCTCACTAGTAGTCATTGTCTTTTATATTTATTAGCATTCAGGTGTATGAATGCACACATACATAATAAGTAAATATGTAAATTTATACATATTATTGCATTTTCCCAAGCTAGTGTTTAAACTTAATTTCTAAAATTGTAATTAGTAGTTTTCAGTATATTTGTACTAACTGTATTTTTCATTGGCTTTTGACAATAAAGTGGAACATTTGAAATGCATCTTTATTCCATTTCCTATATATTTCTCAAAGTACATTGTCTCCTAATTGTCACTTTATCAGAATTAATGTTGATTTACATTACATTATGATTTACATTAACACTGATATAGTCCTTAACAAGTAAATAAAACAAGAATATAATGAAAATTAAATATAATTTGTCTATTTTGGTGTTTTTTGTGGGACTCCTAACAGCAGAAGAGAATTCACCTCTGACTCTGTTGCTTTTTGTGAAACTCTTCTTCTCCTATTTTGCTGCCTTTTCCAGTCTCAGTAGGAGAGCTTTTGCCTTATTTTGTTGTATTTTGTCTTGTCCTGTTTAGATGTTGTTTCTTCCAGGCTTGTTCTTTTCTGAAATGGAAAGTGAGAAGGAATGCATCTAGAGGGGAAAGGTATATAGAGGGTACAAACTTGGAAGACTGGAAGGATAGTAAACTGTGGTAGGTATGAATTTTGTGAGAAAAAAATCTATTTTCAATAAAAAGAAAAATAATTTTTATCTAATTGTTACATATTATGTTTCTAATATTATCACCATATTTCATCAAAGTGACACATCATCAAACTTGCTCTGAAACTGAGTGTGCACATGTAGTTTGTATATTTGAAGCTCATCACAGTGTGCTGAGAAACAGCTATAACTTCATGTAAAGCCAAGTAGATTTTAGATTCAGAACTACTAGTATATACAAGAGCCCAGTGTTGTCATTCTTAAATTGATGAAATAAAGGACTTCCATTTGCTACTCTCCTGCCTGCTTTTGTACTGATTGGTTCATGTCTTTTATGGATTATAAATAGAGTTGGCCCTCTACCTTCAAATTTCCCTCAAATATTTCAGGCTCTAAAGATCTGTTGTATGATTGATTGGTTTTACTTTTGATAAAGCAATGATTAATAGAGAAATTAAAATAAAATATCAACACTATAAATTTTCAAGTTATATATAGAAAATGTGATATCAATAAGTGTATCATTTCACCCCCAAAATTTAGGGTTCTAAAAAATTTTCAAAGCATAGAAAGAAAATAAGAATGTAAACATATATATTTATTTACTTCTGATTATTTATGTGTTTTCCTGAATGTAAAGTAAAATATAAAAACAAAAGAAGAAGTTGTTCATTATTGTTTTTCTGAAAACTAATTCTTTTGCAAAATATTGAAACTTGTTTCCTCATTTTTGGCAAAATAAACTCAAAGTAGATGAAGGACTTAGTATAATAGTTGAAAATGTAAGACTACTAGAAGAACAAATGTGAAGGTTCATTTGATTAGATCTCAAAAGCATAAATCAAAAGCTACCACCATCCTACTCCTGAATAAACAGCCAAAAATAATAATAATAATAAAAGTGGATGTTTGAAGAGATGTACTTACTGTTATGTTTACTACATCAGTCCTCATAATGGTCAAGAAATGTTTTCAACCAGTGTTTATAAACTAATCAATAGATTAAGAAAATGCAAATATGTACATAAGAATATAATCTCTGCTGTAAAAAAATAAATAATACTATTTGATGTGATAAACCATGAAAAGACAGAGAAGTACCATGTTATTTAACTCATTTCATAAGTAAGTTAACTTTTGAATTGTAGTTACAGGAGTTTGGGGAGATTAGAGGGAATAGAATTGGTATTAATAGGTAGTTGATATATTATAGTTAAATACAAGAAATTCTAGTAATCTACTGTAGAGTCAGGTGATTATAAAAAGGTATATATATTTATCATAAAGAATAGTCTGAATAATATTTTCTTATAAATTACAAGTATTCACAAGACAGTTTGGTTTTCATTGATTTGAAAACTAAATACAATTAAAATATCTGTATGAAGTAGAATTAATAATATTTTCCAAAATGTCAGGACATCTTTGGAAGAAAACATAAATTTACTTTCATTAATTGATTTCCAAAATTAATTTCTGGAATTTAGATACTGATATTGAGCTACATAAGCATTATAGTTTAACACATACAGGACCACAATTAGAATGTATAAACAGAAATCAACATTAGGAACTAAGTCTCCAGTTTTAAGATCAGTAAAATGCCCAACGAGTTTAGCTATATGTAAAAACGACTATATTAATACTGAAAAAATTAAAAGACTGCTCTGACTAAAAGTATACAAATACAGTCTAAGTTTGATTTTTCAACCTCAGCCTTTAATTTTTCTCATTGAACCTTTAAAAAAAAATCACTTAAACAGGTAATCCATAAACATCTTAATTTTGTTAAAACTAAGGCCATAGTCAATACTGCATATCTCACAAAACTTATTTTAAACTAATAGAAAAGCTTAAATATTACAAAGAACAAAAAGTCACTTTTTAACTGCAGATAATTTTTTAAAGTCATTTTAATAAAATGATTGCTTTTAGCATCATTAAGTTTCAAAACATGTAATAAAATAACGTTTATCTAAGTTTGAATTTAACAAACTCACAGAAAGGGAGCAGAGCCATAGTGAACAGTTAAAACACCTTTCATGTTATACAACCATTTTATTTATTTGGTGTAGGTGATATTAATAGAAATACAGATGCATTAGAACAGAATAATTATCCCATCACATTAATAATCAAATGACATGTAGAGGTTAATTACATCAAAAATGAACAAGTTTTGTTTAAAGTGATATTTCTCTAGGTGCCCACTCCACCTCCGTAGTAAAGTGTTCTTAACATCTAACCCTGTCTTCTAAAAATCATCCCATATGTGGGCCTATAATCTTTAACAAAGATGATTAATTCACTCATTTTAACTGATTACCATCTAAAATAAATTAAGTTGACATTTAACTTAATGCTTTTCTTAGAACATTTAAAACTGTTAGGTAATTTAGATGAGTTCTGTATTAAAATGCCCCTGAAATAATAGCAAATACATGTCTTCATAGTTTTTGTGTGCCTTAAAGTCCCACCTATGAGAAACGTAGGTCATACTGTGGTGTCTTTGCCAGGAGGTGGGAAATTTTAAAAATTTTAAACTAAATCAAATTTTAAACTCCAAGTTCTACTTGGAGTCCATTTGATTTAGGGGGACAGGACCTAGTCTTTAGTAGCCATGATGCACTGCTAATCACTAGTCCAAAAGCTATGTAACCTATTAAGCATACAGTCATCTGAACTGGACATAATCTTTTTAAGAATTGATTTTATCAAGTACATTATGGAAATAAGAAATAACCAATGTAATGTGTCAAATACTATATTCACAGTAACATCTCACTTTTACAAACATCTCATTCAATTACTCAACAAGCACACACTGCTCTATACAAAACATGTACCATAATAAAACAAACAGATGCAGTTCTGTTTGAAAGCAGCTCAGAAATTATATGAATCCCAATAGTTGTATATAGAAAGACTAGCTTTCTAGTGAAGAAGTTATACTTTATTTTCTGATCTGATATAAACTGACATTTAATATTTTCTTAAATTTTTATATACTTTAATTTTAGCATATGTTCATTTTATAGTGATTGGATTAAAAATGACATTTTCTTTTATGGTTCTTTAACATTTTTATTAACAATAGATTTATTTCACATAATATATTCTTATTATGTTTCCCTTATAATTTTTTCCCGATTCTTACACTTTCTCTACCTGCACAAATCCACATCCTCTTTTTTTCTCTCAATACAATCAGCATTTATCCAAATTAATGTAAAATAAAAATAAACAAACTAGAATAAAACAAAACAAATTTTAAAAAAAGGATCCAAAGGAAATAGACAAGAACGAAACACAGTCTAAAAAATACATATGATTCACATATAGAAATCCCTTGAAACCACAAAATTAGACTGGTGAAATCGACCATCTCTGTAGATATGATTTACATTTTCCTGTTTCCATAAATTTTCCTGAAGTATTTTTATGTTTTGAAAGTTTTCTGTTTAAATCTGTAACCAATTTTAATTGAGTTATTTGTTTCCTTTATGTCCATGTTTTTAGTTATTTAATATATTTATTTTAATGAAAATAGATTTTTATACAGTATATTCATATTACAGTTTTCCTTTTCTCAACTTCTCCAAGATCTTTCACACTTTGCTAGCTGCTAAAATCCACACCCTCATTGTCAGATCTTTCAACTCTCTATTTTCTTCTTCAGTTCTTAAAAATTTTATTGTACAAGTCTTTGGTTTGGCTAACATTTCCTTATGATACTTTATTTTACACTTGGTTTTGCAGGCTATTCAAGGTGTTACTTTCTTGATTTCATTCTCAGTACCTGCCATCTGTATACAGGAAGGCTACTTATTTTATGTATTGCTTCTATATCCTGCTACTTTGCTACTTACATTTATCGGATGTTTATCAAATTCCTTGACCAATTTGTAGGATCACGCATGCTATCATATTACCTGTAAGTATAGATGTTTTTAGTTATTCCTTTCCTGTTTGTATCCATTTGATCTCATTTAATTTTATTAATGCTTTAGCTAATACTTCAAGTCTGTGAATTATTATTCCTTTTCTTGTTCTCGATTCTAGGGGAAATGGTTGGAATTTAGGAATGCTTTACATTTAGGAAGATGTTAGTAATGGGCTTCTTTTAAATCATCTTTATTATGTTTAGTTATGTCCCTTGTATCTCTAATCTCCCCAGGATTTATTTATTTATTTATTTGTTTGTTTGTTTGTTTGTTTATTGTTAAGAAAGAGTGTTGGATTTTATTATACGTATTTTGTGATTCTAATGAGATGACATGTGATATTGTCTTACAGTTTGCTTATATGAAGATTATATTTATTGATTTACATATGTTGAATCATCTCTGTATTCTATATGATCATGGTAGATAATCTTTAGAATGTGTTCTTGAATTTGTTTTTCAAATGTATTAGTGAAAAGTTTTACAACTGTGTTCATTTAAAAAATGGTCTGTAATTAATTTTCTTTTTTGAATCTTTTTGGTTTTTCAATATCAGTATAATTATGGGACTGTATAAATAATTGAGTATTTTTTTTCTATTTTGAAGAATAATCTGAAGAGTTTTGGTGTTAATAATTAATTGAAAGTCTGGTATAATTCTGCACTGAATCTATCTAACTCTAGGTTTCATTTGTAAGAATTTAAATGAGTGCTTCTGTTTTAGTATGGATTATATATCTGTTTAAAATACCTTTCTGATATTGATTTAACCTTAATATTTTGTGTATATCAAGAAATTTATCCATATTCTTCAGGTTTTCTAATTTAGTAGAGGTTGAATTTTTAAATTATGTCCTTAAATTCTTTAGGATTTCATTGTTCTCTATTGTTAATTTAGATATTCTTTATTCAAAATTTGTAAATTTGGCTAAGGGTTTATTAACTTTACTGTTTTTTTCAGAGTCTTTTGTAATTTTTATTTATATTTCAAAATGATTCATTTGTTCACTTGTTTTGATTTCAACATAGAGATAGGTTGTTTCTTGAAATCTTTTTTTCTTCTATAACTTTCAGTTGTGTTGCTAATTTGCTAGTAAGTGATCTCTCCAATTTCTTTCTCTCTTTTTCTTTCTTTCTTTCTTTCTTTCTCTTTCTTTCTTTCTTTCTTTCTTTCTTTCTATTTTTGATACTGGCCTTTTATTCTAGGATATTTCTTTTTCAAATTTTCTTCATTGTTTTTCATAGATTTGTATTTGTGGTATAATAATTGAGGACAGAACAGCTTCAGTAGAATAAACAAAAAAATCAGGAAAGACAAACAAATAAGTATTTTATCAAACTTCTATTAATGACCAGAGAGCAAAGTTTAAAATACAAATAATTAACATTGAAATAGAATTTTTAGACCTAGAAGCCAATGTAACAGTAATTTCACCAAAAGCTTGGCATCTATATTAGCTGCTTCATTAGAACTTTACCTTGCGTAAACAATGTGCACAATGAATCAAGTGTATAGAGTCTGAAGAACAAATAGTAAAGTTACATGTTACCAATATAACCATGAATTTATAGGGCCATGATCTGTTATAGCAATAGTAAAAACAGAATAAATTACTCCAATCTCAGAAACAAACCATAAAAAAAACCTTCTGAAAAAATTTTAAGAAGTATTACAAAAAAAACCTAACTAGCATAAAATAAATAATGAGTTTTATTGAACTATAAGTCTTAATTTTATCTTAGGATATTAGACTGTAGATCGACACATGATCCATACCATCTTGGATATTATTTTCTGTGTTTTCTCAAAATTAAAAGAATGTTTTTGTTTTATGGGATTAACAACACAGTTAATAGATTTAAAATGCTTTAAGTGAATTCAAAACATTTCAAAACAGTTTTCTAAATCTCTAAAATTTAGAGTAATTTAGAGCTAAGATAAAATAGTTGAGCCGAGGAGTGGTAAGTATACCTTTAATCCAAGCAGATTTCTATTAATTAGTTGTTTTTTAAATTCTAGTGTTACAGGAAACAAGGTTGTGGTGCTGGTTCATAGCTTTAATCCCACTACCAGGGGATGAAACTCAGATATAGTCCCTGGTTGTTATGTTTGCACATTAGAGAAACCACACACCATATATAAAGTTTATTATAAAATCTCTCTATATGGTTGCTAGAAAGGCAGCAAATTTCCAAAGTGGCCAGACACAAAGAACAGTTTTTGATCTGTTTGTAAACTTATTTTCTTGCATGCAACCCTGGCCAAAATTGAACCAGAAGATTAACTATGAATATTATATTTATCGGTAATTTTCAACTGGTAACCTTTCACAAGCCGAAAAGGAGCTTACGAACAAATTCATATTTCCTTTGATATTCCTGTCATGTGCTTCACTTATAACACATTTGTCAATATCTACTGTAGGAGGGTTGATGATTTCATATAGATATGTATACAAATATATACTTGTCTTGCGTGTTAATTGTAGTAATTTTGCTTTGGTGTCTAAGCAACTGGATTAGAGATTATTGTGATTCTAGATGTTGATTTATGGTATTGTCCTCATTTGGACAATATTTTAGTAGGGTTACAATTGCTGTGGTGAAAGACCATGAACAAAACAACTTGGACAGTAAAGAGATTTTTGGCTCACACTCCCATCTTACCGCTCATCATCTAAAGAAATCAGGACTAGACTTAGCAGGGAAAAAACCTGGAGGTAGGAGCGATGGAGAGGCCGTAAAAAGATGATGCTCACCATCTTGCTCCTTACGGCTTTCTCAGTCTGTATTTTATAGAGCTCAGAACCATTAGCCCAGAGGTGTCCTCACCCACAGTAGGCAGTTATCTCCTACATCAATCAGTAGATAAGAAAATGGTCTAGAGGATTGCCTACTACCTGAAGTTATGGAAGTATTTTGTCAATTGTTTAATTCTACTCTCAAATGACACTAATCTGAGTAACATTGAAATAAAATTTGCAAAGACAGAGAGTGTTGCATCTCTTGGATTCTGTTTTCCATCTGTATCTTAAGAATGTGGTGAGTATGGGTTGCTTGTTTGATCATGTATATGATTTCTTCCAAGATGTGGTCACAGAAGGTGTTGGTTAGAAAATGTTTCTAAGTTTTGAGGACTGGCAGAAAGGAATGGGAATGGGCTAGAAGTAATGTATCTGAAAGGGACTATGGTCAGAAGGTAACAAGACAGAACACAAAGATATTTTATTCAAGTATATAATGTCTCTCCTTTCTCTATACTGTATTCCTTCTCCCCTTTTCTACATAGACTTTATTTAATAACATAAATTTGTATATATGTGTATATATACAAATGTTATTAAATAAATTTATGTTATTAAATCATATATATGATTACTTATATGTGTATATTATTATGAGTAATACACAATAATTATACATATATATGCATATATATGTATGTATATGCATGTGTGTGTGTGTGTGTGTGTGTGTGTGTGTATAAATGTATGTTGAGGTTAAATTCAGACTCCCAAGATGTAAAGTCTACATAAAGCGCCCATGACCCTGTCCTCAAGTTACTTCTGATTGGTAACTAAAGATGCCTACAACAAATAGCTGGGCAGAGAAGTCATAGGTGGAGTTTAGGTTTCCAGGGTAGGGAATGAAGAAAGACAAGGAAATAAAGAAAAAAGGCAGGAAGAGGAAGGGGAAACCACCATGTTAGGAATAAAAAAAATGTTGCCCTGTGGGCTGGCCAATTGGATTTAGGACCAGCTCAGATAAAACACTGAAGGTAATAAATTGGGGTTATCATTAGGAATGTAGATTCTAATAACATGGTATTCATCCAGAGCTTGTGCTGATTAAGGCTTATTGTAAATATAAAGTCTGTATTTTTTATCTGGAAATTAAACAATCTAAGGTGTGTTAGAAACCATAGGCCAAGATTAAATTAATTTCTACAACACATACACATACACACACACATACATACATACACACACACACAAACACACACACACACACACACACACACACAGGTGCATGCATGTGTGGAAGAGAGAAAGAAAGAGAGTAATAGAATATAGTTTTCTTTTTCAGAATTTTTGGTCTCATAACACAGTCTCTTACAAATTAATTATATGCCTGACTCCCTGCCTGCCTGCCTGCCTTTCTGAATTACCTACCAAAGCAAAATCTTTATTTTTTCCTTCTGTCTGTTTTCTAAGCATGCTTTCCATAATACTTTGGTTTTTTTCTAACACCTTCCCTACCCAAATCATCATGTTAACTCACTTCAACAGCAGTTTAACAAAATGCATGGCTTTTCCTTTACTTTTATTATTGCTGCCTTTTCACTTTTCCTTGGCCCTTTAAGCAGCTAAGTTGTATAGATTACTGGCTCCTATGATTTTGTTTTTAAGTTCCAATAAAATTGTCCTCTTTGTCTAAATTTTGACATTGCTTGATTTTAAATTTTTCTTCTTTTAGTTCTTTAAGTAGTTAAGAAAACAAACCTATCTTGGATGTTTAGATTACATTAATCCACAGTTTAATATATTTACTTTCATTGATTTTCATGAAAATGATACGATTTCCTTTTGAAAATGCTAGAAATAAACACAGGGAAAACCTTAAAGATGCAGACATAAATGAGGATATAGAATCATATATAGAATCATACTGACTTCTGACCAATTTTATTCTGGTAAGAAGAAAGATATTACCATTGAAAAGTTACCATTTTGTTAGGAATCATTATACAACATTGACTTGCTCATGGACCATCCAATCCTAGAAAGCTTTGGTAACTCTTAAGTGGTTTTCTCCTTGGGAACTTAGATCTCTCTCTTAAGATCTTAAGCTCTTATGACCGATTATAAATCTCTTTTAAAAACTCATTCTCTAAGTGTCAGTGAAAGTGATATTTTTATATTTGCCAGGCAAAGGAATTGGAAGCCACTGGATGGGTTGGCTTTCATGGCCATTGATTTTTGCAGATTCCTGCTTTTGCAAAATATCACTCAATTAAGATAAGAAAGACTACCTGCTTCTCAAAGAATTTCATTTTTCCTAATTTCTATATTTTCCTGTTTTTTGTTGTATTATGCTGCATTTATAGTTAGTTCATTTAAGATGAGTTAGATTTTTGTAACATCGTTAGAGGAATATAATGTGAAGTGGAAGTGTCTGGTTGGATCATAGGACACAGACTCACAGGCTGAGGCTGATTCATACTCATGTGGTATTTATCTGAGGCAAAACCCATGAGAGGACACATGATGTTTGAAGAAATAATAAATAGAACTAAATGGATAGTGACAGAGTGCTTGTGTAGCTAGTTTTGCCAAAGTTCTTTGGTCTACCAACTTCTCTGATCTTTGCTTTCTTGAGAGAGGAACAGAAGAGAACTTCTTGAATCCTGGTTGGTACTGATTATTTCTGGTGAGTCATGCCAATTTGGCAGAGGCCTGGTAGTTTCTGCTTCATTGTGCTGCCACTACTAATTCATATTTGGTATTCTGACACCACTGAACTGGACTGCTGTTATCTTGACAAATGGGGATTCGAATTGCCCCAATGAATTACTTCTAAATAGGTTTACATTCTCTTGTCTTTCTCCCCTACTTTTGAATGGAGCATCAAAGGAGGGAGGGTCAAAGCATTTGAGAACTCTTATTAAAAGTAGGTTTTAAAAAACTTAGCCTACAATAATGATTTTTTAAAATAATATCTATTCTTACTTTATATTTCTGGTTATTTTATTTATTTACATTTCAAATGTTGTCCCTCTTCCTGGATTCCCCTCCGCAATTCCCCGATTCTGTGATCCATCTCCATTACCTCTATGAATGTGCTTCCTTACCCAACCCCGATTCCCACATCACCACTCTCGCATCCACATACAGTGGAGTATCAAACCTCCATAGGCCCAAAAGCCTCCCCTTCCATTGATGCTACATAAAGCCATCCTCTGCTGCATATGCAGCTGGAACCATGAGTCCCTCCATGTAGACTCTTTGGCTGGTGGATTAGTTTCCGGAAGCTCTGTGTGGTCAGGGTAGTTGTTATTGTTGTTCTTCCTCTGGGGTTGCAATTGCCTCAAGCTCCTTCAGTTCTTCCCCTTCCCCTTCCCCTTCCCCTTCCCCTTCCCCTTCCCCTTCCCCTTCCCCTTCCCCTTCCCCTTCCCCTTCCCCTTCCCCTTCCTCTTCCATTGGGTTCTCTGGGTTCAGTTCCATGGTTGGCTGTGAGTAACTGCATCTGTATTGGTCAGGTGCTGGCTGACCGACTCACGGGACAGCTCTATCAGGCTCCAGTAAGCAAACATTTTTTGGCATTAGCAATAGTGTCAAGATTTGGTGTCTGCAGGTGGGATAGATTCCTAAGTGGGGCGGTCTCTATCTGGCCTTTCCTTCAGTCTCTGCGCCAGTTTTCTTCTCTACATTTCTTTAGATAAGAACAATTCTAGGTTAAAATTTTTGAAATGAATGGGTGGCCCCATTCCTCACCTGGGGATTGGCCTTGTCTACAGGAGATGATTTCTGCAGGTTCAATCGCCTCTTTCTTAGGTATTTCAGCTAAAGGCATCCCGTTGAGTCCTAGAAACCTCTTGCGTTCCTGACATCTGAGACTTTCTAGTGGCTGCCCCCAGTTCCACACATCACATTGCTACATATTTTTGTTCAATTTCCAGAGGCTCTGTACTTCACTCATGTCTCTTCCCATACCAGATCCTTCCCCTACTTTTTTCCTCCATTTCCTCTCTCCTTTCCAGGTCTCTTCCTCCCTCTTTCTGCAAGGATTGTTTTGTTTCATTTTCTAAGTAAGATTGAGTCATCCACACTTTTGTCTTTCTTCTTCTTAAGCTTCATATGTTCTGTGAGTTGTATTGTAGGTACTCTGAGCTTTAGGGCTGAGAGTGCATACATGTCATTTGTGTTATTTGTGTCTGACTTACCTCACTGAGGATATTTTCTAGTTTCATCCATTTGACTGCTCAATTCATGATGTCCTAATTTTTAATAATTGAATAGTATAACATTGTATAATTGTACTATAATACCTGAATACTTTTTTTGTTGCGAGACATCTGGGTTGTTTCCAGATTCAAGCTATTATAAATAAGGCTGCTATAAACGTGGTGGAGCATGTGTCCTTGTTGTATGCTGGAGTATCTTTTGAGTATATTTCCAGGAATGGTATAGCTGGGTAGAACTCAGGTAGAACTATTACCAATTTTCTGAGGAAATGTCAGATTGATTTCCAAAGTGGTTGTATCAGCTTGCAATCCCACCAGAAATGGATTACTGTTCCTCTTTCTCCACATTCTTGCCAGCATCTGCTGTCACCTTAGTTTTTGATCTTAACCATTCTGGCTGGTGTGAGATGGAATCTCAGGGTTGTTTTGATTTGTATTTCCCTGATGATTAAGGATGTTGAACTTTTCTTCAGGTATTTCTCAGCCAATTAACATTTCCCAGTTGAGAGTTCTTTGTTTAGCTCAGTATGCCATTTTTAAATAGGATTAAAGATAGCAAGAATGTGGGCAAATTTTTGACTTATTGAACAGGAATGTTAAATGCAGTGAGTGAAACATTTTTTAAACTAATAGTAATGCTAGATGACATTTACAAGCAAGACTATGCCCATATCTAATATTGCTTTAGCCTGACTCATCAAATAAACTCAACAAACAAGCAAAAAACAAACAAATAAATGATAAATGACAGTATTTCCAGTCTGCTAAAGACTTTTAACTCTTTCACAACAATACAGAGTGGTCTCTAGAAAAACTGACTAAGCCATCTCTAATTAACAGGCATGCTTATTGCATTTAATCATTTCATATATAGAAATATACCTAGCTATATACTATTCATGTTCAACATATTAAAAGTTATTCTACTTTCATGGAAAAAAAGATATTTTTTTCCATTTTTTTCCATAATTTTCCATAAAAAAAATTTTCCATTTTTTTTCGTAAGGTATTTTTACGAAGTATAAGATCTAGAAGAAAAGAACACCTAAACTGAATCCAAGGTAACAAATTAATCATCTGATATTTATCTTAATTACTTACTTTCTCTGAACTTTTATTTCCATAATTCTAGAACAAAGATATTCACTATCCCTTGCAGGACTATTTTTAAGATGAATGAGCCTAATATTTGTGAACAATTTAACAGTACATGACACATACATTGTAGTACTGTATCAATGTTTATTAAGCAAAACAACAAAAGGTACAGTAATAATGAAAACTAATATATTACCTTGCTAGAGGTGATTTTAAAACTCAATATTTGGTGATTATGTAGTGTAAGAATGAATTCAAAAATGTACACATACACAAATATAAAATACACACATACACCGAAACACATGAAAAACTAACATCTGATTGAGTACCTGTTAATAGAGATTAATTATATATGTGTAAAGTAATGTTATCTTATTTTGAGGGTAGGCGTAGTTCAAGTGATTAACATTTTGGAAGAGGAGCAAAAACAAAGTTATAAAATTGTTGTGTGTATATGTGTTAATGTATATTCCACTGATAATATATTTTGGCCAGTTGCCATGAGCATTCTTAAGAGCTCAATTTTAATCTTATGTGTGCTTTTAGAAAATGAATGGATTTATTCATCTTTTGGTATCAGTTCATTTCCTAATGGCTTTTAAGTGTTTTTTTTGTATTTGATATTTCTATAAAGTATAATTCTCAAGCATTTTATAATTTTTATGTTTTAAAATTGCTCATTTTGTAGGTTACATAAGTACTTTATAAATATTTTTAAATCAGACATGAAGACTCCTCTGTAGTGCAATGTTTAAGAGCACTGGCTCTTATTATATAGAACCTAGGTTTGTTCTCCATCATCCACAAGGTGGGTAAAAACCACTTTTAATTCTAGTTTCAGGGCATCAGATGCTATTCCAGGTCTCTACAGGCACTAGATATGATATATTACATACATACTCAAAACACACATAAACATAAAATATTTTTGAAAAGTATGTTATGAGAATTTTTTCTTATTTTATTGGATATTTTCTTTATTTACATTTCAAATGTTATCCCCTTTCCTAGTTCCAGTCCCCCCAATGCCCCCTATCCCATACCCTCTCCTCCTGATTCTATGAGGATATTTACCCACCCAACCATACACCCACACAGTCACCCACCCACCCACTTCTGCTTGCCCGCCCTCAAATTCCCCTACACTGGGGCATTGAGCCATCACAGGAAGAAGGGCCTCTCTTCCCACTGATACCCAACAAGGCCATCTTCTGCTACATATGTGGCTGGAGGCATGGGTCCCTCCATGTGTACTCCTTGGTTTGTAGTTTAGTTCCTGGAAGCTTTGGGGAGGGGTATGGTTGGTTGATATTGTTGTTCTTCCTATGGGGTTGCAAACTGCTTCAGTTCCTTCAGTCCTTTCTCTAACTCCTCCATTGGGGACCACATTGGGAACCCCAGGCTCAGTTTAATGGTTGGCTGTGAGCATCTGCCTCTGAATTTGTCAGGCTCTGGCAGAGCCTCTCAGAAGATAGCTATATCAGCCTCCTGTCAGCATGCACTTCTTGGCATCCATAATAGTGTCTGGGTTTGGTGACTGTATGGATCCCCAGGTGGGGCAGTCTCTTGATGGCCTTTTCTTCAAACTCTACTCAACACTTTGTCTCTGTATTTGATCCTGTGAGAATTATGTTCCACTTTTTAAGAAAAACCAAAGCACACACACTTTGGCCTTTTTTTCTTCTTGAGTTTCATGTAGTCTGTGAATTGTATCTTGGGTATTCTGAGCATTTGGGCTAATATCCATATATCAGTAAATGCATACCATGTGTGTTCTTTTGTGATTGGGTTACTTCACTCAGAATATTTTCTTTACCAATCCTACACCTGATAGAGAACTAATATCCAATATACATAATGAACTCAAGAAGCTAGACTCCAGAGAATCAAATAACCCTATTAAAAATGGGGTACAGACCTAAACAAAAAATTCTCAACTGAGGAATACAGAATGGCCAAGAAGCACCTAAAGAAATGTTCAACAGCCTTAGTCATCAGGGAAATGCAAATCAAAACAACCCTGGGATTCTACCTCACACCAATCAGAATGAGAATTTTTATAT
>JANHMN010000001.1:133527347-133544847 GCA_030674055.1 Rhabdomys pumilio | reverse complement strand
TCAGAAATCTGAGACTTTTAACAGTAAACCATTTCAGAACATTAGCATGCTTTCTGCCAAATTAGAGTAAGGCTATTTAGTACCTGACCTTAATAATTTGGCTGCAAACTGATTTCCTTGCTTGACATTTTAGAAAACAAAATTTGCCTGAAATAAAACATTTTGCATGTAAGAGAAAAGAAAAATATAATCCAGTTCTGTATACAAATATTAATATTCAGGGTATACTACAGTTTTAAGGAATATAACAAGAATAGTAGCATTGCATAGTTATCTATTAAATTCACCAACATGACATGTTCAAAGAAAATTTTAGCTGCACTGACATTATTATTTAATAATTGTCAGGGGTATATAAATTTATAGCAGAGATTATTTAATACCTTTTATATTATCTAAATTAATAAAACACTATTATATTAACCTTATTAAAATTTTAGTGTATAAAGCAAAAAACAAAAAAAAAACAAAACAAAAAAAAAACAAAAAAAAAAGAACACACTACTCCATGATGTGTTAGTGAATTTCTAAGCAAGAATGTTATTATTTATTTATATTTACATGAAGTGGTATTTTTGTTATCCTATCTACATTTTAATTATTGCATGTGTATATGTGTATGCATGTGTATATGTATGTATTCATTCATTTTTTATCTACTCATGCATTCATGCATGCATGATGCATATATGTATGTGTGTATGTATGGATCTATCTATATCTATCTATCTATCTGTCTGTCTGTCTGTTTATCTGTCTGTCTGTCTGTCTATCTATCTATCCATCCATATGTCTATTCTAGGGATTTAATTCAGGATTCAAACATGCTCAAAAAATGCTCTAGCAAGGATTTAATGATCTATATAATTATTGGTTTTGTTCTCTCTCTCTCTCTCTCTCTCTCTTTCTCTCTCTCTCTCTCTCTCTTTCTCTCTCTTTGTGTGTGTGTGTGTGTGTGTGTCTGTGTGTCTGTGTCTGTGTCTGTGTGTCTGTATGTGTGTGTGTGCGCACACACGTGTTTGTAGTACTAGGTTTCCCAGGCTGAGATCAACCTCAATTTGTAGTCTACTTTGAACTTGTCACATAACCTTGTATTTGTAATCCTCTACGACAACCTTAAAAGTAGAAAGTGTACTGATGTATACCACCAGATTTGCTTACATTGTGATTCAGTGTTGAGGTTGGAACACTGAGACTTGTAAAATCCAGGCAAATGTTCATTCTAGTTTTCAATTATTTTAAGTTATACTTTGAAAAGATAATTTTAATAGAAAGACATGGACACCAATAAGTCTGAACTTAAAGAACAATCATATCAACCAACCAGACCCCTCAGAGCTCACAGGGACTAAACCACCAACCAAAGAGTACACATGTAGAGACCCATGGCTCCAGCCCCATATATAGCAGAGGATGGCCTTATGTGGCATCAATGCAAGGGGAGCCCCTTGGTTCTGTGGAGGCTCAATGACCCAGCATAGTGAAATACTAGGATGGTGAGGCCACAGTGGGTGTGTGGGTAGAGCATCCTTATAGAGGCAGGGGGCAGATGGTGGGAAATAAATGGTTTGTGGAGGGAATATTAGAAAGGGGAATAACATTTGAAATGTCTATAAATAAAATTACCAATAAAAATAAAAAGAATCTTTAAAAAAAAAAAAGAAAAAAAAAAGAATGAGTCCTAAATGAGTCCTAATGAGACCCCTTGCATTTATGGTAATTTTGTCCTTGTTTATCAGGTTTAGAGTATCTAAAAAGAACAGTCAAATCCCTGCTACAGTGATGCCCTGCATGGTAGAAGTGAAGATCAGTAAGCATTTTCCTCAACCCTGTTTGTCTCACACAGTGTACATACCTCCCTCTCATAGAAGACTAAATGCTCATGGACATGAGTATGATTACATCTCAAAGAAGTCTTAATGAAAATAGACATGATCTATTCTAGGTCTCATCATCATCATCATCATCATCAACAACATCATCACTATAATTTACAACTTATTTAAAGATATTTTGTCTTATTTATTTATTATTACGCCCCAGATTTTATTCCCCACACCCGTTCACCCTCTGACTATTCCATATCCCATACCTCCCCTCCTCCACCTCTTACCTCAGTCTTCACGAGGGTGTCCCCTACCCCTACTGCCACCCAACAATACCTCTATACTCTCTGGGGCCTTCAGTCTTCTTGAAGGGTTCATATCAGCTGATGTACGCTGCCTGGTTGGTGGTCCAGTGTTTGAGAGAACTCCGGAGCAGGGAAGGGGGCAGTTAATTGAGACTGCTGTTCCTCCTACAGTGTCACCCTCCTCCTCAGCTTCTTCTAGTCTTTCTAGCTTCTTCTTCTAGTCCACAGGCATTAATAGCTTCTGTCCATCGACTGGGTGCGAATATCTGCATCTAATGCTTTCAGCTGCTTGTTGTCTTTTCGAGTGCAGTCATGGTAGGTCCTTTTTTGTAAGCTCTGCATAGGCTCAATAATATTGTCGTGCATTGGGACCTCTCCTTGAGCTGGATTCCACTTTGGGCTGTAAAGTCAATGGATAATTAACCCCTGACCCCTTTCCTTCCCAGAAGGGTGAGATCACACACTCCAAAGAAAAAACACAAGATCCCTCCCTTTCCAAAAAGGGTGAAGACACATGGTTCCAAGGAAAACCAGACATATAAAGCCATCTGACAACAAACAGTTCCCCATTAGAGGGTATCCCACAGCCCATCAATGACCCCTGACCAGTTTATCACTCAAAACACTTGCCCTGTTCAAATTGTATATATGCTTCTGACCAAGTGTATTCTTGGCTGCTTGTTCTCCTGCATGAGCAAACAGCCCCAATGCATTGGACTAATTAATTAAATCCTCTTGTGATTGCATTGGCTGACCCTCGAGAGTTTTCTTCTTGAGGTCCTGGTAGTGTAGCCTTTTGGGCTCCATAGGGCCTGTCATTGGACATTCTTTGTCTCAGACTCCTCTCCATTTCTCTGCAATTCTTTCAGACAGGAACAATTAATTGTATGTCAGTTTTGATTGTGGGAAGGCAGCTCCTTCCCTCACTTTGACACCCTGTCTTCCTGCTGCAGGTGGGCTCTCTAAGTTCTCTCTCCCTACTATCTGTCATTTCATCTAAGATTCCTCTCTTTGAGTCCTAAATCTCTCACCTCCCAGGTCTCTGGTTCATTCTGAAGGGTCACTCCAATCTCCTACCTCTCAAGTTCGCCTGTTTCCATCTTTTTTGCTCTCCCTTAAGGCTTCAGTCCTTTTCCTTCACCCAATACCAGATCAGGTTCCCATCTTCTCCCCCACCCCAAACACACACCTCCATCCACTTCCCTCCCAGGTCCCTCCCAAGTTCCTCCCAGACCCCTCCCTCCCTCCCCACTTGTGATTGCTTTCTTCTCCTTCGCAAGTGGGACTGAGATGTACTCACTTGGCCCTTCAACATCTTGATATTTTTGAGTTCTCTGGACTGCATCTTGGATATTCTGTACTATTTTTTTTTTTTTTGGCTAATATCAACTTATTAGTGAGTACATACCATGCATGTCCTTTGGATCTGAGTTACCTCACTCAGGATGATATTATCTAGTTCCATCCACTTGCCTACAAAACTCAGGATTCTTCATTCTTAATAACTGAATAGTATTTCTTTGTGTAAATGACCCACATTCTCTGTCCTGGGATATCTGGGTTATCCAGCTTCTAATTATCACAAATATGACTGCTCTGAACATAGTGAAACACATGCTCATGTGCCATGGTAGGACCCCTTTTGGGTATATTCCCAAGAGTGGTATTGCTGGGTTTTCAGGTAGATCTATTTCCAATATTCTGAGTAACATAGAGAATGATTTCCAGAGTGGTTGTACCAGTTTACAATTCCACCAGCATTGGAGGAGAGTTCTTCTTTCTCCACATCCTTGCCAACATGTGTTGCCACCTGAGTTTTTGATCTTAGTCATTCTGATTGGAATAAGGTGGAAGCTCAGAGTCGTTTTGATTTGTATTTCTCTTATCACTAAGTATTTTAAACATTTCTTAGGTGCTTCTCAGCCATTTGATATTTCTCTGCTGTGAATTCTCAGTTTAGTTTTATACCACATTTTTTGTTTTGATTGTTTTTTTGTTTATTTGTTTGTTTTGTGTGTGTGTGGCTAGCTTCTTGATATTTTGATATATTTTTAATATTAGCCCTCTATGTGATGTGGGGTTAGTGAAGATTTTTTTTCCAATTTGTAGGTTGTGATTTGTCTTATTGATTATATCCTTTACCTTACTAAAGTCTTCTAGTTTCTTGAGGTCCCATTTATCAATTCTTGATCTTAGAGAATTAGCCATTGGAATTCTGTTTAGGAACATGCTCCTGTGCCAATAAGTTCAATTTCCCACTTTCTCTTCTATTAGATTCAGTGTATCTGCTTTTATGTTAAAGTTCTTGATCCACTTGAACTTGAGCTCTGTGCAAGGTGAAGAATATGGTTCTATTTACATTTTTTTACATACAGACAGCCAGTTAGACCAGCACCATTTATTAAAGAAGCTTACATATTTGATTATATATTTTTTGGCATCTTTGTTGAAGATTAATTTTCTGTAAGTGTGTGGTTTCATTTCTGGGTCTTCGATTCTATTCTATTGATCAATATTTCTCTCTCTGTATGAATATCATGCAGGTTTAATCACTAATGTTCTGTAGTAAAGCTTAAGTTCAGAGATGGTGATTCCCTAGCTGTTCTTTTATTGTGAAGAATTGTTTTTTACTATTTCTTTCTTTCTTTCTTTCTTTCTTTTTTTTTTTGGCCTTTCCATATGAATTTGAGATTTGCTCTTTCCATGGTCCTGAAGAATTGTGTTAAGATTTTGATGGGGATTGCATTGAATATGTAGATTGCCTTTGGTAGTATGGCCATGTTAACTATATTATTTCTGGCAATCCATGAGCATGGGAGATCTCTCCATTTTCTGAGAACTTCTTTGATTTCTTTCACAAAAAACTTGAAGTTATTGTCATTTAGGTCTTTAACTTGTTTGGTTAGAGTTACCCCAATATATTTAATGTTATTTGTGGCTATTGTGAAGGAAGTTGTATCCTTAATTTCTTTTTTGTTGTGTTGTTGTTTTTGTTTGTTTGTTTTTGTTTTCTTGATTTTATTATTTATTTATTTTTATTTTTATTTTTTTATTATTTTATTTAATTGGGTATTATATTTACATTTCAGATTTTATCCCCTTACCCCACTTCCCCTCACCACCCAGAAACCTGCTATCCCATCCCTCCTCCTCACACTTCTATAAGGCTGTGACCCCACCTACACCCTGCCCCTACTAACCCCTCCCCACCTTCACATTCCACCCCACCCTGTGTTCGTCCTTCATGAGACCAAGAATCTCCTCTCTCACCTATGCCCAACAAGGCCATCCTCCCCTACATATACAGCTGGAGTCATGGGTCCCTCCCTATGTGCTCCCAGGCTGGTGGTTTAGACCCTGGGGAGCTCTGGTTGATTGGTATTGCTGCTCTCCTCATGGGGTCACAAACCCTTTCTGCTTTTTCAGTCTTCTCTCTAACTTCTCCATTGGGAAACCCTTGATCATATCAGTGGTTAGCTGTGAGCATCATCCTCTGAATGTGTCAGTCTCTAGCAGACCTCTAAGCAGACAGCTATATCAGGTTCTTGTCAGCATGCACTTCCAGCCATCTACATCAGTGTCTAGCTTAGGTGACTGTACATGGGATGGATACCCAGGTGGAATGGTCTCCTGATGGCCCCTCCTTCAGTTTCTGTCCCATGTTTTGTTTCCATATTTGCTCCCTTGAGTACTTTTGTTACTCTTTCTAAGTAGGACTGAAGCACCCACACTTGGTCTTCCTTCTTCATGAGTTTCACTCAGTCTGTGAGTTGAACCTTGGCTATTTCAAGCTTTTGGGCTAACATCCACTTATCAGTGTGTAAATACCATGTGTGTTCTTTTGTGATTGGGTTAACTCACTCAGGATGATAATTTCTAGTTCCATCCATTTACCTAAGAATTTCTCGAATTCATTATTTTTAATATCTGAGTAACACTCCATTGTGTAAATATACTACATTTTTTGTATCCATTCCTCTCTTGAGGGACATTTGGATTCTTTCCAGTTTCCGATTATTAAAAATAAGGCTGCTATGAACATAGTGGAGCATATGCATTTGTTATATGTTGGAGCATCTTCTGGGTATAGGCCCAAAAATGATATAGCTCGATCCTCAGGTAATGCTATGTTCAGTTTTCTGAGAAACAGCCAGACTGATTTCCAGAGTGGTTGTAACAGCATGCAAACCCACAAGTAATGGAGGAGTGTCCCTCTTTCTCTGCATCCTCGCCAGCATCTACTATCACCTGAGTTTTTGATATTAGCCATTCTGACTGGTGTGAGGGGGTATCTCAGGGTGGTTTTGATTTGAATTTCCCTGATGACTAAGGATTTTGAGTATTTCTTGAGGTGCTTCTCGGCTATTCGAGTTTCCTCTGCTGAGAATTCTTTGTTTAGCTCTGTCCCCCCTTTTTAATAGGATTATTTGCTTGTCTGGAGTCTAATTTTTTGAGTTCTTTGTATATATTGGATATTAGCCCTCTATCAGATGTAATGATATTTCCCCAATCTGTTGGTTGCTGTTTTGTCTTATTGACATTGTCTTTTGCCTTACAGAAGTTTGCAATTTTATGAGGTACAATTTGTCAATTATTGATTTTAGAGGATTAGCCATTGGTGTTCTTTTCAGGAACTTTTCCCTTGTGCCTAGGTATTCGAGTGTCTTCCACACCTTCTCTTCTATTTGTTTCAGTGTATCTGGTTTTAAGTGAAGGTCCTTTATCCACTTGGAGTTGAGCTTTGTACAAGGGAATACGAATGAATTGATTTTCATCCTTCTACATGTTGACCTCCAATTGAACCAGCACCATTTGCTGAAAATGCTGTCCTTTTTTCACTGTATGGTTTTAGCTCCTTTGTCAAAGATCAAGTGATCATAGGTGTGTGGGTTCATTTCTGGATCTTCAATTATATTTCAATAATCTTCCTGCAAGTCTCTGTACCAATACCATGCAGTTTTTATTACTATTGCCCTGTAATACAGTTTGAGGTCAGGGACTGTGATTCCTCCAGAAGTTCTTTTATTGTCAAGAATAGTTCTCACTATCCTGGATTTTTTGTTATTCCAAATGAATTTGCAAATTGCTCTTTCTATCTCTATGAAGAATTGATTTAGAATTTTGATGGTGATTGCATTGAATAAATTGATTGCTTTTGGCAAGATGGCCATTTTTACTAAATTAATCCTGCCAATCCAGGAGCATGGGAGATCTTTCCATCTTCTGAGATCTTCTTCTATTTCTTTCTTCAGAGACTTGAAGTCCTTGTCATACAGATCTCTTACTTGCTTGGTTAGATTCACTCCAAGATATTTTATATTTTTTGTAACTATTGTGAAGGGTGTCATTTCCCTAATTTCTTTCTCAGCCTGTTTATCCTTTAAATATAGGAAGGCTACTGATTTGTTTGAGTTGATTTTATATCCAGTCACTTTACTGAAGTTGTTTAAAAGGTTTAGGAGTTGTCCAGTGGAAATTTTAGGGTCAGTTAAGTATACTATCATGTCATCTGCAAATAGTGAAATTTTGACTTCTTCCTTTCCTATCTGTATCCCTTTGACTTTCTTTTGTTGTCTAATCACTCTAGTTAGGGCTTCCAGTACTATACTGAATAGGTAGGGTGAGAGTGGGCAGCCTTGTCTACTCCCTGATCTTAGTGGGATTGCTTCCGGTTTCTCTCCATTTAGTTTGATGTTGGCTACTGGCTTGCTGTATATTGCTTTTACTATGTTTAGGTATGGGCCTTGAATTCCTGATCTTTTCAAGACTTTTAACATGAAGGGATGTTGAATTTTGTAAAATGCTTTCTCAGCATCTAGTGAAATGATCATGTGGATTTTTTTTTTTTTTTTTAGTTTATTTATATAGTGGATTACATTGATGGATTTCCAAATATTGAACCATCCCTGCATTCCTGGGATAAAGCCTACTTTATCATGATGAATAATTGCTTTGATGTGTTCTTGGATTCGGTTTGCAAGAATTTTATTGAATATTTTTGCATCAATATTCATAAGAGAGTTTGGTCTGTAGTTCTCTTTCTTTGTTGGGTCTTTGTGAGGTTTAGGTATGAGCATAATTGTAGCTTCATAAAACGAATTGAGTAGTGTTCCTTCTGTTTCTATTCTGTGGAATAGTTTGAAGAGAATTGGTATTAGGTCTTCCTGGAAGGTCTGATAGAATTCTGCATTAAACCATCTGGTCCCAGACTTTTTTTGGTGGGGAGACTTTTAATGATTGCTTCTATATCTTTAGGGGTTATAATATTGTTTAGATGGTTTATCTGCTCCTGTTTTAATTTTGATACTTGGTAGCAGTGTAGAAAATTGTCTACTTCATCCAGATTTTCAATTTTGTTGAGTATAGGCCTTTGTAGTAGGATCTGATGATTTTTTAAACTTTCTTCAGTTTCTATTGATATGTCTCCCTTTTCAGTTCTGATTTTATTAATTTGAGTACTGTTTCTGCACCGTTTGGCTAGTCTGGCTAAGGGTTTGTCTATCTTGTTGATTTTTTCAAAGAATCAGCTCCTCATTTTGTTGATATTTTGTATAGTTCTTTCTGTTTCCAATTGGTTGATTTCATCTCTGAGTTTGATTATGTCCTGCCATCTACTCCTCTTGGGTATATTAGCTGCTTTTTGTTCTAATACTTTCAGTTGTGCTGTCAAATTGTTATTTTATTCTCTTTCCATTTTTTTTTGTAAGAACTTAGAGCTATGAGTTTTCCTCTTAGTACTTCTGCTTTTTGATATGCTGTGTCTTCATTTTCATTCAATTCTAAAAATTCTTCAATTTCTTTTTTTATTTCTTCATTAACCAAGTCATCATTGAATAGAGCATTGTTCAGTTTCCATATGTATGTGGCTTTTTGTTGTTTTTGTCCATATTAAAGACAAGTCTTAGTTCATGATAGTTTGATAGGGTACAAGGGATTATATCAAACATTTTGTATCTGTTGAGGCCTGTTTTGTGACCAATTATATGGTCTATTTTGGAAAAGGTACCATGAGGTGCTGAGAAAAATGTATATTCTTTTGTTTTAGGATGAAATGTTCTATAGATGTCAGTTAAGTCCAATTTATTCATAACTTCTGTTAGTTTCGTTGTGTCTTGGTTTAGTTTTGTTTCCATGATCTGTCCATTGCTGTGTGGGGTGTTGACATCTCCCACTATTATTGTGTGAGGTGCCATGTATGCTGTAAGCTTTAGTAAAATTTCTTTTATGTATGTGGATGCTCTTGCATTTGGGGCATAGATGTTCAGAATTGAGAGTTACTCTTGGTACATTTTTCCTTTGATGAATATGAAGTGTCCTTATTTATCTTTTGTGATTACTTTTGGTTGAATATCAATTTTATTTGATATTTGAATTGCTACTCCATCTTGTTTCTTGGGACCATTTGCTTGGAAGACTGTTTTCCATTCTTTTACTCTGAGATAGTGTCTGTCTTTGTCACAGAGCTGCATTTCCTGTATGCAGCAAAATGCTGGGTCATGTTTATGTATTCAGTCTGATAGTCTATGTCTTTTTATTGGAGAATTTAGTCCATTGATATTAAGAGATATTAAGGAAAAACAAATGTTGTTTCCTGTTATTTTTGTCATTGTCGGTGGAGTTATGTTTGTGTTGCTAACGTCTTTAAGGGTTGTTGGAAGATTATTTTCTTGCCTTTTCTAGGTTGTAGTTTCCCCCCTTGTGTTGGAGTTTTCCACCTGTTATCCTTTGAAGTGCTGGATTTGTGGTAAGACATTGTATAAATTTGGATTTGTCATGGAATATTTTGGTTTCTCCATCAATATTGATTGAGAGTTTTGCTGGGTATAGTAGTCTGAGCTGGCATTTGTGTTTTCTTAATGTCTGTATGATATTAGTCCAGGATCTTCTGGCTTTTATAGTCTCTGGTGAGAAGTCTGGTGTAATTCTTATAGGTCGTCCTTTATATGTTACTTTACCTTTTTCCCTTACTACTTTTAGTATTTTTTCTTTGTTTTGTACATTTGATGTTTTGATTATTATGTGGTGGGAGGTATTTTTTTTAATTTGGAGTTCTGTAGGCTTCTTGTATATTTATGGGCATCTCTTTCTGTAGGTTAGAAAAATTTTCCTCTATAATTTTGTTGAAGATATTTACTGGTCCTTTAAGTTGGGAGTCTTCCCCCTCATTTATACCTATTATCCTTAGGTTTGGTCTTCTCATTGCGTCTTGGATTTTCTGTATGTTTTGGGTTAGTAGCTTTTTATATTTTACATTTTCTTTGACTGTTGTGTCAATGTTTTCCATGGTATCTTCTGCACATGAGATTCTCTCTTCTATCTCTTGTATTCTGTTGGAGTCTATGACTCCTGATCTTTTTCCTAGGTTTTCTATTTCCAGGGTAGTCTCCCTTTGTGATTTCTTTATTGTTTCTAGTTCCATTTTTAGATCTTAGATAGTTTTGTTTAATTGTTTCCCCTTTTTGGTTGTGTTTTCTTGCAATTCATTATAGGATTTCTGTGTTTCCTCTTTAAGGGCTTCTATCTGTCTGTCTGTGTTCTCCTTAAATTCTTTGAGAGTGTTATTTATGTCCTTTTTAAAGTCCTCTATCATCATCAAGAGAAGTGATTTTAATTCTGAATTCTGCTTTTCCACTTTGATGGGGTGTTCAGGGCTTGCTATGATGGGGGAACTTTGTTCTGATGATGTCATGTAACTTTGGATTCTGTTCCTTACGTTCTTGCACTTGCCTTTCACCATCTGGTTAACTCTAGTGCTACCTGTACTCACTGTCTCTGACTGAAGCCTGCCTTTCCAGTTATCTTACTTGTGTTTGATCCCCTCGGGGTCCAGATGTCTCTGTGATCTTCTCCAGTTGTTCTGAGTACACTGGTACCTCTAGGATGACTCAGGATATGGTGTCCCCAAGGTAGCAGACCAGCTAGGTCTTTGCTGTTCTGGGTGCAGTGTCTCCTCTAGGATGTCTCAGGATAATATGCCCACTGCTCCAAGTGCAATGTCTCCTCCAGGATGTCTTGGGATATGTTGTCTGTTGCTCCGAGTTCTGTTGTTCCTCTGCCACTCTGAGTTCAGTGGTACCTCTGCCACTCTGGGTTCAGTGGACCCTCTAGGATCTCTTGGGAGGAATCCAGTGTCCACAAAGGAGCAGACCAGGTAGGGGTCTGGGCCAGGCCTTAGATCTGGGAGAGGGGTTGAAGGGGAGTGCTATTCGACAGGGGAGGGGTTTGTGTGTCTGCTAGAATCTGAGCACTCCCTGGACCCAGCTATGAGTGTAGGGCAGTGTGTGGGTCTTCTTACCTACCACTCTGGGTTCAGTGGACCTTCTAGGATGTCTTGGGAGTAATTGGGTGTCCACACAGGAGCAGACTGGGTGGGGGTCTCTGCCAGGCCGCAGATCCGGGAGAGGGGTGGAAGAAGAGTCCCATAATTTCTTTCTCAGTATGTTTATCTTTTGTATAAAGGAAGGCTACTGATATATGTGAGTTAATTTTATACCCTGACACTTAATTGTTGATAAAAAAGGATATACAATCATCATTTCAAAGGTTTTACACATTTATATTTGTTTTCTCCCTAGTGGCTCATTATTTTGTATAATTAAGTTACAGCAGCTAACTGCAAATTATACCATCAAAATAGGAGTTGCAAGGGACTGAGAGCTAGACTGTTCTGGATAGTACTGCTTTCAACTTGGTTTTCCTCAGAGCATCCAAGTCTTGTGTATCTTGCTTGAGTCTTCATTACGTAGAAGTCAAAAAATTTCTTATACTCTCTTCTGCCATGTTGTTATTTTTGTGTTCTTGTTTTCCTCTATTTTTCATATTATTTTGAAAGTTATTATTATCAGTTTAAAACTTCATAACTTTCTAAATGTGCTTGTGCTATAATTCTGGCAATCAAATCCAGAGCCTCCGGCATATTTCGAATATACTATTTCTGTTTGTTAAGCCTTTAGCCTTAAATTTTGTTTCCTTTGGAACATTAGTTACAAAGATGTTTCTGTTTTGTGCTGATTTCTCCTACATTTATTTCCACATATTCTATTTTGAATTAATATTAGAGTTTATGGAAAATGTATCAATTCATCTCTTATTTCTTAACTTTGGCACTAAAATTAGTATCCAAGAGATATCTAAGTAACATACTATTTCTGTGATCACTTTAGTATAACTACAATGATTATTCATTACACTACCATTACAGTTACCACAACATCTATTATTTGTTATATACTAAGTCCCTATCCTAAGTATGTAGAGAATGCTTTAAGGTATGTTTTAATATGTTAATTGCATTGACATTATATTTCAGACATGAACAAATTAGTATTTAGAAGAAATAATTTGCCCAGACTTTATAAAAATTGGTGAATAAGCCAGATTTTAAATTTTTAATTAAAATTTCTATTTCTAAACACAGCATTTTCAGGTACTTACTCCAGAAGGCACAACAGATTAATTTTCAAAAGGACAAAGAAAAGTTATTATAGGCTTAGAATTTTTTGAAAACCTAGTTTATTAAGTGTTATTAAGTGATTCAGCCACCTTCTTAACCCATGGGCCAGAATTAGGGAAAAAAGAAGATTAATAAAAAAAGGGTGTTAAGGAACTGTTTAGGAGTAGTTCCTTGAGGCAATTTTATTCTTCATTGTCAGGATACTAGTATTCCAGTTCAATAGCAAACACCAAACGTGAATCAGTAGCAATGGCATGATTCAGCAGAAGCAGTAAGGCTCTGCCAAATTGGCACAATTCAGAGAAAATAACCAGAATCATTTGGAATAGCATGAGAAATTTCTCTGATGCGATTTATGTTTCCAAAATGTCAACCAACCCAGACCAGTGAAGATCAGCGAAGCATTGTACACTATAGTAATAAAACTGTATCCTCTCACTGTTAGTGGGGATCCATTTATATTGTTTTTAAACATTGTGCACCCTTTCACGTGTCTATTTTCAGCAAAACATCATATGCCTAACAAAAGATAGTTTTCAGAAAAAGATAACATAAAAAAACTGAATTGCTTAAGCACCCAGAAATGTCCACTTCAAGCTATTCTTAATATATCTGGTATTCAGTTTCAAATCAGATCTATTCAGTGATAATAAATTCAAGGTAAATCTGTAATGTGAACTCCCTGGCTTTAGAAGGATCTTGATAGTTACAACCAAAGCTATCTTAAAAATGAACTTATTGTGTACAGTGAAATTATATTCTGATAATTGTCCAGTGGCAATCCTAATAACAAGAAGAAAACATAAAAAAAAATGTGTTAGTGTTATGAGTGGAAAGAGCCAGGGATTTCTGTGGTTAAATTCTGTCATAATGGAACCTGGCTGAAGACTGAATTGATGTTGAACAGGGTTGAATGAGGATGATTGATACACCTTTAATGATATGAGGGAATTCTCATTGTGCATATCTTACATTGAAGCTACTACCAGAAGAGGAAGAAAAATATCTAATAGTCATTGTTATTTAAAAATATATTCTAGCTTATTATAAAGTTATTTTTTGTTTGAAAATGTAATTATACTTAAAATGATAACATTTAAAAACTATAAAAAATTTTAAATGGATTTAAAGTGAAAAAACAATATTACCTTCAATTTCAGCATTAATAGAGGAAGAACAATTTTAAATTAAACTCAATCACAAAGGATCACATATTTGGATTTTTTTAAATACTTTGGAACACTGTAATGGTGGAAGTATATATAACTCTAGTGATGAATGGGAGTCAAGCATGAGTCAGTCTTTCTTATAGTGTAAAGGTTTTTTCAAAAGAATATGATCAAAAGATTTAAAATGCATTATTTCTTAGGATTGAAGAGGACATTTGAGACAACTTTTTTTTCTTGGAACTATATCCTCATTGCACAGTTTAATCTTCACACCTTCTTTTATTTACCTTATTTGTAAGTAAATTCTTCTCTGAATATCAGCAACTTTTATGTGAGAATAAAATAACAAAAATTAACATAGTTATAGCACTGTAAATAATTGAAGAAGCAAAATAAATATATAAAAGATGTATTTTTTTTCTTCATCACAAAAAAGAACAAATATTTGGAACATGAGAAAACAAATGAAGCATTAGTCTTACCATGGTATTTTGTGTGGGAACATTGTAGAGACCATGGCTTAGGACGATTAGGAACAAATGGTTGCTATGAGAGGAACATGTTTTGAAGCTTTGCTAAGCTAATTATAATGTACTGGAGATGCACATAAGAGAGAAGAAAAACACATCAGGAGATAAATGCATGATATATACAGGTGTGGTTTTGGTCAACAGTGATAGCTCTGTTATGTTTGTAATGAGCAAATTTCCATCGAGAGCAGAGGATACTCAAAATATGCCTAAAATGGGAACATTTACACAGATAGCTGAGTATACCCTACACAGCTATTTGTGATGACCAACAGCACAATAAATTTGCTGTTGGAATATGTCAGATTTTTTCCTAAAACAGATTAAAAATATAGTACCCAACTTTAGATCCATCCCACAGGAAAGAACTAATTCTTATTAATAATAATTTGTTATGCTTGCATACAGAACTCTAGCATAATGGTCCTCTGAAAGCATCCACCCAGCAAATGATGGAAACAGATTCAAAGACCCATAGCCAAATGTTAGATGGAGCTTAGGTTGTTTTTGGAAGAGTCAGAAGGAAAGATTGGGGAGCCCAAAGGCAATAGCAACTTGAATAAAAGAATGACATAGTCAACTAACCTGAACACATACCAGAGTCACAGAGACTGAATCACCAAGCAAAGAACAAGCATGGGCTAGACCTAGGGCCTTAGCATGTACATAGCAGACGTAGAGCGTGGTCTTCATGCAGGTTCCTCAATAACTGGAGAAAACACTGCCTGTATATGACTCTGGTCAGTGCCTGTGGATCTCATTCTGCCAACTGGACCACCTTGTCTGGCCTTAGTGGTAGTGTGCCTAGACCTGCAGTGATTTGAAACCCAAGGAGGGACTCCTTTTTCTCAGAGAAGAGAGAGGGCAGAGGAGAGTGGGAGGTCATGTGTGAAGGGAGACCAAGGATCTGTGATCAGGATGTAAACTGAATAAATAAATTACTAGTTTAACAAACAAACAAAAAAGAAGGATCTCGCTGAGAATTTTCTGGTTTCTGTTTGAGAGGCCAGAATAAACTGACATAATAAGATTATCCAATGCCTTTGAGGAAGAATTATTTTATTTTCAACATTAAAGAAAATAAGAAAAATGTGAGAGGAAAATTTAAAAGTATTATACTGAATATGAAGATAATATTTATTAATTTTAAATGTCTGTCATTATTAAGCTAAACTCCTTTAATGGAAAAAAATACAACTCAGTCTGCCTCAAATTGCATCTGTCACAATGCCAAACTAAAAAAATAAAAAGTAAATGAACAAAGTAACAACAGGACAATTTATAAAATACTGAAAGGAACAAAACATGAATTATAATTCATGATTCATGAATTATGAGTTATAGATTGCCAAGTTACTATGCACATTCTTTCACACCATTGGTTCTAATCCGCACTCACATATCTACAAGTGTGACTTGTTTGTTGTCTAATTTGCAATATAGTATAAATTATAGAATTATTAAGGATTTAAATATATCTCTCTATATATGAAAATAGAAAAAGAAAACAAGGATTAAAATAAATTTTCTACTTTAAAAAAGATATTGTATAATTTTGAGAAATTGCATTTAAAAATATCTTTGGACTGTTGTTTGTATAGTTCTCTAATTAAAAACATTTGTACATAAATTAGCATACGTATTTTATATTGTTCACAAAAGTTGTCAAAGGTTTAAAAATATGATATATATGCTGAATTTATGCTTCATCTCTAAGTCATAATATTGTCTTCAGTTTTGAATTCTGTCTGTTAGTTTATTTGTCATCTTCTTTCAGTAATCCTGTTGAAAAGACTCTGCCTTTGAGTTGTTATTCCAATGAAACAAAGGGATACTTATAGTGAGTAAGAGCTAAATAAATAATGGGCAAACCAGTTAATTGCATGCAGTATGAGTTTACTATATGTTGTCTTTTGCTTAGCACATACTTAAAATGCATGTTTCATCAATTTGCTGCCTTACAAAGTTAGTGAGCTTACAGTATAGCTCAGGAATCTCTTCAAGTTCTCTGGTTTATAGGAAACAAATAAGGCATATTTTAATTATTATATGTTAAGGATTATATTGATCTTAACTATATTTATATGTATATGTTTTCTTCTTGTGAATATGCATGTGCGAGTTACAGGTGCCCATAGTGACAAGAAGAATCTTGTGCCCTAGAGCTGTAGCTACAGGAGATTATGGGCAATAAGACTGAATGCTGGTGACATGAATCCAGTTTGCTGCAAGAACAACTCTCCAGTCCAGAGATAATGCATTCCCTATATCATTTCCTAATATTAACATTTGTTTCTTGAAATGAGCTTTTGTGAAACTGGCCCAAGATAATTCCAGAATAAATTCATCAAATCCTTGAATGTGAAATTAATGATATCTACTTTTAAATATCTGAAAAAAATAATTGCTTTTGTTTTAATTTTGTCAACTACTTTAGAAAACCTACTCTTCTACTCTGCATAGTTTCTTCTGTATATAGTCTTCAAATATTGTTTCAATTTTCCCATGACAAGTTTCTTGTCAATTAATACTTGTGAAAGTGTAAGAATGTAAAACATTAAAATTTCCATTTCACTCTTTAAAAGGTAAACACAGAAAATATTTCAACACAATAGTTATAATCTCAATTACTCACTGAAACTATTAATTGACATTAAGAGAACTGAAGATACTGGTCTCATGAAACAAGGACTTACATACTTTAAAATAGCAAATTTTAATAGAATCTTTCATCGAGTGTCATCAGTGATCACCCATTGCTTTAAATTTGTTTTCCCATTGTTATGAACTCCTTACCCTCATCCAGATGCACTGACAGATGGTTAGTGATTCCTTATGAATACATATTAAGTTACTGCCAAGTGTGATTCCATGGGACTTGAGTTATTCATAAATACTACCATGATGCACTGACATCTTTGCAGCCCTAAACAGGACATGGAATCCTTAGTGCATAGTATATTTAAATAAAATATCCTTATTAGTGTTCTTGGAAATTGCAGTTTACACTGCAGAGCCTATATGTCAGCATGTAATTGATCAAATGTAACTAGAAAGCAATAAATAAGTGTAGGACCAGAGGCAGAGGATGATAAAAATTGGTATATTGCAGGATTTATCCTAAAAATTGGTATATTGCAGGATTCATCCTAAACTCATTTCTCCATTTCTCTCTCTCTCTCTCTCTCTCTCTCTCTCTCTCTCTCTCTCTCTCTCT
>JANHMN010000001.1:133473652-133527337 GCA_030674055.1 Rhabdomys pumilio | reverse complement strand
TCTCTCTCTCTCTCTCTCTCTCTCTCTCTCTCTCTCTCTCTCTCTCTGTGTGTGTGTGTGTGTGTATGTGTGTGTTGATTTTGCCAGAATTAGAAACTAGAGATTATAAATTCACTTTACTAAATATGTCACATTTGCTATGTTGCACTTTATATAAACATTGACTTTAAATGACCCTTTATATGTAGAATAAAAATCTATGACTATATGACTAATAGAGTGAATGTTCACATAGTAATTTTATGAGAAAAAGGGTGTGTACAAAAATCAAGAATAAACAATTGCTGGCTCTAAAATTTAGTAAAAATGAAAGGCTTTTTAGAGCCACCTCTGGTGATAATCAAAGATGTGAAGTTCTTAATAGATCAGAAACTACAATTCAAAGTAAAATGAGTCTTGGTATTTATTTCATATTCTACTAATAAATAAATTTAAATATTACATTTTAAGTGATTTGAATAAAATCTGAGCATCACAAAAAAAAGAAGTGGGTCAAAAGAGAGAGGTTTGTAAATCAGGGGTAATAACAGGAACAAGATTGGGTTGCATAAGAAGAGTAATCAGTGAGATATATGGTGTCTATCTATGTCTTAGAGAAACATATTTTAAAGCTGATTTCTCAAAAATAATGCTAATAAATAGTAATTTTTTAGCAGATAATATTGAAATGAACAAGCAAAGCAAAAGTAAAAATATGTATAATGAATATATAAAAGAATCGCCAAAATACACCAACTATTTAATTCAATATTATAAGGCTTCACATAAAAGCAAAATGCAATATTCAAATGCATATATGAGATGAAATTTCAAAGTGTAAAAGAAAAACCTTAAAGAGTAGGTTTAATAGTTTAAATAATCTGATACATAAAACATTAGGTATTGAAAGAGTTGTGTGACAGTTTTCCAGGTGATACTCAAGTTTTTGGAAATTCATTTATATTTGTTTTATATGCATTGGTAATTTTCCTGCATTTATGTCAATGTGTCAGTGTCAGTTTCCTTGGAACTGAAGTTAGAGACTGTTGTGAGCCCTTGTTGATGATGGAAACTGAATATTGGTCATCTGGAAGAGAAGTCAGTACTCTTAACTGCTAATGTCTCTCACCACCCCCAATACTCATACACTGTATTGAGAGGCAGAAGCAGGTATGTCAGAAATCTAAGGCCATCCAGTTATATAGAAAGTTTTATAAATCAGTGATAAACAAAATAAAATGTTTTTAAAAGTAGTGTATACACACATGAATAAACACACACACACACTGAGAGACACACACACATAAATTCACACACACACATGCACACACCCACACAAACACACACACATGGATGGGTCCAGATTAAAAACATTTGAGATGATTTTAATCAGTCCATACAAAAGCAGAAATTAATTTTCCTAATTAATATATTTCTATAGTGTATAAAATAAAGTGTTTACTTAAATTGTTTTAAGTATAAAACAAAATGTGTGATTAGACCTGACATAACAATCTTTATATACTTACTATAAAATTAACATTTTTTCTTAAAAAGTCACCTAACATTAATAAAGTGAACATTCAGTATATGAAGCATTAGTCATAAATTCTTCTCCTCCTCATCATCATCATCCTCATCAACATTACAAAATGGTGAAACATTATTGTACTCTAGTTGATGTGAATAAACCAATTAATGAAGCAAAAATAGAAAACTAGGCTATTATCTAACATGGTATATCATAGACAACCCAAAAATGGTGATAAAAATACCTATGTATATAAAGAGAAAATTTTAATATTAATTATTCATAATAAGAATCAGATATTTGAAAAATTACAAAATGGATAAAAATTTGCATTTCAGGCATGGAGAAATGGTGCAGAGTTGAAAGAGCACTGGCTCTTTGAGAAGATCTGAGTTCAATTTCCACCACTCACTTGTGGCTCAAAAATCTCTACATTCTAATCTCAGGGAATCCAATGCCATCTTCTGCATGTTCTGCATGTATGTGCAGGAGAAACACGCACATACATAAAATGCCTGAATAATAAATTTTATAAACAATTTTCATTTCAAACAGTAAAACTTCAAAGATTAAGAATATTTGTAGGAATAAGAAAAATTTTTTTCATTTAAGAATTTTTTACATGGAAAAATATATGTAAATTTTAATATTTTAATAATAAAGCATATAATTACATTTAAATATATTCATTTGCAATATTAATATATAACATTATATTAGTAATTAGCAACTCCACATGAGCTAAACTTCACTTAATTAAATATATTAATCTAAAAATATAAAATCTAAAGTAGAAGCATAATTTATTAGTTATATATGGAAGTCCCAAAGTTTATGAAGAATTTTGGTAACATACATAAAAATACTTCCTGTAAATCATAAAAAAACCTAGACTAATTGTGACAAATTTACAAATACATTTGAGATGGTATAATATACAAGATTAACTCTCCTTTTAAAGATGCTTTACTTGTAATGTGTGATGTTAATCCCTGCTCACAACAGATTTAAATAATATGAAACTTGATAAAAGACATTTTTTGAGGATTTAGATAATTTTATTTCTTACATGATGCCTCCGGAAGCAAGAACAACCCATTTAAGTACTTTAAGCCCAAGTGTATACAAACTCCTTTCACAATAATATTTAACTTGGCTTTTATCATCTAAACCATTTGTTCAGAACATTCGCTGAAAAAATAAAATATAACCTCAGAAAGTCTCACCACCTTGACTCTATAATATGAGCTGAACAAATAAGACAAGAGGAGTTATGCTAAGATAGATAAAGAACAGTCCACAATGTTTGGGCCTTACACAAAGAACTACTGGCATTATGAAGTGGAAGAAATAGTCTTCACCAAGGAAGAGAACACCAATTGGTTATTCAATACCAAATGATCAGACCTAAAATATTTATTCAAGTGTCATACAACCTGAACAGATGTCAAATGTATGTAACAAAAATTATTGAAAAAAATAAGCAGTGGATTTGTGAAAAAGCAAGGAGATTTGTATCTAAGGGTTTAGAGAGAGGAATAAGAAGAGGAAAGTAATGTAATTCTATTATAATCTCAAAACAAGAAATTAATATATAGCAAAATATAGTAAAAGGGAAAAATAAGCTACACAAATATGTAAAATATACAATTGTATGAATAAAAACTTATTATGTAAATACATGTGTATTTGGATAAGTTAAATATATTTAAAATATAAATAAGTATTTATGAATATAAACATTTCTACAGCATGGTTTGTAGTACATAAGCATATTTAAATACGTTCATAGTATCTATGCTTTAGTACAATTCTAGACTTCTTAAAATTTATTTTAAAAAACTCAAATTTTAAACACATTTACATATATTTGCAAATAATGAAACTAAATATGAGTAATGTGGAAATATTAAGTATAAAGTACTGGGCAGTGATTATTTACATGGAAGGAAAAGGAAACCAGGAAGACTAAATAGGATAAATAAAGTCATCAATGATGCCTAGTAAGTTTTAGTATATTTGTTATGTTGAAAAACACATGGGAATTAATGTGTAAATTATAAAATAGCTAAAATTTTTATTTTTCAATATATTTACTCTTTTTAATTTAATTAAAGTATCATTAAACTGATCCCTTCATTCTCTGTATCCTTTCATCGTTTGCATATCCCTTACCCTCCAGCTTTCTCCTGAATTCACAGGCCTCCACTCATTTAACAATTATACATAAGCATATAACTATGTCGCCATATAAATACAACACTCTGAGCCTGTTCATTGCTGCCTATGAGTGTTTCTGGGTCACTTTGTATTGACTAACCAGTCAGAGGTCTTATCCATAAGGAAGGCTTATTCTCCTTTTATTCAGAAGCTTTTAAGTTGCTGTAGCTCTTTATGTAGCAGGTAAGATTCCCTCTACTTATTTATTTTTGGCATATCAAATAGTGGTGGAATTATTCAAGTCTTCTTTAAACAACCATGTAGTAGAAATGTCATAGGCATAACTTCCCTGTCATAGCTAGAAAGCAAAAATGTTGTGGGAGACTCTTACATTCTTTCCTCCTTTTCTTCCATGATGGTTCCTTAGCCTTAAGTGTGAGAATTATGTTGTAGATATATCATTTATGCCTGGACACCACAGAATAAATTGCTCTTTGTATTTTGATTTCATATGTCTTTACATTATTGTCTTATTCTAATGAAAAGAAGAAGTTACTTTGACAAGAGATCTACTCTTATTTGCAGGTCAAAGAAAAGTATTTAAAGTCTAATAAAGAATGACACTAGTTTTAGAAAGTGTCAGTAGCAGGTCTCAATCAAAGACTGCTGACTGCCGTAGCCATGTGCACTTGGATTAGTTTTCTAACTTAGAAACAAATGATAGCACCTTACCTTTCCTATTAATCTAATGTTTTCATCACTACAGTGAGAAAAACGGTAGCGATAAAAAAGAGATGAACAGAATGAGCTTCTTCTGTGGTATTAACCCACTGTAATATTGTATGTGGTCTGCATTTCCTTTGAAAGCACACATGATCATTTATTAGGATTGTAGTAAAATTCTGACCCCATTTGTGTTTGTTTTGTATATATCTTTGATTTCCTTATGACTGTTTTATGCTCTTCCTTATTTTAGTGAAATGATTATATTTTGATTTTTATACATTTTATCATTCACTGACATTTAAATTTTGTTTTTGTGTATTTGTGGTCATGTATATATATAAGTTATACAACCTTAATTTATGATTTTTATAAGTAATGCTTATAATAAGTTAAGAAATTTATAATAATACATTTCAACTACCTTATTAATTAGATACTTTTTACATTGTTGTGATCAAATATTTAGACAGAAACAATTTCACAGGTGTCAGGTTGATTTGAGTTCACAGTTTATTTTCTTCCTACTCTGGTTTGGAAAATATATGGTGGGTAACCACATGGAGATAGGAATATAAGTTGGCACTTGCTTCCTCATATCTTATTAGACCAGAGAGCAGAAATAGGAGATGAAGTCAGTGCAATGAATCTCTCAGCTTATTCCTTTGCTTCACAGACACTAAATATACAATTGTAATATTTATCATCATCCCATAAACTTTGACCTTTGTCATTAGCTTATTGTTGTATTTTCTTTACTTTAATATATTTATCAATTATCTGTCTTGTCTATTATTGTGTTATGCTAAGTACATAATGCATGAAATGTCCTTTCATATTTTTATTCCATCCTTACACGTTATTGAAACTTTATTCTAGTTCCCTAATGACTATTATGCTATGATTTCATTTTTAATCCTTTCTAATCTCAGTCCAAAGGTACCATCTTTTTTCTAAGATTAAATTTAAAGCTTCTGTAATACTAGGTCAATGTTCTTCACCCATTTAGTAAAAGTATCATTAGCGCTTATATGGCTGCACTAGGTACTGGCATTTTGAAGATGCTTAACATTTCATGATTGTGTATGTTCTGCATATAACATTAGATAATGTCTTAGTTTGGGTTTCATTGCTGTGAAGACACACCTTGACCAAGGCAACCCTTGTAAAGGAAAACATTTAATTTTCTGCTGCCTTTCACTTTTAGAGGGTCAATCTTTTATCATCATGGTGGGAAGCATGGCAACATGCACGAAGATATGATGATGGAGGAAGTGAGAATTCTACATCTTGATCCAATGGCAACAAAAAGAAAACTGTCTTTTACATACAGTCAGAAGAAGACTGTTCCACACTGGATGGAGCTTGAGCACTAGGCGACCACAAAGATCACGTCCACAGTGACACACTTCTGCCAAAAATGCCAAACCTCGTCCAATAAGCTCAGACATCCTAATAGTGCATTTCCCATAGGCCAAGAATTTAAACCCATAAGTCTATGGGAGCCAAATTTATTCAAACCACCACAGATGTTACATGCAAAATAAAATTGAAAAATGATAAAAATGATATTTATGTTCAAAGAGAACATTTCTGTTTTGTCACATTGGTGATGTCAGTGTATACTATAGCTAAGCAGATTGTTATTCCTCTTAAAACCAGTTCCTTAAGGTATCAAATAGGAGAAGCAATCTTAAGTATTACTATTAATTGGTATCTCAGGTTTCCTATCTATAAACTCATTCCATTGCTATTTGCTTATGAATATTTTTGTATCCTACCCTTTTATGTGTCAGGAATTCTTTCTCACAAAATTTGATTTTCCTGGCCAGAGCAATATAGTCTTTCTAGTTTTTTTTAATCAGTTTAATCAGCCTGTTTATAGATTCTGGCAAACTTCAGAGACAACTGACTCAGAATTAGTTGAGTCTTCTTCCATCAGTTACTTATCCTAATACAAGAAAATCTCCATTCTTGCTAGTAATAAGACTTGAAATCTGTCTTACCCCCACTGTCCTTGACTAGCTGCATCCAGACTAGTTATGAATCTAGAATACCTGGATAAGTTTTTATTTTTCTGCAACTTCATTAGTCTTCAGGAGCAGGCAAAATTTAGTTTTTTGATTCTTATTTAATAACAAGAGGACAGTACATATAGTGAAGTATATTTTTTGATCTGCCTGAGTTCTCATTTTTTTTCTACTGCCTTCTCTGTGAGAATTAAGGAAAAGTCTCTGAGTTCAAATTAACAGGAAAACACCTCATTTCTTTCTGTCTGCTCTCCTAGATATCCAGCATTAAATGTGAACTCATACTAGGTCTTAAAATCTAGGAAATGGTATAGCTGAGTGATATGTTTGATCTTTTTTTAGTGTGTTACAGAATGCTCACGTTGACTTTTATGATACCTACAATCTCACCTACAGTGTGTTATTATCTCTCTTCCCCCTCCCATACTCCACAGCATTGGTTTTTCTTTGTCTTATTATTGTAAGTCATGTTGACTGTTTAGATTGCATTGTCCTTAGTCTAAAAAGGATGAAAACATTAAAAAATATTTCACATTCATATGGGTCTCTTCTTATAAACATTCTTTTCAGTTCTGCTGTCTACTTCTTAATCAAGTTGTTTTCTTAGGGTTCAGTTTTTATGTATTTGCTTAGCCCAGATACTTCTCTGGCAGATATATAACTGGCAAATATTATTTTTCCCCTTTGTAAGTTGCATCTTCATTTCATTGATAGCTTCTTTTATAAGAAATAGTGAGGTTCTATTTGATAATTATTTGACCTAATTTCTGGCTAAACAGAGTTCTATTTAGAAAGTTCCTTGAGTCTATATTCTGAATAATTATCAGATTTAAAATTCATATTTAAATAAAATATAACAAAATAAAAATGTCTTAATAAATATCTCCAATGAGTTAATAATAAACATGATAGAAAATGGTGAGATTATCTTCTTAAGGTAAACTCTAAATGTATATAGTGACTATCACATTTCAATAATTAATAGTTATTTCCAACTCTGTTATATTACTTATTATTGGATTCCAGTGACATAATCATATCATATAAGGTAATATCAGATAATGTACAATTAAGTGCATATAAAAAAGGAAATTTTTAAAAATATGAGGTCACGAATATGAAATGAATCATTCAGAATTCCAACTCCTTCTAAAGAATTGTAGAAAAGATAAAAATAACAATATTCCTAAAACAGTGTTTACCATAATGTGTGATCAACACTTGATAAACATGTTAATACTGCCAGTGATCATAATAACAATTCTATGTTTATAACATTTTAAATTTCATTCTCTGTAGGGTATAATGATTGCTCAACAAGTATTATTTTAAATTACATGAATAAATTTGTGTTTCCGAATCAAAACTATTGTAGTCTCCTGAGTCTAAGAAATTGAAACCCATGGGACAATATAATTATTTGTTAATAAAACAATTATATAATCACAAATACCCTGAATAATTCAAATTAAGTAAAAGTAATAATTATAAGTACAGATATGAAAATTTAATATAAATAGTATGCTGCTTATTTCTGAGTAGAAGAAAGGAAACTTTTAAAATGTGTTTTTGACCTATTTCTTTGCTGTTAGTACAAACATTACTTCTGCTAATTTCAGATACACTTCATTAATTTTCTAATCATAGAACCTTGAAATTAAGTTTAGTGGCCTATAACCTGATTTTTAAGTCAATGAAATAATATGATATATAATATAATGTAATATAATGTAATGTAATATAATATAATATAATATAATATAATTAATATAATATAATATAATACAACACAGTATAAAATTATGTGTGTGTATGCACAAATGTGTGTGAGCTATTTATCTGTAACAAAGAGAATTTCCTTTGATGAGGGGTAAGGAATGCACTTAAGTATGGAATAAAGATAAAAATATTTAGATACTGTGGAGTTTGGGGGAGTTAATTAAAATAGTAGTTGTATTTTCTTCACCAAGACTCATGACTTCACTATTTCTGGGTAGTTGGCTAGTTTTCTAGTACTAAGAATAATTTATTTTTTAGTCTTAAGTCAAATCTGAAAGCTGTTTGGTATCACCAAGGTATAACTGCTGTGACTGTACCCATGAGGTTAGCATGCCATGCTGTTCATCGAGGTTCCTAGATGCTGTAGCTGAGTAGGAAATTTTTACTTTTCTGGTTTTTATAACTACTCTTGGATATGTACACAAATCTAAAGATTTCAAGCTAGAAGGCTCAATGTTCATACCATATTTGTCTACATTAGTCTGCGTTGCCTCATGTATGTTCTTGTTTTAATTACATCCATTTATTTTCAAAGTTTATGGTTTCATTTTTCTTCACAGCTGAAATATTCAATAGTGTATATACATCATATTTTCAGTATCTATTAATAGGTTTAAGCTCATTCAGGTTTGTTTTAATTTGCCAGATCTAGTGAATACAATTGGAGTGAACATGGCTGAGTAAGCAAGCATCTATGGAGGAGGATTTGAGCACTTCAGCCATATGCCAAAAAGTAGGATAGCTAAATTGTATGGTAAGTTTAACATAAGCTTTTTGCAAATTCATCCATAGTGAATGATCCCAGGACAGTACTAACAACAGAGGAGGATGATTTTCTTCTTCTCATTATCTAGTAACTTTTGTCAATTACTTTATTGATCTTTTGCATTCTAAGTGGCATAAGATAAAATATCAAAATTTGTTTGATTTGTCTTTTCCTAATTTCTATAAATGATAAACATTTAAAATTTTTTTGTCTTATAACTCTCTAGCCAGTGTTCAGTCTAATTTTTGAAAAGGTCATTTGCTATTTTTGATTCTTTGTTACCTGAGTTATTTACATAGTCTAGGTAGTAATACTCTGCCATGTGTATTCTTAGAAATATTCTCTCAAAAAAAAATAAAAATAAAAAAGAAAGAGAAAAACAGAAACAATAAATAAATAAATAAGAAAAAAGAAAGAGAAAAACACAAATATTCTCTAATTTTCTGGGATTTTTTTTACATAGCTAACTGTTTTTAGTTATGCATGAATTTGTATTTATCAAATTTTTCATTAAAATTAATACAGATGGAATTCTATTCAATCCTCTCCTATGTGATGTAGGGACTGCTTATGTTTTTGCCTAACCATTTTAGTGTTTCCAGTTTTACATTAAAATCCTTGATCCATTCGCCATTATTTTCTGTGTAATGAGATAGATACAGGTCTAAATTCTTCCTTCTGAATGAGCACATCCAATATTTTCAGAAAAAAATTGTTGATGATATTTTTCTTGAAGTTATGCTTTGGAATCTTTGTCACATATCAAGTATTTAAAATTATGTGTACTTGTATTTGGCTCTTTTTGGTTTTTGTCTGGTTTTGTACCAGTACCCTATTGGTTTTATTACTATGGTTTTGTAAACATGTCTTAAGATCTAGGCTCTCCAGCATTATTCATTTTGCTCAGGATATGAATTTTAAAATACAGTTTTCTATTCTGTGAAGAATCAATTGAGATTTTGATATATAAATAACATTTGGTAAAATGGTCATGTTCACAATATTATTTCTACCGATCCAATGTTTGGAATGAATGTCTATTTTCCCATTATCACTATCTATCTCTTTATTCAGAGATTTGTTTTTCCCTGTAGAGATTCTTAATTTTCTTGGGTAGATTTATTTCTAGACACTTTATTTATGTTGGTATTATTATGAGCTGGAATATGTCCATGATCTCTTTCACTGTGTTTGTTGTTGAAATTTAAACAATCTATTGATTTGTTCAAGTTAAGCCAGAACTTGTCATATTGCTGAATTTGAACATTGTTTCTAGAAGTCTTCTGATGGAAATATTGAGGTCTTTAATGTATAGTACGTTTTTATCACCTGAAAATAAGGATATTTTTCCTCCCTCTTTCAACATTGATATATGTTTACTTTTCTTCTCTAGTCCTATTATTTTAAGTAGCATTTCAAGAAAATTATTGAAAAGGACTGGAGATAAGGCATATCCTACCACATATATAAATTCAATGAAATGACTTCAATTCTTTCAACATTGGTGATGATGTTTCCTACAGGTTTCTCCAATACAGATTTAACTTTCTTCTTCTTTTCTTTCTTTTTTTATTTTCTATTGGATGTTTTATATATTTATATTTTAGATGCCTTCCCCTTTCCTCTTTTTCCTTCCATAGAAACTCCCTATCGCATTCCCCCTCCTCCTTTTTGCTTTTAAACCATTTTAATTACATACAAGTATTAAGGTCAGTTCTAGGTAGAGAAACTAGTAATACAATACATGCAAATAGTCAAGGAACAAACATGACAGTAAACACAAACAATCAAAGAGCAAGCAAGATGATAAACAAAATTCCTTGACCACTCATGTAATTACTGTTTCTAGGAGCCTATCAGGATGACCAAAATATCTGAGCCAAATTCCCTGTCCTAGACCAAAGTCATTTTCACATCTGAAGCTACTTCCTTGATTTATGTTTTCTTTCTTCCTTTGTTGTCTGAAATTTTTGAAGTAAAAAGTGTTGTATTTTCTTAGAGACTTTTACTTTTTCTTTTTTTTTTTACTGGATATTTTATTTACATTTCTGATGCCAATCCCTTTCCCCATTTCCCCTCCCTGGAAAACCCCTATCCCATGCCCCCCTTTTTTTCATTTGGCTTTTATACAATTTTTTTAAAATGTTAATCAAGGGCTTTATAAGTATGGTAATGCTCAATCAGAAGTGTAACCTGATACCCAACCTAGCTATGTAAACTATCTTTGACTAGTGGAGACATGTGAACTTCTGCCTCCATGCCCCCTCTCTCTTTCTTTTTGAATACAATTAGAGCATAATTATTCCTATTTGTACCAGTGAGGTACAAGATAGTCTTAATACCCAGTCCATCCTTTTGTTGACTAGCCAGAACCTCTGCCGTCTCTCTTGACTAGAACACTTAGTTTTGAACCTGGCTTTTTCTTGGCTTTATAATGAATGTCAGCTGAAAACCCTCCACTCAGATCTTTTCACTCAAGGTAAATAGCCAGGATTGGCTATGAGTCTATAGGTCTTCAGTGCCGTCAGAAATCCAGAATGACTAAATTAACTGAAGTTATGGGAAGCACTAAGCATAGCTTCTAAAACTTAGCCAATTTGTAGAGACTACTGAATACCTGGACAACCCCTATACTACCGAACGTTGGAGCATCAAATCTTCAGCCTTCTGGCCCAAACTCATCTGACAGACTTTAGTGCTGCAGAATTATTGAGGGCTGATTACTCTGTCTAGGCAGATATAATCAGTCGACTATTCTGCAAGTGTGTCCTTTTCTGGACAGTAAATTGTCTATAGATGGAGAAAGGCAATTCTTGCCTGGTGGCTGTCTCACCACAACTGGAGTAACTCCAAGGATGCTCAATTTCTTCTTAGAATCCAAGACAGGAAGCTGTCAGGAGCAGACAGGTCTCTAATCAAAATGAACATTAATATAGAAATATTTGTGACATCAATTCTATGGATTTCTGATGTTTTGAAATTCAACTATCCATGTAAGGTAACCTGGACTGTTGTCTCTTAACTCCTCTCAGCTATTTCTAAATAAAATATAGAAAACACCCTAACAATAAGCTCAAAGCCATGAATTTGCTGTAGTCCCTTAACTCACAGGCTAATCATCCCAAATCAGTTAAAAAAGTTAACGAAGGATTGGGTCTAAGCATTGTATTCCTAAATGTGTTATATAGGCACAATGCCCATGAGAGTATCAATATTCATTTCACTTTCATATCAATAAGAAGCTTACACCAATGAAAACCTTAAATTTGAAATCCAAGTGAATTTTGTACCATTTAAGAAATTATAACTTCATCTTTATACTAAATTATACAGATTTCTACCAATAGGTTATGGCAATGCCATAAATCCTAGCTAATCCTTTCTGTTCCAACAAAATCACTAGTTTTCCCCAGAGAGACAGCCTCATATTAACCACCTTAGTCTCCAAGCCCGGGAAATAGGGGCGCTGACTCTTCTTTAACTTCTTCAATCTGATTATGGGCATTGAGATATTAGAAGAGGGGTGGGGGGAAGAGTAAATTGATATGCTTCTGACGCTGTGTCTTCACTGCATTCAGATAGAATTCCCAGACACCGGAGGTTTGAGTAGGTCTGCTCGTTTTTGCTTGATGAGTAGATACACCAAGGGTGTGTATTCTGCAATATACAATTCTCTGGACAAGTTTTAGTATCAAGAAAAAAAATTTTTTTTTTCCTAGAGGGCTGACATTTTTTTAAAGATGTTGGTTCTAACAACTTTTTTCTCCTTTTATGTAGTTGGTTATAATATTTACATTTCAAGTTTTATCCTCTTATCCCTTTTCCCCCACCACCCAGGAACCCCTTATCCCATCCCCCACCTTATATCCCTTCTATGAGGCTGTGCCTGCACTTATCCCCCCACCCCCACTACCCACTCCTCACCCTCACATTCCCCCCACAACTGTGTTCATTTTTCATGGGACCAAGAATCTCCTCTCCCACCTATTGCCCAACAAGGCATCCTCCCCTACATGTACCACTAGAGTCGTAGGACTTCCAGTACTATATTGAATAGGTAGGGTGAGAGTGGGCAACCTTTTCTACTTTCTGATTTTAGTGGGATTGCTTCAAGTTTCTCTCCATTTAGTTTGATGTTGGCTACTGGCTTGCTGTATATTGCTTTTACTAAGTTTAGGTATGGAACTTGAATTCCTTCTCTTTCCAGGACTTTTAACATGAAGGGATGTTGAATTTTGTCAAATACTTTCTCAGCCTCCAGTGAGATGATCATGTGGTTTTTTTCTTTGAGTTTATTTATATAGTTGATTACATTGATGGATTTTCGAATATTGAACCAACCCTGCATTCCTGGCAAAAAGTCTACTTGATCATGATGTATGATTGCTTTGATGTGTTCTTGGATTCGGTTTGCGAGAATTTTATTGAGTATTTTTGCATCAATATTCATAAGAGAGATTGGTCTGTAGTTCTCTTTCTTTGTTGGGTCTTTGTGAGGCTTTGGTGTGAGCGTAATTATAGCTTTGTAGAATGAATTGGGTATTGTTCCTTCTGTTTCTATTCTGTGGAATAGTTTGAAGAGAATTGGTATTAAGTCTTCCTGGAAGGTCTGGTAGAATTCTGCACTAAAACCATCTGGCCCCGGACTTTTTTTGGTGGGGAGATTTTTGATGACTGCTTCTATTTAGAGACTTTTTCTAAATCTATTGAAATGATTGCTGGGATAATCTTCACTCATATTCTATGAAGGTGTACCCCTCTATTTTTAGTTGTTAATTGCTGTGCTAACTGCTAGCAGGATTTTGGTATTGTCATTTCTATGGCCCATTGCCAGTTTTCTATTTGTTAATGTTTATATTTCCTTACCAGGGCAAAGATGATTCTCTAAGATTATCATATTAAAAAACAAGATTCCAGCTACTGGCTATTATAAATCTAGAATCTGGAAAGAACACAGATGTCCTTCAACAGAGGAATGGATACAGAAAATGTGGTACATTTACACAGTGGAGTATTACTCAGCTATTAAAAACAATGAAGTTGTAAAAGTCTTAGACAAATGGATGGAACTAGAAAATATCCTGAGTGAGGTAACCCAATCACAAAAGAACGCACATGGTATGCACTCACTCATAAGTGGATATTAGCCCAAAAACTTGCAATACCCAAGATACAACTCATAGACCACATGAAGATCATGAAGAAGGAAGAACAAAGTTTGGGTGCTTTGGTCCTTTTTAGAAAGAGTAACAAAATACTCATGGGAGATTATATGAAGACAAGTATGCAACAGAAAATGAAGGAGGGGCAGTCCACAAACTGCTTCACCTGGATATACACCTCATGTGCACTTACCAAAGGCAGACTCTGATGTGAATGCCAGAAAGTGCATGCTGACATCATCATAGAAGCAGGAGTAGGGAGGATAGCATAGGGGGTTTCTGGGTGGCAGAAAAATGGGGAAAGGGGATAACATTCGAAATGTAGATAAAATATCCAATAAAAAATAATTTCAAAAAAAAAAGCAAGATTTCCTCATGAAAGTCATGGTTAACAATGCCAAAGGGCAACTCTAAGACATTGATTGGGCTTTATTTTGCTGCTGATTAGTTCAGACTGAAAGGTAGCTTTTTGTATAGTAAAGACCTGAAAAAGGGCCAGTAGTGTGTGTGTGTGTGTGTGTGTGTGTGTGTGTGTGTGTGTGTGTTTGTGGTGGGGACGTCTTGGCTTGCAAAGACACCAGAAAGATTAGGTAGCAAGTGGAGATGGAAGAAGGAGGTAAAAAAGCTGTAGCAGGCAGTGAGAACCACAGGAGAAACAGGATTTTAAAAAAATGAGGACAAGTTTAGATAGACAGGTGAGAGACTGCTCCAGCAATAGGCCAACAGCTCTAAACTATACAAAGGCCTTCCTGTCAATTAAAATCTCAAATGCAAATCTCAAATACAAAATCTCAAATACAAAGCCTTGAATTAAATGACAATTTGACAATTTAGTTTTTTACTTCATGCCTATGTACATATGTGGAGATTATATATATATATATATATATATATATATATATATATATGTACAATTGTATTAATGTTTATAAATTATGTATATGTATATGATGTATATGTATTATATACATATACATCATATACATAAATGTAATATACATATATTACATATACATACACATATAATTTAAAATGTTGAATATTCCTGCATTTTACCACTAGCACCAACCTGGTCATGAAAAATAATATTTTTATTTATGTGTTTTCTTTTTGAAAATATGTTACTGGAATTTACTCTACACTCATCAGCAACATTGGGATAAAGTTGTCTTTTTGTTGTAGGTTTGTATTTACTTAAGTTTTGTATTACTATGATGCAGACTTCATAGAAAACTGTGGAAGATTTTCTGTTTGTGTTTTTTGATTGTGTGCTTTCTTTGCTTAAGAGGAATTGGCAGTCATTCCTTGAAATTCTGATATAATATTCTGTAAATCCAACTGCTTCTTACTTGATTTAACAGTAAGGCTTCTTAATATTTTTTCAATCTTCTCGTCATTATGTGTCTTTTAGTTTTTTTGTTTTTTTGTTTTCTTTATTTCTTCCTGATTTAATGTTTGTGGTTTCTCTAAATCTATAAAGTCACCATTTCCTTTTAAGACCCCCAGCTTAATGGAGTACAGATTTTTAAATTATTCCATTATAATATTGTGAATTTCTTTTGTGTCTGTTGTAATGTTTTCTGTTAATATCTGATTCTGCTAATTTGTGTCCTTTCTTTTTTTCTCCTTTTAATATTTTTAAAATTTTATCTCTTTCCCTGTTGGTTGGACCAGGAAATTCCCAATCTATTTTGTTTCTCAATGAATCACGCTTAGACTTACTGAGTTTTTGTGCTGTTTTATTTGTTTCTATTTTGTTATTACTTTCTTTAATTTTATTTAATTATGTATTTATTCATTTATTTATTGCTGTCCACTGTTCTTAGATAAATTTGTTCTTATTTTTCTAATTTTTTGAATTTTATTATTAAATCATTTATATGTATTATTTTATTTTTCAATATAAGCATTAAGATATATTAATTTCTAGGACAATCTTGGTGACACTTACCTTTAATTTATGCAATGGTAAGGGAAAGAAGATGAATGTCTTCTCAATCCAGCTTGGTCTACAAATTAAGTTCTAGGGTTGCAAGGGTAATACAGAAAAATACTGCCTCTAAACCAAGCAATCAAACATAAAGATTTGTTATTATGTTAAGGATATTAAAAATTACAAATAACAGAAACAATAAAAACAGTATTAGATCACTGGCAATATGTAGCTTTAAAATAAGAATACATTTAAGTCCTTTCTTTAAATATGACAAACTCAATGGATTATCTCAGGTATAGTATTTTCCCCATACAAAGAGTCAATTTATAAAGAGATCCTATTTAATTCATCAAATTCAATGGATTTTTCTATCTTATATATACCATCTGCATTTTATAATGTATACACATTAATATAACCATGAAGTAATATTTTTGATATTTGTGAATCAAAGTTTCTTGAAGTTATCAACTGGTAAATATTATCTAGACTGGGAACTGTATATCTGTCTACATCTATGTAATGTTTTCTATACATATAAGACTACATATATATAATATATAAATAGAGATAGATGCATGTACATAGATGTTTTGGATTGCCCAGATGCTATTTGTATTTTGATGCTAATTCTGATTCCTCAAGAGGGGTTGCCTCGACAAGGAGTGAGCTGAGCATATACTCAGGTGATTCTATGTTAACCTTCTCCCCATTATAACTGTTCAATAAAGGTGGCAGAAGCTCATCGTTGGGTGAAGGATAAGATAGACTTTTGTGATCCCAGGAAGAAAGGGAGAAGAGAGAGGGAGAGAAATTCAGACCAGGCTGTGGAATGAATGGATGGGAAGCAGTAGATAGCTTCTAGCCTCCATAGGCAGATGCAGAAGCAAAAACGGATGGGGCAAGAATTTCTTTGTCCAGCAGATATGTTATCTGGCTGGTTGTAAAATATCATGGCTGTCCAGTGTTTTCCATCAGCGGTAAGTAATGTAGGAAGGAAAAAGGGCACAATTGTGGCATGGTCATTAGAGGTTTGGTCAAGCTAGCCACGAGACCTGGGTGACACAGCTGTTGCCTGTACCAGGCAAGGAGCAAATGTGCATTTTAAAACTACATGCAACATATAGATATGCATACATAACAGTAACTAATGAAAACAGAAACCATGAATTTGAAAGAAAAATGGTGTGGATTTATGGGTACATCTGGAGGGAGGTAAGAAAAGGGAAAAATGTGTAATTACAACTCAAAATTAAATATTTTTAAAGGAAAATAATCTTTCAACTTCTATTATAGGACTACTTTCAATAAAACTAGATATTTAATTATGTTGTATTTCATATTTCTGTAATTTCAGGAAACATTTTTTATTTTCATTATTTATTTATTCATTTATTTAATGTGCATGAGTACACCTACATGCCAGAAGAGGGCCTCAGGTCACACTGTAGATGGTTGTGAGCCACCATGTTGCTGCTGGGGATTGAACTCAGAACTTCTGGAAAAACAGACAGTGTTCTTAACCACTAAGCCATCTCTCCAACCGTTGGGTTCTATCTTTTACCTATTCACATTTAGCAATGAATTATTTAACCTCCTTGAGTGTATATACTTACTAGAATTTTATTGCCTATCAATTTTTAAGTTTTATTACATTATATTCACATATGATACAAAGGATTATATAAATCTTTTTGAAAATGTAAATGTTTCTTTATGTCCCAGGACATGGTCAATTTAAAAAATATTCTGTTTGCCTATTAATGCAAAGGTTTTCATAATATTCTGCTATTTTGATATGCTCCTTTTCTGTTGGTTGCTTTTTTCATATTTCTTTTCATTTGTATAGATCCTTTATCTTTAAGTTTTGGTGTTCTATCTTTTTCTTGACTCATCATAAATATGAGATTTCTCTTTATTTTTATAGCATATATTTTGTGTTCATCAGCTGGCATCCTCTTCAACATTTCTATCTCCTTATTGTATTTCCTCATAATTTCTTGATTGTCCTTGCCGTTTCATTAGTCTAAGTTGTGTATTCATCATCCGTCATATGTTTGTATTTTGTTTAAGTTCTTCTTAATTTTTAAAATGTTTTGCTTTGTGTCTTCTTTATATATTTTTTGAATTCTTTGATGAATTCTTTTGGCAAAATTTAATGGCCTAATCATCAATAATGTATCTATTTTAGTGATGAGATCTGGGTATGTGGACTTAGTTTGTTAGTTCTGAATTCTATATGGACAAAGATGAGAGGATGTGTGGATGGGTTCACCTAGAGGTTAGAAATGATTTAAATTTGATAAAAATGAATGGAAGGAAGAGTATTAAGCTAGTACACAAGACATGCCTCCTTGTCTAGCTTGGAATACGGAAAGATATTATCGGAGCCTATAAATTTGCATGGTACAGAATGTAGAGCATAGATTAGGCTAAGTAAATGGGTGTGAAACCCAGGCAAGATGTGAATGCTTGAAAAGTGTGCATGAATATAGAGACTCCAGGAAATTTACCTGGGTAAACCTTCAAGAGAAGTATGCAGGAGATCTGATTGGATATTATGCAGCCAGGACCTGTGGGTGGTGGCAGGTAGGAATGGTCCTGTAAGAATACTAGAGGTTGGTTTCAGGTAAGGTAGGGAAGAACAAACTAGACCATGCCATATGAGGTGGAATCTATGTAGATTTGTTGATGGGGGTGTGTGTGAAGGTTTTTGTTACAGTTAGTGTTCTATTGCAGTAAAGGGACTCCATGCCTAAAGCAAATCCTCAAAAAGAAATAACTTAATGTGAGCTTGTATACAGTTTCAGAGAATTAATGTATTATTCTTATGGTAGAGACAATGGCAGTACACATTCAGATATATTGTTGGAGATGTAGGTGAGAATTCTATATTTAGACCCAGAAGCATCTAGAAGAGGGCAACAGTGAATCATGCTTGGGCTTTTTGAAACAGCAAAGCTTACCTCCAGTGATACCTTCCTCCAATAATGTTACATCCCACAATCTTACTCAGTAGTGTTATTCTCAGAAGATTAAGCATTTAAATATATGAGCCTATTTGAGCCATTCCTACTCAGACAACCACATTTTACCCATTAGCCCCCATACATTTGTAATAATACCATAATCCAATTATCCATTCAGTCAAACTTCATAAGTCCATATAGTTTATAATTGTCTTAAACTGTTTGAAAGCTCAAAGTGTCTTCTAAGCCTCATGGAACTCTCTTAACTTCTAATCCTCCTTAATATCAATAATAAAAAGCAGATCACATACTTCCAATATACATGACTAATATACATTGCCAGTCCAAAATAGAGGAAAGGGAACATAGTTAGGAAACATTTGATCTGGAACAAAAGAAGTCCTAAATCTGTGAAAATCCAAACTCTGCATCTCCATATATAAGGTCAAAGTAGTCTTTAGGGGTCCAACTGTTTTCACCATTTTTAACTGTAATGCACTTTTTTCTCTTGGACTGTTTCTACACCTGGTCTGTAGCTATCCTTGATAGATATTCCTCAACACTATTATCTCAAACATCTTGTGGTCTCGAAAAAATTCTAGGCTTTAACTTCTCTACTTTATAAAATGTCCTCTCTTGGATTCCAGGGAAGACCACCCCTTATACAAACTTGGTTTCACAGGCATTTCTTAGCCATGAAGAGAAACACTTGTTTTGTATCCTTGATTCATGCCAGACCATGTAGCTAAAGCTGGCAAGCTCTTCTGCTTGCTAGAGCTCAAACTCAGCCACTACATTCAAATACATATTCATCAGCTTTCTGTTTATAATGGTTTCCTTCACTAATTAAGCTATTATTTAATTGCTTTTCACAATTTTGGAGCTTAGGCTGGATGAAATCTTGCCTTGAGGTCATCACATCTTTTATTCCACTTAGCATCAGGCTTTTCCTTAAACTTTTTCATTTTGAGCACTGAAACTAACACAATCACATCTTCTGTTACTCCCCTTCACCTGAAACTACACAATTCATGTTTTTATTGCTTAAATAAAGCCCTGTCTATATAGAGTACATAAGAGTGGCCACTAAAAAGAGTCAATACTAATCCATCTTGAAATATTGATGGCCAAAATCATTAATCTAAAGGTCTTCAATTCAGCCTCAGGCTGACATATTTGGACACAGTCATTAAAATGCCATATTCTTAGCCAAAATATCATAAGAATGTTTTCAAGGCCATTTATTAATATTCTTCTCTTCTAAAGGAGAAGCTCTCCATCATAGTCTACATTGCTCCTCTACTGTCATCCAAATTCCAGCTAATATGGTCCCTTAAGCCCCCTTAAAATACTCATCTGTTTTACTAACTCAGAGTCCCCAAGTCCCCATTCCACTAAAAACAACATATTCAGGCCTATCACAACAATATCACACTTCCTGGTACCAACTTTTGTCTTAGTAGGTGTTTTATTGCTGTGAAGAGACATAATGATCAAGGAACTCTTATAGGATCCATCATTTATTTGGTGCTTGCTTAGAGATTTAGATGTTTAGTCTATTATTATCATGGTGAAGAAAATGGAAGACATAGGCAGACGTGATGCAGGAGAAGCACTTGAGTATTCTACATTCAGATCTGCAGGCAGCAGACAGAGATTGTTATACTGGACATGGATTGGGGTTTTATGAAACCTCTAATCTACCCAAAGGGACACACTATGTCCAATATGGCATATCCACTCTATCAAGGCCGCAGTCCCTAAGCATTTTTAAGTAGCACTATTCCTTGGTGACTGATGACTAAGCAATCAAATATATGAGACTTTTTTGGACATACTTATTCAAATTACCATAGTAAGGGGTTGAAGGGTCAGCAGATCTGCAGGTCTAGACACTAGAGAATGATAAGTGAAATATAGTTGAATAGAGCAGTCTAATTTAAAATTTTAGAGATTATTTTATTTCAGTTTTCTAGTAGTATGTGTATATGCATCTATACACTTTACAATATTTGGATTTTGTGTGTGTGTGTTGTAGAATTTGACCAAGATCTCATTTTCCTATAAAGTTTTAAAAAATATTTATTGCTATTTTTTTTACCTTAAGTATGTGAGAGTGAGAGCATGTAATTTCTTTATGCAAAAAGTGATCAAAAGCTTTTCATGCATCCATCTTAATTTTTTTATAAACTTGATCACTTCTCTCTCCACAATAATAGTTTTCTGTAATTAAATCCACAAATAAGATGGCAGGCAGCTGTCTGTATGTTATATTTGTGCTCCAAATTTTATTTTAGTACACTAACATGGAATTAAACAAATATATTTTACCCAAAGCAATATTATACAGGCCTATTTTCCACTTTACTTCTCCATTTATGAAAAATAATTATCCCTGCATTGTTTGTCTTTTATTTATTCTTTTGATAAAATTTGTCTAATTCTAGACTAAACTGTTAGAGCACAGTATTTAAATAATTATAATTTCTTTTTGCCCTGCCCATTTTTAATGTTACTGTATAATTAAGATACTAGATTATAGTTTTTTGATAGTAAATAGCATAAGTTAACAAAATTATCTTCTTGGGAAACCTGCAATTTAATTTCCCATAAAATATGACTTTAGGTGATTTGAATATAAATGAAAGAAAATAAAACATGAAAAGATGATAGAAACATGTAAATGTGGAAAATAACAAATTAGTCAACTATGGTTAGCAATAACATGGTGCTTGAGAAAATTATGGATTAGATAGTACTGAGCTTTAATCTCTTATTGCAGCATATTTTTAAATTTTTTAATAAAGGCATCCAAGAAAAAAAATAAGAACATTGGTCCTGAGTATAAAAGATAAAATATATAGATATTTGCTCTTAATTTATGACCTTGCTGAATGAAGATACCACTCGTTCCATATTTTACAAATTGAAAATTAAATTATACCTGGTAGTGGTGGCACATGCCCTTAATACCAGCACTTGGGAGACAGAGGCAAGTGGATTTCTGAGTTTGAGGCCAGCCTGGTCTACAGAGTGAGTTCCAGGACAGCCAGAGCTATAAAGAGAAACCGTGTCTCAGTGTCTCAAAAAAAAAAAAAAATATATATATATATATATATATATATATATATATATATATATATATAAAATAAATTTTATGGGGGAGACAGCTCAGTCCTTAAGAAGACAAACATTCAGTTCTTATACTCGAGTAGATGCATGGTAAACTTTTCATCTTGCTAAGGAAGGTGGATGATGGATATAGGGAATACTTGGACTATGCTAGCTATCAAACCAACCATATCATGCAGGTAATCTCTGAGTTTTATTGAAAGATACAAACTCACTGCATAAGGCAGAAATGTGAAAGAGGAAGAAAAGTCAAATCACATCCAGGCTTTTTTATGCACATGTATAAATAGATATACATAGACACATAGGAACAAGAATATACAAAATACACAAAATATCAATCATATCAAAAAGAAAATTTCCAAAGAAAGTAATGACTTCACCTGGATTTTTAAGTCACTTAATTTTGATTGAGCAAATATTTATTTGTTTTTATTTCTAGAATTCCAGAAATGAAATTTTCATAATTCAAGTCTGGAGCTCCCTCAGGCATCTGTGTCATTTCTGTCCCTATTTCCACATTAACTCTCAAAGTTGTCAAACTTTAAACCCAAACTCGAGTGACTCTTACTCATTTTCTTTAGAATCCAAATCAATGAAAATGTGTCCTGCTCACACTCCGTGAACATAGCTGACACAAATGTCAGCAGTGATCTCCAGTTCAAAAATAATGTATAACTCCCATCATACAGTCATACTTGTTCACAATGGCACGACTCTTCTGCCTGAAACTCTCTTCCACTGGGTTTTGTTACTCACTATCTACCTTTTGTGGTTCATCTGACTTTAGATTTTAAATGTCAGTCTATGCCCCTGATCCATACTTCAGTTAATTTGGTACACAACTGTCCTCATTCATAGACATTTTATTTCACTGTCAACTTGCAGGAACAATTGTCCACTAGTGAGTCAAAAATACTTAAACTTGGCTTAAATTTGCTTTGAACCCCAGGATTCCATCATCCATTGTTCCTAGATTTGTATAAGATGTGCAATTTAAATCAAGATTTTAATAATTTACTTCAGATTGTTGGGAGTGATCCTACTTAAACATTAATGGACTAAGTCAGCCATAGGCCTAAGTTATTCATATGTTCCTTCTGACACAAAGTTTTATCCTCTATGAGAAAGTGCTAATCCTAGAACAGATAGCTATAGATCTTGTAGACAGGTAGTCCTAGTGGGAAAGTACCAGCCTAGATGAGAACAAATAATCATAGACGTTATGGACAGGTAGCCTTGGTGGCAAAGTACTAGCTGAGATCAGAACAAATGAATAATAAATCTTAGGGATAGGTAGCTTTGGTGGGAAAGTGCTAGCTTAGATAAGAACAAATGAACAGATCTTATGAACCAGTACATAGTGACCTGTTCCACCCTGCTTCTTCTGTGAACTCTTCACCCAGCCCATATCTTGCTCCTGAGAACACCTGCACTCCCCAGAAACTAAGAAAACCCTACATCATCCCCCTCCCCACATCTTGCTTCTATGTATATATAACCCCCATGTGAAAAAAATTAAAATTTGACAGCTTGATCAGACCCCAGGCTTGCTGTTGTTTCTTGCGTATCCTTGCCCCCTAGTTCTCTCTTCCAGGTCTTTTGATCCCAGTTCCACTCCCCTTGGGACTGGGGCATCAGATAAACTCCTCATTACTTTCTGTCATCTGCATTTTCTTAAATCACCAGCCATTTTCCCTATGTTTTTGTGCTCTACACTCAGGTCTCTTGTGGAATCAGAACCATACATGTGATAGGCCACTAAATTTTTGGTGTCTCCTAGTTCTGTCTTTGGTCTTTGTTTTTTGTTTGTTGTTTAACAAAGTTGCTTTGCTGAGTGTCAATATTCCCTGTAGTCTCTAATAATTCCACTGTCATTGAACTTAGTGCCCACATTAATTTAATAAAGTTCTCATCCATCCTTTTCTGGTCTAGTTTTCTGTTTGTTTGTTTGTTTGTTTGTTTGTTTCTATGGTAAAACACTGACTGCAAACAATTTTAGGGGAAAAAAGTTTATCTTGAACTTGAACTCATTCATTAGAGGAAGTTAAAGTAAGAGACCAGACAGAGTAGGAACATAGAAGCAAATATTGACAAAGAGATCATGGATGAAATTAGTTTAATGGCTGACTATATGTTTGTTCAACTTGCTCTCTTATACTACCCAGAACAGTCTGTCTAGGAATGGTATTGCCCACAGTAAAGTGCATCATCTAATGTCAATCATTAACCAGAATATGTACCTCTCCACCTATTCCATCAGATAGTTTGATGACACTAATTTCTAAATTGAAATTTCTTTTTCTCCAAATATTTTTATATCTGTATCAAATGGACAAAAACTAACACATGGGGGCTTGTTTCCAAATGTCTAAAGTTGATGATAGATTTGAAATTAATGGAAGATACTGCTCAACCATATATTTCTTTTAGTCATTTTTTTCATTTTAACCATATTCTTCTAGTTGTAGAAAATACTTATTAGAGTAATATTTTCCCCAGTCCACAAGAACTTATTAATTTTTACCTTTGAAATTATTTTCAGTTTTAATCTACTACAACTATTCTTTCATACTGCCACGTTGTAAATGTGTATTATTGCCACAGACTCAAAGTCCTTTAAATTTTATTCTTTACTTCTGTGCTCAACAAAGCACTGAGTCAAGTCAGTCCTTTGAGTGACTTCAGTCAGAGCCAAGCTCCTTCCATTTTCTCTTTTTGCTTAATTTCATGTAGGCCCAGTGCTCCTCACAAAGTTCCTCAGGTAGGCATCTTTTCATTACCCTTTATTTGGACATGCACACTTGCCATGTAGAAGATTATTTCTGCATATTGCCAACAATAGTTACCTTCCTTGTCATATCTCTGTCCAAACTGTATTTTTTTTCAAAGAACATAGGTGATATTCCTTTCTTAATCATCATTTATTCTTCCCTTTCCATTGTTGTTTTATAAATATCTGATATTACTTATTTGTTCTTGTATAATTTCTTGTCTTCCACACCCAAAAGAATTAAGTTTCTTGAACTTTAAATGAATTCACTCTCAAACCTATGTGTCTTTTTTGGTATATCTTTAAATAATATTTACTGCAGTGTTTAAATTCTTAAAATAAACATTTACTTTGCTCCTTATATTAAATTTTTAGTCCTATTATTATTTTAATTTTCATATATATATGATTTATTATTATCAGTGTCTGTTTTTCTACAGTGCATTTACATTTACACATGTGTATGTTTTGGTTCATGTGAATGCATTTCCTCATGGAAAACAGAGTTCATGCCAAGAATCTTGTACAGCTTTCCCACTTACTTGTGAGACTGCATTTCTGATTGTGCTGGAACTCCCTAATTTGGTAGACTGCTTGACTACCTGTTCCTGTCTTTCTAGTGCTAGGACTATAGATATCTATCAACAAACTAAGTCCTGACAGGGAACTGGCTATCACATCTCAGATCCTTGATTTAATAACATGTGATTTACTAACTGTGTCTTCTCCATAGCCCTGGAAAGAGATACTTTAGTTTTTACTAGTATAAAAGGATGATATATATTTCAGAACCAGAAAATATGTGAGGAATTACTAATTTAGAGTAGAATTTTTATTCTCATATCATTATATCTCTATATCTGGGTCTATGTCATCTATAATTATATCAACTAGATTTCTTAATCTATTTCTATCATCTATATTTTTATCTAGTCATTGATATGTGTAAATTATTATATGGCACTAATTTTTTGAAGATTTACTCATTATTTTAATTATTTCACCCCTTCCCTCTAAGCTCTTTGCAGATATATCTTTCACTATTCATCATTTTTTTTTTTGGTCTACTTTCCCTCACCAAAGTCAATTTTGCTACTTAAATATTATTGGATATTTAGGCTTCCATTGAAGCATGAACAATTTTACCCTAGGCTACATTTTTAAGGAAGAAAGATTCTTCCTCTTTGCAGCTAATAATTTCCAGTAACTCCGTGGTTAGGGATAAGCTTTGGTGCCCACTCTCCTCCCTGTGTTAAAAATCTGTTTAGTCTGTCTTGACTTATGCTTCATATGTATTACAATTGGTCTGAATTTTTATGTGCAGCAGATATGCTGTGTTCAGAAGGTACTGTTCCCTTGAAATCACGTACCACGTTATGTTACCATATTTTTTTCTCCTTTTCCTCTTCTCCAATAATCCAAGAAGCCTAAAACCTAGGAGGGGTTTTGTTTAAATGTCATATTTAGGGTTGAGTGTTATGCAAATGTCTATTATCCATACCTTGGCCAGAATGGATTTTTGTATTAATCATTATCTACTAGAATTAACTGATTTTCTGATGAATATTTAAAGATATTTTATTCTCTCATTACAAAGATAATTCATTAGGACTCAGTTTACAGTGAAATACTTTCAGTGTATATTACAGTTTATTTAATCTATAGCATTTTCTGAAAATGAAATAATGTTATAACAGATTTCTAGAAAATATTATAGTTGTATTTACAGAACAAAAGATTTATGAGATTATCTTAAAGACTACTTAAATATACATTCATCCGTATATTGCTCCCTCCACATAGACAACTACAAAATTTTAAAAGTGGAAAAATATAATAGAAATTCTTGGAAACTCCTAACTACATTTGAATTAGCAAAAACATCAGCTTTCATATTAGGAATTTTTTCCTTGAAACCTAAAATGCCTGAATGTTACCCTGGAGTTTTTCTCCCTTATGATGTACTATGATTAAACAAATAACATAAACAAAATGTCATATTTTATTTCTCCAAAAGGTCCAGTGGTTCATGTTGCTACAGTGTGTGAAAAAGTAGCATTCCCTAACTGTAAAAATGCAACTATTCAACTGTGAAATCACATCAAAACATAATTCCAAGGGAAGTACATATACAACATTTATGCCAGCTCTAGTTGCCAATTATTGTTTTAAAAAAACAAATATATATATATATATATATATATATATATATATATATATATATGTTGTGTAATTGGAAATAGGAGCAAAATTCAGTGTGGGGAAGTATAATTGACATGTTTGTAGTAATGCCAGAAATTCAGGGGGAATACCTCAGTAAATTCTGACAGCTACAGTATCTCTACAGTCTTTGAGTGGTCAGTAGGCCTAGCATATGTTGATCTAGATTAATCAAAGTGCCATATAAATCTTTTGTGTGGAAAAATGTTTTATGAAAACTGTTTCCTTTGTGAGTTTGTTTTGCATGGAAAAATTTGGTTCACTCTAATGTGATAATTTTAATAACTCTCTAACTTAAACTAATTATAAAATTTTTATAACTAACTTATCATTCAGATTTACAAAGGTCAAGACATAAAACTTTTGAATTAACTTAGTTATATATAAAACAATGTAGGTTATTTTAATTATTATATCAAATACAAAAACATGTATTTGTTAATATATGTTCATAATTATACACACACACAAAACACACACAAACGTCTCAGTCTGTAATGTAGCATGTGTGCATGGTTTTAGGGCTGACGATTTGGCATTATAAAACAAGTTGGTATCCTCTCCACTGTGGAAGATTATTTGCTCATCAACATTCCATGGTGGCCTGTAGTTGATTGATTCTAGTTCTGTATGCCTTTTGACATTATCTCCCTCAAAATTTCTGAACACAAACTTTTTCCCTATTCACTTACCTCTATCCATTTTTTTCCTTTAAATCTCTGCAATATGAATTCAAAGCTCCATTGGTATAAAGAACGTATAGAGGCCAGGTTGGACTTATACTTACTGTGCAGAAAAGAATTATCTTGAACTTCTGCTATCTTTATTCCTATGTTATAAATTCAGATATTCTAAGTGTGTATCATCATTTCAGACTTGTAATTCCTATTCGATTACTGTAATGCTATGACTACAAATTGAAATTTTTTGATCATTAGTCTTTGAACATGAAGATCAAATAAATTTATGCATTAGGCTATACAAGTCACCATCTCAAAACACATGCTCTGGCTTGCTTAAATTACATAAACTAATTTTCTTCTATTTTTGGGTGGCAGAGTAACAACATAAAATGCCTGCATATTTAATATGTCATGAGTTTTTTCACTTTTTTTTCACAGAAACCTCCACTATCATAGTGTTCTTGGTATGCTGATAATTTTTTGTTTACTCTGACCTCATATGGGATTTTATCTTTGCATATATGGACAAGATTTTCTTTATTGTCTCAGTGAAAATTATTTAACTTCTTATTTTTATTTCCTTATCAAATTATGATCCAGCCATATTTTTGCAGTATCTTTATTTATGTTCACACATTGAAAGTAATTTGCCCATTTTAAAGCCAGAATGATTTTAATCTACCAAAGCATGAATCCTTTCTACAGACATAAATAAAATCCTTACTCATACCAGACATAGGTAAAACTCAAATTATAGTTTATTTCTATAAAAATTATTTTCTAGACAGAAATATGTGAAAACAGAAAAGTTAGCTGCCCTAAAACTCTCTGTGACAGAAACAAATTAACAAAATGAAATGAGACAAAAATTAAAAGAAGAAAATGGAAAAAGTTCCAAGCAAATCAAAATGCAAAATACAAATATTATCACACACACACACATGTATATATACATATATATGTATATATATGTATATAAATATATTAACTTACTTATTTAAAATAAAGAATTACTGTACAACGTTTTCTCTTTCCTCCCTCTAGCCAATCACAGGTAAACTCCTTAGAGCTTTTCTATGAATACTCACTCTCAAGTTGACATCCTTTTTAGCTCTGATTACATTTGATACATAAATACATATAGAGACATATACATATATGTGCAAATATACTTCCTTGCCACTTTTCACATTAGCAAATTAATTCTCTTTCACTTATCATACAATAGTTGCTTTGTAGTTCTTTGTCCAGGGATCAAAAAAAACTTTTCTCATTTCATGTTAACATGTATGTTGACATTGAATTCACTCTGGTCTTGTTCATGAAAGTAAATTTATAAGAGACTGTTTCGTGATAGATTTCCTATTATTCTTGCTCATACAATCATTCTGATTACCTTTTCCTTCATGATCCATGAGTCATAGATGCAGGATTTGTAATACAGATATATCAATCACTGATGGGATTCCCTAATAAATGTAGATCTCTGTTTTGTATGCACTTATGTTCTCTCTATATTAGTCTTTATTTTCTGTAAAGGAAAGCATCATTAATGATGTCTCATAGCAACACTTACATGTGCATATAATGATAATATTTAGAATTTAGTGAGAGATTATGATGACACAGTATTATGTTCACATTATTTTTCTAAGGTCCTTGACCACACCAACCGCAGGAATCTGGCAAGGTGTCTAGTATTAGGCGTTGTTTTCTCTTTTTGAGTGAGTCTTAAATTTAATTAGACAGTCATGGCAAATTTTGTCTTTCTTATCTGTCCTTAGGCCTTCTTTAGTGGTTGTTTTCTGTTTTAAGTGAAGAAGGAATCTTACTTTACGGGCAATTACAGTCAAAAGAAGCCTTTTTGGTTTTGCTGTGTATGTTTTCAATAGAAAAATCTTCACACCAGATAACTATATTGGCTCATTCTGAAGGTTCCAAACATAGAAGACTTCTTTATTATTTTATCCATTTCTGTTTATTTTTCCTTAAATGAGCACTGTCTTATAAAATCCCCAAGTATGTGTTTTGTGACTGCTGAGAAAGTAAATGAAGTCTGTGGATAGTTTCTTTATAAAGAGAATGTCCAGACCTGCAATAATTTCTCTTCAGAGTACCTTTTAATTTTTAAAGTATGGGTAGACTGGTGATTTTTGAAAACTTGTTATGATTCATTACCATTTGTTAGTTAACAACTCCCTTTTTCTTAGCTGAGATTTTAATTTAAATAGTAAAGAGTCTGAGACAGACACTCAACTACTCAGACATATCTGCTAAATACTGCTTTACTATTTTCAAACTCTATACATTTTTAAACTTTATCAAAGTACAGTTTAAATGATTATAAATTTTAAATGCCTTTATTGTTATATTATTTCAAAATGTATTCAGTCATCAAGATAGTCTTAGTCTGGGTTTCATTCCCGTGAAAATATAGCATGGCAAAGGCAACTCTTACAAGGAAAACCACTTAATTGGGTCTGATTTAAAATTTCAGAGTTTCAGTCCATTTTCATCATGGTGAGAAGCATGACAGCATGCAGGCAGACATGCTGGAGAAAGGCCTGAGAATTATACATCTTGATCCATAGGTAACAGAAGGAGACTGTGTGCCACACTGAGCATAACTTAAGCATATATAGGGCCTCAAGCCATGGCTACACAATAACACAATATCTCCAACAAGTCTATAACTACTGTAGCAAGGTCATATATTCTAATAGTGTCACTCTATATGGGCCAATCATTCACATACATGAGTCTATGGGAAACACACCTCTTCAAATCACCACATTCCACTCCCTGGCCCCTAATTAGTACAACTTTATAAGTTCCGATGGTCTATCAGAAGCTCAACAATTTTTAAAACTTCAAGTTCAAAGTCTGCTTTGAGATTAATGCAGTTTCTTAACTGCAATTCTCTTTTTTAAAAACAAAGTTCATATGCTTTCAATATATAATAACATAAATTATACATTATTGTTCCAAAATGAAGAAAGGGGAAAATAGTAAGGAAATATTAGACCAAATTAAGATTCAAAACACCTGGGAAAACTCCAAAATCTATATCTCCATGTCTGATGTCAGACTGCTCTTCAGATATCCTACTCGATTCAGCTTTGTTGATTGCAAAACACTTTTTCCTTTTTCTCTTTTCTTTTTTCCTTTCTTTTTTTTTTCGTTCTTTTCTTTTCTTCTTCTTTTTAACCAAAGCCATTTATTGACCTCCAGTAGAACAGCTCTGCTCTACTCCAGGTTTTGACACGTGTAGAAAATTCAAGGATCCAGACAGAGCAATAGGCTGACCAATGAAAGGAGTGGATACGTTTACAAAAGGGCAGCTGGTAGCTCACAAAAGTCACTTAAGTGTCCGGGGTTGAGCCACTGTGCAGTTAGTTACTGATGCTGCTGGGACCAGGGGTGTGGCTACCTGCCAGCTCCTCAGCTCATACTGCAGGAGAGAGAAGACTAGTACAGATCCTAGCTTCTCCATGCCCTTCAGGGAGGTCAACTCCTCCAGGCCCACATACTCCACCATCCTCGGCCTGTAGCTGGCCTAACAGCTTACAGGCCGCCCACATGGTTCCTCCAGTGACGAGGAGACCATCCACAATGACCACTTTCTGCCAGGATTCTAAGACATCTTTCTGGATTTCCAGCTCAGCCTTCCCCTACTCCAGAGCATAAGGGGTTGACACAATACACTTCCGAATGAGCATACAGCCTACACTCAGCTCCTGAGCTAGGGAAGTGCCAAACAGGAAGTCAATCTTTCTGCTGTGCATGGACTTCAGGTGACTAGCCAGGAGGCAGATGGAAGCTCTGAAGGAGTCCAGGTCTTTAAGAGGGGCAAGATATCCCTGAACAGCACGCCAGGGAAGGGGAAGTCAGAGAAGCTGAGGAAGCACTGCACCACCAGCTGCAACCCAGGTTCAGACATGGCCGCATGCTGGGCTGTTTCCACGTTGTAAGCAGCATTCCTTTACAGTTTTCCTATATTTGTATCATCTCTAACATATTGGAGTCTGATGCAATCCCGACTTCATATTCACAACTTCATGCAATTGACTGTCTGGGCTTCCATGCATATACAAACCTCACACACCTGGCCTCAGCAACTTCCCTTAGTCATGGAGGGAATACACTCTCTCTGACTAATTCTGTCAAATCTTCCTCTGATTTGTTGCTTTGTCTACTCCTCAATTAGACATCACTTTTAAAGAATGCTGCTTCCTTCTATAAAATAACCTTACCTACATTGTTTAGAATTAAAGGTGTGTACTAAAGGTGTGTTTACTACTCCAATCACACAGACCTAAGCTTCTGAATGTGAACCCTTGCCAGAAAAACCATGCTGCTGGATTAAAATTCCCCTACAAAATATATGCCATTTTCTTATATATAACAATTTTAAATAGATACTATCTTTAAATATGTAAAAATTCATTTCTTGCCTTTTAACTATGAACAATTAGAAAGCTTTTCAATGTAATAATTAGTGGACACTGGAAAAGATCTAGAATTGTATCATAATTCATGACACACGGGTAGAAAAGTAGAAATCTATCCAACAGACTAAGCATAAGGGAAATTTTAGGAATTTAACATACAAAACATATTCTTTAAAAGTTCAATAATTTTCTTAAAAATAAAAGGGAAAATGGACACAGATACTAGGAGTATGGGATTGTGGAGTTTATGTTTTAGTGTTCTAGTGAGGCGATATCTAAAAAACAATTCTTAGAGGGATGTGGAGAATCTACACTATCCACTCAACTGTATGTGTCTTACATTCTGCCTTCTACAAAGGAAAATGAAACTGTTAGCTAATCTGTTCCCAGAGCTCACACTCCTAGAAATGATTTTTAAGGTTTCGTGAGCCAGGAGAGAAAGGTGTAGGACCAAAATGGAAAGTTGTACAGTCGTAAAGAGTCTTAAATGGGCCTATTTATTTTAAGTCTGAAACATATCTCGAGTTACAACTGCTTCAGATCTGTATTAGCAATCTTTTAAAGCAAGCCACTAGGAGTCAAACTGACCTTCAATTAATGCAACAGCAAAAAGGCTCAAGATTCTTTTAAGTATATAGTATTTAAAATATTTTTTAAACTACAATTTACATATTTTCTGGCATTACTTTTTACCCTCTAACCCTTCCTATTCACTTACCCCAGCTCTATCACAAACTGACAGCCAACAGCCTTTAATATATATATATATATATATATTATATACAATATATATGTAATAGTATACATATATGTATGTATACACACACACACACACACACACACACATATATATATATATATATATATATATATATATATATATATACATACAAGCTGGGTATATTAAATATCTAATATCTGTCTTTGTTTTTAATTAAGACATGAGTTATAGCCTGCTAAGTTCCTCCATTTACACATACCTCCACTTACACATACTTCTTTGAGAGACTGTCAAAGCTTGAATGAAATGGGATTAATCAAATGTAGATACTGTATACTGTAAACTAAACACATAAGCATTTTTGGTCATTTTATAACTTCCTAGAATTGGTCATGCATTCTTTTGCTTGCCTTTAAAAGACACAAAGAAAATACACAAACAGATGTAATGTTATTGACCAGCCTCCCTCCTGTATTCTGTCTCCTGCATCTTCTCTCTGCCTTTCTTATAATCATCCTCATTTCCTCAGTCATAGTTCATGAACTGACTGACTAGGAGGCTTCTGAAATTCATATATATATACATATATATGCTAAAGCTCTCCCTGAAAAGAGAAATACAATATTTTATTATTGATAAAAATGTTGGTGATAATGAGACTACAACAAAGATTCAACTTTTTCCAAATTCAAGATCCAATGGATAACAATTCTTAATAGTTTTGTAATTATCAAATAAATGAAAATAATAAATGAAGACATTTTTCAAATATTCTGCTAGACATATGAGATTCACAGGTACAGCAAGACTGGGATGTCTCTGTTATTAGTTTCAGTGTTGTTTGGTATTATTCTTGTTTTACTTTGTTGGAAGATAGTTGTCTATTAGTAAGCAATTTGCAGATAATAAATGACAAATTTTAATAATGTCATTTTACACATCATGAAAAAATGACATGAAAGAGAACTTTTTGAGATGTGATAATTTAGTAGTCATCATATTTATGCCAATTTCAAATTGTAAAACATATCTCATTAGTTGAGTCTAATCATATATAATGTTCATAATAGAAACTAATATTCCCACTGAATGATTAACAGATGTGGCATATGAAAGATTTTCAATTTTTGTGGATCAATATATTGAGTAACCCATTTTCCATGAGTAGGTGGCATGACTTTGAATTTTGGATTCCTCAGAGGACTTTTTCACATATATAAGTAATATACACTTAGTATCCAGTTAACTAACATTGTAGCTATTAAGCATTTTTCAGAATAGTAATGGTAGCATTCAAAGATGAGCAGCCCAATGGGAGAAAGTACAAGTGGTATAATTACACTGCAAAGTTCTTAACAGAAAATACTAACAGCCATTCTATGCATATATTATTGCATAGAAGTTATATTAGTGAGCTGATAACCAACACAAGTCTATATTTGTACCAGACACAGAAAAACAGAAAAAGTAATCACATTTGGAGTATTTGTTTATATAAGAATAAATAAACCATGGAACTATTCCAAATATTATCCAGGAATATAAATCAATATAATAAACAAATGGAAGTTAGTTTAGTCAGTGAAATGCTATAAACCTTTTGCTTGGTACTATAGTGTGAATGGCTTCACAAGTATATCTTTGAGTGAATGATCAAAAGTAAAGTTGAAAAACTGATGACATTAAACTCAATTAGAGTAAAAACACAGGGACTCATAAAGAAAACTTATGATGGGACAAGTGAAGATTTGCCTCGGTTCAAATATATTGGTTAGAGAAAGCAACAGAGAGAACTGATTTCATTTTCCTTCGAGTTTTGGTCAGTTTAGCATATTGTTTAGTAAAAATTAATTGGACTGCAAACTTGGCATTTGTTTGCTACTGTAAATGTGCAGCATACTTTTGTTAAAAAGTTACTAAACTATTCACAGTTGAGAAATACATACAATTTTTAGAGTTATTTTAAGTACACATTTACTGTAGTTAAAATATAATTATCTTTTCTTTGTTTTGCTTTTTTTTTCTTTAATTTAACAGAGCGATGAAATTTTATGCTCGGAAAAGATATAACAAAGAATACCTTTTTGAAAAAGTAAACCTTGAGTTACAGAAATTTAGCTCCTAGATATGATTAGGCATCAGGAAATTATCAAATGCTTCTTTTCCAAATCTGTCTATAGATTATTTAGTAAATGAAAGAACTTTAAAGGATAGTAAAAGTATAGCAAGCTTGAAATAATTTTATGTTATAGGATGTGAATATTTTATGATATATCAGTTTATCTTGTTAGTTTGAAGTTGAGGCAGTACCTTAAATTGATCATAGATAAAAGTAAGAACACTAGGGCTACATAGATGTCGCAGCATGTAAGCAGATATACTGTTATTTTTTAAACACATATACAAATAATTAAAAACAACAATATTAAATTTACTTAAGAGAAAACTCTAACTTACTTCTACATATATGGCAATGACTACATATAGTGCAATCTTTTGATCTATTCACTATCTACGAGGAAATATAAAAATGACAAATGTAAACATTCCCTTCAAAACCAACCTAATGAGCATATTCTAAATAGAATTATGCCATTCTCAAATTAAAATGCTGGTGATAAAATCTAATGCCTCAAATATGAATAAACTAAAATTCAGCTTTTAATTCAACTCTAATCAAATATGACTGGTGTCCTTAAAATTTTAATTATTTAATGTAGCTGTCCAACAACCATGGACAAACTGGGTTCACCTGAAAGAAGGGCTGGAAATGTAAAGGAGACAGAAGTGCAAGAGAAACATGGAGCCAAGACAAAGTTCCTGATCAGGGCTCAAAGTTTAATATTTAGCACTTTGTATATATAGGGGAAGCCCAGGAACCCATCCGTTGTTTCAGCTGGATTATGTTGCAAGGCAAGCTCAGTGGTCAGTCTACTCTTGTAAGTTTCTGTAGGAACTTGTACTTGCAGCCAGGATGGATGACTACTAAACCTGGGTCCTATTGTGGCAAAGTCTATTGTGGTAAACAAGGTCTCATTCAGCCTGCTCAAGGTTGGTGGAGGGCACAATTCCCCCTTTTTAGATTTATAAAGATGAGCAGTACCAGTAACTTGATGAGGGCACAAGATTTACTTGTTCTCCATAATCCTGACTAGGGTAGAGTGGCCAGGCAACTATGTCTGGTTTAGATTAGTGTTTATATTGCTTCTTCTTACCCATTAAAAAGGACAAACATAGCAGCATTGATATTTGCCTTTGTCTTAGGTCGATATAAGCTCAAGAACAAACTAACCCACCTCTGCCTATCAGTCATCTATAGCACACTCTCTCTCACACATACCAAATCTACATATGAATTCAGAACAAAGGACCTATAAAATGCACACAATGCATTTCTTCATAGCTACAGATAACTGCCATGGTGAATAGCTGAGCTTGCTGAAAGTGATCCTGTATGAAGACAACCAATCTTTTTAAGATACAAGGTCTAAAGGTTAAAAGAAACAAGATCATAATTAATGGTTCAAGCAGTGTAGAAATTAAAGTTGTAAGTTGGAATGTCTCAGTATCTATTCCAGCTGCTGATTGGCAAGGATCAAATACAAAGTGTGTAATGGTTAAAAAAAAATTGCTCTCCAGTAAGAGTGGAGTCTACACACTCCAGGTTAACTCAGCAGGCTGATAGGAATTTTGAGACATTTTTATCATTTGTATCTTAATCATCATACTCATAATCTGTGTACATTTGATTTGATGGAACAATCTTTCAGGCAGCCATCAAGCTCCATTTTATTTTTGTAAAAAAAAAAAAACACAGACAGAACCTCAGCCCCAAATTAAAGCAGAGTCAGGCTCATTCCATGTATTAGTTAGGTCTTGCCATTTGACAATGGCATATGAGCTGGAAGTGACTGGATGCCAGTGGCGATCCATTGCAGACTGACATTTAGCAATCATTTTTCAAAAATTTTAAGACAAATAAGACAAAAGCAAGATGTGCTTTTGGTAACCTTGGAGGGCATAACTTCCCCTCTTTTGTTTTTAAAGATGTTATTTTAAAGTTCTAGAATATATGCTTCACAATACCTTGTCCTTGAGGATTATGAAGAATCCCAGTAATATCGGTAATATTAAATTGTCAGCAAAACATCTCAAATGCCTGACTGCAATAGCCAATTGCATTATCTGTCTTAACCTAATATGGAACACCAGGCATAGAAAAAATAATGTAGGCAATAATCAATTATAACTTTAGTTCCTTCTCCTGTTAAAGCATTTGCAACTAGAAAGCCTGAAAAGGTGTCAAGTCACATGTACATATTTTAATTTTCCAAAATCTGAAGTGAGTAATATCCATTTGCTCTAATCGCTTAGGTATAAGTCCTCAAGGATTAACACCATTATGAAGAAATTGAGAACAAGTTTTTACAATTGACATGCCTATTTTCTAGAAATACTAAATTGTTGTCTCAAGCTATTACTGTTTTGATGATAAAAGAATGTGATTGTATGGTCAATTGTTCCTGTAAGGCCTATAATCTTCCTGGTATACAAATGTGCTGTGGCATTGCCCTGAAGTTCAGGAACTCCAGTATGACCTCTTAAATGTACTATAAAATTAGGAACAGTAAGTATTTCCTAAATTAAGTTGCATTTGTATAAATAATTGTAAAATTTGAGAATTAGCAGTATCTAAAAAAGGAACAATTTTAAGGAATTGTAAACCATGAGCTCTATTTTGGCTATTAATATACAAATTAAAAGCTTGATTTTTCAACATTTCAAAAACAGTGGCTACAGCATGTAATTCAATTATTTGTGCTGAAGTGGGGGGAAACTCAAGAAAATGAACATGTGATTCAATTATATACTGCCTTCCTATTAGATGCATAAATTTACAGGAAATATAAAAGCATTCTTAGGGAAAAACTGTTACCAACTTGTCTTTTGGATGCTGATTATCAAATTTTCCTAAAAAGTTTGCCATGCAATGGGTCAAATATCAGTATTCTGCAACAACCAACTTAGATGCTGTTTGAAATAAGAAATAAACATTTCATCAGACTCTTAAGACATTTATTTTCTAAAATACTTTCATGATTCTATCCTATAATTCTGTATTAACATAGCAACAGTTTCATAATAGGATGTTCAAACTTTACTTGAGATGAAGAAAGATGAATCCACATTAATGGCTCCTTTTGCCAAAGAACTGCTGTGGGACAGACAATGATGTATTTATCTGTATGATATATCATTTGTAGGGTAAATGCTTCCTCTACTTTCTGCAAAGCAATTTGTCCCTCATCAGTTAATTGTCCAGGGGAATTAGGATTTGCATTCCCCTTAAGAATGTCAAATGGAGGTTTAAGTTTTCTTGTGGCAAACTTAAGGTGAGGTCTTAGCCACTTAATATCTACTAACAACTTTTGAAAATCATTAAAACTATCTTTTTTTGCATGCATTCCTGCAAGCCAGAAGAGGGCACTAGTTCCTATTACAGATGGTTGTGAGCCACCATATAGTTGCTGGAAATTCAATTCAGAACGTCTGGAAGAGCAGTCCATGCTCTTAAACACTGTATCATCTCTCCATCCAACTACCTTTTCTTATTTGAATTTTCTGTGCCACAATCTGCTTAGGATATAACTGGGATCCCAAATATTGAAAAATATATTGTCTTTGAATCTTTTCTGGAGCAACAAGTACTCCCCAAAATTTTAAAGCTCGTTGTATGAGAACAAAGGCTTGCAGTAAAACTCCTTTCAGAGAGATCAGCTAAAAAAAAATATTCTTATGATGAATAATATACACTGAAGTATTCAAAATCCTAACTTCTTTTATTATAGCAGAAACACATTTTTTTATATAATGCAGGGCTATTAACCATTTCCTGTGGCAAAAGTTTCCAATGATGTCACTTCATAGGTTCTTTAAAGTTACAAGCAGACACACTAAATGCAAGCCTCCCACAGTCACCAGGATACAATGGAACAGTATAAAAACAATTCTCCAAATTCATAATAATTATATATGCATTTCTTGGAATGACAGCTGAAGCAGGCAGGCCCCACAAGTTTCTGCTAAGATCACTCTGAGCTTTGAATCAACTCAAATATAAATGTTTTTAATCTGGGCCTAAGATAGTCTGCTAGTGCCTTTGTTCCTGGGACAATCATTTCTAAAATGACTTAAAACTCCATATTTAAAACATCCAATAAAGCTTGCATAAAAGGGGCAGCAGGCCTGCACTATGCTATAGCTGTTTTTAACTCTTTTATTCATCTCCAACTGCTCCATCCTCTTGTTAACTACAAAAATGAGTGAATCAAAAATTCTGAGCCCACAATTGAACTGCAAACTGCAGCTAAAGAAACACTGGCAGTTTAACTATATTTTTAAGTTTCCCTTGCAACAACAGACCACAACCAAAACTTTGAAATGCAAAACTCAACCTCCAAACAATCTATTTTCTTCAAAAACACCAAGTAAATCACCCCCATGCCAAGTTTTTGGCTGTCAATTTTTATTTATGAATGCATGGCAGTGCAGCTTTTAATATTGCATTAAAAAGACTTTGTTTTAAATCCTTTCCTTTGCAAGTCTAGTTTCTGAATGACTCCAACCCTGAGTTGCCAGTTTTAAGCCAACTTTCTGCTACCAATGTTACAAATTATAATTATACTCAATAACTTATCTATAGCCAAGTTATACAGAACACATTTATACTTTAAAAACTAGTCAGAAACAAAAATGAACTTGATACACATCTTATAAATGTAAGCCAAACAAAATGTTTTTACTTTTTCTAGCTGGAATTTCAAAAGAGGAGCACCTTGTCACCAGCTGAACCCAATAAACATTGTCACAGAGATTCTTGTAGGAAAAATAGCCATTAGCTTCCTCATCATAGAAGCCAAAAAGCTGCTGGCCCCTTTAAGAGCAGCTTATCCAGACAGTCAGCTCCTGGAAAGGCTTCTCCAGCCAGCCACAGTGCAGGGTGACATATCAGTTTCTACTGTGCACATTAAGACTGCCTTTTAAACCAGTTAAACTAAACCAAAGGGTGGATAGCCAGCAGAAAAAGTCTTAACCATATTTTTGAACGTGAAACACAGAAAAACAATCATGCAAACAATGAAACAAAAACACAGAGTTAAAATAAAATAGTCAGTTTTGACAGACATGAACAAATTGGTGCACCAAAGACAGACAATAACCATATAACTAAGGATTTCTTCAGTGTGAGCCGGAGTGAAAGCGGGACATGTCTCCCGATTTCCTCCTGTTCGTAGGAGAGAACATTACTTATATCCATTTCCCTTCTCTTTTGCTGAGGCATCCTGGACAGGGAACAACTGTTTTTCTGAAACCCTTTCTTTTTCTCATATTCAAGGTCTAACTCTTCATCTTCTTCATTAGGAAGTACAGTGGCAGCTACCTATAATTACTCCTCAGCGCCTTGCTTTCTTACCTTCCCCAGTTCTTCCAAACCCTACTCCTCTCTCCTGAGGCATCTTTTAGGCTGTGAACAAAGGCCTATCTATGATTTTCCCCATTTGAAGCTTCATTGTCACCCCTAGGTCAGGTCAACACCTATTCAGCCTAGCTGTATCCCCTTAATATACCTCTTATAACAGTCTTCAAAAGATAAATTAGCACTAGCGTCACTGCTATTTGTTGCTTACTATGTGTGGGATATTCTTGCTTCTTCTGTTTTCTGTGGAACTCCACCCAAGACTGCTTTTTTCAGTCATCCCCTGCTGTTTTCAGGTCCCTTGTTCAGGTGTCAATTGTAGCCACCCAGCGGCCATGGAAAGACTGGGTTCACCTGATATCAGGGATGAAAATGAAAAGGATACAGAGAGGCAAGAGAAACATGGAACCAAGACAAAGTTTCTGATCAAGGCTTAATATTTAATATTCAGCACTTTATATAAATAGAGAAAGCCCAGGAACCCATCCTTTGTTTCAGCTGGATTATGTTTCAAGGCAAGGTCAGTGGTCAGTCTACTCTTCTAAGTTTCTGTAGGAAGTTGTACATGCAGCCAGGGTGGATGACACCATGTGGGTCCTATTGTGTCAAAGTCTATTGTGGTAAATAAGGTCTTATTCAACCTGCTCAAGATTGGTGGAAGGCACAATTTAAGTAATAGTGAACATGATATCTTGTTATAAAAATGCCAAGTTAGAATGGGATGGGGGTTCCTGGTTAATGTGGGGAATGGGGTAAGGGGATAAAATCTGAAATGTAAACATAATATCCAATGGAAAAAAAAGAAAGAAAAAAAGAAAAAATGCCAAGTTAATGCAAGAGAATAATATTATTAAAAATTACTCTGGATGGGAGTAAAATTTTTCTTTTATCAGTATGATTAAAAAAAGGAAGTAAGAATTTTATAAAAATTTATATTCAATTATCATCTAATCAGTTATCTGAAAAAGAGAGTGAAATTGATATGGGTATGCTTGTTTATTCAAAAGGAGTCTTGATAAATTACCTGGGCAGGCTTCTAACTTGCCATCTTCTCGCTTCAGCTTCCAAAGCAGGAAAGTCACAGGTGCATAGTACTATGACCAGCTTAGGATATTTATTTTGAAATTTTACTGAAATACTGAGCTGAATTGAAAATGTTGTAGTGTGTTTTATTTCAGAGGTATGAATAAGAAATGATGGAAGGAACATGGACAGATTCTAACAACAGGGTAGCAGAACAAAAGGAAAAGAGAAAACAAGTGACAAATACTGAAGTAACCTTGATTTCTGATGAATATGATAGACTTTATGTTTAATAATATTCTAAAAGTTTGGCTATGGTAAATTAATGATGTATAAATGTATAAATATGTTCTATGGATATAAATGTAGACAGACATTTTGTGGAAATGTGTACATCTACATTTTGATCAGTTGTGGGGAGCTGACAGAAGGTGGCTATCATCCTTGCAGCCATCTTGAGCCATATACCCTGGCAAGAGACTTGATTACAATAGCCTACAACAGCTGAGCACACTCTGATAACATCTTCCTTTAGATACCCAGGATCTTCCCTTGGATGTGTGAGACTTAAAGGTGTAATTTAGAGCTGAGACTTAAGGGTGTGACTTAGAGATCAGATTTAGAGATAAGACCCAAGGGTGTGACTTAAGGATGTGACTTAGAAGTGAGACATATAAAAGGTGAGAGGCAGACCGAAGAATGCAGTACAACATGGAACAGAGAATTAGGTATTAGGCACTTGGCACTTGGAGGAAGAATTTGGAATTAGACAAGCACAACTTGGAGTTAGTTATTAGGCACTTGGAAGATCATTAGACATTAGGCACTTAGGACAGGTAACTTGGAACTTGGAACTTGAAGGCACTAGGGACTAGAAACTAGGGACTAGGAACTCAAGACTTGGGACTTAGACTAAGAAGAGAGACAGAATAAATGGGATTGAATCATACGCTGTTTAGTCTCCATTCCGAGTCCGTCCTCACTCTCTCTCTTGCTGATCCCCGACCCGCAGACAGGAGCAGCCTGGAGCAGTGCAGGCTCTAACAGTTTAGCCCCCAAGGCTTTTGGCAGTGCAGGTTCCAACATTGACAGAACAGTCTGCAACATTTTTGGCCCCCATAAATGGGGCAGAAAGGTTCACAACATTTTTGGCGCCTAACATGGGGCAACTCGGACCGTGACAATCAGTTATTATTTTTTCAATAATTTTTTTGCACAAAGAATGTATCTTATGATTTTTAAATTTTTAAAACTAATTTTCCCTTTTATTAAAAGTAAATTTTATTTTCATACAATATATCATGATTACAGTTTCTCCTTCTACTACTTCCCCTTCCTCCCTACATCTACTCCAGTCCAGATTGACTCTGTTTCTGTTTCTCATTGGAAAAGAATAGCCTTCTAAGTGATAACCAGAAAACACAAAAAATCAAATATATAAGATAAAAAATCATGAAAGTGAAGTTTTACAAGACAAACGAACAGTAGGAAATTAGCCACAGGAGAAGGCACTAGAATCAGAGACACACTGATTCACACACTTTGGAGTCCCATAAAAATACTAACCTAAAAACTATTATATATGCAAAGAAAGTGATGAAAACCAATGTATGCCTTGTGCTTGTTGCATTAGTTTTTGAGTTCACGTGAGGTTTGATCTAGAGATGTTCTCCATCTTTTCTGTCTTTTATTTGGTGTCTTTGTGGGGTTCTCTGTGCTCAGTGGGTATAGTATGATGGAGACATTCCATTTAGATTTTTGTGTTCCGTGGTTTCTCTCTACACAAGGTCTGGCTGGGAACTATATTTGTTCTCATCTGCTACAGGAGGAAGCCTCATAAATAAATAAGAAAATGATCTGAGTATAACAGAATATCATTAGGAGTCATTTTACTATTCATTTATGTATTTATATATGCATTTATTTATTTATTTATTTATTATTATACTGTTTGGTTTTACCCTAGGTCACAGAAATATTTGTTTTCTAGTTCTAGGTCATGCAAGCACTGTCAGGTAAAGGTTCCATTTCATGGAATGGGCCTTAATTCAAATCAGACATTGCTTGGTTACTCTCACAAGTTTTCGGCAACTATTGCTGTAGCACATTTTGTAGAAAGGACAGGTTATAGATAAAAGGTTTTGTGGCCAGCTTGGTGTTTACAATATTTGTTCAGTAGTCTCAGAGTAACATTCCATAACATATTTACTAGAAGCTTGAAGGTCTATGAAGGCACAAGCTCAACCTCTCCAGGTTGAATGAGCTGTGTGGGTTTTCTCTTCTGCAATGAGGCTTTGCTGTCAATTGGCTGAGAGTCAGGTATTATCCTGACAACCACCTGAGTTTCTGAAGGATATCTATGGGACACCATTGATGAAGTATATGTAACCCAGTGCTAGTACTAGAAGCTTCATTTGGCAATAAAACAAGGGCAATTAAGACACTTTATCCATTAGTATATGGAGACTTTAACAGAAATTACTTTATATAATTTAAGACATTTCTACTGCAATAGATTTTCATACCAAATCTAAAATGACTTTCAATTCTGTCTTACCAAGCATTTCCTCAATGAATTACATCTACCTTGCCTCACCAAACCTGATCCTCCTGTTTTGTTGTCCCCTTCTTTTGTCCCAGTCCAGCCATAAAATCTATTATATTTCCTGTGATAGTTTGTTAGGTTTGGCCCCCAAAGACTCATTTGTTTTAGTGCTTGGCTAGGGGGAGGACCACTGTTAAGAGGTGTTCTCTTGGAGTAGATATGGCCTTGTTGGAAGAAGTGTGGTCTGTGGGGAAGGGCTTTGAGGTCTCATATGTTCATAATCTGCCCAGTATATAATACAGACTTCTTTTGCCTGCTGTCAGATCAAGATATAAAGTAAGAGATGACCAGAAACATACAAGAAGCCTACAGAACTCACATAGACTAGACCTGAAAAGAAATTCCTCCCATCACATAATAGTTAAAACACCAAATCCACAAAACAAAGAAAGAATATTAAAAGTAGTAAGGGAAAAGGGTAACATATAAAGACAGACATATCAGAATTACACCAGACTTCTCACCTGAAACTATAAAACCCAGAAGATCCTAGGCAGAGGTCATCCAGACACTAGGAGAACACAAATTTCAGCCCAGGGTACTATACCCAGCAAAACTCTCAATTACCATAAATGGAGACACAAAAATATTTCATGACAAAATGAAATTTACACAATATCTTTCCACAAACCCAGCACTTTAAAGGATAATCTATGAAAAACTCCAATACAGGAAAGGAAACTACAGCCTAGAAAAGTCAAGAAATTAATCTTCTTTCAACAAACCCAAAAGAAGATAGCCACACAAGCATAATTTCACCTCTAAGAATAAAAATAACAGGAAGCAGCATTCACTTTTTCTTAATATCTTTTAACATCAGTGGACTCAATTCCCCAATAAAAAGACATAGACTAACAGGCTGGATACGTAAACAGGATTTTACAACCCAGATAAAACCCAGCATTATGCTGCATATAGGAAATGCACCTCAGTGACAAAGACAGACACTACCTCAGAGTAAAAAAATCGGGAAAAAAATTTCCAAGCAAATGGTCCCAAGAAACAAGCTAGAGTAGCCATTCTAGTATCAAATAAAATTGACTTTCAACCAAAAGTTATCAAAAAAGATAAAGAACACTTCATACTCATCAAAGGAAAAATGTACCAAGAAGAATTCTCAGTTCTGAACTTCTATGCTCCAAATGCCAGGGCACCTACATTCATAAAAGAAAGTTTGCTAAAGCTCAAAGCACACAGTGAACCTCACACAATACTAGTGGGAGACTTCAACCCACAGTCTCAGCAATGAACAGATAGTGCAAATGAAAAATTACTAGAGACAAGATGAAACAAACAGAAGTTATGAACCTAATAGATTTACTAGATATTTACAGCACATTTCATCCTAAAATAAAAGAATATACCTTCTTCTCAGCACCTCTTGGTACCTTCTCAAAAACTGACCATATAATTGGTCACAAAACAGGCCTCATCAGATACAAGAAGATTGAAATAATTCTATGCATCCTATCAGATCTCCACAGACTAAGACTGGTCTCTGATGACAACAGCAATGGAAAGCTCACATACACATGGAAGCTGAACAATGTCCTACTCAATGATAACTTTGTCAAGGAAGAAATAAAGAAAGAAATTAAAAACTTCTTAGAATTTAATGGAAATGAAACCACATAATATCAAAACTTATGGAACACAATGAAAGAAATGTTAAGAGGAAAACTCATAGCTCTAAGTGCCTCCAAAAAGAAACTGGAGAGACCATACACTAGCAGCTTGACAGCATACCTGAAACCTCTAGAACAAAAAAAAAAAAAAAAAAAAAAAAAAAAAAGATACAAAAAAAAAATAAAAAAAAAAAAAAAAAAAAAAAAAAAAAAAAAAAAAAAAAAAAAATCAAATACACCCAACAGGAGTAGATGGCAGGAAATAATCAAACTCAAGGCTGAAATCAACCAAGTAGAAACAAAAAGAATATTTAAGTATTTCTCAGCAATTTGAGTTTTCTCTAGTGAGAATTTTTTGGTCAGATGTTTAATGAATTTTCAGTTAGATTATTCAGTTATTCAATATCCAGGTTTTTTAGTACTTTATATTTTTTGATACTAATCCTTTATTGGATATAGAGTAGGTAGAAACTTTTCTCATTTTGTAGGCTGCATTTTTGTTCAAAGGATGATGACTTTTGCATTACAGCTTTTAGGTTTTGGGTGGGTCCATTTATTAATCACTTATTTCAGTGCCTTTGTTACTGATGTTCTTTTTAGAAAATTCCCCTCCTGTGCAAATGAGGTCAAGGCTATTCCCCAATTTTTCTCCTAACCTGTTCAGTTTTATGGTGAAGGTTTTAATTCATGTGATTACGTTTCTTAAAGTGTGATAATTATGTGTGGGAAAATATGTCTGGGGAACCCAGGTTTCTTCCCACCATGCTGTGGGTAGTCCTCTGGGAATGATCTGGGTTCCTCCAGCTGGAAGTTAGGCCAGGCTGCTCATTAACTAAAAGCCTCTCCATGGTTCCTCACTGTTCCTCACGGTGCGGCCCCAACACATGAGGAAGTCCTTGGGTTTCTAAAACCGGTTTATTGGCATGGCGGATGGTGGATGGATCTGGATTCATACCCCACAAAAACCCAGGCCATGCCTGAGTGAAAAAGGGGAGAGAGGAAAAGGGGGGAGGGGCTGGGGAGGAATGTTTAGTTGGCTCCACCTTCTGGTCTTCAGGTACCTCATTAGTATGTAAATCTCTCAAGGGCCTAGGGGCTGTTTATCACACCCGCCTACCTGTGTACTGTGACTGAATGGTAAAGGTGGAACCGGAGATTAGGCCTCATGTCAGGAGCCTGGGTTCTGGGGACATGGCCGAACCAACCCACAGCCCAAGAACCAGGATACCCTTCCATGGCCCAACAATTATGGACATATTTGGATTCTTCCACATGAAACCAGCATCACTATTGAAAATACTGGTTATTTTTTTTTTTTTTTTGAGTGTGTATTTTTCTGGCTTCTTATGAAAAAATAAGTATTCATAATTTCTGAATACATGTCTGGGCCTAAAGTTTGATTCCATGATCAATTGTTCTTCTGTCAATACAATGCTGCTTTATTATAATAATGTTATACTACAACTTTAAATACTGATATCAGAACCTCAGCAGTTCTTTTTTAACCAGGGTTGTTTTAGCTATCTTGTTGCGTGCATTGTTTGGTTTTGGTTTTTGCTTTGTTTATGTTTTAGTTTTATGAAACTGAGAATTGTCCTTTCATGCAGGATCTGTGGTATTTTATTTAACAATGCATGATTCGGTATTTTAATAGGGATTATATTTAATTTGCAGATTGCTTTTGGTAGGATGACTAGTTTTACTTATCAATCATACCAGTCCATGAGCCTGGGAGATCTTTCCACCTTATAACCCTTTCTTAAATTTCTTTTTTAAAACACATGAAGGATTTTTTTATTTTGTTTCGTTTTGTCTTGTTTTTTTGTTTGTTTGTTTGTTTGTTTGTTTTTAAATCACACAAGTCTTTCACTATTTTGGATAGAGTTTCCCTAATATATTTTATATTATGTGTTGCTATTGTGTAAGATGTTGTTACCCTGATTTCATTTTTAGTCCCTTTGTCATTTTATTTCAATAGACTACTGATTTTTGTGAATTACTTTTTCTATACAACCATACTGCTGAAAGTCATTATCAGCTATAGAAATTTCCTGTAAAATTTTTAGAATTATTTATGTATACTATCACATCATTCACATTTAAAGTTATTTTGCCTGCCCTTTTCCAGTTTGTATCCTGTTGAACTTTTCCAATATCATATTGCTCTGCCTAAGGCTTCAACTGCCATGTTGAATAGGTATAGAGAGTGTTGGCAATCGTATCTTTTTCATGATTTTAGTGGAATTGCTTCTAGTTTCTTTTCATTTAAGTTGATACTGGCTATAGGTTTGATGTAAACAGCCTTTATTGTGTTTAGGTATTTTTTTTATTTCTAATCTCACCAGCAGTTTTATCATGGAGGAGGTTGTGATTTCACCAATTAACTTTTCTGAGTCTAATGAGATGACAATGCATTTATTTTATTTTAAATCATATGCATGTTAGATTGCATTTATTGATTTTTATATATTGTACTATTGCATCTCAGAGATGAGGTCAACTAAATCATGGTGGATGACTCATTGAGGTGCTTTTGGATTTGGTTTGCAAATATTTTACTGAGTACTTCTACATCTATGTTCATAACAGAAATGTATCTGTAATTCTCTCTTTGTACTCCAGTAATTGTGGTCTGATAAAAAGAATTGGGAATGGTTCTGGTTTGCAGAATAATTTGAGGAGTATTAACATTAATATTTCTTTGAGATTCTGGTAGAATTCTGCACATATACAAACACACACACACACACACACACACACACAGAGAGAGAGAGAGAGAGAGAGAGAGAGAGAGAGAGAGAGAGAGAAGTAGCTCTCAGGTTTAATTGGTTGTAGAATTTCACTGACATCTTCTCTTTCACTGGGAACTCTGGATCCCTCTAAATTGCTTCTCTGATCTTTATTTAACTTTTTGAAACTACTAGCTGTCTAGCAAATTGCCTCCTTTTTGATTTTTTCAAATATGTTGGAGTAGATATTTTTAAAATATGTGTATATGATTCCTTAATTTCTTTAGTGTCTGATGTTATGTCTGTTCTCATTTCTGATTTTGTTTATTTGTATAATCTCTCCCATTCAGTTAATTTAAATAAGGGATTGTTGATGTTTGATTTTTCTCAAAGTACCAATTGTGTTTCTCATTCATTCTTTGTATTGCTCTTTTCTATTTTATTGTTCTCAGCCATGACTGTGAGGATTTCTTGCCTTTTCTTTCTCCATCTAATCCCTCCTATGTACCTGTTTTGCTTTCTTAAATTTAAGGTCTCCTTTTTGAACTGCTTCAAACATATGTACATATATGATATGTATTATTTGTAGACATGTAGTTGCAACCAGTTTGTTCACAACAATGTTATTTTTGTGAATATAATTTTGGGATTAAGCACTTTGGATTGGATCATCATTTGAGGATTTCTTCTTTTAGAATTGCAAGTTTTCTAATTCTTTAGTATATTGTAGTATATGGTACATTTTTCTATTAATTTTTCACATGTATAATGCTCATATATACATGTCAGTTAACATATACAGTGCTATTAAAATATAAATCTCTATAACTTTGAGAGTATCTCCTTGTGTATATATTACCTTCTTTTAGCTTAAACCCTTCTAAATCAAATTGAAAAGTTTTAATCATGAGAAAAGCTCCCTCACCCTTGTTAGTTCTCTGATACACACTCATCACAAGTCTAGTATGTTAGTAAGCTTATGAATTACCAATAAATTTTAAAAGAGAAACTTTAATATAATCAAGGTGTTACATAAGTTAAAGAAAAATTAAATGAAAAATAATCAAATATAATATAATGTTTAAAAACAATCATTATTTGATGTGAACATTTGAAGAAAAGTAACTCAGCCATTTCTAGTGAGTACCAAATCAACCATGAGGTTAGTATGCCCCGTCCACCCCCACAGAAAGGAGAGGAAAATACTTTTGACAATTAGAATCATGAGCATAATGTAATGATGTTTGCCTAAGAATACAGTTACATAATATATGGAAAAAATGAATTACTAAATCAGTGTTTAGAATAATGCTATTAAAATTAGTATTAGTTTTTAGAATGTATACTATGAAAATTTATAATAAAATACGGTGTTTTCAAAATGTACTGAATATAATTATGAGTACTGTACATACACAAAGACCCTATAGTTAATAGATATCATATTGTATTATTTAAAATGAGTATTTTATTATGTGTGTTTCTTCTTTTAATATTATGCCATTTTATTCAGTGTGTATTTACGTATGTGTTCATGTGTTTTTGCAGAAGCAGAAGTTAGTTTCTTTACCTTTTGTAAATTTTATTTATTGTGTATGTGTGCTTAAGAATATACATGTTTACATTGAAATAAAATTTTATTTGCATTTTATACATTAGTAAAGCTCAACCAGTTTGGAGAATAAATTAATTTGTTCATTTACATTTTTGAGAATTTACATTTTAATAAAAATGTATGTATTTTAAAACTCTAAGGAGTTATATATTAGACATTTTATCAATGTTGGAAAGTTGTCTGATTTTATTATGGATTCATTGTCTTTTAAGGAAAAAAACTTTCGTTTTTTATTCAATTCATTCATGTACTCAGATTACATCCCAGTATAGGCCCCACAATCTTCCCAGTGACCCCTCACACAGATCATCCCCACATTTTACCCTGTCCTTCTTTGGGATGGGAGAAGCCTTCCCTGAGTATTAATGCACAGCATTACCCCCCAGCTGCACTTCATTCATTTTCTCCACATGAAGTTAGACAATGTGTATCATTTTGGGGAACAGGAACCATAGGCAGGCAAACAACAGAATCGGGGACAGCCCCTACTCCAGTTTTAGGGGGACCAGCATGAAGACGAAGCTGCTTATATGTTACATATGTGCAGGGGGCATAGGTCCAGCTTGTGTTTATTCTTTGGTCGGTGATTCAGGCTCTGGGAACACCCAAGGATGAAGGTTAATTGAATTTTTGATCTTCCTGTGGATTTCCTTTCGTCTTCATGTCCCTTAGTCCTTCTCCTCAGTCTATCATAAGACTCCTCAGGCTCAATCTAATATTTGATTGTGGGTCTCTGCATCTCTTTCCATTGGCTTCTGGGTGGAATCTCTCCGGAGAGTTCGTTAGCAAGCATAAAAGGGTAACATTAATGGTGTCAGGGATTAGATCTGAGGCAAGGCAGTTTCTTTCTAACCCTATTTAGCATTGAAAATGAGGGTTTTTTTCTCAGCATTTTGACTGACAGGGTTTTAGCTATGGACTGTCATGATAAAAGTTAGAAGTTGATTTTGACAAAAATTTTCATGAAAACATAATTAAATTGAATTTAAGTTAATTATTCAAATATATGATTACATATATGTAAATATACTTCCCATAAAGTATACGAAGCATTTCAGATAAATTTATATTAACTAGAACATGTAAAATCTTAACATATATGAATGTCTTATATAATACATTTTCAAGTCACATAATGCATGGTATTAATTGTTAAAACTGATACTATTTAAAATGATTCTATTATTTTGATCATCAATTTTCTTTTGTGGTTTTGACAAAAACAGCAGTTTGCAGTAGGGAAGGATTTTGCACTGTAATGTTTTTCAATTATTTGTTACAGGGCTTAATGCTTCTGGGCTCATTTGTGAAAATAAAGGTAATTGTGGTAGGGGCGTAGATCCCATGTCTCCTATCATGATGGGTAGGATTCAGAAAACATAGCAGGCCACTAAGAGATAGTTCTCCAAAATGTATATTCCAGTGGTTTACTTCCTCTAACTGGATCACATAAGCTAGGTTACTCCATCACTCTGTAATCCTATCACATTAGAATCCATGAACAATGATTAAGCCAGAAGTCAGACATCTTACAAGTCAGTATTTCCCTTCCACCAGTCTGAGAAGAAGGCCTTCATTACATGATCATTTGGTGGACATTTCCTACCAAAACACAATTTTTTGTCCCTAAATTTTCACTGTCAGAATAACTGATATAGTATGTATATCTATGAATATTGTTTGGATTGAGAACAAATTCACCTTATCTTATTAACCTAAATCTGAAAGTTAAACTTTGTCTCTGATACATTTGAAATAAATGGAGAGCCATGTGCTTATGTATTCTTGCTGTTGAAATTTTCCATTCATTACAAAATCTTACTTAAGAGCTACTAAAAATAACAACAATTTACTGTGTGATCTCCCAGAGACAAAATTAGTCAAGTCTGTGAAGACAATTAAATGAGACAGTTTAATAAAAACTCTATAAATATTTTATTTAGCCCATTAGCAATTTTTACTATAACAGCAAAACAATACTCTTCTCATTCTTAGAAAACTGTTAATTAAATATAATGTAAACTTGATTAAAGTATTTCCCTACGACATGTCTTTGAATATGGCATCACAGAACATAGGATATTCCAAATTACACTTGCTCAGGAAGTCACTCTGAACATCAGAGAATGACAATTAGGAATATAACTTCTGATTATAGGCAATTTACTTGAATTATAAATCTGTAATTCATCAGCTTCCTGCCAGTATGTAGGTTGATTCTCTCTTTATATCTGATTTTTTTTTTCAATTTGGAAACCACAAACTATAGTAACATAACCAATAGCATTATACTAAAACTTAGTAGAGATACTATTTGTAAAACCAAGATTTTTATATTGTTGTTTGTGTCTGTGTTAAATTTATTTATCCTTATTTGGTATTGAAGAAACACAAAAAAGTTTAAAGTAGGTTGAAAGCATCATAAACAAGAACGGAGAAATAGTTTGAGAGAACTGAAATACTGAATAGAAAGAAGAAAGAGATTGAAGATAAACATAAATAAATGAAATAATGAATTACATATGCTCAGGTCATAAAGTACCTTGAATATGCATGTAAAAAAATCTTTAAGATAATACAATTTCAAAAGTTTTGTGTTTCATTACTAAGTTTTTTGCAGAAGCCAAAAATCTAAGAATCAGGAAAAAATAAATTTCACTGATTATTTTACTTATGAAAGTAAGTTGTTTTCTAAAACTTCCTAGACATGAGTAATTAAAATTTTTGAATACTTTCCTGTTTATTTAAAATTATTTTACTGCCTTCAATAACTTAGAAAAACCCAAATCAAAGACTTTGCTGAGGTTAATGAACAATCATTTAAACTTGATGCACTTCAGGAAATCTAGAAGAGTAAAAAGGCAAATAAGGGGGTCTAAAAGATAAGCATTGGAGTTTATGATTATTATGTTTTCTGCTTCTCAATTGAACTGTCATAAGTTTGGACTACTTTTTCTGTCTCCATTTTAGTGTAAATTTATTCTCTTATTGTATAATGAAAGTGAGGTCGATAGTGACTTTTGTCATTTAGAAACTTTATGTGTATTTTCAAACATCTCCAACAAACCTTCTTTACTTTCTGGGATTTTTATTTTATTTACTAAATATACATTGCAATATTTTTCTAATATTTATCCAATATTTGCTTCACTTTCTTGTATTTTGGTCAGCTTTTATCTACTAAATGTTTGTTAAATATATTGAATACATTGATTTTCATGTATCGGGTGAATGTTTTACTTGTTCCCATGCATGGGTGCCATGTGCTTGCCTGGTACCTGCAGAGGTCAGAAAAGGTTTTTAGATTCTCTGAAACTGGAGTTACTGATGGCTGTTAGCCACTGAGTTGGGCTGGGAACCAATACACCCTGAAAAAGAAAAATGTCCTCTTAATTTTTACATCTGATTTTGTTTCTAGTCTCAATTTTTTTCCTGTTTTAAAATATTATTTCATGAGCTATTTTCCTGATTCAGTTTTCTACATATCTTTCATTTATGAATATTAATATCTTATGACTTTGACAATATGAGTTTTACATAACCGTAGGGGTGTGTGTGTGTGTGTGTGTGTGTGTGTGTGTGTGTGTGTGTGTGTG
>JANHMN010000001.1:133421637-133467378 GCA_030674055.1 Rhabdomys pumilio | reverse complement strand
GGGGGGGGGAGGGGAAACAGAATCAACTAATCTGGACTGGTGGGCCTCCAAGTTTGATCCATCATCCATAGAACATACATGAACCAGACCTAGGCCTTCCTCCACATATGTAGAAGATGTGCAGCTTGGTCTTCATGAAAGTGCTCAACATCTAGAGTTGGGGACTATCCCAAAAGCTGTTTCCTGTATGTAAGATATGATTTCCTAAATGGGCTGCCTTGTCTGGCCTCAGTGGGAGACTTGCAGTGCTAGGGTGGAGGGATACCTATGGGTGGGTGTCCCCACTCAGAGGATAAGGGGATGAGGGATGTGGAATGTGAGATGAAGGAGGCATTGTGCGTGGGGGTAATCAAGAGGGAGCAGTGAGCATAATGTAAAGTAAATAATGTAAAAAATAAAAATTAGCCGGGCGGTTGTGGTGCACACCTTTAATCCCAGCACTTGGGAGGCAGAGGCAGGTGGATTTCTGAGTTCAAAGCCAGCCTGGTCTACAGAGTGACTTCCAGGACAGCCAGGGCTACACAGAGAAACCCTGTCTGGAAAACCAAAACAAAAAAACAAAAACAAAAACAAAATAAAAATAAAAATTATATTAAAAAATAAATATATTTCGCATTAGTATCACCAAAATTTTACTTAATCAAAATTAATTTCCTTATTGAATTTATTTTAATTATTTGCAGATTAGTTTTACATGTCTGCTATGTGATTACTAAGAATTCAAGAAGCTTGGAGATGTCAGAAACATGTCTAGTTACTTTATATTCAGTAAAAGAAAGTACAGCTCTTTTTCTAAAAAATGAATGCCAGTCTAATCAATGTTAAAATTCAATTGTAATATTTTTATTGTACTACCTATTTGAACTTCTTACAAAGTATTTAAATAGTGAAGGAAAGTTATATTTTACTTGGAAAAGAAATATTATGTCATAGAAAGAATTATTGGCCATTTAAAAACTGACACAATAGGCAAATATCTGTAAAACATAAAATACATATATGCACTAAGACTTCAAAGCTTTTTATTACACTGCTACTGGAACGTTCATTTTACCTAATTTGAAGATGATATTAAACATTTATTTTGAAAAGGAATATTCTCAGATAAACATTGATACGCAAGAAAATTTAAAAACACTTCACAAAATGTTTTTATAATTCTATGCTCTTAGCTATGTGAAGCATTTTATATACTCAAACATAACTTCAAAATATTTTATCACATTTAAGAATTCAAATGCAATTTTTAACACTTTACATTTTTTTTCATTAAATGTTTATGGAATGAACTAAGTGATTATCCTTTCTTCTAAAGATGATTACATTTTAGTTTTAAATATGTATATTTGTGTGACTGAGGGTACATATGTGTGCATGAGTGCAGGCAATGTTCACTGAGTTCACAAAACAGGTCAGATAACTTAGAGTGAGATTTACTTATCATTTTGAATGTCATGGTGTGAGTGCTGGGAAGTAGACTTGGGCTCTCTGCCAGAGTGGTGCATTCTTTAAACCCTACACTCTTTGCAGACCCTTGGAGAGTGTCTCTTAACATCAACTGTTCTTGCCTTGTACCACTTCAAATATTCTTATCAATTTTACTGTTAAAAACTTTCATGGTGGGTTGATGTGATGTCACTCAAAAGTGAAGGCCCAAGATATGGATTCATTTACCAGATTCCAGTATGGAAGGAGAAAACAGATTCTTCAAAGTTGTCACAGGTCTATCATACCAAACTTACATATTCATATTCTACATGCACCCCTACAGTAGTTATAAGTGAAACCTAATTTAATTATCATCTTGTTCTAATCAGAATTTAAATTCAAGCCATATACTATGTACTATTTAAAAATCATAGTAGAATCATAATGACACTAGATCTCATCAGGTATGAAATCTTTTTATTTTTTTTATTATTTAAAACTTTCTTATTTAAATATATTTGATTATATTCTTCACTTCCACAAGTTCTTCCAAATGCTCTCCCTATAATTTTACCCAACATTTAGTTCTTTCTTAAGTAACAAACAAAACTAGTATAACAAAAAAACTCCTCAAATTAACAAAACAAAATAAACCACCATTAAAAAAAAAAAACTTCTTGCAATGATTCATAGTTACATTTTATTATACAGTAAGACTTAAGGCTTATGACATCAAAAGTCCTAGAGTTCAACCAAAATGACATAGTTGAATTCTCCTATTTTCTGAGAAAAATGGAATTACACATTACAATATCCTTGTGATATTTTTGTTGAATTCTTTATCTCTTTTCATGCTGGTGTGGATTTCTCATTATATTTATTGAAGGTGTATGTGCTTGTTCTAAGCAAATTCAATTTTATTTTTCTTGTACATCAAACTTGAATTTCAAAACAAGGAAGATATGGGTCATCATGTTATTTTTTTTTTTTTGGTCTATTTTAGACAGGCTCTCACAAAATGCACACTTGTCTCTTACAGCCTCACTCCAAGTGACCCTGACCTCCGAGAAATTTTATTGCCTTTGCATAGAAGCTTCTCATTATTTTCATTAGCATTTCTTAGTACAGACTAATGAATTTATGAATGTTCCATCACATTTTCAGTAGCATTGTGAAACAGTCTTGAATATAAGAATATTTCATTTGACACTGCATTAAACAAAAATTTCAAGGAAACATTTGAAGATGAGTTAAACATTTCTTAGCATTTACTGTCCTGGTTATTAGTTTAATTTGTATTCAAATAAAAATATTGTATATTTACAGGGAATACCACAAAGTATTTGGGACATAATAAGAAAGTTTGTTCCTTTTTTCTAAAAGAAAACATACCATAAATACCTTTCACATCAGTAAAATAGCATTTATATTTAGGCCACTAAAATGACGTACAAAACAAAAAGTTGGAACATGATTTTCCACATTAGCATTTATAAGTTACTGTATAAACTTAGTGTTAGATAATATAACATATTGTATTTCATTTTAAAATGGCTTTAACGCTATTCTTATCTCAGTGATTCAAGTATTAGATTTTTTATCAGACAAAATGTTAAATGTGTGGTTGATTTCCCATTGAAGGTAATACTATATAATAAAAGAGAATTGAAAGAAGTACTAGAAAAAAATACCATTTTATGTTACCCATTTCTACTTAGTTTCACAATTTATGTGACAATTTGTCCACCAAGAGAGAGAAAATAGCATCTTTATGCTTATGATTAGTAATAATTAGTAAATAGTACACTCTTATGCACCTGAAAAATGCTTCATAATATTGAGCAGTGTTAATCTTGCAGTTTATTTACAAGTGTCACAGCTATGATGCTTTGAAAATCAAAAAGATACTTATTTACCACTATCTCAGGAATGGGACCTTTTGAATAGGTTATAGTTTATCAAACAAAGAATGTGTGATAGCACAGGTAAGAAACAAATGCTAATTTGGGGAGAAGAGATTTTCAGAAGTGGCTTTTAAAGGCTGGTAGTTAAACCAGCCATCTATTCTATAAATTGTATTTAGAAAATGGACATTATCCAAAGGAGATAATATAATATTGCTCAAATCTGTAATTTTATTACTTAAAAATCATATGTATATGTCATTTTATGAGAAATAATCCTTTATTAAATTTATTTTTAAATGTGATTTATAATGTGATATTTAGCAAACTGATTTTCCTTTACTTCTCAAATTGTTGATTTGAAAAATATTCATGGATTCTTTAATATAGCATAATATAGACACAGAACAATTTCAATTGGGGAAAACAGCATAACTTCTTAGATGCAAAATTGATTAAATATTCTGTTTATTTTTCACTAATTATTTTACTAAGCCTATAGGTAACATAGTATTTCTAAAACTCTTAAATCATTAAAATGTAAAAAAGAAAGAGCTGAAGGAGAGAGATTTTATTTGTAATAATTTGTAGTTTATGGAACAAATTTCCAAGTAAGTATACATGAAAAGAATATAATTTTGTATATTTTCACACATTTCTTAGAAAACCAATTATATTCCTTATTATTTTTGGTTTATAGTATGCATATTTGGTACTACATAAAACTTTTCTAATCAAAAAGTAGAATACAATTAATTTTCTGATGTAAGTAAGTGCACATAGAAAAAGAACAGTGCTTCTGCAGTGCTTAACAAAAGATTTTTATCAGAGCATCCCAAGACCTAGAGAAGAGTGCTTCACTTCCATGGTCTGGAATAGATCTTTCTAGTACTAGTATCTGAAAGATTAGTAGACAGGGTCCAAGCTGTGACATGGTATGTATTCTACTAAATGAGATGAATACTATATGAATGGCAATTTTATCATTGTTATGATTCTCTATGATTAATCCTTAAATCTTGGTGACTACGTAAGTAAATGCAACCAGCAATGACAATGAAGGAACAAACAGAAGGGAAATAACCCAAAAGTCACAGAAGTAAAGTTAGAGAAGAATGAATGGGTGAGGAAAAGGAGATGAAAGGGAAGGGATAGAGTAAGGTAGGTGAGAGCACAATGGAAGAGAGGAAAGAAAAGGAGTAGAGGAAAACAAAATTGATCAAAGGAAAGATGAAGTTCTGTATCTTCAACAGTTTCTTCAACTATTCATGTATTGATGACTACCTTGCTTCATTTCATGTCTAAGCTATTGTAAATACCCAGAAAATAAGGATGAGAGGGCAAAAAAGAGTCTTCTTGACAGAACTACATTATATCATTTGATATCTATTTAGTGTAGGGATTACTGGATCATCAGGTTGTTTATGTGTTAAGTTTTTTGAGACATCACTACATTCTTATTTTCTACTAGATTGTATTGAATACATTACAACACTATGCACAGTAGTTTCTTTTCTCTCCACAACTAACCAAAACATGCTATCTCTAGTCATTCTGGTATCAGACAATGTGGGCAGTTTTTTACCACAAATACAGTTAGTAAATGTATTTACCCATTTTGTACATTTTAAAATTTTTAGCTTTTTTTTGTTTGTTTGTTTTTTCGGGACAGGGTTTCTCTGTGTAGTCCTGGCTGTCCTGGAACTCACTCTGTAGACCAGGCTTGCCTCAAACTCAGAAATCCACCTGCCTCTGCCTCCCAAGTGCTGGGATTAAAGGCGTGCACCACCACCGCCCAGCTAAATATTTTTAGCTTTTTATAATCTTGTCTATTTGATAGTTTTACCTATGTGTTAATATTATGGTGAAAAGATTTGACTTTTTCAGTACCCTGAAACATTGCTCCTGTCTCTTTTCAGTGACTTCAAAGTTTGAAATTGAGACACTATATTCCAATAAGTTTGTGTTCTTTCTAAAGTTGCCAGCAAACTGCTGCTGATTTAGTTTGGTGTTACTGTAATGCTCTCTATTTTGTCCTATTTGATGGTCTGTATGCTTTATGAGAATATGATATTCTTTGCATGTCTAAAATTCATGATAGAAGTTGAAATCACATAGTATATTACTTGTCCTTTTCCTCATGCTTCAATCATTCGGACATATTTTGTAGACAAATAAAAAACACACCTCAAATTTATGATTTAGAAAGAAGTAATGAACACTATTAAACACTGTAAGTGGTCTACAGAATCAATGTAATCACTTCCAAAGTACCAGTGCAATTCTTCACATAACTAAAAGTACCAACATAATTTTCACATTAAATCAGAAAGTGTATCAAATAAAGAGAAGAAAAATGAAATACAATATATTTACAAAAAAATTTACCATGGAGACAAATGGGTACTTTTAAGTAACCTAGTAAAAATACAGTAATAGTCTACTTACAGAGTGACTCACTCTTATAGCTCTGTCTCCTTCTCTGTATCTCTCTCTCTCTCTCTCTCTCTCTCTCTCTCTCTCTCTCTCTCTCTGTGTGTGTGTGTGTGTGTGTGTGTGTTTATGAGGAGGAGATCATTTCTACTGGAACTATAGTTACAAGTAATTGTGGGCTTCCCAGAATGGATGCTGAGAACCTAACCTGAGAACTCTACAAGATCATTGAGTGCTCTTAACCACTGATAATATTCTGTTCAGCGTTAGAACCTGTATATCTCCTGAAAAAAAAAAAAAAACCAGAACCTTGTCCCCACTGTTTCTACAGTACCACATTGGACAATTAATTTCCACTCCTTAAGAAAAAGTTATAAGATAATATCTGAATTGTGTCATAGTTTACATTATTCTTGAAAAGAAAATATGGGGTTAACTTAGGGCCCTCTGGTGTTATACAAACCATTTGTACAAATGGTCATCTATAGAATTATCATCTACTGTAAACAAACACCATATTTTGGTGACTTTTAGAATTATCAAAGTGGCAGCAAGTATTAGTTAGCCTTTAAAAGACGACCAATTCATATTATAATGTATGATATGATCAGCTAAAAAGAAGGTTTTGTATATAATTATTCATTTGCTTTATTGTGGACATTCTTATTGAATTATTCCACCATAATAAAATTATTCTATTTTCTTACCATTTCTTTAAGCATAAACTATTTCTATTTTTAATATTAATCATTGGAAACATCTTATTTGTTGTATAAAATCACTGTTAATAATTGTATCTTATACATATTAATTTCAATATTACTTAAATTATGATCTATAATAAAATGCAGTTAACAAAAGAATTCACTAGTTAAACAAAGACTATGAATATTATATTTATATTTTTCTATTATCTATATCTTCTTCAACCAGTTTTATATGGAACTTATTAACAGGCAATCTGACAGACTTTAATCATATATTTTACAGTTAAAACAATAAACAATATAGAAAATACAAGCAATTCATTTATTTGATATATCTATAATATGTAAATGCAAATTACAATTCTGGGGAAGTATTAAGGGAAATTTTAATGTATTTGCACAAACAAAGCTACAAGTTTTTGAAAGAAGAGGTAAAAAGTAAATACAGAAATTAGTGATTCCTAAAGAGACAATGTGGATAAATTCACAAGCTTTGATTCCCTGATTCCATGTTTATAAACAGCTAGAAAATAGAAAATAGAAGGAAGAAAGGACATGAGCATTGCTGGGGGAATGTGGCCTGCTATATTTATCATTATTAATCTCTCTTTAGTACTGGGATAGTAGCCGCACTTTTCTTGATCATCTGTCTGTGCTTACTTCAAGTGGCACTGTCATAAACAGTGAGACTTCTATACTCTTTGAATCAGATTTAGGACAATATCAGTGCTTGCCTTTACACAATGTTTGGCATCATGATGCATGCCTTTAACCCAAATGGTGGATCTCTGTGAGCTCAAGAACAATCTGTACTACATATAGATTTCCCAGCCACCATCTACTTAAAGTAAACCCTCTCACCACAGGAGAGAAGGAAATATTTCAGACAATTCAGGATTGCTTTAGAACCTTGGTGACTGAGTCCTGGACACTACAGCAAATGCAGCAATGGAGAAACAAGGTATATTAGAATTTTAGAGAAAAAAAAAGGTTTATGTTGTTATGGTTAAGACAAAATCATGGAGTTCCTTTTTTCATGACGTGTGAAAGATTTGTTGGATGAGAGTTGAGTAGCTGTGCAACACAATGGAAAGTTTAAGTCAAAGATAGAGTATAAAATCCTACATTTCCATTATCATGACAGTAAGTTCAACATTTTTATCATTTTTTTTCAAATGTAATACTTACTTCAAGTATATTGATTTATTTCCAACCATTTTAAGGGATTTTTAAATGCTATTTTAACATGTTAACCTCAGTACAGAATGGATAACATTGTATTTTGTGTTATTATAAGCTCCTTTGATGTTATTTGAATTTTTATTACAGATTTTAAAAAACATGGGAAACAGGAAAGGAATATCTTCTACTCTTCTAATAGTTATTTTACACTTTTTTGACCTCAGAATATTGAAAAGCATCCTATAATACTAAAAGGCAACTCAGCAGTTAAATGTGCAAATATTTGGATTTGGGTATACAGACACACATAAAACACCAGACCTGGTAACACACTCCCATGATCTGTGCACTGGAATGTGAAGAGAGAGGACCCCTTAGGCTTGCTGACTAGCAAGTCTAGAAAATTCCTAAGCTCCCAATTAAGTAAGAAACCCCAACCTTATATTAAGAAACAGGTGGAAATAATGTAAAACAAAAAATAGGAGATTCCTGATATTGACTACTGGTCTCCAGATGTTCACACAGGCATCTATATACATATATGTGCTCGCATAATACATAAACACATAAAATGACGCAGACAGATACAAAGACATACACTATGTGACTTAATAAACTTTGCATGTCTCTGGTTGCTTTTTAGTACAAAATCTCACTATGTAGTCTTGCCTTAGAACTTAGTAAGTAGTTTTACTTACGGTTTAGGCAAGTCTCAAACTCATAAGATTTGCCTGCCTCTTTATCACGAGTGCTGCTGAGATTAAAAACACGCACCACCTCACTATGCTGCAGAATTTTGATTATCTACCAATACATTTTGAAAATAATCAGAAGGGCACTCAAAACCATTCTAGGTGCATTTATGGAGAACAAAACAGATTTATAACAAAGTGATATGTTGATAACCTAAAACACTATGAATATTGTAATTATGCACTGCTATCAAAGCATTTTATGTAGAAAACAATCATTTAAAAATACAGACAAAAAATCTGATATTCAAAACACAATCTTTTCTGTTGTACCAAGTTAAAAGTTTTATCAGTAGTGCAACACCTACAAGGAGATCATAGAACATGACAAGTGCTGGCAGGCATGCTGAAAATTCAAGCATGGCAAACTGTGAGAGAATGTCATATGCTGGGAGATAACACATTTGAATATATGAAGTTACCTGCCCAGTATGCATCAAAGGCACTGAGCTAATGAGGTATACTTTGCAAGATTTTTATTTTATTGTGCTAATAACACTTCTAGTAATTGGATTATATCAATTAATATTAGCTATTAAGTCAAAATATGTAACAACTAAATACACATATTTTAGTTTGAAAGTGATATGCAAGTCCAAATCACCATTATTTTTTAGAGACGACATTTTTCATCTGTTCAGAAGCCAAATGGTTCTCAAACGGAGAAACAGCTGGCACAGATGTCAAGGAATTCTGTGTTCTTTCTCTTCATAGCTAAGGCTGAAATTTGAGGAGTATCAGGGGAGAATAATGAGTAGTCACCTTGAAAGAAAGGTGACAAAGTTCACACTTTTAGTTTCTATGTAGTTATATTTATGAAAGGATTATATTCCTTCAGTACATCTGAGGCCATTCTTAATAGATGAAACATTAAGCCACATCTGTCATAACCTATCAATACCCGTGAGATGTAACATAATGACCCTGCCTGTGGCATTAGAATAAGTCAAGAATAGATACAGAACATGTTTGGAAAGCAGTGTGGAGTGCATGGCTCCATTTGTATCCCATTGCTCCTTTATTATCTAGCGTAAAATAAAGTTAACAAAGGTTACATATTAGGACCCTGTCTACAAATATATACCATTCCATGCCCCTAAAGTACTCACTATTACTCATAGAGTGACTAGACTACATATTCAAAAATACAGACATAAAATCCTCACAAATATTTTACATTTATTTTAAACATAGAGAAAAACAAAACAAGAAAATTTCAGTTAGTGTATTTGTATAGAAAATTCTCAACACAAATAATTTTTATCTCACAGATCTCATAAATTTCATAAAATTTGGCTTGGACAGTTACAATGTTTGTGATTCATAAAATGTTTTCAGACTTGTTGCCTCCCTCTTGTCATTCCTATTTATCATTGAGAAATCAGTTGTGTGAATATAATAGTTTATTTGTCTTTCTAACAGAGTTAGTTTCTTGAAAATAAAGTTTTTGTAATAACTTCTGTTTATGGTCTGACTCATGCTTTTTCTTTCTTATTTATTTATTTATTTATTTGACTGTTCTGTTTAGCACTTTGTTAATATTTACCCAATTGGAAGACATTCTTCTTCTTTTAGTTTGAGTTATTATAAATAGAACTGCAATAAGCATTTGCTTATCAGTCCATGTGTTGATATCTTTCTCTTGTGTGGAATAAATGACCTGAAATTAGCTGGAATTTGTTAAAAACATGATTTTTCTTCTTCCTTTTTTTTTATTAATTGTTCCATTCATTTACATATCAAATGAAAAGGATATCCTGCTTGCTGGTTACCCCCTTCACCAACTCTCATCCCATGATATCTCACATCCTGGTTACCCCTCCACAATTACCCCTTCCCACACCTGCCCTAGCCCTCACTTTCGCCTGAAACAGAATGCTCTACCACCAACCCACCACTCGAGCATTCTCCTACTATGGGGCATCAAAGTTCCTGGGACCAAAGGCCTCCACTCCCTTTGCTGTCCGGGAAGGCCATCCTCTGCTACATATGTATCTGAAGCCATGGATCTCTCCAGGTAAATTCCTAGGTTGGTGGTCAAGACTTTGGGAGAATTGGGTAGTCAGACCAGCCTATATTGTTCTTCCAATGGGGTTGCAATCCTCCTCTGCTCCTCCAGTCCTTCTCCAAGCTCCCCTACCAGGGTCCCTAAGTTCAGTCTGATGGTTGGCTCTAAACATCCACGTATGCATTGGACAGTTGCTGGATGGACCACCCAAGAAACTGCCACATTTGATTTCTGTCCACAAGCCCCTCCTGACCACTACAACATTTTTGGGTTTGGTGTTTGAATACATGATGTATCCTCAAGTGGGATCGTTCTGGGTAGGCCCTTCCTTCAGTGTCTGTTCCATTTTTTGGTCCTTGTTCTTACAAGGGACAGAAACATTTCTGGGTTAAAAAAATGAAATGGGTAGGTAGCTCCATCCTTAGATCAGGGACTGTGCCTATCTACTGTAGACGGTCTCCACAGGTTCTCTCTTCCCGTTCTCTGCACAATTTGGCTAAAGTCAATCTTGTTGGATCCTGGGAGCCTCACATTTCTCTGGTGTCTGAAACACTCTAGTGGCTATTCCAAGTTCCTCATCCCCCTGCTACCTAATTTACTTGATTTCCTGACCCTCTGTACCTCTCTCACATCTCTTCTAGTTTCTGATACTGATGCCCTTATTTCCTCCTCTTCCTTTCTCTCTTCCTTGTTTCCCTATCTTCCACCTCCCACAGTCATCCTGTTTCCCAATCAATGAAGGACTGAAGCATTCATTCCTTGGTCTTCCTCCCTTCTACACTCCCTATGGTTTGTAGATTGTATGATAGGCATTGTGAGTTATTGGGCCGGTGTCCACTTATTAGTGAGTACATACTATGTGTGTTCTTCTGTGTCTGGGTTGCCTCACTCAGGATGATATTTTCTTGTTACATCCATTTACCTGCAAGTTTTATGGAATCCTTATTTTTAATTGCAGAATAGTACGCCATCGTGTATATGTACCACATTTTCTGTATCCATTCTACTGTTGAGGTACATCTGGGTTGTATCCAGCTTTGAGCTGTTATAAATAAGGCTGCTATGAACCTAGTGGATCACATGTCCTTCTTGAGCATTTTTGAGTATATGCCCAGGAGGAGTATAGCTGGGACTTTAGGTAGAGCTATTTACAATTTTCTCAGGAAACACCATTTCCAAACTGGTTGTATCAGCTTGCAGTCCCACCAGCAATGGGAGAGTGTTCCTCTTTCTCCAAATACTAGCCAACATCTGCTGTCACCTGGATTTTGGTCTTAGCCATTCTGATTTTTGTGAGGTGGAATCTCAGGGATGTTTTGATTTGCATTTCCCTCATGACTAAAGATGTTGAACATTTCTTTAAGAGCTTCTTAGTCATTCGAGATTACTCAGTTGAGAATTCTCTACATAGCTCTGTATTCTACTTTTTATTAGGGTTATTTGGTTCTCTGAAGTCTACCTTCTTGAGTTCTTTATATATTTTGGATATTATGCCTCTATCAGATGTAGGGTTGGCAAAGATCTTTTCCCAATCTGCTGTTTTGTCCTATTGACAATATTCCTTGCTTTAGAGAATTCTTTCACTTTTCTGAGGTTTCAGTTGTAGATTGTTATCCATAAAGCATAAGCCATTGGTGTTCTCTTGAGGAAGTTTCCCCCTATACACAAGTATTTTCTCTTTCCCACTTTCTCTTCTATTAGATCCAGCATTTCTCATTTTATATGGAGGTCCTTGATCCACCTGGACTTGAACTTTGTGAAAGGAGATAAGTATGGATCAGTTTGCATTCTTCTACATGCTGAATGCCAGTTGAACCAGCACCATTTGTTAAAAATGATGTCTTTTTTCCACTTGATGATTTTAGATTCTTTGTCAAAATCAAGGACCATAGGTGTGTGTATGTTCATTTCTGAGTCTTCAGTTTTATTCCATTGATCACCTTTTCTTTTCTGTACCAATACCATGTAGTTTTTATCATTATTGCTATAAAATATAGCTTGTGGTCAGAGATGGTGATTCCCACAAAAGTTGTTTTTTTTTTTTTTTTTTAATAGTTTTTGCTATACTGGGATTTTGTTATTCCAAGTAAATTTGAGAATTGCTCTTTCTAACTCTATGAAAAATTGAGTTGGAATTTTGATGAGAATTGCATTGAATCTTCAGATTGCTTTTGTTAAAATGGCCATTTTTTACTATATTAATCCTGCCAATCCATGAGCATGGAATATCTTTCCATCTTCTGAGATCATACTTCATTTCTTTCTTCAGGGTTTTGAAGTTCTTGTCATATGGATCTTTCACTTGCTTGGTTAGAGTCATACAAAAATATTATGTATTATTTGAGGCTATTGTGAAATGGGTTGTTTCCCTGACTTATGCTCTTTAAAGTTTATTTTTCATTAATGTCTACTCTTGTAAAATTTATCTTCTTGAGAATATACCCCCAAATCTGTAAGTTAGTTTTTTGTTTTCTACATCAGTTTGCTGATAGACAATATTCACTGGGATTATAACTTCACAGATTTATTTTACTTTATCTAACTTGGGTTATTCCAATACAGACTGAATTTTAAAATAGTGCTCTAATTTACTTCTTCAATATTAGAGTTACAAGACCTTTTATATGTTTATTGGAAAAATGCTAATTTGTATTTATTTTGCCTAATTTTAATTGGCTTGCATATTGTAATGGCTTTTTTTTTTTTTTTTTTTTGTTGTCAACTCAAGTACATCTGGAATGATTACAATCCAGATATCAAGGGCACATCTGTGATCCACATCTTGAAATTGGAAGACACAGGCTTATTATCCAGATCTTGACAAAGATTTTCAGGCAAAGTGGTGATGAAAATCTTAGGCCCAGTCTAGACAGCCCACACCCTTAATTCCAGGAGACTAAGGCAAGCAGATCTCTGAGTTCAAAGCTAGCCTGGGACAAAGTAAGTTCCAGATACAGGCCTGGTGGTATAAACCTTTAATCTGAGGTACAATTTCTTCTTCAAACTTACATAAGGACATTGGAAGAAGTAATACTCACTATACTTTGCTTGCTTTTATTTACTTGCTAGCACATATGTTGGAACCTATCTCTTCAGGATTCCAGCTTATACAGAAGAGGTGAAACAGCTAGCCTTTTGTGTGGACTGAGCAATGACTAGACTTTTGGACTTTTCATTCATAGATGCTCATTGTTGGGTTATTTGGACTACAAACTGTAAGTCATTGCAGTAAATTCCCTTAGTATATAGAAATTTCATACATTCTCTGACTCTAGAAGAACCCTGACTAATATATGCATGTCATTGGTATTGGCTTAAGAAGCCTGTATATAGTCTTACTAGTAGTAAATATTAGTATTTATACTATTTTCATCACTTTTTCTTACCATAGACTATCACTTTTATTGATGTCTTCTTTTGATGAGACCTATTTATTTGTTATAAAGTTAAAGCTATAACTTAGCTTCATAATTGTTACTTTCCTAAGTGTTCATTCCAGTAATTTTTTCATAACTCCAAGACTGAAGATTGTCTTCTTACTCTTGGGAGCTTTATTATAGCTGATTCTCTCAGCAGCAGAACACTCCATCTATGGGGTGGGGCATTATGAAATTCCTACTATACACATTGGCATGTCTGTTGATATTGCCATTTTTGTAGGGCTTGTTTATACAATGAGAATTCATGGGGCACCATTTTTTTCTGCCATATCTACATGGTACTATTTCACAAAAGGCATCCTGGTCTTACAGCTCTTATTATGTTTCTGACACAATGAGCTTCTACAATGAGCCTTAGGTATAGGGATTGCCTTTGAGATACAGCAACTGAAGCTTTGTACCCACAGTCAGTGATTCTCTGCATTATAACCAATTATGGATCTCTATAATAGTTTCTACAGCTACAAAAAGATAACTCAATAACAGGTCAGAGTTTCATATATCTAAGGATATAAGTAAAGATAGAATACACTTATAAACAATATTGGCTTAGGGAATTAACAGTATTAGGTTCTCATCATTCACTGTTGATCAAGACAGCACGACCATTTGATCTAAAGAGAAAGAGATGACTGTGCAAGAAATAGATCTGAACCAATTAGCAACATATGCAAAAGTAAGTTTTAAGGGCTTTATAGCACTTTAAAGTCAGTATGTATAGCTGCTGTTCTTGCTTACCTCTCAGAACAGAATTATTTAAAAAAATAAAAAAGAACTATGCCATTTACAAAAATAAGTAGCAGGTTAGGTTCACAGAATCATGGATAAATATCAACCTAATGAACTGACCTTAAAACCAAGGAGACATCTCATAGTTACTTCTAAGATAAAATAGTTGACAGTATCTCCTCATGAAGTTTCAGAGGAAACACTCATGGTGTTGGACTAAGAAATAGTATCTTCTAAACAAAAGATTAAGTGAGAGTAGGATGAATAATGTAATCGCTGTTGTGAAAGTGAAGAGTTCTTTCTTTGAAAAGTTAATGTGAAGACACTCGTTTACAAATTTATATACACAGATCATTGTGAAATGGAATTGCTTTTTACTTCAGTATCAGTGATGGGGCTTAGAGCTCCCCGTCACTCAAGACATATACCAATCAGTAAGCAACTGCTGTCATCATAATGTATACATTGAAGATTTGTTTACATGAAAACTTTCATACTAAACACAAATATTATTAATTAATGTTGGTTATTAATGGTTTTTAATTTTAAGGAACTCACTTAAAGTAGATGGAATTTGGTTATAGCATTTAAAAGTATTTTTTGCATAAGTCTTTTTTTCTATAATGTTCCTAAAAATAATCTTTAAAAGTTAAAATCTCTAGACAAAACAAAGAAATAATAGTCAATACCAAGCTTGGCTCCTCCTTCTACCAGTGATGTCATGCTAGAGCTTTAACATACCTTGGTGATATCACTTGTACCAATATCATACTGTTTTGCTATTGCTATTTAGTACAGCTTGAGGATAGGAATGATGATTCTAACAGAAGTTTTTTTATTATTGATAAATGGTTTTGCCATCCTGGATATTTTTTATTCCATATGAAGTTGAGAATTGCTCACTTAATCTCTGTGAAGAACTGAGTTTGAATTTTGATGGAGATTGAATTGAATCTCTAGATTGCTTTTGGTAAGATGACCATTTTTTTCTATGTAAATTCTACCGAACAATGAGAATTGAAAATCTTTCCATCTTATGTGGTCTTCCTCAATTATTTCTTCAGGCACTTGTAGTTCTTGTAATACAGATGTTTCACTTGCTTGGTTAGAAACACAACCAAGATATTGTATATTATTTGTGTAGGTTGTTAGTTCACTAATTTCTTTTTCAAATCATTTATCTTTTGTATAGAGGAAACCTACTGTTTTGTTTGAGTTGATTTTATATTCAGCCACTTTGCTGAAGTTGTTTATCAGCTATGGAGTTCTCTGGTACAATTTATGTGGTTGAATATGTATACTATCATTTCATTCTCAAGTAGTGATATGTTGAATTCCTTTCCTGTTTGCATCCCTTTGGCCTTCTTTTGTTGTCTAACTTCTTTATCTAGGACTTTGAATACTATGTTGAAAAATAGAGAATGAGCAGCCTTGTCTTATCCTTGCTTTTAGTGGGATTGCTTCAAGTTTTTTTTTTCCATTTAATTTGATATTGGCACTTAGAACTATGAGTTTTCCTCTTAGTACTACTTTCATGGAGTCCCACAAGTTATGGTATGATGTTTACTCATTTTCATTAAATTCTAAGAAGTCTTTAATTTCTTTCTTGATCAAGTCATCATTGAGTATACCGTTGTTCAGTTTCCACATGTATGTGGGCTTTCCATTGTTTTTGTTATTATTAAAGACCATCCTTAGTCTGTGGTGGTCTGATAGGATGCAAAGGACTATCTCAATCTTTTTGTATTTGTTGAGGCCTGTTTTGTGACCAATTATATGGTCTACTTTGAGAAGGTACCAAGAGGTGCAGAGAAAAAGTATATTATTTTATTTTAGGATGAAATGTTCTATAGATATCAGGTAAATCCATTTGGTTCATAACTTCTGTTAGTTTCATTGTGTCTCAGTTTAGTTTCTGTTTCCATGATTTGTCCATTTCTGAGAGTGGGGTGTTGAAATTCCCCACTATTATCGTCTGAGGTGCAATGTATGCTTTGAGCTTTAGTAAAGTTTCTTTTATGTATGTGGGTGCCCTTGCATTTGGGGAATAGATGTTCAGAATTGAGAGTCCATCTTGGTACATTTTTCTTTTGATGAGTATGAAGTGACCTTCCTTATCTTTTTCATTACTTTTGATTGAAAATCAATTTTATTTGATATTAGAATTGCTACTCCAGCTTCTTTCTTGGGACTATTTGCTTGGAAGATTGTTTTCCATCCTTTTACTCTGAGGTAGTGTCTGTCTTTTTTCACAAAGTGCTTTTCCTGTATGAAGCAAAATTCTGGGTCTTGTTTATATATCCAGTCTGATAGTCTACGTCTTTTTATTGGAAAATTGAGTTCATTGATATTAAGAGATGTTAGGGAAAAGTGATTGTTGCTTCCAGGTATTTTTGTTATTAAAGGTAGAATTATGTTTGCATAACTATCTTCTTTTGGAGTTGTTAGAAGATTGCTTTCATGCTTTTTCTAGGTTGTAGTTTCCCTCTTTGTGTTGGAGTTTTCCATCAATTATCCTTTGAAGTGCTGGATTTGTGGGAAGATATCACGTAAATTTGGTTTTGTCATGAAGTATCTTGATTTCTCCATCAATAGTGATTGAAAGTTTTCCTGGAGAGAGCATGCACTAACAACTTGACAGCACACCTGAAAGCTTTAGAACAAAAAGAAGCAAATACACCCAAGAGAAGTAGAGTGCAGGAAATAATCAAACTCAGGGGCTGTTATCAACCAAGTAGAAACAGAAAGAACTATATAAAATATCAACAAAACCAGGAGTTGGTTCTTTAAGAAAATCAATAAGATAAACCCTTAGCTAGACTAACCAAAGGGCACAAAGACAGTATCCAAATTAATAAAATCAGAACTGAAAAGAGAGATATAACAACAGAAACTGAGGAAATTAAAATTTATCATATCCTACTACAAAGGCCTATGCTCAACAAAATTGGAAAATCTGGATGAAATGAATAATTTTCTAAACAGATACCAGGTACCAAAACTAAATCAGTAGCAGATAAACCGTCCAAACAGTTCCATAATCCCTAAAGAAATTGAAGCAGTCATTAAAAGTCTCCCCACCAAAAAAAGTCTAGGAGCAGATGGTTTTATTGCAGAATTCTATCAGACCTTCTAGGAAGACCTAATACCAATTCTCTTCAAACTACTCTACAGAACAGAAACAGAAGGAACACTACCCAATTCAGTCTATCAAGCTACAAATATGCTCATACCTAAATCTCACAAAGACCCAACAAAGAAAGATAACTTCAGACCAATCTCTCTTATGAATATTGATGCAAAAATACTCAATAAAATTCTCACAAACCAAATCCATAAACACATCAAAATATTTTGATGTTGGCTGTTGGTCTGTGGATTTTTCTTTATTATGATTAGGTATATGACTTGAAATCCTGATCTCTCCAAGACTTTTAACATGAAGAGGTGTGGTATTTTGTCAGTGTCTTTTTCATCATCTAATGAGATGATCATCTAATTTTTAATTTTCATTTGTGTATATAGTAGATTATGTTAATTGATTTTTTCATAAGCTAACAATCACTGCATCCCTGGAATGAAGCTTACTTGATCTTAAGGACTGATCCTGTAGATGTTTTCTTGGATTCAGTTTTTAAGAATTTTATTGTGTATTTTTTGCTCATATGTGAAATTTGTCTTAAGTTCTATTTTTGGGAGGGTCTTTGTATGAGTTAGGTGTCAGAGTAACTGTATCTTCATAGAACAAGTTGAGTACTGTTTTTCTGTTTCTATATTATGAAATAGTTTAAGAAGTATTAATATCAGATCTTCTTTGAAGGTCTGATTGAATTATACACTAAAACTATCTTGGCCTGGGATATTTTTTGGGGGGTGGGTGGTGGTTGGGAAAGTTTTGATGATTGCCTTTTCTCCTTAGAAGATATGGGACAGTTTAGATATTTTATCTGGTCCTGATTTAATTTTGGTCCATGGTTTCTCTCTAGAAAATCATTCATTTTATCTAGATTTTTCACTCTTGTTGAGTATAGGCCTTTGTAGTATGATCTGATGAATTTTGAATTTACTCAGGTTCAGTTGTTATGTTTGCCTTTTGATTTTTGATTTTGTTAATATGGATACTGTTCCTCTGCCCTTTAGTTTGGCCCAGGGTTTTTCTATATTGTTGATTTTTTCCAAAGAAACAGCTCTTAGTTTAGTTGATTACTTGTGTCATTTTCTTTGTTTTTAATTGATAGATTTCAGCCCTGAGTGACTATTTCAAGCCTTCTAGTTCTCTATATATTTTTTATTGAATATTTTACTTACATTTCAGATGCCATCCCCTTTCGCTATTTCCCCTCCCTAGAAAACCCCTATCCCGTGCCCCCTTTTCCATTTTGCTTTTATAAAAATTTTTAAATGTTAATTAAATGCTTTATAAGTATGGTAATGCTCAATCAGAAATGTAACCCAAAACCCAACCTAGCTATGTAAACTATCTTTGACTAGTGGAGACACGTGAACTTCTGCCTCCATGCCCCCTCTCTCTTTCTCTCTCTTTTTCTCTCTCATTGACTAGCTTCTCATCTACTTCATCTTCTCCTCTCCTTACTCCATTTTTCCTCTCAGTGCTCCTTCCCCCTCAGCTCCACCTACATATTACCCTTCCTGTTGAAATAAAACTTTTCTCTCAAAACAAAATTAGAGCATAATTATTCCTATTTGTATCAGTGAGGTACTAGATAGTCTTAATACCCAGTCCATTCTTTTGTTGACTAACCAGAATCTCTGTCCTCTCTTGACTAAAACACTTAGTTTTAAACCTGGCTTTTTCTTGGCTTTAGAATGAATGTCAGCTGAAAACCATCCACTCAGATCTTTTCTCTCAAGGTAAATAGCCAGAATTGGCTATGAGTCTATAGGTCTTCAACGCCATCAGAAATCCAGAATGACTAAATTAACTGAAGTTATGGGAAGCACTAAACATAGCTTCTAAAACTTAGCCAATTTATAGAGACTGCTGAACACCTGGACAGCCCCTATATTACTGAATGTTGGAGCATCAAACCTTCAGCCTTCTGGCCCAAACTCATCTGACAGACTTTAGTGCTGCAGAATTACTAAGGGCTAATTACTCTGTCTAGGCAGATATAATCAGTCGACTATTCTGCAAGTGTATCCTTTTCTGGACAGTAATTTGTCTGTAGATGGAGAGAGAAAATCCTTGCCTAGTGGCTGTCTCACCACAACTGGAGTAACTCCAAGGATGCTCAAATTCTTCTTAGAATCCAAGACAGGAAGCTGCCAGGAGCAGACAGGTCTCTAATCCAAATGAACATTAATATAGAAATATTTGTGACATCATTTCTATGGATTTCTGACATTTTGAAATTCAACTACCCATGTAAGGTAATCTGGACTGTTGTCTGTTAACTCCTCTCAGCTATTTCTAAATAAAATATAGAAAACACCCTAACAATAAACTCAAAGTCATGAATTTGCTATAGTCTCTTAACTCACAGGCTAATCATCCCAAATCAGTTATAAAAGTTAAAGAAGGACTGGGCCTAAGCCTTGCATTTCTAAATGTGTTATACAGGCACAATGCCCATGAGAGTATCAATATTCATTTCACTTTCATATCAATAAGAAGCTCATCCCAATGAAAACCTTAAATTTGAAATCCAAGTGAATTTTGTACCATTTAAGAAATTATAACTTCATCTTGATATTAAATTATACAGATTTCTACCAATAGGTTATGGCTATGCCATAAATCCTAGCTAATCCTCCCTGTTCCAACAAAACCACTACTTTTCGCAGAGAGACAGCCCAATATTATTAACCACCTTAGTCCCCAAGCCCAGGGAATAGGGGCACTGACTCTTCTTTAACTTCTTCAAGCTGATTACGGACGTTGAGATATTAGAAGAGGGGTGAGGGGAAGAATAAATTGATAAGCTTCTGACACTGTTTCTTCACTGCAACCTGATGGAATTCCCAGACATCAGAGGTTTGAATAGGTCTGCTCGTTTTGCTTGATGAGTAGGTACACCAAGGCTGTGTATTCTGCAATATACAATTCTCTGGACAAGTTTTAGTATCAAGAGAAAAAAAAATTTTTTTCCTAGAGGGCTGACATTGTTTTTAAAGATGTTGGTTTTAACAACTTTTTCCCCTTTTATGTAGTTGGTTATAATATTTACCTTTCAAGTTTTATCCTCTTATCCCATTTCCCCCTCCACCCAGGAACCCCTTATCCCATCCCCCTCCTTGTATCACTTCTATGAAGCTGTGCCCGCACCTACCCATCCACCCCCGCTACCCCCTTCTCACCCTCACATTCCCCCCCTTCTGTGTTCATTTTTCATGGGACCAAGAAGAACCTCTCCCACCTATGCCCAACAAGGCCATCCTCCCCTACATATACATCTAGAATCGTAGGTCCCTCCCTATGTGCTCCCAGGCTGGTGGTTTAGACCCTGGGGGACTCTGGTTGTTTGGTATTGTTGCTTTTCTCTTGGGGTCACAAACCCTTTCTCCTCCTTCAGTCTTCTAAGTTCTCCATTGGGAAACTCTTGATAATATCAGTGGTTAGCTGTGGGCATCATCCTCTGAATGTGTCAGTCTCTGGTACATCTCTAAGGAGACAGCTATATCATGTTCTTGACAGCATACATTTCCAGCCATTCACATCAGTTCTATCTTAGGTGACAGTACATGAGATGGATGCCCAGGTGGAATGGTCTCCTGATGGCTCCTCTTTCAGTTTCTGTCCCATGTTTTGTTTCCATAATTGCTCCCTTGAGTATTTTTGTTACTGGTTCTAAGTAGAACTAAGGTGTCCCCTCTTGGTCTTTCTTTTTCATAAGCTTCATGTGGTCTGTGGGTTGAGTCTTCACTATTCTAAATTTTTGGGCTAACATCCAATTAACAGTGAGTAAATACCATGTGTGTTCTTTTGTGATTGGGTTAACTCACTCAGGGTGATAATTTCTAGATCCATCCATTTAACTATAAATTTCTCAAATTCATCATTTTTAGTAGCTGTGTTATACTCCATTGTGTAGATGTACCACATTTTTTGTATCCATTCCTCTGTTGAGGTACATATTGGTTCTTTCCAGCTTCTGGCTATTATAAACAAGAAATAAGGTTGCTATGATCATAGTGGAGCATATGTCCTTTTTATATGTTGGAGCATGTTCTGGGTATATGTCCAGGAGTGGTATAGCTGGATCTTAAGGTAATACTATGTCCAGTTTTCTGAGGAACCACCAGACTCATTTCCAGAGTGATTGTACCAGCTTGCAACCCCACCAACAATGGAGGAGTGTTCCTCTTTCTCCACATCCTCACCAGCATCTACTATCACTTGAGTTTTTGATTGTAACCATTCTGAGTGGTGTGAGGTGGTATCTCATGGTTGTTTTGATTTGCATTTCCCTGATGACTAAGGATGTTGAGCAATTCTTAAGGTGCTTCTCAGCCATTCGAGTTTCCTCTGTTGAGAATTCTTTGTTTTGCTCTGTATCCCATTTTTAAATAGGGTTATATGGTTTTCTGGAGTATAATTTCTTGAGTTCTTTGTATATCTTGAATATTAGCCCTCTATCGGACATAGGATTGGTTAAGATCTTTTCTCAATCTGCTGACTGCTGTTTTGTCTTATTGACAATGTCCTTTGCCTTACAGAATCTGTGCAATTTTATGAGGTCCCATTTGTAAATTCTTGATCTTAGAGCATAAGCCATTGGTGTTCTATTCAGGAACATTTCCCCTGTGCCTAGGTATTCGAGGGTCTTCCCCACCTTCTCTTCTATTAGTTTCAGTGTATCTGGTTTTAAGTGAAGGTCTTTTATCCACTTGGATTTGAGCTTTGTACAAGGAGATAAGAATGGATTAATTTTCATCCTTCTTCATGTTGACCTCCAGTTGAACCAGCACCATTAGCTGAAAATGCTGTCCTTTTTCCACTGGATGGTTTTGGCTCCTTTGTCAAAGATCAAATGATCATAGGTGTGTGGGTTCATTTCTGGATCTTCAATTCTATTCCATTGATTTTCCTGCCTGCCTCTGTACCAATACCATGTAGTTTTTATTACTATTGCCCTGTAATACAGTTTGAGGTCAGGGACAGTGATTCTCCCAGAAGTTCTTTTATTGTTGAGAATAGTTCTCGCTATCCTGGATTTTTTGTTATTCCAGATAAATTTACAAATTGCTCTTTTTATCTCAGTGAAGAATTGATTTGGAATTTTGATGGGGATTGAATTGAATATATAGATTGCTTTTGGCAAGATAGCCATTTTCACTAAATTAATCCTGCCAATCCAGAAGCATTGGAGATCTTTCCACCTTCTGAGATCTTTTTCTTTTTCTTTCTTCAGAGACTTGAAGTTCTTGTCATACAGATCTTTCACTTGCTTGGTTAAGTTCACTCCAAAATATTTTGTATTGTTTGTGACTATTGTGAAGGGTGTCATTCCCCTTATTTCTTTCTCAGCCTGTTTATCTTTTGAATATAGGAAGGCTACTGATTTGTTTGATTTGATTTTATATCCAGTCTCTTTACTGAAGTTGTTTATCAGGTTTAGGAGTTCTCTAGTGGAAATTTTAGGGTCGCTTAAGTATACTATATCATCTGCAAATAGTGAAATTTTGACTTCTTCATTTCCTATTTGTATTCCTTTGACTTCCTTTTGTTGTCTAATCGCTCTGGCTAGGGCTTCAATTACTGTATTGAATAGGTATGGTGAGATTGGGCAGCCTTGCCTAGTCTCTGATCTTAGGGGGATTGCTTCAAGTTTCTCTCTATTTAGTTTGATGTTGGCTACTGGCTTGCTGTATATTGCTTTTTCTATGTCTAGGTATGGACCTTGAATTCCTGATCATTCCAAGACTTTTAACATGAAGGGATGTTTAATTTTGTCAAATGCTTTCTCAGCATCTAGTGAGATGATCATGTGGTTTTTTTCTTTGAGTTTACTTATGTAGTGGATTACATTGATGGATTTCCAAATATTGAACCAACCCTGCATTCCTGGGATAAAGCCTACTTGATCATGATGGATGATGGTTTTGACGTGTTCTTGAATTTGGTTTGCAAGAATTTTATTGAGTATTTTTGCATCAATATTCATAAGAGATTGATCTGTAGTTCTCTTTCTTTGTTGTGTCTTTGTGAGGCTTAGGTATGAGTATAATTGTAGCTTCAAAGAACAAATTGGGTATTGTTCCTTCTGTTTCTATTCTGTGGCATAGTTTGAAGAGAATTGGTATTAGATCTTCCTGGAAGGTCTGATAGAATTCTGCACTAAAGCTGTCTGACCCCAGACTGTTTATGTGGGGAGATTTTTAGTGACTGCTTCTTTTTCTTTAGGGGTTACGCGACTGTTTAGATTGTTTATCTGCTCCTCTTTAACTTCGGTACTTGGTATTGATCTAGAAAATTGTGCATTTCATCCAGATTTTCCAATTTTGTTGAGTATAGGCCTTTATAGTAGGATCTGATGTTTTTTTAATTTCCTCTGTTTCTGTTGTTATGTCTCTCTTTTCAGTTCTGATTTTATTAATTTGAGTACTGTCTCTGCACCCTTTGGTTAGTCTGGCTAAGGGTTTGTCTATCTTGTTGATTTTCTCAAAGAACCAGCTCCTGGTTTTGTTGATATTTTGTATAGTTCTTTCTGTTTCAACTTGGTTGATTTCAACCCTGAGTTTGATTATTTCCTGCCATCTACTCCTCTTGGGTATATTAGCTTCTTTTAGTTCTAAAGCTTTCAGGTGTGCTGTCAAGTTCTTAATGTATACTCTTTCCAGTTTCTTTTTGTGGGCACTTAGCGCTATGAGTTTTCCTCTTAGTACTGCTTTCATGAAGTCCCACAAGTTTTCATATGATGTGTCCTCATTTTCATTAAATTCTAAAAAGTCTTTAATTTCTTTCTTTATTTCTTCTTTGACTACGTTATCATTGAGTAGAGCATTGTTCAGTTTCCACATGTATGTGGGTTTTCCATTGTTTTTGATCATATCAAAGACGAGTCTTAGTCCATGGTGATCTGATAGGGTACAAGGGATTATTTCAATCTTTTTGTATCTGTTGAGGCCTATTTTGTGACCAATTATAGGGTCTATTTTGGAGAAGGTACCATGAGGTGCTGAGAAAAAGGTATATTCTTTTGTTTTAGGATGAAATGTTCTATAGATGTCAGTTAAGTCCAATTGGTTCATAACTTCTTTTAGTTTCATTGTATCTCGCTTTAGTTTTTGTTTCAATGATCTGTCCATAGCTGAGAGTGGGGTGTTGAAATCTCTCACTATTATTGTGTGAGGTGCAATGTATGCTTTAAGCTTTAGTAAAGTTTCTTTTATGTATGTGGGTGCCCTTGCATTTGGGGCATAGATGTTCAGAATTGTGAGTTCCTCTTGGTACATTTTTCCTTTGATGAATATGAAGTGTCCTTCTTTATCTTTTTTGATTACTTTTGGTTGAAAATTGATTTTATTTGATATTAGGATTGCTACTCCAGCTTGTTTCTTGGGACCCTTTGCTTGTAAGATTGTTTTTCTTCCTTTTACTCTGAGGTAATGTTTGTCTTTTTCACAGAGGTGCGTTTCCTGAATGCAGCAAAATTCTGGGTTGTGTTTATGTATCCAGTCTGATAGTCTATGTCTTTTTATTGGAGAATTGAGTCCATTGATATTAAGGGATATTAAGGAATATTGAATGTTGTTTCCTGTTATTTTTGTTATTTGTGATGGAGTTATGTTTGTGTAGCGATCTTCTTTTAGGGTTGTTGGAAGATTACTTTCTTGCTTTTTCTAGGTTGTAGTTTCCCTCCTTGTTTTGGAGTTTTTCACCAATTATCCTTTGAAGTGCTGCATTTGTGTTAAGATATTGTGTAAATTTGATTTTGTTATGGAATATTTTGGTTTCTCCATCAATATTGATTGGGAGTTTTGCTGGGTATAGTAGTCTGGGCTCGCATTTGTGTTCTCTTAGGGTCTCTATGATATCAGTCCAGGATCTTTTGGCTTTTATTGTATCTGTTGAGAAGTCTGATGTAATTCTTATAGGTCGTCCTTTATATGTTATTTTACCTTTTTCCCTTACTGCTTTTAGTATTTTTTCTTTGTTTTGTACATTTGATGTTTTGATTATTATGTGGCTGGAGGTATTTCTTTTCTGGTCTAAAGTATTTGGAGTTCTGTAGGATTCTTGTATATTTATGGACATCTCTTTCTGAAGGTTAGGAGTTTCCTCTAAAATTTTGTTGAAGATATTTACTGGTCTTTTAAGTTGGGAGTCTTCCCCTCATCTATACCTAATTTCCTTAGGTTTGGCCTTCTCATTGTGTCCTGGATTTCCTGTATGTTTTGGGTTAGTAACTTTTTGCATTTTGCATTTTCTTTGACAGTTGTGTCAATGTTTTCCATGGTATCTTCTGCACATGAGATTCTCTCTTCTATCTCTTGTATTCTGTTGGTGATACTTGTGTCTATGATTCCTGATCTTTTTTTTAGGTTTTCTATCTCCAGGATAGACTCCCTTTATGATTATTTTATTGTTTCTACTTCCATTTTTAGATCTTGGATGTTTTTGTTTGATTCCTTCTCCTGTCTGGTTATTTTTTCTTGCAAATCCTTAAGGGATTTTTGTGTTTCACATTTAAGGGCTTCTCTTTGTCTACCTGTGTCCTCCTTAAGTTCTTTGAGAGTGTTATTTATGTCCTTCTTAAAATCCTCTATCATCATCATGAGAAGAGATTTTAATTCTGAATCCTGCTATTCCAGTGTGATGGGGTGTTCAGGGCTTGCTATGATGGGGGAACTGGGTTCTGATATTGCCATGTAACTTTGAATTCTGTTGCTTACGTTCTTGTGCTTGCCTCTTGCCATCTGGTTAACTCTAGTGCTCCCTGTACTTTCTGTCTCTGACTGAAGCCTCTTTCCAGTTATCTTGCTTGAGTCTGATCTACTCAGGGTTCTGATGTCTCTGTGATCTTTTCCAGCTGCTCTGAATACAGTGGTAACTCTAGGATGACACAGAATATGGTGTCTCCTAGGTAGCAATCCAGCTAGGTGTCCACTGTTCTGGGTGCAATGTTTCTTCTAAGATGTCTCAGGCTAATGTGTCCACTGCTCTGAGCACAGTGGCTCCTCTATTGTGTCTCGGGATATGTTGTCTGTAGCTCTGAGTTCCTTTGTTCCTCTGCTGCTCTGGGTTCAGTAGTACATATGCCACTCTGGGTTCATTGGACCCTGTAGAATGTCTACTGCTCTGGGTTCTGTGCACCCTCTAGGGTGGGTCAGAAGGAATTCAGTGTCCCTAGGAGCAGACCGGGCAGGGGTCTGCATCAGGCCTCAGATCTGGGAGAGGAGCGGAAGGGGTGTGCTATTCCTCAGGGATGGAGTTTGGGGGTCTGCTGGAATCTGAGTACTCCCTGCACTCAGCTCTGGGCATAGGGCAGTGACTGGGTCTTCTTACCTACTGCTCTGTATTCTGTGCACCCTCTAGGGTGGGTCAGGAAGGATCCGGTGTTCCCAGGAGCAGACCGGTCAGGGATCTGCATCAGGCCTCAGATCTGGGATAGAGGCAGAAGGAATGTGCTACTGCTCTAGGTTCTGTGCACCCTTTAGGGTGGGTCAGGAGGAATCTGGTGTCCCCAGGAGCAGACTAGTCAAGGGTCTTCATCAGGCCTTAGATCTATTGCCCTGGTTCCATGCACCCTCTAGTGTGGGTCAGGAGGAATCCGGTGTCTCCAGGGGCAGACCGGGTAGCAAAACTGGGTTTTAATAGTGTCAAGTTACATCGGCTTCTGTTGCTTATGTTCTTGTGCTTACCTCTGGCCATCTGTTTAGTTATCTATGTTGTTAACTGGTCTGACTGTCTCTGACTGGAGCCTGTCACTCCTTGTAGGCAGGTAAAGCTCTGTCATCTGGGTTAGTCCAGGCATCCTAGGAATCAGACAGTGCTGTTTTTCCAGTGATGGCAGGCCTCCTGTGTCCCTGGTCATAGCAGAACCCCTGGGAGACAAGAAGGCTGTGTCCCTGGTTACAACAGACCTCCTGGTAGACAGACAGGCTATGGAGTGTGGGAGGGTTAGGAGAGCCAAATCTTCCCAGGGCAAAGATGCACAGCAGAAGGAAGATGTGTCTCTGGCAAAGCAGACAAGTTCTGTGTCTGCTGGGCTCCTTGGGGGTCCCAGCTGGGGCAGATATTGGGGTAGAGGTCTCTGTGTGCCTGGTTATGACAGACCTCCTGGGAGATAGTCAGACTCTGTGACTATCAAATCAGGCACAAGAGTGCCTGATTTGCCCCAGGAGGAGTTGCAGGCTAGAAAGAAGAATTTTTTAAACTTAAAATTTTTAAAATTCTCATGAGACTAGAAACAGAAATTCTAGCTCAATGTTTCTTTTAAAACACGATATTAAAACTACCATCAGGATAACTTTCTTATAAAATATTTTTTAATACTATACTGAGCTGATTGATTTGAAATGCAAAATGCCACTTATGTTAGTTTGTTGTTGTTTTTATAGTTGTAATACAGACACTGGAAACATGATTAAGTATGGCTGAATTGTGTATGTGTGTCACAATTAAAAATTGAACAACATAGGATAAGTAAAGGAATATATTCAAATCTTCTTTTTATTGCCAGGCATGTTTTTAACTACACTTTAATATTGTTGTTTTGAAAACTCTTTAAATAAGTTTCATTTGAAAAGTTACTTTATATTTTTCTACATTATTTCTTAGTTTTGATACAATATAATCACAATATTTTTGCCTTCATTTTCCTCTCTCCACATCTTTCCATTTACCCATCTCCATTCTCCTTCAAAATTATGACCTCTTCTTTCACAAATTGTTGTTCAGTGCTTTGTTCGTATGTATATAGCCTTTTGGTTTAATTTCAATTATTTGATTATAATTATTAATTGTTTTATTTCCTATTGTATTCATTGTATACATTTTTATTTTTCAGACAAAGTTAAGCCTTGTGGTCTCATAACAATGTGATTATCACAGAATATAAACAGAAATTTCTTATTTCTTTCCCTTCAACCCTGATAAACACATTTCTAATGACTGAAAAATGAGGAGACACTGAAAGCACATGTAATTTTATCAAAAGCCTTATTGTCAGTATGAAAAAATGTCTCCAAATTGGAACCCATTACTTATAGTTCATTTATCTTCTGGTCTAGGAAGAATAAATAACCTCATTATAGCTCAGCTTTGTCTTACATATATAAGACATCTTTCATCATTATGATATAGCAGTTATCTTGCATAAAAAGTAAAATTATTCTTTTAGCAGCCAATCTTCTCTCTACTCATTAACTTGGTTAAAAGTAAATTTCTTATACAAATGTCTAATTGGATTTTTCCATGTAGTGCATTGAAGTGGCTCCATACTAAATTCACTGAGTTTTCTAAGTAGAATATCTCATTTTCTTCCCTTTCTACCTTAGAAAGGACTGAGAATATGTCCCTTCTATTTGTTCTTAGAAGTTCTGCCTTATTACAGGTTCTATTAAGTCAAAAACTTGAAGTCAGTGACTATAATCTTCAAATTACTATAATTCAAAATTATACACCTTGATCACTAGATGAAGAAATAAAAAGGATGTTTAAAGGGAACTTCATAGTAAATCATACTCTGTGTGGACCAAAAAAAATATCTTTCACATTTTATTATCATTTCACAAGATGGTAAAAAAGAATTCATTTTGTGTGTCAAAATACAGATGACTTCTATAAAGAATATTGAATCTTCATTTAAATGAAATATATGTTGGTTAAAATTCTATGGTGGTGATAGATTTAATAATGTTTACTTGGTAATTATCAAGCAATGCTAACAACAGCTCATGAGGAAGGAGACCAAGGACAAAGCAAATATATTTAAGGTAATTAGTTAAATCCACAAATGTTAAAAAATCCTAGCCACCCACTAAGCCAATTACAGTGACTTAGAATGACTTGCTTCACTGGCCATCTTTAAAAGGTCACATTTATCTGTAACAGAAAGGAACTATAGATGTCTTTAAAAGAATAAAAATAGAAAACTGATTTCTATCAAAGTCAAAGAGAAAGCACACAAAATGATATGAGCATAGTGAGTTTGTTGGAAAGAATAAGGATTTAAATGAGAAAAAGAGGTTCGTGAGATTGCAACGCAGGTGAAAAGGACCAAAATTAAGGATAGAAATGTATAAAAGTTTAAATGAATAAAAAATATAAATTAAGTGTGTTGCTGTTTGTGAGAGAATGTTACTACTGCATCAAAACTAAAACTAGAACAGTCACTCTTGTATTTTACACATAGTAAAAATCTTTAATTACTTTAAATGTAGAGTTCTATGAGGCCAGCCTACATCATTCATCCCTGTTTCTCACAGACAACCTCCTATGTATTGTAAAACAAATATGTAGAGAAATTAAGTTATAAACTAGACAGGGAGTCCTCTGTAACCCGTGAACAGCCTGCTATCCCTGGAAAACCTCAATCCTCCCATCACATCTCTGCCCACCCTCATCAGATCTGCTGAGCCTGAACCATACAGGTAAGCTTCCTTTCCCCCACACATCTTCCCTGTTTGCTGAGTCCTCTGGTCATGCCAAGCTTCCTTGAGCAGCCCGCTGGCCCAGGTGGGTGCCTGTACATTGGGGATATGAAACCTTAAGAGACTACCTCCTGTATCCATGAAGGAACCTCAATGGAACGATAGGTACACCAACACACTCACAAAATTTTGACCCCAAATTTATCCTATCTCCAATTAATACAGGGTCAGGAGATGGAGCAGACGCTGAGAGAAAGTTCACCCAATAACTGGTACAACTTGTTACCTATCTTATGGAAAACTACACATCCCCGTCACTGTTAATGATATTCTGTTATGCTCGCAGACAAGAGTCTAGCATGGCTGTCTTCTGAGAAGTTTCACCCAGCAACTGACTAAGACAGATTCAGACACCCACAGCAAAACAGTCGATGAAGCTTGGGAACACGTATGGAAGAACAGGAGGAAGGATTGCAGTCCCTACGGGTATATAAACTCCCTAGGAAGACCAACACAATCAACTAACCTGGATCCTTTGGGCTCTCAGAGACTAAACCATCAAAGAAAGAACATATATAGACTGGGCTTTCTTCACATATGTAGCAGATGTGCAGCTTGGTCTTTATGTGGTTCCTGAACAACCGGAGCAGGGATGATTCTGAAAGCTGTTGCCTGTATATTAGATATGTTGTCTTAGTTGGGCTGCCTTGTCTGGCCTCAGTAGGAAAGGATGTAACTAGCCTTACAGAGACTTGATGTGTCAGGATGGTGGTAATAACCAGGGGAGTTCCCACCTGCCCATCAGAGAAGAGGATGAGGGGATGGGAATGGAGAGAAGCATGTGGGGGTGCCCAGGAGGGAGGGCAGTGAGTGGGATGTAAACTGAATAAGTTAAAAAACAGTAATAAAATTAAACTAGAGAGAACATAATTCATCCAACCATCCAAATTGACTGTAAGCTATATTCTAAAAATTCTTTTAAGTGATGAAACGTGTTATTGGTATAGTGTAGGAAGAAGGGTAGTGGCTGCTTCTGTATGAAGGGGCTGCCCAGCCACAAAGGCAACTGCTCCAGCAGGACCTAATTGAAGACTGTCTGAGAGAACAAGGATTGTTCTGCATTGTCTGCTCATGCGGACAATGCCATCCAATCAGAAACTGCTGCTTGGAAGAGATGCTTGCTTGGGAGCAATGGGACGCTGGTAGAGGGTAAGGGGTGTCCCTGTAGATTATTTAACTAACTTGTGGCAGCATTGATAGTGGCTCGCTGAGGTATTCTCACCTGCTTCTGAAATCTGTGCCCTTTATTCTGAGCTACCTCATCTTCAATACCCAAGAGCAAGTAAGATCGGGCAGTGGGCTCTCCAGGGCACAGGCAATAGTGCAGGAGAGCCTTTAAGATAGAAATAGTGCAGATATAAGATAAACACTGACTTTGACTTAGAAAAGTTAACATGAGAATCTTTTTTAAAAAAACCTATAAAAGCATTATTTTAAAACAGTACTTAGTACATAACTTTTTCATTTAAAGATTGACCCTCTTTCTTGCTGTCAGAAATATAAATGTTCTTTTGTGATATAACATGTACACCTAAGGATCCAACCCATCTGTACACAGCAAACCCAGACACTGTTGCTGATGCTAAGAAGTGCTTGCTAACAGGAGCCTGCTATAGGTGTGCCTTGAGATGCTCTGCCAGAACCTGAACAACACAGATGCAGATGCATACAACCAACCATCTGACTGAGCGCAGGGGTCCCAATAGTTTAGAGAAAGGACTGAAGGAGCTGAAGGGGTTCGCAACCCCATAGGAAGAACAACAATGTCAAAAAATCAGACCCCCCAGAGTTCCCAAGGGCTAAACCACCAATCAAAGATTACACAAGGAGGGAATTATGGTTCCAGCTGCATATGTAGCAGAGGATTGCCTAATCTGGTCCTGTGGAGGCTCAAAGACCCAGCATAGGGGAATGCTGGGGTGCGGAGGCTGGAGTGGATGGGTGGGGTGGGGAGCATCATCATAGAGTCAGCAAGAGGGGAGGAAATAGGAGGTTTGTGGAGAGGAGACTGGGAAGGGGAAAACATTTGAAATGTAAATAAATAAAATAACCAATTAAAAAAAGAAAAAGAAAAAAGAGGATGTAGCTCCATAATACCTGCTAAATTTATTCTCTTTACTGATCGATCTATTGCAGCTCTCAGGTCTTATCAGAGAAGATTCTTCATGCAATAGTTACTGGCTACATCAGAATTCATAGCTCTGTAAGTTCAGCGAATAAGAGACTATGGGTTGCACATCCTCAGTTGAGACTTTTATATGATACACTTCTGAAAGACTCTGGGAACAGTATTCAATAGAGGGCAGAAATATTGTAATGTCCAGAGGTTAGAGAGGACCGAACAAAAGAAAATCTGGTAACTGCAAGCCTGTTCCAATAAGGAAATTATACCAGCTTATGTGCCTGCAGAAATCCAAGCCATTCAACATTAGTATATGCAGTATGAAGGAGCTCATAAAATCTCAACTCTTAATTAGGAACAGTTGATTAACCTACATCCAGAATAATGTAAACAATATAAGTTGGATTAATTGTAGTATTGAATAAAAGAGAGATGGAGAGGACTTTAGAGGAAGTTAGGAGCCAGTGCTGGACCTGGGAAAATCTAGGGAAGGTATTAGGACTAAATGTGATTAGAAAGCTTTGTATGTAATTCTCAAAAAATTAACTCAATTGTTTTAACCAAAATAATTTCCTAACTGTAATCTATAAAATGACAGCATTTTCTTTTGCTTTTTGTTAGATTTTTCTCATTTGTATAACTTTTTGAGAAATTCATGTAATATATTTTGATAATATTTTATTTGCTCATATATGTGTGCATACAAACTTTTGAAGTGGTCAGCATTTAAAGAAGTCAGCTCTGTTAAAGAATACAAATTATAATTCCAGAAACATTTGACTGACAACAGCTCATAGCCAGTGATGGTATTTAATTCTGTTTTTGATTCTCCTTGCTGGCATTTGGCTGCCCTGAGCTTGTGCAGGTCTCAGGTATGCTGTTTTAGCTTCTGTGGACAGCTGACTCACTATTTCTGGAAAACAATGTTTGGTTATGGTCATCCACAACCTCTGGTTCTTCTGTACTTCCCTCTCACCCTCAGCAATGATCCTTGACCCTAGGAAGGAAGGTTGTGATACAGGTGTTTGGTTTAGAGCTGACATTCTATTGTCTCTTATTTTTTGCTCCTTGACAATGTGTGAAGCTTTGTGTTAAGCACATTAAACTTCATAAAGAGCTTCTCCAGTTTTGAAAAATGCATTAACCTATGTGTATAAATATGAGCTATTCAGAGCTGTTTTTATACTATATCATTTTTAAAGAGTAATAATGGTAAGTTATCCTGTAGGCCCTACGACTTGCTTATTCACCAATTTTTCACCTTGATAATGATGTCATATCTCTGATATATCTCATGGAGTGGGCCTAACAGCTAATCATAAAGTAGTATATAACTCATTTGTCATAAATACCACTACTGTACTAGGACAAGTCTTAAAGGTTTGTCGCTGTTATTGCTTACATGGGTCATGGGTCTGTATGATTAATGCTTTCTTTTTTTGCCTTTTATTGCATGTTTAACCCATTCCTATTCCGTCAAAACTAGACAATAGAGGTTAATTTTGTGCATGGATCAAATGTTTCCTAGGTTAAATATCTACACTGGATAAAATATTGAAGATATTATGTAACTATTGCTAAAATGCATTGAACTTTTCAATTAGTTGAATGAGGCAAAAAGGTTACAGTATTTCAGAAGTAAAATTTGAGCACATCTTGGTAGATTGTTTCTAATTATTTAATCATATCAATGATCTTGAAGTATTTAAGGGTACAACGTTAGTGGCTTATCTAGTGCAAAAATTAAGTTTATAGTCAACATATTAAAAATCCTTGGCTTTGGACATTATTAAAATATGCTACAGAAGCCATATATTTCTCTAACAGTAGAGATAAAACTCCCTCCTCTGTATTTTATAGGATATGGAAGCTCAATAACTTTTTTTATGTTTAGGTTTCTAAAATGGAACAATGCTTTACACAATACAAAAAAAAAAAATCAGAAACTTTTTTGCCCTACTAATTTAAATGAAGGCTTGCATGATTGCCGAAATATAATTTAGTCTTCTGTGTTACTCATGGTCATATCCTTAAGCATAATGTCTTCAGATCAGAACTATTTTCTAGCAGACTTAAAGTTGTTTCTCATTATTGCTTTGTAAAGAACAGCACAATCTGTTGTGCATTTTAAACTCAATTTGGAAGCTCCTTTTTGCATGTGAAAATTCTGTTTATGAAACCCATGGTTATTTTAATGTTAATTGTTTCCTAGAGTTAGCATTAGCTCCAGGAAGGGGCTGCCATGGGGAAGATTTCTCAAGTCAGTTTTACACACTTTTGTGGTTCATTGGTCTTTGAGATCATTACATTTTAATTGATTCTGATATTTAGAATACATTAGTTTCATTAATAATTAATGGTATTCTATATATGATACTTTAACATTACTTTGAAAATACCTGGCAAGAAATTGAGTAGCTGCTTTTAAAACTGAAATAAGGGGAAAATGTTTTGAATATATTCTTTTGTATATATAGTAAAAAGATGAATCTATAGAAAATGGTTAAAATAAAATATATTTTTATCAAGATAAGAAATGAGTCTTTGTGATAGTCTGGAATATAGGTAGGGTTTGATGTCAAATTAAAACAGTATAATTCTACCATTATGTTGTTTTTCTATTTATATTAAATATAAAGATGTTTTTTATGTATGTATAATGTTTGATTTGTCTATTAAAACTGCATTAATAAGTTAGTTCATTAAATCATGGCTCACAGAATTTAAATACTATGAAATTAACAGGTTTTCATGAACAAATAAATTCAATGTCACATATCTGAACTTGACAAGATGACACATTAAATGTCGATGCTTGGAGAGTTCAAAGGACACATAGTTCTACTTTATAAAAAGTCCTTCTACTGCATACTAAAATTCTAATAAATAATGTGCTGTCTTCATAAAATTAAGTGTATTCGTATTACAATGGCATTTTGGCATTCTTTTGATAACTATAATTTCTGGTTGCTTTTAAGTATTGCCATTTGAAAAGGGATCTAGCATTATGAAATAAGTTTGTCACAATAAATTTGTAAATATATAGTACATACTGCCAACTATGATCTTATTTCTTCTGAGTCATATATTTCTATTCTATGTAAGTAACACAGTCATGTCATTTAGAAGATCTTGGTTACAGATTTTGTCATGTTAAATTACATGTAGCAAATTTTAAGTTAGTGTAATCTTTTAAATTTTAGCTATTTAAGAACTACTGTTAGTAATTTTTGTTTACAAAAACATTATACATTTAAAATTAAAAATCTATAATATTTTAATTTTTTAATAAAGTATTTTTTATTTCTTAATCATTTTATTCTTTACATTTCAAATGTTATCCCCCTTCCCGGTCTCCCTTCCAGGAACCACACACCACATCCCCCTCTCCTTTGTCTCTAAGAGGATGCTTATCTACCCACCTACCTTCCAACTCCCATCTCTAATATCCCCTTTCCCTGGGGCATCAAGCCTCCACAGGACCCAGAACCTCCCTTCCCACAGATGACAGATGAGGTGGTCCTCTGCTGCTGCATATATAGCGAGAGGCATGGACAGACCCATGTACACTCTTTGATTGGTTCTTTAGTCCCTGGGAGCTTTGAGGGGTCCAGTTAATTGGTACTGTTGTTCTTCCTATGGGGTTTCAATCCCCTTCAGCTTCTTCAGTCCTTCCGCTAATTCTTCCACTGGGGTTCCCAGGCTTAGTCCAATGGTTTGAGGTGAGTATCTGCATATGTATTAGTCAGGTGCTGGTACAGCATCTCAGTGGACAGCCATACCAGGGTCCTGTCTGCACGCAAATCTTGTCTTCAGCAATAGTGTCAGGGATTGGTGTCTGCAGATGGAATGAATGGCACAGTGGTACAGTCTCTGAGTGTCCTTTCCTACATCCTCTTCTCCACATTTCCTTTAGACAGGGACAAATCGTGGGTAAAAGTTTTGAGATGGGTGGATGACTCAATCCCTCCACTAGGGACCACGAATATCTATCTCCTAGAGGTGATCTCTTTAGGTTCTATTGCCTGCTGTTGGGTATTTCAGATAATGACATCCCAGTCCTGGCTTCTTGGCCTTTCTAGTGGCTCCCCAAGTTTTGCAACCCCCACTGCTACTTATTTCTATTCATTCATTCTCCTAAGCCTCTGGACTTCTCTCCTTTCTCATTCCATACCTGGTCCTGCCCCCTCCCTATTTTGCCTCCCCCTCCTTTCTTCCCACCTAGATCCCTCCCTACCTCTGCCTCTCATAATTATTTTGTTCCCTTTTCTAAGTGTGCTTGAAACATCCATACTTTTGTCCTTCTTTCTTGTAAGCTTCATATGGTCCTTGAGTATCATGAGTATTCTGAGATTTTTGGGCTAATATCAACTTATCAGTGAGTACATACCATGTATGTCATTTGGATCTTGGTTACCTCACACAAGATGATATTTTCTAGTTTCATTCATTTGCCTACAGTTAGTGAAGTTTTCATTTTTAATAGCTGACTAGTACTCCATTGTGTAAATTTTCTGTACCCATTCTTCTGTTGAGGGACATCTAATTTGTTTCCAGCTTTTGGCTATTATAAATAAGGTTGCTATGAACTTACTGGAACACATATCCTTGTAACATGGTAGAGCATCTTTTGAGTGTTTGTCCAGGAAGATAGACCTGGGTCTTCAGGTAGAAATATTTCCAACTTTCTGAGGAACCTCTATATTAATTTCCAACATGGTTATACCATCTTGAAATCCCACCAGCAATAGAGGAGTATTCCTCTTTACATCCACGCCAGCATCTGCTGTCTCCTGAGTTTTTGATCTTAGCCATTCTGATAGGTGTAAGGTGGAATCTCAGAGTTGTTTTGATATGCATTTCCCTGATGACTAAGGATGTTGAACATTTCTTTAAGTGTTTCTCAGCCGTTCGAGATTACTTGGTTGAGAATTCTTTATATAGCTCTATACTCCCTTTTTAAATAAGGTTATTTGATTCAGTGGAGTCTACCTTCTTGAGTTCTTTGTATATTTTGGATATTAACAATCTTTTCCCAGTCTGGTAGATTGCCATTTTGTTCTAATGACAGTGTCCTTTGCCTTACAGAAGCTTTTCAGTTTCATAATGTTCCATTTGTCAATTGGTGATCTTAGACCCTGAGACATTGGTAATCTGTTCTGTTCAAGAAATTTTCCCCTGTGCAGATGTATTCAAGGCTTTTTATTGCTTTCTTTTCTACTAGATTAAGGAGATCTAATTTTATTTGGAGTTCCTCAATTTGGATTTGTTTGGACTTGAACTTTGTACAAGGAGATAAAAATGTATCAATTTGCAATTTTCTACATGCAGATGGCCAGTTATAACCACACCATTTATTGAAAATGCTGTCTTTTTTTTTCTACTGTATGGTATTGACTTGTCAAAGATCAAGTGACTATAGGGTTGTGAGTTTATTTCTTTGTCTTCAATTCAATTTTATTGATCTACTTGTCTGTCCCTACTGTACCAATACTATGAAGGTTTTTTTGTTTGCTTGATTATTTTTATTTTTGCTGTGTAGTACACCCTGAGGTCAGGGATGGTGATTGTTTTATTGTTCAGAATTGTTTACACTATCCTGAGTATGTTGTTACTCCATATGAAGTTGAGAATTGCTCTTTCTATCTCTGTGACAAATTGAGTTTGAATTTTGATGGGGATTGAATTGAATCTGTAGATTGCTTTTGGTAAAATGGCCATTTTTACTATGTAAAAAAATATTCTATTGTTCCATGAGCATGGAAGATCTTTCTTCAATTTTTTTCTTCAGAGACTTGAAGTTCTTGTCACACAGATCTTTCAATTGCTTGTTTAGAGTTATGCCAAGTTATTTTATATTCTTTGTAACTATTTTTAAGAACATTGTTTCCTTAATTTCTTCCTCTGCCCATTTATTGTTTGTATAGAGGAAGGCTACTGATTTGAGCTAATTTTACATCCAGCCACTTTACAGAATTTGTTTATCAGGTATAGGAATTTTCTGGTGGAATTTTTTGATGTTGATTATGTATGGTATCATATCAACTGCAAGTACTGATACTTTGACTTCTTTCTTTCGGCTTTGTCTCCTGTTGAACTCTTTTTATTATCTAAGTGCTATAGCTAGAACACTGAGTACCATATTGAATAAATAGTGAGAGAATGGGTAACCTTATCCCTGATTTTAGTGGGATTGCTTCAAGTTTCTCTCCACTTAATTTGACGCTTGCATTTGATTTGCTGTATAATGCTTTTATTATGTTTGTGTATATGCCTTGAATGCCTCGTCTTTCCATGACTTTTAACATAAAGCGGTTTTGCATTTTTTTTTCTAAGGCCTTTTCAGCATCTAATAAGATGATCATGTGATTCTGTTTTCCTTTGAGTTTGTTTCTGTAGTGGATTAAGTTGGTAGATTTTCTTATATTGATCTATCCCTGCATCCTTGGAATGAAGCTTTTTTGATCATCGTGAATGAACATTTTGAAGTGTTCTTGGATTCAGTTTGTGAGAATTTTATTGAGTAAATTTGCATCAATATTCATAAATAAAATTGATCTGAATTTCTCTTTATTTGTTTGGTCTTCGTGTGTCTTAGGAGTCAATGTAACTGTGGCTTTATAGAATGAATTACATAGTGTTTCTTTTCTTTCTATTTTCTGGAATATTTTTCAGAATACTGGTATTAGGTCTTTTTTGAAGGTCTGGTTGAATTCTGAATTAAAACCATCTGGTCCTGGGCTTTTTTGTTGTTGTTGTTTTTGTTGTTGTTGTTGAAATTTTAATGACTGCTTCTATTTCCTTAGGGGTTATGGACTGCTTAGACAGTTTATCTGATCCTGATTTCACTTTGGTACCTTGTATCCGTCTAGAAAATTATCCATTTCATCTAGATTGTTGAGTATAGTTTTTTATAGTAGAATCTGATGTTTTTTTTAATTTCCTCAATTTCTGTTGTCATGTTTCCCTTTTCATTTCTGATTTTGTTAATTTGAATACTGTTTCTGTGTCCTTTAATTAGTTTGGCTCAGAGTTTATCTTCCTTATTTATTTTCTCAAAGAACCAGTGCTTAGTTTGATTGATTCTTTGTATAGTTCTTTGGTTCTAATTGGCTAAGTTCAGCTCTGAGGATGATTATTTCCTGCCTTCTACTCTTCTTAAGTATGTTTGCTTCTTTTTGTTCTAGAGCTTTCAGATGTACTGTTAAGTTGCTAGTGTAAAACCTCTCCAATTTTTTTAATGAAAGTAATCTGTGCTATGACTTTTCCTCTCAGTACTGCTTTCATTGTGTGCCATACACTTGGGTATGCTGCGCCTTCATTTTGATTAAATTCTAGAAAGTTTTTAATTTCTTTCTTTAATTTTTTTCCTGACCAAGTTATCATTGAGTAAATAGTAAATGTTTCCATGTGGAATTTTTGTTGTTTTTGTTGTTACTGAAGACCAATCTTTGTCTGTGGTGATCTAATAGAATGCCTGTGATAATTTCAATATTCTTGTATCTGTTGAGACTTCTTTTCTATGTGAGAATATTGTCAGTTTTTGAGAACATACCATGAGGTACTAAAAAGAAGTTAGATTGCTTTGTTACGGTGAAATGTTATTTAGATATATGTTAAATCCTGTAGGTTCATAATTACTGTTAGTTTCACTGTGTGACTGTTTAGTTTCTGTGCCCACGATCTGTTTATGGGTGATAGTGGTGTGGTAAAGTCTCACAATATTATTGTGTGAGGAACAACGTGTGTTTTGAGATTTAGTAATGTTTCTTTTACAAATCTGGGTGCCCTTCCATTTGGGGCATAGATGTTCAGAATTGAGAGTTCATCTTGTTAGATTTGTCCTTTGATGAGAATGTAGTGAACTTCCACGTCTCTTAATAACTTTTGATTCAAAGTCTATTTTATTGGATATTAGAATGGTTACTTTTGCTTGTTTCTTGGGACCATCTCCTTGGAAAATTTTTTCTAGCTTATTAGTCTAAGGTAGTGTCTGTCTTTGTAAGTTATGCCTGTTTACTATATGCAAGATGTGCTGGGCCCTGCTTATGTATCCTGTGTGTTCACCTATGTTTTTTTATTGTGGAATGTTGTCCACTGATATTGAGGAATATTAAAGACCAATGATTGGTGGTTCCTGTTATTTTTATTGATTGATAGGAGTGGTATTATGTTTGTGTGGTTCTCTTCTTTTCAATTTGTTGTGAGATGATTAACTTCTTGGTTTTTCTTAGATGTAGTTTCCCTCTTTGTATTGGAATTTTCCTTCTATTATCCCCTCTAGGGCTCAATAAGTAGAAAGATATTATTTAAATTTGGTTTTGTCATGGAATATCTTGGTTTCCCCATCTATGGTGATTGAGAGAATAGTAGCCTGGGCTGGCATTTTAGTTGTCTTAGGGTCTGCACAACATCTGTCCAAGATCTTCTGGATTTTAGAGACTCTGATAAGAATTCTGGTGTAATTCTAATAGGTCTGCTTTTATATGTTAATTGGCATTTTTTCCTTACCGTTTTTAACATTCTTTCTTTTTTCTGTGCAATTATTGTTTTGATTATTATCTGAAGGGAAGATTTTCTTTTTTTGTTTGAATCTCTTTGGTATTTTTAAGCTTCTTGTACATTTATGACCATCTGGTTCTTTAGGTTAGAGAAGCTTTCTTCTATGATTGTGTTGAAGATGGCTCCTGGCCCTTAGCTTAGGAAAACTTTTCTCTCTTCTATTTTTATTACTTTTAGGATAGTGTCCCAAATTTCCTGCATGTTTTGTGTTAGGAGAATTTGTACTTTCTATTTTCTTGACTATAATGTCAATATTGTTTATGCCTGAGATTCTCTCTTCTATCTCTTGTATTCTGTTGGTGGTGCTTGCATCTATAACTACTTATCTCTTTCTTAGGTTTTCCATCTCCAGGTTTGCCCCTCTTTATGATTTCTTTATTGTTTCACCTTCTCCTTTTATATCCTGGATGGTTTTCTTCAATTCCTGCACTTTTTTTGGTTGTGTTTTGCTGTATTTCTTTAAGGGACTAATGTGTGTCCTTTTTAAGTGCTTCTATCTGTTTGCTATATTCTCCTGTATTTCATTAAGGGAGTTATTTATGTTTTCCTAAATGCTCTCTATCAACTTCATGAGATGGGATTTTAGGTCAGAGTCTTGCTTTCCAAAAGTGTTAGGGTATTCAGGGCATGAAATGGTGGGAGAACTGGGTTCTGAATGTGCAGGTAGTATTTATTTCTTTTGCTTGTGTTCTTGTATTTGAATCTTGCCATCTAGTTATCTCAGGTGTTAACTGGCCTTGCTTTCTGTGACTGGATCCTGTCTCTCTTGTGAAGCTGTAACCATGGTGTGATGTCTCTCCTAAGGCTCAAGCTGTCTCTGGGTATGGGGTGGCAGGTTCTGGAGTGTTGGTTCTTCCCAGGGCTGAGTTGTGAGATGAAGTAAATTTTATAGACAAAAATCATCCATGCTCATGTATCAGTTAGATTAACACAGTAAAAATACCCATCCTACTATGAGCAATAAATAGGTTCAATAAAATCTATATCAAAATTCCAACATAATTCTACAGAGACAATAAAAGAACAATTCTCCACTTCATATGGAAAAGCAAGTACAACTAAAGTAATCTTTAACAATGAAACAATTACTTAAGTTCTTACCATTCACAAGTTCTACTTGTACTACTGAGCTTTAAATAATAAAAGCCACAAGGCATCAGCATAAAAACAGACACATTGATCAATCAAATCAAATTGAAAACCTAGACATAAATCCCCATAACTGTGGTTTCTCTCTCTCTCTCTCTCTCTCTCTCTCTCTCTCTCTCTCTCTCTCTCTCTCCCTTTTCAGAAATACCACTGGGGTGTCCTGGGTGCACTCCTGCTTATAGCCTACTAACAGGATTCTTCTAGTCTCAGGCTAGCTCCCTGTCCAGGCCTTCTGGTGTTGTGGATAGTCCTGGCCTTATATTTTAATACTAACTTCCTTTTCCTGTGAAGGGCTGCAGAGGAGGTGTGAGTCATTACACAGGTGAATTTAATGAACCTTCTTCCCATCTTAATTTGTAAAATAAAGGCTCCAGCCAGTGTTTGGGCAGAAGTCAGGGAGGTGGAGAAAAAAAGATTGGTGGAAGAGAGGACTGGAGGAAGACAATGGAGGAGGAAGATAACAAAGGAGAGGATGACTGGGAAGCAGGAGGTAGAAGGACAGACACAGGGTCTGGAAAATCCTCAAGTTATAAGGGTCTCATAGCTGGAGAACAGAGTAGTGTAGGGGTATCTGCTCAATCTAAGGTTACAGAATATATTCATAATTACTGAGTTGTGTTTTCCTTGACTGGTCATATTTGTGTTGGAGATTTACAGCAACACTCTGGCACCAGACTGGTGGTGGTCCTAGGGTTACTTTTTTCAGGGAATGTTATGCCAGTAATCATTCAGATGTCCACAGGTCAGAAAAGTGAGCTTTGACATAGCATCTTTCTATACTGCCACCTACTGACATATGTGATACAGCAATCAGAGCTGCAATACCTTTAGGGGCTGGATAATAAAATAATTATTAAATTAAATAACAATTTAAAGTTTCGCATATATTCTTTATGTTTAAACTATCATGTAACATCAATAAACTAATGTATTTCAGATTAGTTTCAATTTCTTTTAATTAAATCTGTATTTTGTACTTTTTAAATTTAGGTAATATAAAATGTTTTTGCTTCATGTATTCCCCACAAAATATATAGTAAATCTTACCAATAAAAACAAAAAGTTTAGACTTCCAGTTATAATGTTATTATGTTAGATTATGTAATAATTCAACAATTGTCTGTGAAAATTAAGAACTATATTAAATTTTTTATAACTATTATGAAATTCTGACAATATGGATGACAATTTAAAGATTTATTTAAATACTCTATGTTTAATATCTTAAGTCATATTTTCTTCCTTCTTCCTGAAATTGGCAAAGGGTTTAGGCTGAATGAAAATTAAAAAATTTTACCAAAATTTAGAAAATCATAGAAATAAGACGAGTATGCTAATAGATTGAAAATCACAATAGTCATCGTGCATTTCTTCTTAGCAGTTGTGTCACAGTTTGCTGTTTTCTGTATTGACTTGGTATTATGTCTAGTTGGTAATTCAGAAGCAGAAAGACAGTATAACTTAAGGAAAATCAATTTATTTGTTATTCACAAGTTTGGCAGAGTTCATTATTTATATATTCATGCTGTCATTCAAGTTTTGTAGTTTAGGAGATGCATGTGGCTCTCGTTTCACTCTATTCTCCTTTCTCTCAGTTGATCTCTCTCTCTCTCTCTCTCTCTCTCTCTCTCTCTCTCTGTGTGTGTGTGTGTGTGTGTGTGTGTGTGTGTGTGTGTGTGTGTGCATGTGTGTGTTTGAATGAGTGTGTATCTATAAATGTTTGTTGTAGAAGAAGGAAGTCAGTGCTCTGGACCCTCCTCTTTATGAAATTTCTGAACTTATATGTGCATATTGCTTTACCTGATTTGCTGATTTTCTTGTCATTATTGAGTTTCTAGGAATCAACACTTTTCTGATAATCCTGCACACACAATAAATACTCATCAAAGAATGGTGTGTCTGACATGGTATCAAATGCATAAAAGACCATTGTTGACTAAGAAGAAGAAATGAATGCCTGATATACAGATTGTCCACTCCATCATGTGCCACTGTACTCACGTATAATCAGTCTCACAAAATTATAAGGCACATGTGATGGGTCATTTTTTGTGTAGATTATACAGTCTTTCAAAGGGTTGACAGATGTAAATGAGGTAGTTTTCTTGGTAAGAGTTTGATAGCATCTTCTACTCTTGTATATATTTCTTCTATGACTGGGATGACAAAGGCATCCTAGTTTTGTGGCATTTGTTATTTCTTAACAAGGTTAAGAATGTTGTAAATGAGCATGAATTAGTTCTATTAGTTCTTTGAATTCTTACTATAATTATTCAAACAATGACATTATAGTTATTTTTATTAGGATATTTTAATTACCCAAATAATGTATTTTATTGTGAATACTCTCCTCCATACACACATACACATATTTTGGTCATGTTCAATTTCAGAACTTAAAAAATTATATTTTTTTACAATATTTTGATAATAGCAGGGAATAACATGAAATAGAAAGACCAAAACAAGATTATTTTTATATTTGAGTAAATAACACCTTACCATGATCACTAAATGACATCCAAGCATAAATTTGAAAGAACAGATAAGGTCTGTAGTACTACAATATATGTAAATAGACTAAATAAAGCTTACACTCAACTTGGACACCAACTTGGATCACTTTTACAGTGCTTAAGCTTAGCACAATAAGGTTATCTAGGGGACACTAAAGAAAAGAGCCAAATGCCACCTAGAGAGGACATACTTCTAACAAATCTACTTATAATTCAGCAAAGACAAGCTTTCAGTAGAGAATAAAATATTATTCTCTCTGAGGTCCCTAAAACAAGACAAGCAGGATAGCTGTGGTACCCAGCAATTCAGTAAATGTGAATACCACTTTTTCTTTTTCTGTGCTTAGATTTTTGTTGGGGATACTGGTACAACCATTAAAAGCCACAGAAGTAACACCACACAACATTTTCCAAACCAACTGTACGAAAAGAATAATCCAGAGGCTTTGATAGGTGGAAAGGTGATCATCACAGCCAACCAGAAGCTTGGGGCTATGATAGAAAGGTGAGCATCATAACGAAATAGACTTTTGGGGTTGTGATAAGGTTCACACTGCCACCAACTGTGAGTCAAAGTACCTTAGTTTCATTATGTGAAGTCATAAGCAGCAAACTTGAGGACAAAGAAGTTCCTTTGGCTTCTTTCTATTTCTAATTCCATCATTTATTAAAGGAGATATAAAGATGGAGTAGCAACTAGCTACTTAAAATGCATGCTGGATAAACCGGGTAGATCAAAGACTTGACAGAAGGTTGGAAGGCTGCTGGCTGTCTTTGAGGCTGATCAGTTGCTCATCAAAATAGCAGTGATTACAGATTATCTATCAGGTAATGTAGACATACATATTTGATTTCTATGTTATAAAGATTAAGGTCTGAAAAAAATCTCTCTTTACCTAAAAATGTGACATTTTGTACCAAAGAGTTCTTGTTACAAACAGTACTATCATTATAGAGTAAAGGGACTTCTTCACGTCCAGCAACTGAATGTAATGGCTGTTAAAAATAAAAATAAATCATACTGAATAAGACAGGACAAGAACAATAATGTTGTCCCTGTACATTTTTAACCACAGGTTGCAATATGACTAGACAGTATAGTAGCAGGAAAGCTTTGGGATTTTCTGAAAAACCACATATTTCTTCTCTCTCTCTCTCTCTCTCTCTCTCTCTCTCTCTCTCTCTCTCTCT
>JANHMN010000001.1:133304454-133421627 GCA_030674055.1 Rhabdomys pumilio | reverse complement strand
TCTCTCTCTCTCTCTCTCTCTCTCTCTCTCTCTCTCTCTCTCTCTCTCTCCTGGGTATATTGTTTGGTGTACATGCATAGGTACACACATATTCAAATTTGTATGGGTGTACCTCTACATGCAGATGCTTTTGTATGCATGCTTGTACTTGTATAATTCTGAAGCTGATATCAGAATTTTTCTTAATCACTGTACATCTTGTTACTTATTGTAGGCTTTCATTAACCCCAGATGTGTTTGATACAACCAAGGAATTTCCTGTCACTTTTGTAGTGCTGAAATTTCAAGTAGGTAATCATACTCACAAGAAACTAACATAGGTTCTGGGGATCAGAACACAAAGCTTCAATAAGAAATGTTCTAAGGACTAATTTTTCTTTGTGTGAATTGGTTTTCCTTAATTCCATTCATAAACTTTATATGAAATTGTATCTAATATATTCAAATGGATATGTCAGGTTTTACATTCCATTGCCTAAGTTTGAACTGGTTTAGGAATATACTGAGTAAATTAATGAAAAAGAAATACATGTACATGCATAGGTGCATACATATTCCATCAGTTTTGGATGTTTGGAGTCCAAAACTAGGGTGTCATGACAACTGCACTTCTAGGGAGGACATACTCCTGCTTCAGAGATAGCTGCTTGCCCCCTGACCTACACTAACCGTGTCATGTGCATGTCTGTTTAAGACCTCAAGGAAACTTAAACAGCTCCCAAAGATTACTTCTTAATACTATCTCATTAGTTTAATCACATAATTGGTTAATCACATAATTGGGAAGAGGGCAGATGTAGTGAATAAAACATGTCAAAGTTATTATAACTCTTTTCTCCCCAATTAAGATATTATCATTGGAAACATAAAAACAAATGTACAAAGAAATTTCAGCAATACAAATATTAAATGAGAATTAAGTTACAATCTGAAGAGGAAAGCACTGCAAAAATAAAACAATTTTATATTTAATGCTTTTGGCAATTGTTTTGCAATAATTTAAAGGAAAACTTTGTATAATACTTGAGGACACCTTGTAAGTTTATTGGTAAATTTAAAAAGAACTTCCTTAGTGATGTATAATGCAGTTTCAAATAGCATCAGTTTTAGTGATTAGTTGATAATCACAGAAGCAAATGTTTATTGTGATTGGGATTCAGTTGCTCCAAGGAGATGTGAGAAAATAAGGAAATTGATGAAAACCTCTTTCCAATAATTATCTACAGATATATTTCATAAAATCAAGAAGACACCACTGACAACACATGTGGCTCCCATGACTGCAGTGCACAAAAGTTTTACACTTTTAAATTCAATATAGAGTAACCAAAACAACTGAAGTTGGCATAGGAAAACTACACTATTCAAACAAATAATGTTTAGAAGGAAAAGATCATTTTGGACATTATATACTCTAGGGAATTAAATAAAATGGATGACTTTGTCAATATACAACTTATAGCTAGGGTCAGTAAAGCATACAATTAAGAGTCTTCCAATCTTCTGACTATAAGCAGCATTAAAGAATGGTCTAGGCAGCCACTTGGTATCATGGAAATTCACAATAATCAACCTTATTTTATTATTGTCTTCTATGTGACTAAATGTGTACTTGCAACACTCAAGGTATTAAATTTAAAATAACATTCTAAAGGAGTTGGACCTAGAACCTATATGATGACGTTATATACTATAGCTTAAGTGATATCTTATTCATTTTAAATAATATTTATCACACATTTAAATATATGTATAGACTATGTCTCTGTGAATGTGTGCATGTGCATATACATGCATACATACATGTTTACATCAACACATCAACAAAGGATTCAAGATAAGATGTTTAGGTAGTGTGTGCGTGTGCGTGTGCATGTGCGTGCATGTATGTGCATGTGTGTGTGTGTGTGTGTGTGTGTGTGTGTGTGTGTGTGCATGGTGTGTGTGTGTGTTTAAAATGTACTATAAGTTACAGTGCTTTTATTCATTTTTTGATGTTTTCCAAGTCTTGAAGAAATGTATTATTTAGCAGTCAAGCAATAATAATGACTCAAAGAGAATTTGTTAAACATCCTGGCACAAATGCTTAAAGTGTCTTCCTTCCTCTTGCAAGTGAATCAATACCCTCACCTAAAACCTAGTATTAGCACTAATTCCCAGTGTCAGAGAAGATTTCATTTTTTACAGCCTTGAGTAGATTCTTTCTTCCTATTAAAAACATCCACAGGCACTCTGCAAAATCTATGATGAGACATGGTATCATTTGTATTAAGGAACTAACCATGTCAGAACAATAATTAATATATATTCTTGTAATGGAAGCACTGACTGTATTATTAGTGGACTTGACATTGAAGTTACTTTGTAAGAACAATTCTAGATGTTCTTTTGGTTCTGTTCAAAGAAGAAAATCACAAATATATTCATATATTCTTCTAAGCATGAAAATATAAATAAAAAACAGTTTTTATGAAGTTATTCTCTTTTAGTTTTAAAATATTGTAAATGAAAATCTAGTAGAATCCCATAGCTTAATCAGACAACTGTAGGTTTATTCAGCCTTAGCACACTCCCTCCTTCTCTTTTCCCAGTACACCCAACAGTCAGATCAGCTATCAATTTCAGAAATACACTTTTCCTGTGGGATCACTTGTCTTAGCAAGTATGTCCACTCTGTCAGCAGCTTGAACCTGTTGATATTAAAATCTGTTTTTCCCTGTTCACTGGTTCTTCTTCAAGCATTCTTCATGTGTGACCTTGCCGTGACATGTATTGAGTCACAAATACTAGACTCTGCTAAAACAATCTTGAAGAAAAGATCCTTAAGTGTTGGAAAATCTATGGGAAAAGAAAAAGAACAAGGTCAGTTTGTCATTATCCCTACCCCCAATGCAGTATCCCAGCATCTCATTGAAAAACCACTTTCTCACACAATATTTTCCACAAGAAAATCCCAATTTCAGTCAGTATCTGTCACAAATGCTGAGTACATTTCAAGTTTTTCATATCAGCGACAATAAAGAGCATCAGTACTCACAAAGTTAAGACATGACGCACCTGGTTCCTTGAGTCTTTACAATCAAATAAGACACCTGCATTCCTTCAGTCCCTACCATCAAATAAGATAGAAAAAACTAGCTTCATGCTTATTTTGCATAGATTCATAACTCTATAGAGTTTCATCCTTTCATGAAAGAAAATCTTAATTCATGCATGAAGATATTGCAAGAAACACCAGTAAACAGATCACTTACACTAATTGTCAACTAGGCATGTTAAGTCAGGAAACAATAGAACAAGCTTAACATCACTTAGTTTCAATCACTGATAATAGAAATAACAGCATTTTCTTTTTTGGTATTCAAGAAGAGGTATATATTTTGAAAACTTGATTATAGATATAGAAAGATTACAAATAGATCTTAGGAACTATAATTGAAGCTATTTTTCATTGACTATTTTTCAAATTCTATCAGAATTTTACTTTTAAATAATGAAAAAATAAAGACCTATAACATGAATACCATTAAGTTATTTTATTATTGATTTTACTATATAGTTTATTTTTATGAATCCCTTAATTTTAGTCTGAGTTTTAAAACTCAAAAAAACAAGTGAATTTTCAACAATATTTTTCTCCTAGGAAATGAAAATGGTTAACACATACTATAAAATGATTTTGACAATATCTAATTCAAATTTTTGTACTAATATGCAAGGGTCAAACAAAACAAACAAAATTGTAATAATTTTATAATTGTATATATAAACCATATTTTTAATATTTGATATATTTGTGATGTCATGTAATTACTATTTCTCTCCAGATTTCTACTCTTATAAAATTTTAATAAATATGTTACTGATTGTTTAATACTGATGAAAAATTGCATGTACATCATTCCTACCAGGCTATTTCTCCTCCAGTTGCTCTCCTTTCCAGATCATTACATGTTATTGTTGTTTCATGAATAAATATAGGTATATGTAACATACTGAATCAATTTAGCTTTACTTACATGTGAAAGTGTCCAGGACTACCCGCTATATTTGATCAAACTTATATGAGATTTTTTTTCCTAGAGAAAACTGATTCGTCCCTCTCAGCAGTCACTGACCTTTTATTACTCTTTATTTGTAGGGATACCATGTAGAATTTTATGTATTTTTAATGCCATGTTAACTGATCTTCAGAAAACCATATTCATAAGAGTTTAAAGGTGATATTTTTTGTCTTACATCTAGGGTACCTATTTTATCAACAGGTATCCTGATTCCCACACATTTACAAACTTTCCAACACCTCTTCAATGATTTTCTAGAGCCTTTGATTTAGTGGTTATGTTGTGATGTGTCAGTAGGTGTTGGACACTCCACAGTCACTTATTTTCTGCATTTTGACAAGTTATAGCTTGCTGAATGATCTTTATTTGTTGCATGGATTTTCATTGATGATGTACAAGAGCTACTCTTAACTGTGAGTAAAAGGATAGAAATTTAGAAAACAGAAAGCATACTACTTCAGGAGACTGGTATAAAAAGGCTCTCCATGTAGATCTATGATCTCTCCAGCCACAAAGAGTTGGCTAAGTTTACAGTACCAGATATTATGTCCCTCCTGTTGAGAGGACTTATACCCAACTAAATTGGTGTTGGTTATCATCAAACTAAAATGTGTCATAATTACACCATGTGAATATTTTGTCAGTCCATCGATTGCTGTGTTTTATATAAATTTTACTGTTACATAAGACTTGATTGTTTTTCTCTTTTGGCAGCTTGCATAGCAAGTCCTGATACAATAAAATCTGATATTTAGGGTAGTAATCCCCAGATCAGTTCTAGCTGAATTTCTTCAGGTATATTGTTTAACATTTATAATGTCTTTATCATCAGGGTCTGTCTTTTAAATTCTGGGTGGCAACTAAGGGCAACAGCCACAGACTATACTGTTTTGAGGGTTCATGAACCTCTTGACCACAAACATCTAGAGATTTTTATGTGTGATTCTGCTATTCTATTAGGTAGTGTATGTAGTATATAATCTCAATATACTTCATGTATATTGTATATAGGTTAAGTAAATAGAAAATGCATATATATTACTTTTCAAACATTCTCATTAATTTTGTATCTAATCACTTGGCTGAAGTTGTTTATCAGCTGTTGTTCTTTGGTAAAATTTTTGGGGTCATTTAAGTATACTATCTTATCATCTGAAAATAGTGATATTTTGACTTCTTCCTTTCCAACTTGTATTCCTTTGACCTCCTTTTGTTGTATAGTTGCTCTGGCTAGAACTTTAAGTACTATATTGAACAAGTACAGGGAGAGTAGAGAAGCCTTGTGTAGTACCTAATTTTAGTGAGATTGCTTCAAATTCCTCTCCATTTAGTTTAATGTTGTTTATTAATTTGCTGTGAATTTCTTTTATTATGTTTGGGTATGGGCCTTTAATTCCCGATCTTTCCAAGACTTTTACCATGAAGAAGCGTTGAATTCTGTCAAGTGTTTTTCAGCATCTAGTGAGGTGATCATTTTTTTCTTTGAGTTTGTTTATATAGTAGATTATATTGGTGGATTTCCATATATTGAAACATCCCTGCATCACTGGGATAAAGCCTACTTGGTCATGTTGAATGATCATTTTGATGTGTTCTTGGATTGTATTTGCAATAATTTTATTGAGTATTTTTGCATCAATATGCATAAGCAAGATTGGTCTGAAGTTCTCTTTCTTTGTTGGATTTATATATTAGCATAACTATGACTTCATAGAATGAATTGAGTAGTGTTCCTTCTGATTCTATTTTGTGGCATAGTTTGAAGAGTATTGGTATTAAGTCTTCTCTGAATTTGACACCAAAAGCATCTGGTCCTATTTGTGTTTTTGTTGTTGTTGTTGTTGTTGTTGTTGTTGTTGTTGTTGTTGTTGGGAGACTTTTACTGACTGCCTCTAATTTTTTAAGAGTTATGGGGCTGTGTAGATGGTTTATCTGATCCTCTTTTAACTTTGGTAACTGATATCTGTTTAGAAAATTATTCATTTCATCCAGATATTCTAGTTATGTTGAGTATAATCTTTTGTAGTAAAATCTGTTGATTTTTTTAATTTCCCCAGTTTCTGTTGTTATATCTCACTTTTCATTTCTGCTTTTGTAAATTTGGATACTGTCTCTGAGCCCTCTGCTTAATCTGGGTAAATGTCTATCTATCTTGTTGATTTTCTCAAATAACCAGGTCCTAGTTTTGTTCATCCTTTGTCTAGTTCTTTTTCTTTCTACTTGGTTTATTTCAGCCCTGAATTTGATTATTTCTTGCCAGCTACTTCTCTTGAATGTATTTGCTTCTTTTTGATCTAGAGCTTTCAGATGTGCTGTTAAGCTGGTAGACTATACTCTATCCAGTTTCTTTTTGGAGGCACTCAGAGCTATGAGTTTTCCTTTTAGCACTGGTTTCATTGTGTTCTTTAAGTTTTGGTATATTGTGCCTTCAATTGCATTAAATTCTAAAAAGTTTTTAATTTAATCTTTATTTCTTCCTTGATAAAGTTATCATTGAGTAGAGCATTGTTCAGCTTCCTTGTCTATGTGGGCTTTCTGTTGTTTTTGTTACTATTGAATTGCTTAGTGATCTGATAGGATGCATGGAATTATTTCAGTCTTCTTTTATCTGTTGAGAACTGTTTTATGACCAATTATATGGTCAATTTCAGAGATGGTAACATGACATACTGAGAAGAAACTATATTCTTTTGTTTTAAGGATGAACTGTTCTATAGATATCTGGTAAATCCATTTGGTCAATAACTGCTGCTAGTTTCACTGTGTCTCTGTTTAGTTTCTGTTTCCATGATGTGTCCATTGAGGACAATGGAGAGTAGAAGTCTCCCACTATTGTTGTATGAGGTGCAACGTATGCTTTGAGCTTTAGTAAAGTTTCTTTTATAAATGTGAGTGCCCTTGCATTTGGAGTATAGATGTTCATAACTGAGAGTTCGCCTTGTAGATTTTTCCTTTCATGAGTATGGTGTGTCCTTCCTTATTCTTTTTCATGACTTTTGGTTGAAAACTATTTTTATTTGATATAAGAATGGCTTGTTTCTTGGGACCATTTTCTTAGAATTTTTTTCCAGCCTTTTCCTTAGAGGTAGTGTCTATCTTTTTCTCTTAGGTGCATTTCTTGTATGCAGCAAAATACTGGGTCCTGTTTAATTATCCAGTCTGTTAGTTTATGTTTTTTTTTACTGGGAAATTGACTCCATTCATATTAAGGACCAGTGATTGTTGCTTCCTGTTATTTTTGTTGTTAGAGGTTGAATTATGTTTTTGTGGCTATCTTCTTTTTGGTTTGTTGAAAGAATATTAGTTTCTTGCTTTTTTCTTGGGTGTAGTTTCTCTCGTGTTGAAAATTACCCTCTATTATTCTTTGTAGGGCTGAATTTGTGGAAATGTATTGTGTAAATTTGATTTTGTCATGGACTATATTGGTTTCTCCATCTGTGGTAATTTTGAGTTTGTGGGTTTAATATGCTGGGTGGCATGTGTTCTCTTAAGGTTTGTACTGCATCTGCCTAGATCTTCTGGATTTTAGAGTCTCCATTGAGAAGTCTGTTGTAATTCTGATTGGTCTGCCTTTATATGTTACTTGATCTTTTTTCTTTACTGCTTTTAATATTCTTTCTTTGTGTTGTGCATTTGGTGTTTTGACTATTATGTGATAGAAGGAATTTCTTTTCTGGTCTAGTCTATTTGGCTTTCAGTAGGCCTGCTGTATTTTTATGAGCATCTCTTTCATTAGGTCAGGGAAGTTTCCTTCTATAATTTTGTTAAAGATACTTACTTTTCCTTTGACTTAGGAATCTTAGCTCTCTTGTATACCTATCATCCTTAGCTTCGGTCTTTTCATTGTGTCCTGGATTTCTTGGATGTTTTGGGTTAGGAGCTTTTTTCATTTTGCATTTTCTTTGAATGTTGTGTCAAGGTTTTCTATGGTATCTTCTGCACCTGAGAGTCTCCCTTCTATCTCTTTTATTCTGTTGGTGATGCTTGCATCTATTACTTCTGATCACTTTCCTAGTTTTTCTATCTCTAGGGATGCCTATGTTTCTGATTTCCTTATTGTTTCTATTTCCATTTTTAGTTCCTGGATGGTTTTGTTCAGTTCCTTCACCTGTTTGGTTGTGTTTTCCTGTAATTCTTTCAGAGATTTATGTGTTTCCTATGTAAGGATTTCTATCTGTTTACCTGTATTCTCCTGTATTTCTTTAAGGAAGTTATTTATGTCCTTCTTAATATCCTCTATCATCATCATGAGATATGATTTTAAATCAGAATGCTGCTTTTCAGGTGTATTGGAATATCCAGGGCTTGCTGTGGTTGATAAACTGGGTTCTAATGATACTAAGTAGGCTTGGTTTCTGTTGCCTATGTTCTTATGTTTGCCTCTTGACATCTGGTTATCTGTGATGTTTGCTGGTCTTGCTATCTCTGACTGTAGCTTGTCACTATTATGAGTCTGTGAGTCTGTGATCTTAGGTATGTCAGCACTCATAGTAGATCAGCTCTTTGGGCAGAATTGGTGGATGGAGAGTTGTGATCTTAAGTGTGTCAGCACTCCTGGGAGATCAGTTCTCTCAGGATCGGTTTTGGGTACAGAGAGCTGTGGTACAGGGTTAGCTCCAGGGTGCAGATGGTAACCCAGAAGGATTCGGTCTCTTGTGATTCATTTTTATTATCCAGTTTTCAATGGTGGGCATTTGTATTGTTTCAACTTCCTAAAGATTTCTAAGGAAAATGTCTAGAAACCCAGCTTTGTATCACCTAAAATGCCCACCAAGTAAGTATTCTCCACTTCTTACTCTGCAGTTTCACCTGCTGTGAATTTTATATAGAGAATTAATCATTTCCTATGTGAACTTCCACTCCTAATTTTTTTTATACCAAGAAAAAAAAATGTATCGATAACTTTATATACCACCCTGAGTGTGATATATACTATTGTACTATGCAGACAATTAGTGTCATTTCATTTAGCATTGATGAGCCTCTTAGTTCTTTTTAGCCTGTCTCTGTGGTTGTTTCAGTGAGAAATATCACTCAAGTATTTGAACATTACATCTCCCATGATTGTTGCTGTTGGGAATTTATCACTTGTTGTGGTATGGTTGTTATAGGGAGGTTGTGGACTTATTGAAGAAAGTGTAACACCCAAGATGAGCTTCCAGAAATTAGACCATGATGCCACTTCTGTTTCTTTCTTTTTTTTTTTTTTGTTTTGTTTTGTTTTATACTTGCAGATAGAATCTGAGCTCAGATATTCTTTCAAATTTGCTATTCTTAGTGGTTTATATTTGCACTTTTCTGGCTTGATGCTCACACACATACATACCTGTGTGCATAAATGTATGTATACACACAAACATACATGTTCGTGCACAAACACACACACACACACATCATTTAGCAATTACCTATACTATCATCTGTTTATATATTTTCAAGCTCTTTGAACATGTTTGTACCATGAATATATTCTGCCTGATAGAATAGGTTTCTTTCACAGGCACATAGAATCTTTTCCTCTATGAGAAACACATCAAATGAACTGAAACTGACAGTCATTCTATACAATGTCTGATAAGCCCTTAAAGCTATCAAAATGGCTCAAAGTAAATAAAATATGAGAAGCTGTCACAGTTCAGAGGAACCTAAGTGGATATGACAACTTCATCTAGTGTGTTATCTAAGTGGGATCTGGATGGTAGACAAAAAGCACAGAGAATGGAATTTAGAGCTGAGTGTAGTGGCTTATGATTGCTACTTCATATATTTAAGAAACTGAAAATATCTAATTATATTTAAGAAAGAAGTAAGCAACATAAAAAAAAACTTTCCCCAAATGTTCCTCAGCTAAATATATAACAATATTAATGCATTAATGAGAAAAATGTGCTCTATTAATAGTACAACACAGTACAAACAGGAAATTATGGGGAAAATATGTGGTTACAGAATACTCGTTTCTAAAAATCACTTTAAACCTAAAATTAAAACACATCATAGAAGAATATATTTAAAGTTGGATTTGTCTTATAACCTTTAAATCATATATGTTCATGAATATTAACAATATTCACACATACACATGTCTATATTTGTTATACAAAATAGTGGCATGTATCTGATAATATTAAAGTATTCCAATATCAAAAAAGGCAAAACATGGATGCACATCAATACATTTTCATATTATTAAATGTATTACAAAACATCTAATACTAATATCTTTCTAGAAGAATAGCCAATAAAATTGACTCTATTTTGGTTTATATTCTTAGAATGATTTATTCATTTGTTAGCCTTTTATGAAAATGTCTACTTAAAACATATTTTTTTCATATAATGTTCTGATCCTGGTTTCTCCTTCTCTTTCTTCTCTTACATCCTCCCTTCTCCTTATCCACCCAAATGCACATACTTTCTTTTTCTCTTTAGCAAACAAATTAGTGTCTAAAATAATATGAAAACAAACAAGAATAATAGCAAACAAACAAACAATATACAGAAGAAACAGAGAAACATACACAGATGGAAAGATACAAAGAAATCCCACAAAAACACAAAATTAGAAATAATAGTATCCAAGCAAAAGACACTGAAGGGAAAAAGTAGTATGACCACATGAATCATTTTCAGCCAAACTCCTTGAAAACTAATACTGGGTTTGTTTGTGTTGGATATCTACTGCTAGTCATAGAAGACAGCCCTTGAGTGTTGTGGTTATACCTATTGAGATTCTGCTGAAGAGAACTAATTTTTTTCCCTTTTTAAGCAATTATAAATTGTAGGTACATTCTGTGTAAGAAAAAGTGGTCATATATGTTTCAGTCCTGTTATATCAGAAAGCCATTGTTTCCTTGTGTCTTACATTTTCATTGGCTCTTAAAATTTTTCTGTCTCCTCTTCTACAGAGTCCCCTTATTCTTGACAAAAAGGATTTGATGGAGATATTCCATTTAGGACTGAGTTTTGTTTCAATACCTTTCACTATCTGCACATTTTCTATCTTGGGTCTGTGTATGTTTCCCCATCTATAGCAGAATGAAGCTCTGACGATGACTAAGCAAAACAGTGATCTATGACTATTGCAGATTTATCATAGTGTAATTTTATTGTTAGGGACTGTTAATAGAACAGGAGTATTTGTTTTTTTCTTATGTTTATGGCCTGTTTAGTCCAGGGATCTTGGCCAGCCTAGCAGTGTTCCATTTGTTAATCAGTTAACAAATGGGTTTTGTTTGTTTAAAAATGTTTTTGTCTGACATGAATTTGAAGTTTAACATTATAAAATTATTTAAGTTAGAACTACTAATTTGGGACATGAATTAAGATGATTGTATTTTGACTTGTTTTATTTACATAATTATATAAAATGTTAAGCATGTAAAATATTGATTGTGATATTTTTGTACAATGAATTGAAGTGTTTAAATAATGTTTTAAAATATGTTCCCAAGTTTATATTTTTATTTTTAATTTCAGTTCCCATACTTAAAGAATTTTTAGTCTATAAATTATTTGAAAAATTAAATATATATTGAATAAATCACATCCATGTACACAATTTACTCTTTAAATTTTAGTTACACACACAAAATAAAAGAAAAATTTAAAAATTTAATATTTGATATGTAAATCAAGCAATTTAGCAAATATAGTATAAATAATGCTTCATTTTAAATTTTAATATCCAGGTATATTTATTTATTACAATTCTATGATGTTTTATTTACTCAAATAAAATTTTTAAAAAATCAATTGGTAATAGAAGAATTTTTTTGTCAGTATAGAGTTTAATTCTCTCCAAACTAATGTGATATCATTTTGAGAGTATACTGCTAGGATGTTTATAATAAAATGTTTGTTACATGGTGTTTGTGGTGCTCAAGGATAGAAATGTAGGAGTTGAAAGAAGAATGGACATAAGCTCTGTGACAATGGTGTAAAGATATTTTCATGTACTCACATGTAATACTAAAATACAATTTCTCCTGGATATATTGCTTTGAAGAAATCTAGCATTTTACTAGTTCATATATTTTGCAATTGTTCATGTTTGAGTATCCCATGTTTTGAAGACTCATGGAATAACTTCATTATTGAGTAAGGGTTTCACAATGAGAAATTATTAAACTGACTTGTTGATGAATGCATTAGTTGATGTTGTTAAAATAATTGGTGGATATAGACTTCTATGTTGTTACAAGTAGGTTGCTAATATGCTTTTAAAGGTATAATGTATTGTCTCTTGCTCCTTCTTTTTCCTTTACTTCCAGTCTCAAAGAGATAAACAACCTCCTTTATCTTACACACCTGCTATTTTGATGATTCTCTCTTACTTCAGACTCATAATATTAGAGACTCATGATCACAGAGACCCTGAATTGAATTTGCTAAATGCAAAATATATTATTCTTCTTTTAGTGGTCTTCATATATTTATTTCCTAAACCAAAGTCTAGAACATTACTTAAAATAATTTTTAATATTGCCATATTTATCTATTGATGTAAATTATAGAATTACCATCAATACATATTCTTTAATCTGAGAAAATTATAATAGAATCAGGATTTACGTTGGTTATGCTGTATACATGAGTGTCTAAAGTTTCTATATAAAAAAGAAACTGTGAGTATAGTATATTATGTTGGTTTTTCAGTAATGTTTTGAATGAGCCATGATATTTTATGATTTTATACTTTACATAACATTTTATACATTGGAAATAGTAGAAAAGATATTACTCATCTTTTTTTTCATGTAATAAAAGATATATCTTTTTGATAATTCTACTAAATAATAATTTTCTAAAAGTAACCAATAACTTAAATGAACTTGCAAAAACTCTGCTTATATGTTAATATTGGTTTTTTTTATCCATGATTTCTATTTTGCTTTATGAAAATCTAAGGAGTAACACATTTCAAAAATCTCTTGCCATATGATTACTGTGATATAATTTAAACAAAGGTATACTGTAAATTTTGTTAAAGTGCTTCTTGACCACTTGAGATTCTACTGTTGAGAATTCCTGCTTAGGTCTGTATCCCATGTTTTAACTGGGTTATTAGGTTTTGGGGAGTCTAAATTTTTGAGTTCGATATATATTTCATATTATCACTCTATTAAAAGGAGACAGTAAAGACTATTTTCTAATCTGTAAGCTGTAATCTGTTTTGATTTACAGAGAGTATCCTTTGCCTTACAGAGGCTTTTCTATATTTTGAGGTCTCATTTATCAATTTTTTATCTTAGAACCTAAGCCATTGTTGTCTGTTCAGAAAAAAATAAATTATGTGCCCATGTCTTCAAAATATTTTCACTTGGTCTTTTATTAGCCTTGAGCTTTGTGAAGACTGATAAATATGCATCAATTTGCATTTGTAGACCACCAGTTAGACCTGCATGATGCATTCTTTTATCCATTGTATGGTTTTAGATTCTTTGTCAAAAATCAAGTGTGTTTAGGTATGTAAGTTTATTTCAGGACCTTAAATTCTATTCTATTAATCAATCTGTCTTTCTCTATACCAATATCATGAGGTTTTTGTAAATTTTTCTGTAGTTCAGTATAGTATAGTTCTTGAGGTCAGGAATGATTATTGCTTCAGATGTTCTTTTATTCTTCAGAATTGTTTTGGCTATCCTGGATTTCTTGACTTTCCATATGAATTTAAGATTTTTTTTTGTTGTTATATGTTGCGGCATCTTTGGGTATATGCCCAGGAGTAGTATAACTTGGTCCTCAGGTAGAACTATTTCCAATTTTCTAAAGAACCTCTAGACTGATTTGCAGAATAGTTGGACCAGCTTGCAATCCATCTAACAATGGGGGAGTGCTCCTCTTTCTCCACATCCTTGCCAGCATCTGATATCACTTATGGTCATAGCAGCATTATTTATGATAGCCACAAGCTAGAAACAATCCAGATGTCCCTCCCGAGAGGAATTGATACAGAAAATGTGGTACATTTATACAATGGAATACAACTCAGCAATTAAAAACAACAACTTCATGAAATTTGCAGGCAAATGAATGGAACTTGAAAATATCATCCAGAGTAAGGTAACATAGTCACAAAAGAACATGAATGATATGTACTCATTGATAAGTGGACATTGGCCAAAAAAGCTCTGAATACCCATTGTACAACTCACAGACTATATAAAACCCAAAAAGAAGAAAGACCAAAGTGTGGATGCTTCAGTCCCAATCAGAAAGGGAAATAAAATAATATCAGGAGGTAGAGGGATAGAGGGATCTGGGAGGGAGAGAGGAGGGGCAGATAAAAGGAGGCTGGATGATATACAGGAGGAGAGAGAGGAGAAGTACAGAGAGTCAAAAATTTGAATAGAGATATGGAGATGTGGGAGATTGGACACAAGGGTAGCCACTAGAAGTCCCAGATGCCAAGAACCTGATAGGTTTCCAAGACCCAGCAGTGAGGATATTAGCCAAAATACCCAACAAAGGGGAGAGAGATACTGTAGAGACCATATCCAGTGGATAAGTACAGCCCCCGATTGAGGGATGGGGCCACCCATCCATCCCAAATTATTAATACAAAATAGATCCTATCAAGAGGAATTGCAGGGACAGAGGATGGAGCAGAGACTGAAGGAAAGACCATTCAGAAACTGCTCAACCTAGGGATCCATCCCATCTGCAGACACCAAACCCTGACATTATTGCTGATGCCAAGAAGTACTTGATGACAGGAACCTGGCATAGCTGTTCCTTGACAGGCTCTGCCAGATCCTGGCCAATACAGATCTGGATGTGTGCAGACAACCATCAGACTGAGCATGGGGACCCCAATGTGAGTTAGGTGAAGAACTGAAGGAGGTGAAGGGGTTTGCAACTCCATAGTAAGAACAACAATATCCATCCCCAAGACCCCCCAAAGATCCCAGGGAATAAACCACAACCAGAGAGTACACATGGAGAGACCCATGGCTCCAGTTGCATATGCAGCAGAGGATTGCCTAATCTGGCATCAATGGAAGGGCCTCCCCTTGCTCCTGTGAAGGCTTGATGATACAGTATAGGGGAATGCTAGGGTGCTCTGTCGAAGTGGGTGAGGAAGTATGTGAGTAAATATGGACAAAATGGCAATCTTGTCCCTGATTTTGGTGAGATTTCTCTTCATTGAATTTGATGTTGGCTACTGGTTTTCTTTACATTCCTTTTATTGTGTTTAGGTCTACGACTTCAATGTCTGATCTCTCCAAAACTTTTAAGATAAAGGGGTATTAAATTTTGTTAAAAAACATTTTCAGCATATAATGAGATGATCATGTGTTTGTTTATATAGTGGATTACATTGATGAATTTTTATTTATTGAACCATCCCTGAATCCCAGGATAAAATCTACTTGATTTTTTTTCTATCTTTATGAATGAAGTTTTTGATGTGTCTTGGATTCCATTTGCAGCAATTTCATTAGGTATTTTTGCATTGATGTTCATAAGTAAAATTATTCTGATGTCCTCTCATTGTCATGACTTTGTGTAGTTTAGGTATCAGGGTAACTGTTGGATAATAGAACAAACTAGGTAGTTGTTCCTTCTCTTTCTATTTTGTGGAATAGTTTGAGGAGTATTGGTATTAGCTCTTCTTTGAAAGTACTGGTAGAATTCTTCTCTAAAACAATCTGGCACTGGATTTTATTTTTGGTTGGGAGTTTTTAATGACTGTTTCTGTTGCCTAGGCGTAGTAAGAGATTTTGGTAGTTTACCTGATTGTGATTTAAATTTAGTACATAGTATCTGTCTGGTAAATAATCCTGTAGCTGCCTGCAATGAAGATCACCAGGTTCTCCTGGCCCAAAGTTTAATAATTTGATTTCACTTATAAAGGGGAAGCCCCAACCCCAGAGTCTCTTCTCAGTTCAGCCCAGGGGCTGGGTAAGGAGATAATTGTCTGGAAGGTGTCAAGGCTAGCTCAGCAGGCAGTCCATTCTTCTTAGCTTAGTAGCAGACCTCAGGGCGCCAAGACTGGCAAGGCAATGCCTCCTTCTAGGTCCTATTGTTATTTGGTCTTGTTGTGGTCAATGACTTGCAGGCCTGCTGCAAGGGGGTGGGGGGGAGGAGGAACGGCACAAATCCCTTTCATCTAGGTTTTGCAGTTTTATGTAGTATAGGTTTTTGTTGTAAGGCCTGATTTTTTTTTTTAATTTCCTCTGTTTCTATTTTTATATATCCCTTTTTGTTTTGGAGTTTGTTAATTTGGATACTTTCTCTGTGCCTTTTAGTTAGCTTGTTTAAGGGTTGGTCTGTATTGTTGATTTTCTCAAAGAACTCACTCTTGGTTTTGTTGAATCTTCATTTTGTTCTCTTCGATTCTAATTGGTTGATTTAAATTTTCAGTTTGACTATTCACTGGAGTCTTCTCTTCTTCTGTATGCTTGCTTTGTTTTGTTCTAGAACTGTAAAGTGTACTGTTAAGTTCCTAGTTTAGGACCTCCCCAAATTCTTTATGAAAACTTAGTGCTTTGAGTTTCTCTCTTAACACTGCTTTTATTATGTCCCATAAGTTTTGTGTTATGTTGTGCCTTTTATTTTCATGGAATTCTAGAAAGTCTTTAATGTTTTTATTTATTTCATACTTGACCAATTGGGTAGAGAGTTGTTCAGTTCTCCTGAGTATGTACAGTTTCTGTTGTCTTGATTGCTCTTGGAGTCCAGACTTAACCTGTGGTTATCTGATATAATGCAAGTAGTTATTTTAGTCTTCTTGTATCTGTTGAGGATTGTTTTGTGTCTGATTATATAGTCAGTTTTTATCAATATGACAAAAATGCAGTCTACAGATTGGGAAAAAGATCCTCACCAGCCATACATCCAACAGAGGTTTAATATCTAAAATATTTAAAGAACTCAAGAAGTGTAGACACCAATAACCCAAATAGCACAATTTAAAATTGGGTACATAGCTAAATAAAGATTTCTGAGAAGAAGAATCTTGAATGGTGGAGAAACACTTAAAGAAATGATCAATATTTTTATTCATCAGGGAAATTGAAATCAAAATGACCCTGAGATTCTACCTTCCACCAATAAGAATGGCTAAACTCAAGTGACAGCACATTTAGAGAAAGGGGGTTATGCCTCCATTGTTGGTGGGATTGTAAACGTCTACATCCACTGTGGAACTCAAACTGGCAGTTACTGAGAAAGTGAAAATAATTCTACTGAAGATATAGCTGTACTGCTCCTGGGAATATACCCAAAATTTTCTCCACCATACTTCAAGGATATGTGTTCTACTATGTTCATAGCAGACTTATTCCTAATCACCAGGAACTGGAGGGAACCCAGAAATCCCTCAACAAAAGAAAAATAGGAAAAAGGTGATTCATTTACATAATGGAATACTATTCAACTACTTTTAAAAAAGGACATCATTAATTTTGAAGGCAAATTAATAAACCTTGAGAGACTGAAGGAATGGGCAACCAATGACCAGGTCAACTAGGCATCCATTGTATGGGCAGGCACCAATCTCTGACATTATTACTGATGCTATGTTGTGCTTAAAGATAGAAAGCTAGTATGGCTGTCCTCTGAGAGGCACTACCAGCAGCTGACTGCAACAGGTACAGATTCTCTGCAACAATGGTCAAGCATTGGACTGAAGTTGGGGATCCTTATGTAAGTTAAGGCAAGTATTAAAAGAACTGAAGGTGTTGACAACCCTATAGGAAACCCAATAGATTCAACTAACCTGGACCCCTTTGAGCCCCCTGAGACTGAGACACCATCCAATGAGCATTTGCAAGATGGTCTGAGGTTCTGGCACTTATGCAGCAGAGGACTGCTTTGGCTGGCTTCCATGGGAAAGATGTGCCTAGTTCTGTTAAGACATGATGCCCCAGAGTGGGGAGATACAGGGAGATATACACTTTAAGAGGTGAAGGTGAATGGGGAAAGAACTCTGCTAGGGGATACTGGGAGAGGGGCAACATTTGGGATGCAAATAACAAACAATAGAAATGATACCCGAAAATATAGTCTTGGGATGTAAATAAATAAATTAATTAATTAATAAAAGTGTATGGTAAGTATGTAGTATGTGAAGACTCCCAAATCCGGGAGACCCTTACTCAAGTCTCGGGAAGTCACGAACACCCACAAACTCCAAGACACCGTACCTGGATGCAATTAGCAGAGGTTTATTAGGGAAGAGAGCTGGCAGCCAGCGTTCAAACTGCATACTCGTGCACGAATACAGTTTGACCCCGAGTGGTAGGCTAAGGAACCTTTTATAGTAGGGGGTAGAGAAAGGAAGGAATTTTTGTGAGGTTACACATGATTGGTTATTTCAAATATCAGCAACTTGCAGAGGTGGCAGGATGGCTAGTTAGGACCTGTCTGGGCATGCCTTTTTACTTTTCTTTGTGGCCAGGAATCTGTCTTCCTGCTTTGGGCCTACCCCACCCACAGGTAGATTTTCTTCCCTGAGGCTTGAGGAATGTATGGGGCAGTGAAGGCCCGAAATCCTACATTCAGTTCCGCCTTCCTGGAACTAGTGAGCCTGTATATATTTTATAAAATGGTCTTTATAATTTTTCACTCTACAGTATGAACACATTTTTATATATGTTCAATATACTGTCATAATTATATTTTAACTAAAAATCTGTATACTCTTGCTTACAGTGCTTCAAGATTTTAAAGATCTGAAATCAAATATACATATGCCAAAAATTGGCCATAAGATGTTTTTATTTTAAATTTAGTGAGTATTATAGAGATAAAAATTATATTTTCTAGAAATTTGCTTTCTCTAATTTAGTATTGATGATTATTGAAATTTGTTACTAAAAAATTATGTTAGTATATACGGCAGTATGTTGAAGGTTACACTGTTCTATAATATACAAAATTTACATTTATATTTTATTTATACGTTCAACATTGTAGCTTTCATACTTATAAAACTTATTTTAAAAACTATATTTATTTACAATATATTAGAGTGACAATAATTTTATCTCTAATATTATAATAGTAAAATGAGGTATAAGAGACTATATAAGTAAAATTACATTTAATTTAAATGCTAGACATCTCTTGTAAGATTCAGAATGCATATAATTGAATTACTCAGTCTTAATCAGAAGTAGTCAATTCCCTTAATCCTGTAGTGAAGCTTTAAACACACAATTTCAAAAAAAGAATTAACATAATAAAAACTATCTTAATTTAATAAATCAGAGACAGAATTTCTTATTTCATTGTATTTTACATTTTCTTTTTCTGTTCTGATGCTGTTTTCTGAAGCAATGTCTAACAACATAGGCAAGGATGCTCTGGAACTCATGGCAAATTTACCTGCCTCCACCTCCATCTAAGTACAAGGATGATAGACAGGAGCAAGTATACCTATTACATTAATCAAATGAAGTAAATTCAATAAAACTAACCAAGTATATCAAATAAAATGAATTAAATAAAATCATCTTTCTGCTCTGTTATTCTATTGTACTCATTTTATTACTAATATTTATTCTTATTTTTTTTCCTATGGCATTTAGTGGCTGCATGCTGCATTCTAATTTAGAAATATTCTTTGTAAAATTTTCACTCATGTTAAATTATAATGACAATTGCATGATTTATCCATTTCATAAAAACACATTTTAAAACAATCACAATTGTTACAGATGCCCTATTATGTCTGAAACTCACATCTGATAGTTCTCAGCACACTGATCAATTCTGAGTCTCTGAATTAAACACTACAAAGTACAATAAGGAGCTGTATTTAGTCGAGTTGGGAGCAGCACAAAACTATGAAAACATGCATAAATTTTAAGAAAGAATCTGACAATAGGATCAATTGTCAAAAAGCAAACAAACAAATAAAACAAAGCTTGTTACCAGATTGTCTCCTGGTTCTATGATCAACATTCTTAGTTTTGATCATGATTACGGTACAGAAGATTTAGTTGGAGGCAGGAAGGGATTGAAAATGATCAAGATATATTTTATTTGTGTAAAAATTCTTATTTTTACCTATTTAAAATTCTTTTGAATTTAGTTCAGTGTATTTTAATCGTGTTAATCCCACCCCCAGTTCCTCTTAGAACTACCTGCACTAAACTTTGTTTTCAGCAGCTGCTGTTCATTCTTCTTCTTTTTTTTAATTATTTTTATTTCTTTAAATTATAATCACACAGTTTCTTCAGTAACCTTTTCTAAGCAGTCTCCTATACCTTTTCTTGCTCTTTTTTAAAACTCATGTTCTTTTGTCTTTTTCTAAATATTTATGTACATATACATACAATTACATACATACACATACATACATACATACATACACACATATATGCTTAGATGTGTGTCCTTTGACTGACACATTGTCTTCTTACTAGTTGTAGTAATCCTTAAAGAAAACCAACTTTGATTCTTCATATCAGCTATCAATTGTCAACACTTTTCAGTTAGGGGTGGTGTTTGGTGTCAACCACCACACAGCATGTTAGACTTTTGTCTGCCTTGGACTTGCAACATCAGAGGTATATGTCAAAGCAATTGTGAGTTCATATGTGCAACTATCTTATTGCATTTGTGAAGTACTGTTTTTCTGTTTGTCTGCCTGTTACCAGTTTTCCTCCCCATCTTCTGCAGTTATTCTTGAGCATTGGTAGGAGAGGTTGTAACACAAATATCTCATTTAGGACAGAGAATTACACAGTCTCTGCACTTCAACTATTTGAGGTTCTATATGACAACTGTGCTAAAATAGAATTTTCACTGATGAAAAGTGAGATATCCATGAATTTATTGGCATAATACTAAATCATTAAGAAACAGTTTAATACTAAACCCATTTAGTAGAATGGTAATTTTAGGTTTTTCTGTAAGGCCTATGACCTGACTAGCTACAGTTTTTTGTTTGTTTGTTTGTTTGTTTGTTTTTCAGTTTAACCATGGCAGTAGATATGGGTTTCATTTTGTGGGAATAAGACTTAATTCCAACCAGAAAGTGCTTGGCTAATGCCAAGATGTTCACACTACTATTGAATCAGATGGCATATCTTGCCATGCCAGAAATGTAGCTTTCAGAGTTCACAGACTGATGACTACCTTTCTCCTCTGGTATAGTACACAACCCTTACAGTACTGTAAAAGTCACTTTATAGGTATGAAGCTTCCAGATCAGTACAAGATTGATATCTTTTTGTTCTGTGACTTAACCACATGGCACTCTCATTAATAGGATCTTGGAAATAGTTTGCAGTACTTGATAATATATGGCACATTACTTGCCAACACTTTTGTGGAAATTGTCTTTTTATTTTGTAGCTTGTGGTATTTAGTATTTAGTAGGAGTGTTGATATCCTATTATAGGAAAACTCCATTTTCTCTTTGTCTCAGTGTCTTTGTTTCTCTGGCTGTCTTTTTTTCTCTCTCTGACTCCCTCTGTTGGTCTATTTTTATCTATCTATCTATCTATCTATCTATCTATCTATCATCTATCTATTTTTTCTATCTATCTATCATCTATTTATCATTTATCTAATTATCAATCTCTCTGTCTCTATATCTGTCTCCATTTCCTCTTTATTTCCCTCATTCCATGCTTCCCTGTCTCAAAAGTTTCAAGATCTTTAAAAAAATTTTCACAGAAAGAAGAAACTGAAATCCTTCATCAAAAATTAAAATACTTTCTTATCTAAACACAGAAGAAAAAACCTTCCACATGCTCAATAAAAATATAACTTCAAGTAAAATTCAAGACTGGCAACTTTGTAAGTTACTACTTTCTCCTTAGTGTTCAACTGACATTTGGATAAGATATACAACTCAATGGCAAAAGTTTTAGTATTCTTCATAAACATAAAGAAGCAAAGTGACTTGACTCTTTTGAAATAGAGAGTTTGAACTTTTTACAACTAAAATCTTCATTTAGATGTAATTTTCTCAAGGCAATTATCAGTAAAGTCCGAAGAACAACCTAAGATACAATAGGAAAAAGAGGGAAACTTGCCTGATTGCATAAGAGCTATGGAAGAATTAAAAGGATGTTTACCCTGAGATTTTGAAGCTTTCAAGATAGTGTTCTTAAAAATTAGATTTAAATTTATATAAATCCAAATATTCATGAAATCCTCATGGATTTACAATAAATATATGGTATATAGTTTAAGGTGATTTTTAGGGTGCCAAGAATAAAGTCATTTAAATTTTACTTTAAAAATCAATTAAAAATTAAAATATCAAGTATACTTACATGAAAAAAATTATGCTAAACACATTTTCTAAAACACAAAAGAAAAAACTAATAGGTGTGAGAAAATAGAACTGTGATGGAAAAATTAAAATTTAAAAATATGTTCCGATAGAAAAATGTACTTGTATATATCAAAAATAAGAATATTAATATTGTAGTAAACTAGGATGAATGGAAAGAGTAACAAGTACTAGACATACAATGAAGATAAAATTATTACTGATACAATATTCTGCCCAGGATGTTATTAGGAAACATTTACTATATGTGCCCACTCTACCCTGTATTGTCTATATGAGCACCCTATTAACTCTCTGGGAAACAGTATTAAAGTATTCAGTAAAAGAATTTGAGAAAATATATAATAGGTTAACAAACTATAGCAATTGTATATAAAGCAAACTGAAGAAATGGTATCAGTATGATAATTAACATTCTATTTGGTAAAATACACAGATTCAAAATTCAACAAAAGGAAAAGATTTCAAAATTGGAGAATCTCTTATATACTACTAAAATAGCAGACAAGAAAAGTAGTTTATGGAAATGATCAGAAGTTGGCTAGAACTTAGATAGGCTTTGTAAATAAGCTCAAGGAGCTAAAGGAATTCATGATTAGTAAAGCAAATGAGGGTGATAACAAGACCACATTGAGCATAAATGTGTCAATGAAATGATGTGTTATAAAAGTGAAAATCTCAAAATTCTTAACTAAAATTATAACCAAATATGTAAAACTAAATTGTGGGAGAATTTCAAAGTGAATGCGACATAATGGAAGAAACCAAATTATCAATTTCAGAAAAGCATGTCAGTAGTGATTATACACTATATATACCAATGAAAGAAAGATGATTTTTTTTTTGCTGGAATTGAAGGCAATTATGAGTCTACCAAAGATTTGTAACAGGGGTAAAAGAAAGCAGAGAGAGAAAGATACAAATCAAGTACTAGAAGACATATAGTTAATAATACTTTTGTGTATATATATATAAATGTATGTATGTATTTCTCAATTGAGAATGCTATTAGTAGGTATTAATGACAGTCTTAATTGTAAACACTCTTCCAATTAGTTTTTCCTTGAATAATTCCTATGTTGAGAGACAGAAAATTTTGCTTCTATAGTGACAGCTATCAGAATACTCCCTGGTGCCTTCCTGCCATAAGTGAGGCACTAATAGCAAAACAGCCAAAATGACTACACACACTGTCTACCTGCAATGATATGAACACTGTGCAAATGCCTGAGGAAGTTACATGAAGCCATGGATGCTTACGTACAAAGACCAACTGCATAATTGTCAAACTGCATCTGTTAAGATTTGGCAAATTTACAACCCTTTATACATTATCAGTCTTGAGGAGTGTCCCAGTGTATAACTGGTGCAAGCATAATGATTTAGTTAGGGCAGTAAGTGCTGTGATGGATGCAAACATTATCGCTCATAATTTGTGCAAACATACTTCTTCATGAAGTTCTGACATAGCTCTGTCTTAAGGTCCATAACTCTTCCTAGTTACATAAGAGGATTGTTTAGCTCAATTTGCATGTTGCTGAAGGCAGAGTTTTTTATACTATATTTTTGTGTTACAACATTAGTTGGGATGAGAAAACTTGCTTACATTCATTTTTATGAGTAAGTTAGTCTGGGCTGGTAACACTAAGAAGGAAGTAAAGTTCAGTTGTGACAATGGTAAAATGATGAGAAGTAACTGAAATGATCCAGAACAGAGCCAAGGCAGGTATGACAGGAAAGAGTAAGCAGAGACAAAAGGCAATGAGAGATACAGATGTTAGTAGAAGGCAGAGATCTAAAATGAAAAATAAAAAGTAGGGAACCTGAACACTACACAATTTCCACAAAGTGAACAAGCATACTTGGCAGAGTCTCGGACATGACAATTGTTCCTGTAAGATTGCGAATCTGGCATTGGAATCTAACAGGACAGCTCTCACACTAGAAAACACCACTTAAACTACTTATTGCTCTTTCATGCAGTCACTCAATACTGGAAGAAGAATCTCAGTGAAATATTGATGAGTATTCCTTTAAATTTGCCACTTTTAAGAATATAGCCATTTCCACAGCATCAACACTACTGATTCATGAATGCAAGAAAGCATCCCATTTTCTAGGATTTTGTAAAATTCTTTTATTTGGTGTTTTATATTTCTTATTGTAAAATTATTTACCTTACTTCATTAACTAAGTTCAAAATACTCTTTTTATTTTATAGTTAATAGGATTTTTTCCTGACTTCTTTCTCATCATGTTCATTATTTAAATATATAATGTTAGTTTTTCAATACTAAAAAAAAAAAAAAGTGTATTGCTGGCACAAAATATGGATGATTGGAAAAGAATAGAGGCCCTGCACCAAAAACTACTTATCTGTATTTAAATTAGACATATACAAAAAAGAAAAGAAAGGAAGGAAGAAATTTCATTCAGTAATACCAGCAGAAATGTGTATGGACATAATTTTTATTATGGTTTTTATTGTTGTGATGAAATACCATGCCCAGTAGCAGTTTGGGAAAAAAAGAGTTTATGTAGCTTATATATCCTGATCAGTGGTCACTGAGGGAAGCTAAGGTGGAAACTTAAACTTTACAAATATTGGAAGCAGGAGCTGATGCAGAAGCCATGGAGGATTATTGCTTACTGGCAAGCTTCTCATTGTTTTCTTAGCTATTTTTTTTTATAGAACTCAAATCCTAGGCATGGGTGGTATGTCCCACCAGAAAATGCATTACAGGCTTGCCTATAGGCCAAACTTATGAAAACATTTTCTCAGTTGTAGCTCCTTCCTCTTAGATTATCACATTCTTGTTTCTGTCAAGTAATGGTAATCTAGTCAGCACAAATATGTTGAAGAATCAAATTAGATTTCCACTTCTCACTTTGTATGTGGGTGTCTTGGAAATTACACCAAAAAAGTAGTCTTCTCAGTCCCTGGAATGTTCTAGAAGTACAAGTGTATAAGCAAAATATGTTTCATTTATAGCACACTTGAAATTGGTTACAAATATATTAAAATTCTCATTGTAAAATCTAACACTATTTGTGAGATACAGCAATTAATGTAGACATGCAAAAATATTCAATTCATCAAAACTGAAATCTTTTGCACTTTCTTTTTTTCCATTTTTTAAACTTATTTATGTTCCATACAATACATCCAGACTGTGGCCTCTTCTTCCTCCACTCCTCCTAGTTTTCCCTTCCCCCTCCTTGATTCCCCAGATCCACTGTTTCCCTTTTCCATAGTGGGCAACCCAGGAATATAAACCTGAACACCTCATAAAAAGATGTGATAAGGCTAAGCACAAAGCCTCATATCAAGGTTGGGTAAGGCAAATGGTTAAACAATACTTTAAAGAAACTGAAATGAAGCTAAATATTTTAATTCATACATTAAATCTCAGTAGATAGAAAGTAAATGCAGGATTGTCATAGTTTGTGCCAGTGAAACATGGCGTACAAACCATGTTGACAACAAAGGAGAAAACACTCACATGATATGAGAAAATATTTATATATTGGATTAGCTTATGAACAATTTGACTAATTGATGCCTTGAATAGAGAATTTTTGAGATTCAGCATAAAGACAAAAAAATTGATTTAATAAAAAATTTAAATAAATAGATTTTCTCCAAAAGAGTTACACAAAAATGGTAAATTACAAGAACGTTCAACTTGAATGAATAAATTACAAGTCAAAAGTATACTGGAATGCCACTCAAGTCAACTAAAATATCTACAGATGGAAGACATAAATGACTATTTTTTTTCCAAAAATTATTAAGTTCTTAGAACTCTCCTATATGGTTTGACCAAGGTAAAATGAGCAACTACTTTATAAAGAAATATGTAGGTTTTTATATTGTCTGTTGTAGAGCTACAGTATGGCTTAATTTCAGTAAAGGTTCACTTAGAAGCTTATTCCAAGAGAAATTACATCTCAGTCACAAAATGGAAATTACCTACCTGCCCATCTACATTCAAGTGAAGAAATAAAATATTCAGTGATTCAACATTGAATATAATTTTCAATAAGAAATAAATTTCTAGAACATGTTAACTTTTAGGGCAATCTTGAAAACATTATACAAAGTCACAGAGATTATTTATTTAGGATTACTTTTACAGAACTATGCAGAGTAGACATACCCATAAAGACAAGAATTTATAAATGATAGTTTGTGATTCTCTGTGAGGGTAGGGTCTAGGAGCTGTTGTTTATGAATTTCATGTTTCATTAAGGATCATGGAGTGCTCAAAATCCAGAATGTAATGAAAGCTCTGCTCAACGACTAAATAATTACAACTGAGCTGTGTTCTTTTAAGTGTATATTCTTTGAAACCTCCTAATAAATACAGAAACATTTGGTTAAATGGCCACTGTCTGAAAGATATTTGCATGTTGTCTTATTGTTTGACTGATTTAACATACCGTTAATCAATAAATCAAGGGTAACACAGAAAACCCAATTAATGAGTACCAACGAATAAGGAAACAGTATGTATATATAATATAAATTACTTATTGTAAAATTATATAAATCCTTAAAAATATAACCTTAGAATTTTGACTTTTAAAAAACATTAGTTTAAAGAAAAATAGACTATAAATAAAAAATATGTTTTGTACTGTTGATTTTGTTTTATATTAAAACTAAGCTTTATAAATTGAAAATTAAAATAATACATATAGGCCTCATAAAGTAGCTCATGTTCATTATTTTTGAGTTGAAAATGCACTGAACTGTGGGGAGCCAACAGAAGGCTGCTATCATCCTTGCAGCCATCTTGAGCCATATACCCTGACAAGAGATTTGATTACAATAGCCTACAACAGCTGAGCACACTCTGATAACATCTTGCTTTAGATACCCAGGATTTTCGCTTGGGTGTGTGAGACTTAAAGGTGTGATTTAGAGCTGAGACTTAAGGGCATGACTTAAGGTGTGGTTTAGAGATAAGACCTAAGGGCATGATCTAAGGGCATGACTTAAGGCTGTGACTTAGAGGCATGGCTTAGAAGTGAGCCATATAAAAGGCAAGAGGCAGACAGAAGAGAGATCAGAAAATCAGACACTTGAGATTAGCCATTAGTTGGAAGAGTACATCTTGGAGGAAGAACTTGGAATTAGACAGTACAACTTGGAGTAGTTATTAGATATTAGACAGTACAACTTGGAGTTAGTTATTAGACACTAGGATTAGATATTAGGCATTAGACATTAGGCACTTAGCACTTGGAAGAAGTAACTTGGAACTTGGAGGCACTAGGGACTAGGAACTAGGGACTAGGAACTCAAGACTTGGGACTTAGACTAAGAAGAGAGAATGAAGAATAAATGAGATTGAATCACACTGTCTAGTCTCCATTCTTCGCGTCTCTCTCTTGCTGAACCCCGACCTGTGGACCGGAGCAGCTTGGGGCAGTGCGGGCTAACAAGTTAGTCCCCAAGGCTTTTGGCGGTGTGAGTTCCAAGACTGATAGAGTGGTCCACAACATTCTTGACCCCCACACGTGGGGCAGAATGGTTCTCAACACTGAACATTTATATTTCAAATTAAAATGTAGCAATTAAGAATTTGACAGATATTTTTGTACTTATAATGTAAACATATGTGGATTATATATTATAATATTTTAACAGAAATAGAATATGCTGGTTGATTTTTGTCACCTTGACTCAAAAGCAAGCATACTTGAGAAGATGAAATCACAATTGAGAAAATACTTTTAAAAGACTGATCTGTGGGCAAGTCTATAGAACATTTTCATTTTTTCAGAGGGCTCAGCCCATTGGTGAAAGTCAGAGCCCCTCAGCTGTGTACTGTAAGAAAGTAGACTGTAAAATCAATGAAGAGAATACTAATAAAGAACATTCCTCCATGGCCCCTTTATCAAGTCCTGCCTCCAGGTTCCTGTCCTGACTTTCTTCACTGACGGAATTACATTATGAAGTGATCTTTCCTGAACTGTTTTAGCTATGATGCAATGGAAACCCTAAGTAAGGCAGAAACGGTTGCCAGGCAAGCACTATTTCTATGATGTAACCAACAATATGTATTGGAAAGGACTGTGTTGGCGTTTAAGTTACAATGAGGAATGTGTTGAGTGCTCTGAGCTATTGTTAAAACTTAGAAGATAATTCTGACACCAGTGCAGCTATCAAGGCCTGGCTTGAGAAGTTTGAAAGACTCTAACAACATGTAATGTTTTGAATTAAAAAATATTCAAGTGAAATGTTTGTTTTACTAATCCATTTGCCACTGTTTATCTAGAGAAATTCATTATGGTTAATGAGAGACCAGCATCACTGAGGTTAAATATTTCAGGAGGTGTTTTTTTCACAGCACAAAGGATTCTTAGTCCTGAGGATCTGAAGCCTATACCTCTTGGGGTAAATGAACTTAGTATTACATAAGAATCACTCATGTGATATTTGTTTTGAAAGAATGACATGACAGGGTTATGGAGAGCAACTGAGGATAGGCTCAATGAGGGGCCAGGAAAGATGACTGGTCAAGATGAAGCTTAATTTGCAATGAACCTTTAGCACTAATGGAGAAAACTTGAGGCTCAATACAATGTAGCAGCTTTTTTTAGTCCCAGAAGAGAATCAAGAAAGTATACTAACGAAGGTGTAAATCAGTTGTAATAAAGATTTACACACTTTGGAGATACCAGTGCCATAAGTCAGCTGTCAAGGACAGAAACAGCTGAGGTGCTGAGCCAGACTAAGCCTATAAAAGAAGTAATGTATATAAGCAGAAACAGTGGCTCAGGGTCTTTGGATGGACTAGAAGATCATTAATGAGTCATAGGCATAAAACACCTAACTATTTACACTGTTAAATTTTAATTTTGCTTTTACTTAATTGTGACTCTGTCCCTGGGGCTTCTCTCATGAAACAAGATATTATTTAACTCATTTTCTGATTTTTACAGTTGCCCATGGTTAAACTTTAGAAACATTTTTAGATATTTAAGATATTTATAAAAAAAGAATTTGTGAAGTGTTTTATTTGCAAAGACTATGAAACTTTAATATTTCCGAATGATGAATTTCTGATGTTACTATTACTATAGTATATGAGAAAGAACAAGAAAAGAAAGGCTATAATTGACAAGCTGAATAGACATATGACTTTCAGAGGAGTTGACAAGAGGTCATTTGTGTTGGGTTTCTTTGTTAACATGAAGTAAGCATAGATATATCTGAAAATCGAAGCTACTGTTGAAAAAATAGCTCCAAAATATTGAACGGTGGTAATCCTGTGAAGCCTTTTTCTTAACTAGTGATTATTTTTTTTAAAAAAAGCAGGGCAAAGAACTTTATTTTCTGTTATATTTTTCAGCAAATATGTCAGTGTCCCTACAAGGGTATTAGTTTTAGAGACCCCAAAGACTTTGAATTCGTGAAGACTTTTACATTTCAAGGTAGTTGCAGCTTGCCTATAGATGCTGGATAGAAATTTCCATTTTCTGCAGTCTTTTTATTTTATTGGATAATTTATTTACATTTCAGATACCAATCCCTTTCCCCATTTCCCTTCCCCAGAAAACCCCTATCCCATGCCCCCCACTTTTCCATTTGGCTTTTATACAATTTTTTAAATGTTAATCAAGGGCTTTGTAAGTATGGTAATGCTCAATCAGAAGGGTAACCTAATACCCAACCTAGCTATGTAAACTATCTTTGACTAGTGGAGACACGTGAACTTCTGCCTCCATGCCCCCTCTCTCTTTCTCTCTCTTTTTCTCTCATTACCGAGCTTCTCATCTACTTCATCTTCTCCTCTCCTTACTCCATCTTTTCCTCTCGGTGCTCCTTTCCCCTTAGCTCCTCCTATATATTATCCTTCCTGTTAAAATAAAACTTTTCTCTCAGAATACAATTAGAGCACAATTATTCCTATTTGTACCAGTGAGGTACAAGATAGTCTTAATACTCAGTCCATCCTTTTGTTGATTAGCCAGAACCTCTGCCGTTTCTCTTGACTAGAACACTTAGTTTTGAACCTGGCTTTTTCTTGGCTTTAGAATGAATGTCAGCTGAGAACCATCCACTCAGATCTTTTCTCTCAAGGTAAATAGCCTGGATTGGCTATGAGTCTAGAGGTCTTCAATGCCGTCAGAAATCCAGAATGACTAAATTAACTGAATTTATGGGAAGCAATAAGCATAGCTTCTAAAACTTAGCCAATTTATAGAGACCGCAGAAAACCTGGACAACCCCTATACTACTGAACATTGGAGCATCGAATCTTCAGCCTTCTGGCCCAAACTCATCTGACAGACTTTAGTGCTGCAGAATTATTAAGGGCTGGTTACTCTGTCTAGGCAGATATAATCAGTCGACTATTCTGCAAGTGTGTCCTTTTCTGTAGATGGAGAGAGGCAATTCTTGCCTGGTGGCTGTCTCACCACAACAGGAGTAATTCCAATGATGCTCAATTTCTTCTTAGAATCCAAGACGGGAAGCTGTCAGGAGCAGACAGATCTCTAATCAAAATGAACATTAATATAGAAATATTTGTGACATCAATTCTATGTATTTCTGACGTTTTGAAATCCAACTATCCATGTAAGGTAACCTGGACTACTGTCTGTTATCTCCTCTCAGCTATTTCTAAATGAAATATAGAAAACACCCTAACAATAAACTCAAAGTCATGAATTTGCTATAGTCCCTTAACTCACAGGTTAGTCATCCCAAGTCAGTTAAAAAAGTTAAAGAAGGACTGGGTCTAAGTCTTGTATTTCTAAATGTGTTATACAGGCACAATGCCCATGAGAGTATCTATATTCATTTCTCTTTCATATTGATGAGAGGCTTATACCAATGAAAACCTTAAATTTGAAATTCAAGTGAATTTTGTACCATTTAAGAAATTGTAACTTCATCTTGATACTAAATTATACAGATTTCTACCAATAGGTTATGGCTATGCCATAAATCCTAGATAATCCTCCCTGTTCCAACAAAATCACTGCTGTTCCCCAGAGAGACAGCCCCATATTAACCACCTTAGTCCCCAAGCCCAGGGATTAGGGGCGTTGACTCTTCTTTAACTTCTTCAAGCTGATTACAGGTGTCGAGTCATCAGAAGAGGGGTGGGGGGAAGAGCAAATTGATAGGCCTCCGATGCTGTGTCCTCACTGCATCCAGATGGAACTCCCAGACACCGGAGGTTTGAATAGGTCCTCTCGTTTTGTTTGATGAGTAGATACACCAGGGCTGTGCATTCTGCAATATACAAGTCTGTGGACAAGTTTTAGTATCAAGAAAAAAAATTTTTTTTTCCTAGAGGACTGACATTTTATTTTTTTATAAAAGATGTTGGTTCTAACAACTTTTCCCCCCTTTTATGTAGTTAGTTATAATATTTACATTTCAATTTTTATCCTCTTATCCCATTTCCCCCACCACGAAGGAAACCCTTATCCCATACCCCCTCTTTATATCCCTTCTATAAGGCTGTGCCCAAACCCAACCCCAACCCTGACTACTCCCTCCTCACCCTCCCCCCCTTCTGTGTTGGTTTTTCATAGGACCAAAAATCTCCTCTCCCACCCATGCCCTTGCAGGATGTCCTCCCCTACATATACCACTAAAGTCATAGGTCCCTCCCTATGTCCTCCCGGGCTGGTGGTTCAGACCCTGGGGGGCTCTGGATTGTTTGGTATTATTGCTTTCCTCTTGGGGTTACAAACCCTTTCTGCTCCCTCAGTCTTCTAAGTTCTCCCTTGGGAAACCCTTGATCATATCAGTGGTTAGCTGTGAGCATCATCCTCTGAATGAGTCAGTCTCTGGCAGATCTCTAAGGAGACAGCTATAATATGTTCTTGACAGCTTTCATTTCCAGTTTTCTACGTCAATGTCTAGCTTAAGTGACAGTACATGGGATGGATGTCCAGGAGTAATGGTCTCCTGATGGCTCCTCTTTCAGTTTCTGTCCCATGTTTTGTTTCCATAATTGCTCCCTTGAGTATTTTTGTTACTGGTTCTAAGTAGAACTGAGGCATCCCCTCTTGGTCTTTCTTCTTCACGAGCTTCACGTGGTCTGTGGGTTGAATCTTCCCTATTCTAAGTTTTTGGGTTAACATCCACTTAACACTGAGTAAATACCATATGTGTTCTTTGTGATTGTGTTAACTCACTCAGGATGGTAATTTCTAGATCCATCCATTTGACTATAAATTTCTCGAATTCATTATTTTTAATAGCTGAGTAATATTCCATTGTGTAGATGTACCACATTTTTTGTATCCATTCTTCTGTGGAGGGACATCTTGGTTCTTTCCAGCTTCTGGCTATTATAAATAAGGTTGCTATGAACATAGTGGAGCATATGTCCTTGTTATATGTTGGAGCGTCTTTGGGGTATATGCCCAGTAGTGGTACAGCTGGATCCTCAGGTAATGTTATGTCCAGTTTTCTGAGGAACCGCCAGACTGATTTCCAGAGTGGTTGTACCAGCTTGCAATCCCACCAACAGTGGAGGAGTGTTCCTCTTTCTCCGCATTTTTGCCAGCATCTACTATCACCTGAGTTTTTGACCTTAGCCATTCTGACTGGTGTGAGATGGTATCTCAGGGTTGTTTTGATTTGCATTTCCCTGATGACTAAGGATGTTGATCATTTCTTAAGGTGCTTCTCAGCCATTTGAATTTCCTCTGCTGAGAATTCTTTGTTTAGCTCTGTTCCCCATTTTTTAATAGGGTTATATTGTTTTCTGAAGTATAGTTTCTTGACTTCTTTGTAAATCTTGAATATTATCCCTCTATGGATGTGGGATTGGTTAAGATCTTCTCCCAATCTGTTGGTTGCCGTTTTGTCTTATTGACAATGTCCTTTGCCTTACAGAAGCTTTGCAATTTTATAAGGTCCCATTTGTCAATTCTTGATCTTAGAGCATAGGCCATTGGTGTTCTCTTCAGAAACTTTTCCCCTGTGCCTAGGTATTCCAGGGTCTTCCCACCTTCTATTCTATTAGTTTTAGTGTATCTGGTTTTAAGTGAAGGTCTTTATCCACTTGAATTTGAGCTTTGTACAAAAAGATAAGCATGGATCGATTTGCATATTTCTACATATTGACCTCCAGTTGAACCAGCACCATTTGCTAAAAATGCTGTCCTTTTTCCACTGGATGGTTTTAGCTCCTTTGTCAAAGATCAAGTGACCATAGGTATGTGGGCTCATTTCTGGGTCTTCAATTCTATTCCATTGATCTTCCTGCCTGTATCTGTACCAATACCATGCAGTTTTTATTACTATTGCCCTGTAGTACAGTTTGAGGTCAGGGATGGTGATTCTCCCTGAAGTTCTTTTATTGTTGAGAATAGTTCTCACTATCCTGGGTTTTTTGTTGTTCCAAATAAATTTGCAAATTGCTCTTTCTATCTCTATGAAGAATTGATTTGGAATTTTGATGGGGATTGCATTGAATCTATAGATTGCTTTTGGCAAGATAGCCATTTTAACTAAATTAATCCAGCCAATCCAGGAGCATGGGAGATCTTTCCATCTTCTGAGGTCTTCTTCTATTTCTTTCTTCAGAGACTTGATGTTCTTATCATACAGATATTTCACTTGCTTGGTTAGGTTCACTCCAAGATATTTTATAATGTTTGTGACTATTGTGAAGGGTGTCATTACCCTAATTTCTTTCTCAGCCTGTTTATCTTTTGAGTATAGGAAGGCTACTGATTTGTTTGAGTTGATTTTATATCCAGCCACTTTACTGAAATCGTTTATCAGGTTTAGGAGTTCTCTGATGGAAATTTTAGGGTCACTTAAGTATACTATCATATCATCTGCAAATAGAGAAATTTTGACTTCTTCCTTTCCTATTTGTATCCCTTTGACTTCCTTTTGTTGTCTAATTGCTCTAGCTAGGACTTCCAGTACTATATTGAATAGGTAGGGTGAGAGTGGACAGCCTTGTCTAGTCCCTGATCTTAGTGGGATTGCTTCAAGTTTCTCTCCACTTAGTTTGATGTTGGCTACTGGTTTTTTGTATATTGCTTTTACTATGTTTAGGTATGGACCTTGAATTCCTGATCATTCCAGGACTTTTAACATGAAGGGATGTTGAATTTTGTCAAATGATTTCTCAGCATCCAGTGAGATGATCATGTGATTTTTTTCTTTGAGTTTATTTATGTAGTTGATTACATTGATGGATTTTTGAATATTGAACCAACCCTGCATTCCTGGGATAAAGCCTACTTGATCATGATGGATGATTGCTTTGATGTGTTCTTGGATTCGGTTTGTGAGAATTTTATTGAGTATTTTTTGCATCAATATTCATAAGAGAGATTAGTTCTCTTTCTTTGTGGGGTCTTTGTGAGACTTTGGTATGAGCGTAATTATAGCTTTGTAGAACGAATTTGGTATTGTTCCCTCTGTTTCTATTCTGTGGAATAGTTTGAGGAGAATTGGTATTAGGTCTTCCTGGAAGGTCTGGTAGAATTCTACACTAAAACCATCTGGCCCCCTACTTTCTTTGGTGGGGAGATTTTTGATGACTGCTTCTATTTCTTTAGGGGTTATAGGGCTGTTTAGATGGTTTATCTGCTCCTCGTTTAACTTTGGTACCTGGTATCTATCTAGAAAGCTGTCTATTTCATCCAGATTTTCCAATTTTGTTGAGTATAGGTCTTTGTAGTAGGATCTAATAATTTTCTTAATTTCCTCTGTTTCTGTTGTTATGTCTCCCTTTTCAGTTCTAATTTTATTGATTTGATTGCTGTCTCTGTACCCTTTGGTTAGTCTGGCTAAGGGTTTGTCTATCTTGTTGATTTTCTCAAAGAACCAGCTCCTGGTTTTGTTGATCTTTTGTATAGTTCTTTTTGTTTCAACTTGGTTGATTTCGGCCCTGAATTTGATTATTTCCTGGCGTCTACTCCTCTTGGGTATATTAGCTTCTTATTGTTCTAAGGCTTTCAGGTGTGCTGTTAAGTTGTTAATGTATGCTCTTTTCATTTTCTTTTTGTGGGCACTTAGAGCTATGATTTTTCCTCTCAGTACTGCTTTCATGGAGTCCCATAAATTTTGATATGAAGTGTCCTCATTTTCATTTAAATCTAAAAAGTCTTTAATTTCTTTCTTTATTTCTTCCTTGACCAATTTACCATTGAGTAGAGCATTGTTCAGTTTCCACGTGTACGTGGGCTTTCTGTTGTTTTTGTATATGTCAAAGACGAGTCTTAGTCCATGGTGGTCTGGTAGGGTACAGGGAATTATTTCCATCTTTTTGTATCTGTTGAGGCCTGTTTTGTGACCAATTATATGGTCTATTTTGGAGAAGGTACCATGAGGTGCTGAGAAAAAGGTATATTGTTTTGTTTTAGGATGAAATGTTCTATAGATGTCAGTTAAGTCCAATTGGTTCATAACTTCTGTTAATTTCATTGTGTTTCAATTTAGTTTCTTTTTCCATGATCTGTCCATAGCTGAGAGTGGGTGTTGAATTCTCCCACTATTATTGTGTGGGTGTGATGTATGCTTTAAGTTTTAGTAAAGTTTCTTTTATGTATGTGGGTGCCCTTGCGTTTGGAGCATAGATGTTCAGAATTGCAAGCTCCTCTTGGTACACTTTTCCTTTGATGAATATGAAGTGTCCTTCTTTATCTTTTTTGATTACTATTGCTTGAAAATTGATTTTATTTAATATTATAATGGCTACTCCATCTTGTTTCTTGGGACCATTTGCTTGTAAGATTGTATTCCATCCTTTTACTCTGTGGTAGTGTTTGTCTTTTTCACAGAGGTGCGTTTCCTGAATGCAGCAAAATTCTGGGTTGTGTTTATGTATCCAGTCTGATAGTCTATGTCTTTTTATTGGAGAGTTGAGTCCATTGATATTAAGAGATATTAAGGAATAATGAATGTTGTTTCCTGTTATTTTTGTTATTATTGGCGTTGGAGTTATGTTTGTGTAGGGGTCTTCTTTTAGCGTTGTTGGAAGATTACTTTCTTGCTTTTTCTAGGTTGTAGTTTCCCTCCTTGTGTTGGAGTTTTCCCCAAATTATCCTTTGGAGTGCTTGGTTTGTTTTAAGATATTGTGCAAATTTGATTTTTTCATGGAATATTTTGGTTTCTCCATCAATATTGATTGAAAGTTTTGCTGGGTATAGTAGTCTGGGCTGGCATTTGTGTTCTCTTATGGTCTGTATGATATCCGTCCAGGATCTTCTGGCTTTTATAGTCTGTGATGAGAAGTCTGGTATAATTCTTATAGGTCGTCCTTTATATGTTATTTTACCTTTTTCCCTTATTGCTTTTAGTACTTTTTTGTTTGTTTTGTACATTTGATGTTTTGATTATTATGTGACGGGAGGTATTTCTCTTCTGGTCTAAAGTATTTGGAGTTCTGTAGGCTTCTTGTATATTTATGGACATTTCTTTCTGTAGGTTAGGAAAGTTTTCCTCTATATTCTTGTTGAAGATATTTACTGGCCCTTTAAGTTGGGAGTCTTCCCCCTCATCTATTCCTATTATCCTTAGGTTTTGTCTTCTCATTGTGTCCTGGATTTCCGGTGTGTTTCGGGTTAGTAGTTTTTGCATTTTGCATTTTCTTTGACAGTTGTGTCAATGTTTTCCATGGTATCTTCTGCACATGAGATTCTCTCTTCTATCTCTTGTATTCTGTTGGTGATACTTGTGTCTATGACTCCTGATTCTTTTTTTAGGTTTTCTATCTCCAGGGTAGTCTCCCTTTGTAATTTCTTTATTGTTTCTACTTCTGTTTTTAAATATTGGGAGGTTTTGTTTGATTCCTTCTGCTGTTTGGTTATTTTTTCTTCCAATTCCCTAAGGAACTTTTGTGTTTCCTCTTTAAGGATTTCCATCTGTCTGTGTTCTCCTTAATTTCTCTGAGAGTGTTATTTATGTCCTTCTTAAAGTCCTCTAGCATCATCGTGAGAAGAGATTTTAATTATGAGTCCTGCTTTTCTGGTGTGATGGTGTGTTCAGTTCTTGCTATAATGGGGAAACTGTGTTCTGATGTTTCCATGTAACTTTGGATTCTGTTGCTTACGTCCTTGCACTTGCCTTTTTCCCTTTGGTTAATGCTAGTGCTCCCTGTACTTTCTGTCTCTGATTGAGGCCTCCCTTTCCAGTTATCTTGCTAGTTTCTGGTCTCCTTGGGGCCCCAATATCTCTGTGATCTTCTCTAGCTGCTCTGAGTACAATGATATCTCTAAGATAACTCAGAATATGGTGTCTCCTAGGTAGCAGTCCAGCTAGGTGTCCACTGTTTGGGTGTAATGTCTCTTCTAGGATGTCTCAGGCTAATGTGTCCACTGCTCTGAGTGCTGTGGCTCCTCTATTATGTCTAGTAATATGTTGTATGCCGCTCTGAGTTGCTTTTTGGTCCTCTTCCACTCTGGGTTCAGTAGTTCGGGAGAGAGGTGGAAGGGGTGTGCTATTCCGCAGAGGCGGGTTTTGGGGTTCTTCTGGAATCTGAGCAATCCCTGCCCTCAACTCTGGGCCTAGGGCAGTGAGCTGGTCTTCTTACCTACTGCTCTGAGTTCCTTGCACCCTCAAGGATGGGTCAGGTGGGATCCGGTGCCCTCAGAAGCAGACCGGGATGGTGTCTGCTTTAGGCCTCAGATCCGGGAGAGAGGTGGAAGCTTAACTAATGATTATTGTGTAAGGACCCACCCATTGTGGGTGGTTCCATTCTCAGCTGCTGACCTAGGGCATTATTTTCCTTAAGGCTGAAGAGAGAGGTATGAAGAATCAGGAGGGAAGAATGGGAAAGGGTAATTATAATACAATTATAATACAATCTCAAAGATAAAATAATTTTTTAAAAATTACAAAATGAAACAAAAGTAAATAAAACTACAACAACAAAGCATACTGAGTAACCTATGAAGAGAAAGCTGGTAAAGAGCACTTCTCCACAGCTTCTGGATTAGCTCTCGTATTCAAATTCCTACTTGACTACCTCCAATAAAGGATCATACTCTGGAAATATAAAATGAGTAAATATTTCATTCCTATAGTTTTTTGGGGACATGATTTTTTGATTACAGAAATAAAACCATGTATTTAAGACATGTATTTTTTGGATTTTTGTTTTATTTTAATTGTGGAGTCTTTGCATAGTAGATAGAATTAAAGACATCAAATTGAAGAGAGATGTGTTCAGGGGTTTTGAGTAGTTTAAGAATGGCAGTGTTTTATACATGTGTACATGTTTGAAATTTACAAGGATAAATTAAAAGTGTTATTTCTAAAAAAAAAAAAAATCATGCTGTTCCAGAGAAAAGGTAGATAAATGTTTGTTAATATTCAGAATACTTAATGCCAATGGAGTACATCTTCTGTATTTTACTCAGGTGAACATTGATTCTCTATTTAATTCATTCACTTCATTAAGCATACACTCATTTAGTCCCTCTCTGGACTGATATATATCTAGGTAGATTAGATAGATATATGATGTGGTAGACAGGTTCATTGAGTACCTATTGGATACTTAATTACTGATTTGCATAAGAAACTCAGTGAATATTTTGAGAGTTCATGATGTTTTTATTAATGACCATGGGCTCCTGATGTATCTTTTATTCTTTTCTTTTTGTGACTGCTTCGCTAACACTTTGAGGTGCTTTCTTGCTAACTCAGGTACAACTATGCCATCCTCTCCTTCTGCGGATAAGATTTATGGAGGCATATGTTTCCCGCTCTACTCCATTATTTTTCCTTTCCAAAAGATTGAGTGAATAGATGTTTTTGATTTTTTTGCTTTATTTTATTACAAATTGTCTGTAACCTTGGTGAATTTGACCTGGAACTATATAACTGGAGACTAATGGGATGTCTGTAAGTTCCCAGTTGCTAAATGGATAGTAAAAAAGACCATAAAATAAATGAAAATTTAATACAAATGCAATGTTTATTATACACGTTTTTATGCCAGTTACTCATTTAACCCCTTGCACAGGTTTTCTTATTTAATTTTGCTATAACTTCCCACAATTAGTACTATTATCTATGATGTCAGATGAAGAGAATTCTCTATTTCTTCTTTCTAGATCTTATTGAGTCCTTCACACCAGACTTTGTTAAACCTAAATCTATACAGAAGCTGACCAAATGTTGGATAGATTATGAATAAGGTGTAGATCTGGGATCAGTTTAGGGGAACTGGGCATTTATATGAGAAAACACTAAACACATTGTACAAAATTCTCAAAGAATTAGTAAAAATCAGAATGCTGATCAAATTAATAAAATTTTATTCAATGCTTTCCAAATTGCTTTGATAAATATGATTTTATATACACAAAATTCTTCTCACAGCACTTTACTATCTGCTTCTCACACTTAACTCAAAATTTAATCAGAATTTTCCTTAGTGTATAATGAGACTCTTTTTCCTGTTGGTTTTAGAAATAGCTTTGTGTTTTCAGGATAAAACCTGAAGTCATTTTACAAAACTATTTAAGTTTCATGTCTCTTGCCAATAGACAAAACATGACATTTCTCTAAACATGATTATTTATATCAGTGGAAATGTAGATAACATTTGTTGTGATCCATTACCTTTTCTTTAAACCGTGTCCCATTCATCTCTTTCAAATTATAAACAACAAAATATATTAATTTCTATTGACTTAGCCACATTTCAGTTTCCAGTCATAATTGTAATCTCTACATTTCAAGTAGTTACATCACAACTATATTTCTTTAATGACTTCTTTTAGTCATGGCAATGGAGACATAAGTTATATGCATTCTGCCTTAGAAGAACAAAATACTGTTTGCTTAAAAGTCTGACCTTTCAAACACTGGGCCACCAACCAGACATTATACACTAGCTGAAATGAGTCTCCCAATACATATACAGCAGAGGACTGCCAGGTCTGTGTACAGTCACTTAAACCTCATGAGACTGGAAGCCCCAGGAGTTTAGAGGTCTGGTAGAGTGGAGTGTAGGGAGTGGAGACACCCTCATGGAGACAGGGGGGCAAGGAGGAGGTATGGTATGAGGAACAGTCAGAGGATGGAACAAGGGAGAAATAAAATCTAGAGTGTAAAATAAATTAATCAATTAAAAAGTATGACCTTTCCATTGGTAATATAATATAGATTTCATTTTTTCTTTGTGAGATGTATCTTAGGTCTTGATAAGTTGCTTTGATAATAACTTAAGTACTCTTAAAAAAATAATTGTTTAGCTGTGTCACACAAACTGTCTGTTCTCTCAAGATTTTTTCTGATTGTATCTGCCAATTTAATCTCACATCTATAAGTCAAAAATTGAGCACTTAATATAAATATTTCAATTCTCAGTATGTTAATTTGATTCAATGAGTGGAGTTTTTCTAATCATTTTTTTTCACCCAAAATCAAAATCTTTTATGAACGCATATAAAAGTTTCAAAAAAGAGTCTATAGACAGTGTTACTTATTTTCCAGGGATTCATTTTTTTCCTTGGCTATCTGCTTGTCACCTCCAACCAATGTAGCTTAACTTTCAAGTAATTTTCAGTGTGCTGAAACATGCCTCCTTGCAAATCTTATAGTCACCATCACCTGTCCACATCTGCCTGGTTCTAACTTCCTCTGGAACTGTTTCAATGGAATTCCTGTTTTTCATGTGTCTACATCCCAAGAGGTCTTATTTACGGTGTAATAACAATTTATTTCAAATTTTTGTTAATGGCATATCCTTAAAAAACCCTTTTATTTTAAATCAGACCATTTTCCTGTATAAGACTCAAGACTCCTGCTTTTCAAGACTCCTCAAATGTAGTTCTTTATAATAGCCATTCATTCCAAAATGTTTTCAGTAGATAAATAACTGTCAGAAAAAAGATTGCATCTTTTTGTCCAAGATTTTGTAGTTTTGTCCATGAAAATATTACTTTCACACAAAATTTTACTATATCAAATTTTCGATTTATTAATTTGCCCCTAACATCTGGTGCTCTCCCCATGGAACCAAGGTGCAGCATCAACATTCATTAAAAATTCATGACAGCAATTAAGCATTCAACTTTAAAAAAAAAACTCACTGGCTATTTATACAACATTTTTTATTGATGACAGTTTAATACAATAATATTTTCTTATTTTAAAATGGATATCACAATTTGGAGCATAATTAGTTACAAATGGACATTTATATAAATTTATTTAAAAACTCTTTTCTATAATGATTCTAGTTTTTTTCAGTGATGATGAACAGGTCTTCCTATATTCTGTATTCCAACAGAAATGTGTAATAACAACTTCAAAACTATAATGACAATTACTTTTAAACAGACTTTTATCATACTTTTTAAAACATTTGGATATATTGAATTGCTTAACAATGACTTCATAAATTCACAGGCAAATGGAACTAGAAAATATCATCCTGAATGAGGTAACCCAGACACAAAAAACAAATATGTTATGTATACACTTATCAGTGGATTTTAGCCCAGAAGCTTAGAATACCTGTGATTGAAAGATGCTTCAATCTTACGTAGAACAGGGAACAAAATAATCATAGAAGGTAGAGGAAGGGAGAGACCTAGGTAGGAGAGAATTGGGAGAGGGGGAAAGAGGGAACAGGAAAAGGTGTTAAAAGGGATAGGAGAGAAGTGAAGAGGAGCAGGAAATAGAATGGAAACATACAGCAGAGGGAGATGGGGAACTGAGAGTGGCCAATAGAAAATCCCAGACTCTAGGGAAGCAAGAGGCTCCCAAGAGCCAATGGTGATTACTTTAGCTAAAATATCCAACAAAGGGGCAGAACAACCTGTAGAGACAATATCTAGTAGATATACACAGCCCCCAGTAGAGGGATGGGACCACCCACGCATCGCAAAAATTTTAACCAACAAGGTTTCTGTCCAAAGCAAAGACAGGGAAAAAAATGGAACAGAGACTGAAGGAAAGGCCATCCAATGATTGTCCCACCTAGGGATCCATCCCATCTTCAGACACCAAACTCCACACTATTGCTGATGTCAAGAAGAGCTTGCTGACAGGAGCCTGGTATGGCTGTTCCCTGAGAGGTTCTACTAGCATGTGACCAACACAAAGGCAGATACTTACAGCCAACCATCAGACTGAGCTCAAGGACACAAATAGAAGAGCTAGGGGAAGGACTGAAAGACTTGAAGGGGATTATAAACTAACTGGACCACCCAGAGCTCCCTGGGACTAAACCACAAACTAAAGAGTATACATAGAGTTAGCCAGGACTCCATATAAATGTGTAGCAGGAGATGGCCTTATCTGACATCAATGGGAAGGGAGGGAGGCTTGATGCCAAAGCATAGGGTGATGCTAGAAGGCTGAGGCAGGAGTGGGTAAGTGGGTGGAAAAACACCCTCATAGAGGCAAAGGGGAGGGAAAGAGGGGGAATGGGGTCAGGGGGTTGGTGGAGGGGTAACCGGAAAGGAAGATATCATTTGAAATGTAAACAAACAAAATGATTAATAAAATAATGTATGCATATATATATATATATATATATATATATATATATATATGTGTGTGTGTGTGTGTGTGTGTGTGTGTGTGTGTGTGTGTATTTGTGTGTGTATGGATATATATATATATATAATGTGTATAATATATGACATATGACCTAAAACATGTGGCATATAACTTATATCTTATATTATATAATATGGTATATATTTTATAATATAGTACATATTTTAAAGTTATAATAAGAAAATAATATATTACTAAGTTAAATAGATATTTAGGAGAATGTGAAGGTATTCTATACATGATATATTATATATTGTATACACATATGTATGCATATCATATATGTTATGTAAAATATATCAGGATATAAATATTATAAATGTTCTATTCAATGTAAGTTTCAAAATGTATATACACATATTTATATACTTATATAGAAACAATGAATATTGAGATTTGGTACATAATAAGTTTAGCATTATCAAAAATTAAAGTCAGAAACAATCTAAAGCAACTTAGATTTTATTTTAACCATATTGACAGAATTAATTAACACATTTTGTTGAAATTAAAAGAACAAGAGTCACCACACATAAGTACTTAAATTTTCCCTATGCATATTCACTCTAGGTAGAGATTCATAGCTTCTTTCAGTCTCCTTACAGTATCTATTACACTCAGCCTGTGAGCACTTAATTGATAATGATGAAAACTATCTCTGTGTGTGAGGCATATGTTGAGCATCTGTTTCCAGCTATAATTTTGAATTCATGCCTTCCATTTAAAGTTGAAGCCTTGAGAAAATATGCTTTCATTTTCTATTGTTTTAATAAATGGGGTCATCAAGGAGATAAACTGTCATAGATATTTTCACTTGGAAATTGCATATAAACAGAATATAAAATAATCAGGAGAGTAGCATATTCAATTACAAGAACACAAGCTTTTCATTATTGTATGTCTATTTACAAACATGCATCTTCATAGCAATACAATTATATATTTCTAAGTTATAAACATTTACACATCTATTTAGCATCTATTTTTAGATAAAATATTGAACTGAAATCCATGTACTAGTCTTTGCCGCATAAACATGAAAATTAAGAAAGTGAAGTTCGCAAAATTATTTAAAAACTGTTTTTTTGTTTTTGTTGTTCAAAATTAGTATCATTTATATTCTGCTTCCAATAAGACTAATGTTGAGGTTTTTTGTTTGGTTGTTTCTTTATTGTATTTCATTCTTCTACACAGTAGCTCTTTTTTCTTCCTTTTTTTTTGCATAATAATTCTGTATCATGGGGAATCTTAACTGTTAATTTGATATGTTGAGAAGTTCTGTTTGTTATTACTTATTCTGTCCTATTTTGCACACCCTGTCGGGAGAGTGATTCATTTATTCAAGGCATGCAGACATCAGCTACTGATAGGTGGAATACATTATGTCATTCAGTGAGGTCAATGTCACTGACTAAAACTCACCATACAAGTGCAATGTGTTTAATGTTTTAGAACTTGTGTTCTCCTCATGCATGTACGTCCCTTTCCCCATTTTCTCTCTTCTATAAATGTTTAATTAAAAAATAAATTGTTCTAAATTTATGTCTGTCTCTGAACACTATTGAATTCAAAATATAAAACAAACAGCAATACCTCCAAAAATATTTTAAATATTTAATTTAATTTTCTTTGAAAATAAAATAAATTGGCTCATTTGATTTTTAGTGCCTTAAAACTGAAGTCTCATCAGCAGATATTTTTCTTTTTCATTTTTCTCTGCTTAAAAACATTTAAATTTTTTAAAATATAAATGATCTTGACATATTTTTATTTTATGATATTAAATAATTTTAATCACTTTTGTTTCACAGTTTTATAAGATTTCAATGTAAGTAACTGATATAAAAAACACAATTCATTGTAATTGTTAGTAGAAACTGAATTTTATTATCTTTGTTACGTTGCTGTTTTTAGTCCTTAATAACTAACCCCATGACCCTATAAGCACATGTGAGTTAGAGACTGTTGCTCTCAACCCGGGATCTAATTTATGCAAATCAAATACCGATGCAAGAGTGCAAGATACAAAATTGTTCCTTTGTATATCATTGAGGAAGTTGTTTCATGCCCATAGCTCCTGCCTATACTGTTACCTTGGGTGGATGGGGTGCTTATTTGACAGAACATTGAACTGGACTTTAGATGGGATGGTTTGACAGGCCATTGTAGCCATCATTTTCAACAGCCTAAAAACTCTTCACTAATACTACTAACTCCTCTCTTTGTCCCAACACATTCCACTTCTACTGCATCTATAATTTTTGTATGTGTGTATGAGACTGACAGAGACAAATAAGATTGCTTCGTGAGTATAGGTTGGCGGCTATTTATGGAAGTATAAACTACTAACCAGTGGTTAGCCCATTGAAGAAAACTATTTCACCTTGTATATTTGCCAATAACTGCTAAAGGCTCCCTAGATGATGGATGTAGCCTCTCAGTACCCCTTGTATTCATGACTGAATGATTGAAAACCAGTTTTGTATAGATCTTTCTAGGGATGGATATGGGCTTCCAGTACCCTCTCTTTTCACAATTGAATGTTGAAAGAACTAGTTTTGTTTAGATCTTGTGTAGATAATCACAAATATTATGATCTTGTGAGTACAGTGTTAAAGAATATCGGGTGTTACCACTTAGTTCTGTAGGACAAGAAAGAGCAATTGAAATAATTATTATTGTTTGGTGGGGCTACGAGGACTCACTCTCCGTCAACACAGTAGAAGTTCTCTCACATCTGGCACTGAGATTTTCATTTAGTATCCTTTGGTTTATAACATCAACATTATTATTTCATGTAGGCATACCTCTGTTTATACGCTTTATGTTAGATTGTTTTTAATATTTAGATAATAAACTTAAATTTTATCAGTTTTCATTTTATTCATGTTTGCACTTTTGATTTTGAGTATATTTATAAAATGTATTTAAGTGTTTACAATGAATCCACCTTCTCAATCACCTTTATATATTCATTTGGTTAGCTTTTTGAAGATGTGGTTTTGTTAAAATTTCACAATGGCCTTGAACTTGCTATGACTTATGATGCTTGTGAACTTGTAATGATCTTCCTCTGTCAACTTCCAAGTTCATTCTTGGTATTGAATTTATTGTCTTGATTACAGGGCATTTGTATTGCTTCTTTGTACACATGTTGGTATTTGGCTCCACTTAAGACAGTATGGTTTTTATATGTTGTTTACTTAATTTGTTGAAATCTTAAGTGTATAATAGATATTGTTTTGTAATGAGGTTTACTTGAAAATCACTTTGATCAACTTCGAATTTATTTTAAACTTACTGAGACACAAAAGTAAAATAATTTAAACACAGAGTGTATTTAAAATTATTTTGAAAATGACCAGATTTTTGGAGAACCCATTTACTTGCTTTTACACTGTCATACCTTATTGTGAATTTAGGGAATCTTAACAATTTCTAGTTAAAACAATTGAAAAATAATCAGTCCACTGCTTCCCAACACTTCTTCAAAATGCACTTGTATCTAAGGAAGCAACACTCTTTGAAGAAAAAAACACTATGGGTGTGTTAAGACATTTAATCTTATCTTTGTCTAATAAAAAAAATAACCACCTTATAGAATAACAATTTTGAAAAAGGTGGTGTTTCGAATTACTATTTTGAACTAAGAACATGACCATTGACTTAGATTGAGAAACTATTTGATAAAATATAGTAGTTAATTTTTAGCTGCCTCCATTGCCTCTATTTTAGAACTGTTCTGTCCAATTAGCCAAATAGCTTGAGTCAGGGAAAACTACCAGGCAGCACTTCCTGTACCTGCACATGATCTCACCCTGATTTTTCCTGTTTTACCCTTTATAAACTGAACCTGGAAAATTTAGCTCCCAAGTCTAGGCTGCAACCATGATCATTCTTGGGGTATACACTTAATAAACTATTCTTGCTTAACAGGGACTAGAGATTGAGTGATCTGTGTGGCAATTATTGATTCCCAAGAATGATCAAAGCAACTTTATTTTTTTTAATTGGTTATTTTATTAATATACATTTCAAATGTTAGCACCCCTCCCTCAAGCTCCTATCCCACCACCACCAGCCTCTATGAGGATCCTCCCCCACCCACCCACTCTTGCCTCACTGCCCTAGCATCCCGTATGCTAGGGAATCAAGCCTTCACTAGACCTGGGGCCTCCACTCTCATTAATGCCAGACAAGGCCATCCTCTGCTACATATGCAACTGGAGGCATGGGTTGGTGGTCTAGTTGCTGGAAGCTCAGGGGAGGTCTCATTGGAAATATTGTTATTCTTCCTATGGGGTTGCAAACCCCTTCAGCTCTTTCAGTTCTTCCCCTAATACCTCCATTGGGGTCCCATGCTCCATCTGATGGTTGGCTGCGAGCATCCATATCTGTATTGGTAAGACTGGCAGAGCCTCTTAGAAGACAGCTATATCAGACTCCTGTCAGCAATCACTTCTAGGCATCTGCAATAGTGACTGGACTTAGTCATATCATACTTATCCTTTGCATGAGGATCTCTGGATGGCCTTTCCTTCGGTCTCTGCTCAACTCTTTGACCCTGAATTTACTTTAGACTAGAACAATCCCTGGTTAAAATTTTTAAGAAGCATGGGTGACCCTAACCCTCAACCAGAGGCCTTGCCTAACCTCTCCATATGATCTCTATAGGATCTCCCTCCACTTTGTTGGGTATTTTAGCTAATGTCATCCATGTTGGATCCTGCAAACCTCTTGCTTTCCTATCATCTGGGATTTTCTGGTGGCTACCCCGAGTTTTCCATCCCCCATTGCTACATAGCTCTGTTCAATTTCCTGACATTTTGTACATCACCACCTCTGATACCTGACCCTGTCCCATTTTTTCTCTCCCCTTCCTCTCTTCCTCCTAAGTCCCCCCTCTACCTCCTATGATTATTTTGTTCCCCCTTCTAAGTACAACTAAGTCATCCACATTTTTGTTCCTTTGTGACTGGGTTACCTCAGTCAAGATGATATTTTCTAGTTTCATCCATTTGCCTGAGAATTTTGAAGTCATTATTTTTAATAGCTGAGTGGGTCTCTGTTGTGTAAATGTACCTCATATTCTGTACCCGTTCCTCTCGTGAGGAACATTTGGGTTGTTTTCAGCTTCTAGATATTATCTATATAAAGCTGCTATGAACATAGTGGAACATGTGTCCTTGTTATATGTTGCATCATTTGGATATATTATAGGAGTGGTAAAACTGGGTCCTCAGGTTATAAATCATTTCGTTGCATCTGGCTTACAGTTCAGATGTTTAGTTCTTTATCATCAGAGTGGGAAGCATAGTGTCACACAGGCAGTCATGGTGCTGGAGAGACAGCTGAAAGTTCTACATCTCAATACACAGGCAGCATGAAGATATAGTGATTTCTTAAATCTGGCTTCAACTTAGGAAACATCAAAAACTTCTCTAGTAACATACTTCCTCTAACAAGGCAAAACTCACTTCAGTAAGGCTACATATTCTGATAGCATTGCTCCCTCTCAGCTTAGGGTACCATATATATTCAGATCACATTTATTGAGAGATATGCTATGAAACTAAAATAAATACTAATATCCAGAAAATAGGCCAAATATTGTGACATTTGTGTTGTTTCCACTGTCACAGGTCACATAGTTTATTTCAGCTTAATAAATTTTATTCTGTTAGTTAAGAAATTGTTTTCTGCCATATTCCTATAGAAAATAACTGTGGTATCTTTTTACTAAAATCTATTTATATGTATTTTATGTGCTATTTTTCATCCATGTACAAGTCATGCATGGGTGGTGCCTACAGAAACAGGAAAAGGATGTTGGTTCCATGCAAAAGAAATTTCAGACAATTTTGAGTGAACACATGGGCACTTGAAACAGAATCCAGATCCTCTGTAAGAACCATGTTTGATCTTAAGTACTAAGCCATCTGTCCAGCTATATTTGACTCCTCTCTAAGTGTTATCTTAATTTCTCTTTTTAAAATACAGTATTCACTGCCGTTTCTCATTATTAGGGGCATTGTGTTCTTTCTTTTCTTTGTGCTAAAATTTGTTGCATAAATGTTATTTATTAGAGACATTTTTTTTTTTTATTTACTGTTAGGAAACTCAGTTCTTGTATAGCCTGGTAACCTTGTCTTTTCATTATAGTTGTCACCCAGTTACCATAAGTCTTACATATCTCTCTAGCACGTTCATTATCTTTTTAGCAAGTGCCTGTAGCCCGCGCAATCATCTCACCGGTATGAACACACGCAGGCACACAGGATCCTTCCGCAGCACGTGTTTTATTCCCAAGCATGGAGGAGGAGAGGGGGAATTGAACATGGCGCTGCCTTATATACCCCTTGGGGTGGACATATCTGATTGGCCGCTTGCTCAAATTCCCATGTTCCCCTGCCACTGTACATGCGCAGTTTTACTAGTCCAGTGGCAGATGTGACGTCCCAAGTTGGGCGGTGACTAGGCATTCCTTTGCCACTGCACATGCGCGGTTTTACGGCTTCCCACAAGTGCCATGAAGGTAGAGATGATAAATGGCATATAATTTCATAGTGTTCTGAAATAGTCTGGATATTTCTGAAGGTACTTGCTGTATTTTTTCAGTAGCTCCCATTTTAATTCTAGAATTTCCATTTAATACATTTAGACATTCCCTACTGTCAGATACTTGTAGAAGAATAGAAGTATGTTTCTTTGTTAAACTCCCATGTCTATGTTACAAAATTTCAAATATGTGAAAGAATAGTTTTGACACATAATAATTAGCTCTTTAATTAGACTATAGGATTTGGCTCAAAAATATATTATTTTTTCATATAGTTTTCATGTTATACAAGATTCTTCAGAGAATATTCATCTGGATTGTAGGTAAAGACATAAAATATTTTTGCAGTGATTTTAAGAACTAGGACAGGAAGTACAGCTTATTTCATAGCTCTGAGAGAGCTTCCTTGGCCTCTAACCTTCAGCCAACTGGATTAAACTGCTTACCCAAGCCAGAACATTTGGAGTGTCTCTGTCAAGATTTTCGAGCTCTTTAATGCCAAAATTTCTATTCCATATTTTTAGTTGACACTGTTTCTCAATCATTTCTTTTGACAGCAACATCACTGACTTAAATATTTAATGTTAATCTTTTTGAAGATATACTTCTAGTCAAATTCTGGGATCAATCCATAGCTTTTAATGCCATTTAGCTAAGAGGGTACATGTTTCATGTGCTTGTAAGGAGATCCTCTTGGCTTTGCACTTCAGTTAAATTGATGAGTCATCATCCTTGCTTCATTGCCTTTTCCCAATGTGCTCATTATTAGCCATAACAACCTTTATCATACTTACAGGGATTATTTTTCAAATTCTTCTCAAAAACATGATATATTTTGTCCACTAGTGAAGTAACCTACTAATAATAACTAATTGTTATTTCTCTTTAGCTTATCAATTAATTACCTTTAAAAACTGGAAATAACCATACTAGTGTATACTAGTCAATATCAATGTCTCTATCACTAGACTTCCAGTGAGTGATAGGAGCCTTCATGCTACAAATGGAATAAGAGAACCAACTGAAATCTTTATTTTTTTCAAGGATTGTGTGTTGATAAGTACTTTAATGTTTGCATTCCTAGAAAACAGTGTGACATATACACATAGGATGCTTTATTGTAAATGGTTCTAAATAGTCACTTCAAGAAAAAATTTATGAAATTTTAATGCACTCACAAAAGTAGCTCAGCTCAGTCTCATAAGACTGAGTTGAGGTTCAAAAGAAAATTGGGGCCCATGACCTAAGATATTTGAATATCTGGTCTCTATTTAATGCTGTTAATTTTAGTCTATTAGGTTGTATGACATTAATAATAAAACTATGTAATGGAGAGTGCTCCTTGAGGCTCCAAAAGCCTCATGCTATTTCCAACATACTTTTCACTTCATGTTTGAGTATCAATATATAAACACACAGCTTCTGCTCTAGTCTCTATTCCTGCCTGCAGCCACTTGACATTAATGGGCTTTTATTAATATAGACCTATAACCCCTAATAATTCCTTCTTATTATAAGTTATTTTGATCATGATTTTTTGTTTTATAATAGTAAAAAATAATAACTAATATACTTGGGAAACTAAAGTAGTCCTGTATTACTATTCTTAGTGGACAAAATGGTAAATGACTGGACTTATTCAACAGTCAGATGAAATCTCGGTATAGGAGCTTACTTGTGAATTGGTAGTCACATAGGATAGAAATACTAAGCATTTCCAAATTGTTGAATTAGTACACTGATCCATGAAGATGAATAAATATGGCTCATTCAAAATAAGCTGAAATTACTGCAGTTATCTAAATAATGAACAAAATAGGTTGTTCTGGTGCCCATAAAAGAGAAAGAGTGTGTGGTATCATTTGTCATTTTTGCCCCATTACAAAATCTGAAATTCAGGAAATTTTTTTCTGAAGAAAAAATATTTAAATTAAGGTATAATATTTAAATTAAGAAATAACATAATTTTTATAAGAAATAGAAGAAAGATGTTACAGTAAACTGTTCAGAAACTCTTTTACTCTGAGGATCAATTCATAAAATTATTGATTGTGATTTCCAAATATTCAAATAATATACCTTTAATTTACACTTTATATTGTGTCATACAATTTCTGACTCAAATGAAGACATCTATCCTTCCTTAAAATTATTATTTTGTAGATTTTTGGTCTACATACTTTTTCTGGTTTTGCATAAGGTAGTTCATCTTTACCCCTACTCATCTTCCTCCTCTGCTTTCTCCTTCTTTCATTCTTAAAGACATTCAGTGGTTAAGAGAAAATACTTTGTCTTTCTTATTCTAATCAGGCAACTTTATATCAGTTCACATCAACAATACTTATTTATTAAGGAAAACATCAACATTTAACATCTATTCATTGAATACATTGAATCTACATTTTGTGTCTCTCTGTGTTTTCCTTTCTCTGTTACCATGTTGCTTAGGTTTATCAAACCAATGCAATTTATTCTTAATGTATGTTATATTTTGGTAAGTTAAATTAGGTCATTATTCTACCTTTATCTTGAGAATCAAAACAAGTAATTTTCAGACTAAAACTCTCATTAGGTGTTAGAGTAGCATGAGCTAATCTTTATAGCTAGAAGTATATTTAATTCTTCCTGATACCAATCAAATCCTTAGTTATTCCTAATTAAGTAAGGGGAAAATAATCTGATAGTATTATCTCTGAAGGATAAGCTCTTTTTTGTATCACCATTGGCACAAAAAGTTTAGACTATATTCTATATCATAAAGTTGGTATGAGATATACATACATTTATATATATCATATAGTTATTTACAAATATGCAAGTTACACAAAAAGTAAATGAAAATATAAAATACTGAAAAATTTTCACAACATAAATTTAATTAATCTCTGTTTATATGAACTGACCCGAAGAATATCTAAGAAATTACCATGTGATATTTAAATATGTACAGTAATTTATCACATGATACTTTCTCCATGCCATACATTTTCAACATCAATCTAAATTTCCAAGTTATAAAGGGAAGGTAAGTCAGAAAATGTGTCACATAGAGGTTAAAGTAGATATTTCACCAACTCTGAGTCTTTAATCCAATATATCACTGGCTTATCTTTATGGATGCTGAAAAAAATTTTTTATTAAGTCACAAGTTTCATTATATATCAACTATATTGCAAAGATATATCTCAACTATAGCCTTCATGACATTGAATATAAATATACATTGATTTTAGTTAGTGAAAATGGAGTATTTTATTAGCAAAATAGTGTTTAAGTATTTACTGATGATTTCTAAAGTGCTTTCACTTTAAACTGGCTTTCCTTTACAAATGACCAAATGCTACACTTGAAGTTATGCATAATAGGTTTTTGAATCATCATTTGAAACATATTAACATATGTAGTCACCTCATGTGAATAGCAAATTTGTTTGAATATTTAGAATACAGAGTTTACAATTTTTATCTCTACTACATGCACACATTTGCTTGATGAATAAATTGCATATGTCTAGAAACATTCAAGATATTTTCAAGGAATGTGGTAGTTTAAAATACTTTAAAATGATAGGATATTTGATTTTCCATTGATATGGAAAGTAATGAGAAATTAGCAGTCCTTAAATAGTCTGTTTAAACTTTATTTAAACATTCGAATATCCTATATGTAACCCAGTGGCAAAGGGACTGAATACAAGAAGATCACTTGAGTGTTGATGCTACAAAGCTAGATTTAGATTCAGAAAGACCCTTGTCAAAGGTGTAAGGCTAAGTATAATAGAAAAGGATTTCTGATATCTTTCTCTTGCCTCTAGAAATGCTGAGGGGTAAACACACACGCACACACACACGCACACGCACAGGCACACACATATGCAGGGGGAGGGGAGACACACACACACACACACACACAGAGAAAGAGAGACACAGAGAGAGACAAGACAGAGACAGAGACAGAGAGAGAGAAACTCAGAAAAAAACTCACACTTAATTTTTATTTTAGAAGACATAATTTTGAAATGTTTGTATCTCACAAGCACAGAATAGAATGAAATTAATTTTCTGGATAGTCTAAATTCTATTCCAGTATTTTCTATATTAGATTAATATCACTTCAATTTAATTATATGTACATTAACTAAAAATATCTATTGGCTATGAATGTTGTGCTTGAAATTTCTTTGGCACATTTCAAGTCTTGAAATCAACCAGAGATTAGAATGTAATTTATATGCAAAGTAAAGACCAGTTTGGCTTTCTTTACTTTGAAATTTACTCTCCATTGGCTGGTTGATAATATTTCTCTGAGCTATATTTTGAAAAGATGAATTCTGTTCATATTTCTGGTAAAGTTGTGCAATTAATACTCAGGAGAACTTTACCATATAGGAAACTTATCAAATTCTACACTCTTTTTTTTTAGGTTAAAAACTACTATTTGTTCTCTGTACATTGTTGGTAAAGTAACTTCAGCTGATTATAAGATTGATGGATTGATTGACAGACTATAAATTGATACTTGTTTCTAAGGAGATTTTTGCAGTTCATACATGGAGATTAACAGAAAGCAATAGTCTGAATACTGTTATTCTGGAACAGAATTAAAAGGCAGGCTTCAATATAATTGTTAAATATACTAAGATTAAGTATATACAAGTGATAAATATACTAAGATATAAGTATATACAAGTGATATATTTTAATTGTATAGAAAATATTTATCAACTTTAAGTACAAATTTGAGGAAAATAGGTAAAGAAAAATAATTCCATACTGTTTTTACTCCTGTATGAACAGAAAAATAACCTCCTTATGAAGTAAACAAAATTAAAACACCTTACACTACAAAAGAAAAATTTACCCTTACACTAGTGTAATATGCAATTATGAGTTAAAAATGTATTTAGCAGTGCATAAATGCTATATTCCTTGATTATTTTAAATCTAAAAAATGTTTTTCAAATTATTGTTAAAAAATTGTGTAATGCAATTTACACTTAGGATACCAAACAAGTTTTTATAAGTTGTTGTTAATCAACAACATAGCAAGAATTTAACATAGCAAGAATTGGTTTACAAAGTTCATGGAAAACATGAACGAATTCTTTATGTATTAAATTTGTTGTAACAGCACACAGGGTAAAATAATTTTAAACAAAATGGTTACATATAATTATGAAGTAAATTGTATATCTCATGTTGCTAAACAGCATATCACCGTAGTAATACACTGCTCCATTAATCTAATTCTTCAGGAAAGTTAAAACAAAAATATTTTATAATCTTTCCATCAGTTTAATGAAAATTATTCTTGCTAATTATTTAAAATTTTAAACTTGAGTTCTAAAAGTATGAATTTCATGATGAATTACAAAAAAGAAAAAATTAACATTTCATTCGAGTACACATTAACAGAAATTAAAAAAAAAAAAACTTTCTTGGGAGTAAGTTGAATGTATAATTTACTGTTTTTTACAAAAAAACATAAAGAAAAATTATTTAAAAGTCACTAGTTTAGTACAGATTAATACACCATTATATGTTGAACCTGAATTTTCATTATCCATGCATTAGTTAAAGGACATCTAGCTTAATTCCGTTTCTAATTTGTTTTCAAATGAGTGGAAATTTACATGTTTGACCAAGGTTTTCTGTAATAGGGTATGGGTACTTTGAATATATGCTTAGTGGGTAGGAGCTAGGCATGTAACAAATCATTTTTTTAACTTTTAGATAAAACATAGAGGCTATATACATTTACATTTCATCATAAGGGGATAAGTAACTTTCTCTCATTCTCATCAGTACCCTCTCTATACCTTTGTCAGTAAGAATTCAAAATTTAACATATCCAGTAAATTTGAATTATATCTATGACACATATATAGTACGAGAATTGGAAATATAACAATTTATCCAAAAATAAAGTTACCAAATTGAAGTATATTTCTGTGTCTTTATTCATTCTGTCTCCAAATATTAATTCAAAGTATATATGATGAAAACAATTTGCCATGTTGAACTCATTTCATTGGTAATTACAAGTAATTATTTTATCAACTAAGGTTGTATCAACTTGATTGGCTATCTCATGGAAAATGCCACAATGACTATGTTGTTTGGTATGATTTACATAATATGTGCAACCTTCCTGTGCTCATACTCTTGTTTATCAATTCTCATTATAAGTAACATATAATTAAATATGCTACAATCATCCTAAATAAAAATTCTGAGTAATAAATTATAATAATATGTAATTGTTAATTATATTTGAAACTATAAAAATAGTTTATGTTGCAGTAGAATAATGCATAATGTGATTGAGTGTCTCTGATTATAGTATGAAAACTTTGTGAGGTAAAAATTATTCTGAGCATTCAATACAAACAAAAGTTAAGATAGTGAAAAAATGTTAACTGTCTCATGCATTTAAAAATTAGCCAATTTATTTTCTTGTATATTTTATATGTCACAATTCTAGTCATATTTGATATTCTGTGAAGCATAAGCTGTTATTAATGTTTCTTACACTCCTCAAATTTTTGTTGTCTTCTTTTCTCTAAATTCCCTTTTTTGGGGGGAACAACTTCTAATTAAATACTGACATTATATCCACAGGCTGACAACATCAATACGATCACCTCAAATCTGATTGTTTGCTCTCCTTTGATAAAATATGACATTGGAAAAATATGACATTAGAAGATATCATAAGAGACTGTAGAATGAGTAGTTTATGTATTTAAAAATTTATTGTACACTTGGCATACATAAAATGATAACAAATTATAGAACTGATGATAGCAATTGTCTAAGAATAAAATACAGTCATTTACAGTGATCATAATGTATCAAACTATAGTTTTCTAAACATTGCATTAACAATGTCAAGTTCAAAATATGTAAGCAGTTGAGTGATTTCACTAGAATTAATGGTTTATAAATTCATCATATTAATGTCAGTTATCCACAGAGTTAGAAGATTGTAGATTAACAAGCTGTCATGAATGTTTCGTGTCAACTCTGACGCAAGTGATAATAAAAGTGTACTTGTTTAGCAAGGCTACTTTGTATTTTAAAATGCTATAAAATTTGCACTAGAGTAAACAAAATATCTCATTCTAGCAACATATTTCAGGGGTAAAAAACATAAGACATGCTAATATTCAACAATAAATTATTTCATTTCTGAGGGCAACAATTCTCAGAACTTAGTAAGTGGGGAATTGAGAACATAAGGATTTCCACACCCAGCATCAAAGGGGTTAGCAATGCATTTTGCACTTTGACTTTTCCATTGTCAATAACAAAGAAAGGGAGTTTGGTGATGCAATACATCTTTGCACATTCTCAATTCACTCTGTCATATTGAAAACTTACATGTAAAGCTCTGGTAAGCACCAAAGTCTCCTTTTACACATCTCATAATTCTTAAATTAAAAGAATTTTACTATTAAACATATGTTAAATAAATTTTAATAAATACATGATTCATAAGAAACATGAAATATTATTTTGATTAGAAATTTCAGGGTGTCATTTATTAAACATGCTCCAAATTTCCTCTACATCACATGGTTAAGAAGTGAAACTGCATAAAATTTGTACACCTGCTCTATTATGCACCTTGTGAATATGTATAATACCATTTAAACAATAGGAAGGTGACAATTATTACATACAGTAATGAAATCTAGTTGGATATTTTGAATGTACTCTCTCTGTTACTACTTAATTATTATTGGCTCACAGTGTTCAGTAACAAGTGCTTTTTAACTACTGCATTAATTGAACATATTTGTCACTAAGGCATTTCTGAATTTTTTAATAAATTCTACATTTTATACTATTGTTTATAAATACTTTTACAAGTAGGGCTAATAAAATGCTTTCTTCCTTATGTTAGAAACACTATGCTTTTTATAGTAGGAGTTAGATATTTGTTTTGATAGTATACAAAAGTAAACTTCTTACAAACATAGAAAAAAATGTGAAAATGAGTATATTTTTAATTTGAACTTACATTTATTTTTGTATGTGTTTTTCTGAAAACCAATATTTACTGTGAGTTTCAGTTTTGTGTAACATAATAATTATTCTCTATTACCATATTACTATGAGAAAAGCCATCAGTAAAAGTGATGTAAACAATCACACATTTATGAAATTACTGCACATATTTTATTGTTTTTCCATGTAAGATAACCACAACAAAAGTATCCACCTCAGTGAAACGATAGTGAAGATATATTGCTTTTAAATTTTAATTTTATTTATATTTTTAAAAATTATTCACTTTTCATCCTGCTCATTGCCCCTCTCATGGTTGCCTCTCCCTTGCAATCCTTCCCTTGTCCTCACGTCTGCTTCTCCAGTAAGAGGGTGGGGGCCTCTTTGGTTACCCCCTCATCCTGGCACATCAACAGTTTGTGAGACTAGGTACATCATCTCCCATTGACATGAGAGAAGACAGCTCATCTAGAAGAACATATCTTATGTACAGTCAATAGCCTTTAGGATAGTCTCCACTCCAGTTGTCCAGGAGCCACTAGAAAGACCAAGCTGCACAACTGCTTTATATGTGTGGGAAGGCTTAGGTCCAACTGATATATGTTCTTTGACTTGTGGTTCAATCTCTGAGAATTACACAGTCCAGATTAGTTGACTCTGTTGGTCTTCCTGTGGAGTTGCTATCCCCACATGGGATAGTTCTTACTCCTATTCCTCCATAAGAATCCTCAAGCTTCATTGACTGTTTGGCTATGAGTATATGCATGTGTCTGAGTCAGCCAGTGGGTAGAACAGCCATTCTTGACTCTTGTCTTTAAACATAACAGAGTATCATTAATATTAGGGTCAGGGATTGGGGCTTATACATGGGATGAGTCTCAAGTATAGTCAATTGTTGGTGGCCATTTCTTCAGTCTCTGCTCTATCCCTCATTCCTGTATTTCTTACAGACAAGATAAAATTTGGGTTGAAATTTTCATAGATGATGTGGTGTCCCTCTCACTACACTGGGGATCCTTCCTGGATACAGGAGGTGGCCCTTTCAGTTTCCATATCCCTAATGCTCTGAATCACGGGTAAGGGCACCCCTATTTATTCCTGGACATTTTCCTTATTGCAGATCTATTTCTCATACTGGAGAAGATCCCTACCTCCCCACTCCTGTCGGCTACATATTTCCATTCATTCTCATGGCCATCTGAACATCCCTACTTTCCCTCCTCACATCTGATCCTGAACCCTTCATTCTCCTCTCCATCTTCTCTCCCACCCATTTCCCCCTTCATCTTCCTGTAAAGATATTATTAATCATTAAACTTAATGAGTAATAATTGTAAATCTTCTTACATACTTCTTATAGTATCTTCAAAAGTATATTTTGTGATATGTGTTACACGTATATTTATGTGCATAAATATAAGCATTTTTGTTATATATTATGTTTAACATGTTCTTTAGGTATTGCACATAAATTATTTTTAAGATATTATATTTTAGAGAGAGGTGTGTTGATGTATCTTAACCATATTAGAATAATTTCTGAGTTATTCTTATAAGATATCATAGATAAACATAGCACATTTCATCAAAATCAAAGGCAGTATAAACTCAGTAATATTTGACAACCCTTTCATACTGGTCTATCACTTGCTTGGTTACATTTGCTTGAATGTAAATTGAATGCATTTGCTTTGTATGTTCTATATCTTTCAAATGTGCTCTTAAGTTGCTAGCATCAGCTCTCTCTAATCTCTTTTTGAGAGCCCTTAATACTATACTTTCAGTCTTAACACCAGAAATTTGAGTATATGTTATGCACTCATATTCCTTCGACTACAGGAAATATTTAATTTCTTTCTTTATTTTTGCATTCATCCAGTTATCATTTAAAAATGTGTTCTTCACTTTCCATGAGTCTATAGGCTTTCTGTTGTTTCTGTTATTTAAATCCAGCTTTAATCCATAGTGCTCTTAAAAAAAAAACAGGTAGCTATTTCAATTTTCTTGTACTTGTTAAAACTTGATTTGTGTCTGAGTAGATGATCAGTTTTGGAGAAAACACAATGAGGTGCTGAGAAGAAAGTATATTCTTTTGTGTTTGTTTAAAATGTTCTGTAGATATCCATTATACTCATTTGGTAAAGAAAGAAATTGAAGAAAATAGTAGAAAATGGAAAGATGCATGGTCATGTATTGTTAGGATTAACATAGTAAAAAGAGCCATCTTATCAAAAGTAATTTACAGATTCAACATAATCCCTTTAAAATTTCAACACAATTTTGTAGATTTTGAAAGATCAACACTCAACTTCATGTGGGAAACCAGAAACCCAGAATAGCTAAAATAATCTAAGTCTGGAAGATCCCTGACTTTAAAGCTATAGTAATAAAAGCCCCATGGTGTTGGCATAAAAACAGGCAGATTGATTAATGGATTTGTCCATTTCACGAATGCAATGGAAAACTAGTGAAATGATAACTTCCCAGAATCTACAAAAATGCCCCTAGCCAAAACATCAAGTAATTAGTGATAAAGAGCCTGAACTAGCTATCACTTGTAACCAGGTAATACTTCCAGTGGAGGAATTGGAACACCAATTTAACCTCAAAACCTTGGACCTTCAATTTTCCCTGACTACTATCCTAAAGTGCTATCCTAAAGTGCTATCCTAAAGGTGAATCAGAAATTTGAGAGTGGACAACCCATGATTTCTCCAGCTTGAGATCCATGCAAAGGGAGGGAGGCCACCCTTGCCACTTCATGAAGAGCCAATACCGAGAGGCTATATAGGCCACAAGTCTTGGATAAAACAAAACATATCTAAGCAGAGAGACAGAGAGAGAGATAGAGAGACAATGAAATGAATCCTGATTATACTTTACCATATTCTTAAATTAGTTCCTAATCTAATTGTCATCAAAGAGGTTTCATATAGGAATTAATGGGAACAGATGCAGAGATACACAGTCAAACATTAGCAGAACTCAGGGCATCCTATGGAGGAGGGGGAGAAAGAATTTTTGGAGCAAGAGGGATCAAGAGCAGCACAAGAAAACCTATAGAATCAACTAATCTGGGCTCATAGTGGCTCACAGTATCTGAATCAACAATCATAGAGCCTCCATGGTTCTGATCTAGATACACTGCATACATTTTAAGTGTGGTTCGGTGTTCTTGTGAGACTTCTACGAATAGGAGAGGGGTTTTCTGACTCTTTTCCCTGTTTGGGAGACACCAGTATAAGGATGAGTTTAATAATCAAGTTAGAAATTATACTGGTTTACTAAAATGACAATAGTGGTATCTTCTTATTATTCAACAATGTCTCTAACCCAGAGTGGTTTCGTTATGTTTCTGGTACCAGACACAACTTTATTCTATTGACTGAGCCTTAAGTCCAGTTAGACAGCTGTGTGTACCACCATGATATGAGTGCGTCTATTGCACCTTTAATCAGATTTCTTTGTGATGGCCACTGTAGAGATTTATGGGTGTCACAGGTAGATAGGACTGTTGGCCAATTATCTCCCTTGGTAGTTTGCAGAGTACCTTCAGGTAGCAAGTAGGAATAAGATGTATAAGTTAGAACTGCATCAAATTGTTCGAGTCCTGTGTCCAAATTGCATGGTGTATTCACTATGAGGGCTTTACCTGCAACATCTGAGAGGTAAATAAGGGAACAAAAATAGCCTTTATTTCTTGCTCCCTTGTACTCCCCTAACAAACAACTCAAACAGAAGTTTCTTATACTCATATGACTCTTCTTTTACATTCCATGTTTTGAAATTTCAACCAGATAATTTGAACTTGGCCACCATTTCCAAATGATGTGTAGGATTTACAGAGAGGATATAGGCTTGATAGTTTATATTGTTGGTATTCTTGAAATGGTATGCATGAAAACATCTTTTGTTAGTTCTGAGCTAGAACAGAGGGTATACAGCTTGGTTTGAGCTAACAGTTGGAAATGGCTTGAGTAAAACAAGGTTAGCATGACAGAGGGAACTATTTGGGAGTACCAGACATGCTTCTAGTATAAGACTGAAGAGTGGTGATAGATCTGGTTAGCTTTTGGGTAATAAACAGATCTTTCCACACACAGAACTGGAAGTGTTCTGTGTATGAGCAGATGGGTAGATGATGTCTTGATAAAAGTTTGGAAATAGTTTGTAAGTTTATTTATTATTTATCCCCTGGATAGAGTGCTAGAGTAAGTAGACTAGGGTATGTGCGTGATACCTGACTATATCTGGCAAGTACCTCAGAAGGCCTGGAGGTGCAGGTAAAATAGACTTACTTTCGCAGACATTGGAGGTGTAAGTCCAATGTCTATCTGAATGGGGTTGCTGAAAGAGGCACAAAAGGGTCTTGAAAGTGGTCACTTAGGTAGACCCTGGACTGCTTAAAACATTCTTTAAAAATATATGATTTCTATTTAAACTAAAAATCTCAAAATTAAGTTTAATTTCTGGATCTGCAGAGATATATTTATTTTCATTTCCAGTGCCACATATTTTAAATAAACCTTACACTCATCTCATAACTATTAGTAAAAGTAAAAATAGTCACATTTTTATTAAAAGAACATCAAATCCCTAGTATTTATGCTCCTTTTCATTCTTTAACACTTCCAAGAAATTCAGCAACCATATGCTGTCATACACATCTCATGAACAGTGAAATAGGGTTTTAAACTACTAATTCTTTCTAATATAAAAATACTTTATAACTAAATAAATTATTTTTCTTACATCCTCAGTTACTTAATAAAATTTTAAATATTTCTGTCAAATATTTTTACCTGAAAATAATTTTTATTCCAAAAATATCTTAATGAGAATTTTTCCTTCAGTGAACATTTTAATTCTAACAAAAAAGATAATGGTGAGTGCTTGTGCATTAACTTCATTTATGCTGATATAGTTCTATGCATAAGGATTTAAGAATCTGAATCCAGCATCTGTAAAGAGGGCTAAGGCCAAGCATTCACACACTTGCTGTGACTGTGAAACATGAGAAGTAAATTTAGTTTGGCACTTTTAACTTCAATACCTATGAAAAAAGAATGATTTGAAAATAGAGAGAGAATAGTAAAACCCGAGCCAGGAAAAATAGAATAGAAATATCTACCATATACAAAGGATAAAATAATTAGATCTATGCAACTGTGTAAACAAGTATGAAGTGCTTGTCATAATTGAGAAATTACATAGATAGATAGATAGATAGATAGATAGATAGATATAATATTAAATAAATCAAGTGAATTAAATATCTAAATTATTTAGATATCCCAAAATAAACAACAAAAGTGATAATAATATAATTTATAACACTCTAAGTAAAAAAAAATTGAATTTTAAACCTGTAAACACTTGCCGTCTACTGCAAATATTGATATGCCTATCATTTCTTCAATTTATTCTTCAAATGCTTTAAGGCTAAAATCTCAGTATGTTTTCTAAAGATAATGTTGTTTGCTACATCAGGAGAACAAATTTTGTGTACATAATCCTTTCAGGAAACAAAAGGAAACACCCTTTAATTCCACTCCAGATACTGTTTTAAATGCAGACCTAAACTGTGTCAACAAAATAATATGAACAAAAAAAATGGATATTGGAGAATAACCTCATAAGTCACAATGTTTGTCCTTATACATACAGATAACTCTAGTCTTTATAGCTTCTCAGGAAGAGATATTATTCTAAGCAATAGAAACCACTACAGAAAACCACAACCAGGCAAACTACAGAGTTATGGGGCAATGACTAGAGAAATAAAGTACTTCCAGGCCTAATGCTCAGTAAACATTACAATAGAGCTTGTGGAATGGTTGTCAGAACAAGAGGATGAGAGAATTGCTTTGAGATTTTGTCTCTGGTAATTTTACAAGCTATGTCATAAAGTTTCACTAATAAGACTATGTACACACATAAACTGAACAAGGATAATATCAATAGACATACCAAAGTTGTCTGGGGTAAACCTATAAGGTTTAACCCTACAGAAAAAAGTATACGTATCTAAAGAATGCTGAGAATATGAGAAATAGTTTCTTCTAAGGAAAATCACACCACTTGGTTATACAATATCAAACTCTCAACCTTGGAAATTTTTATATGAGCAATGTTGATTATACAGACCAAGGAAGTTACATTTAGTAGCATATCATCATATAAGTTTATGTAAAAGAGGCCATAAATTTGAAGTGGAACCAAAAGGATGATTTGGAAGAAGGAAAGAGAGAAATGCTACAATTATAATCAGAATTTAGACTCTTGTCTATATGCACACCATAGCACTAGTAATAGTATACGGCCTTGGAGCTTCCCTTAATCTAGGTCCCAATTTGGGCTGGTCACTGCACCTCCTTTCCCCCAGTCTTTTCTCAATTTTTATCACTGAAGTTCTTTTAGACAGGAACAATTCTGGGTCAAAGTTTTTGACTGTGGGATAGTAACCCCATCCCTCCACTTGATACCCTGTCTTTCTACTGGAGTAGGACTCTATAAGTTCCCTCTCCTCATTGTAAGGCATTTTATCAAAGCTCCTTCCCTTTGAGTCCTGAGCAACTTACAACTCCCAAGTCTCTGTTACATCCTAGGGGACAACTCCTCCTTCTACCTCTGGAGGAGGTTGCCTGTTTTCATTCTTTCTGCTGGCTCTCAGTGCTTTTCTCCTGTTCCCCTCCAATACATTATCATCTCTCTTCCACCCTAAACCTGTGGGAATAAAATTTAAAAGCAGCTTGAGACAAATAACAAAAATTCATGGACAGCAAAGACCACCAACAACTTGTTAAATATAGCCATAATAAAAATATCAAGCCCCTCCAGGGGCAGAGTGATCAAAAATAAAAAGACAAGCAAGGATATGCCCAGACAAGTCTAAACAAGCCCAAGTGAATAATGGACTATCTGGTGTTTTTTCTCTCTTCCCCCCTTCCTGGGAGGTCCGAGGTTTCATGGTAAAAAATAACTAGTCATCCTGCCAGCTCAAATGATTGCTTACGCAAATTGTTGATGTTTAAAATATCCAACCACATGTAACCATGCCAACTTTTGTTGCTCTCCCCAGCCCCTACCTATAAAAATCCCAAGATTCTTGGGTTCTGGGTCGATTCCTCTATCTCCTGTGTGTGATACGTATTGACCCGAGGACCCTTGCCATTAAACTGCCTTTTGCTGTTGCATCAAGACAGTCTGTCCTGTGTCCTTGGGTGCGCACTGATCCGGACTTGAGTGACGGTCTCCCTCTGGGGGTCTTTCAAACCCTTCCTAATTCTGCCTCCCCCCCCCACCATGATTGCTTTCTTCTCCCTCCCAGGTGAGATTGAGGCATTCTCACTTGAGACTTTCAGCTTGTTAACCATCTTGAGTTCTGTGGATTGTATCCTGTGTATTCTGTAAACTTTTGACTAATATCCACTTATTAGTGAGTACATACCATGCTCTCCAAGACACCCCGTAAGCAGCTCAAAGAGTCAGATGCAGATACTTTCACCCAACCAATGGATTGAAACTGGAGACCCCTGAGGTTGAATTAGAGAAAGACTAGAAGAAGTGGAGGAGTGCAACCCCATAGGAAGACCAGCAGTCTCAACTAACCTGGTCCCCTGAGATCTCTCAGACACTGAGCCACCAACCAGGCAGCATGCAGTAGCTAATCTAAAACCCTGACACATATATAGCAGACTACTGCCTGGTCTGGCCTCAGTGAGAGAAGACATACCTAATCCTCATAAAATATATAATAAGGATATATATAAATTTTATATAATATAGTAAAGATAACATTATATATATATAATATATTACATATATATGTATTATATATAAGTTATATATTTATATTACATATAAAATATATATTTATATTATATATAAAAATTATATATAATACATATATATTATATATATGTAATACATATATAATTCTATACATATTTTACATATATATGTATTATATATAAAAAGGAAATATGTATTTCTGTTTTAAAGATCAAATTTAAAAACAATTTGTGAATATTTTGTTTAAAATAGTGAATAGAAAGTAACTTTTGTGTGTAATGTTGGTTCAAAAACATGTGGATAATTTATGAAGAGAAAGAGGACAAATGAACAAACAGCTGCAATTACTTGTTATGTTTGATAGCTTTAGGACATAAAGGAAACTGTATTGTCATGCCAGGCTTGTATATGGATTCTGGAGTTTTGTACTCAGATCCTCATTCTTGCACAGAAAACACTTTATATACTAAACTATCTTATTATCACCATTATTTTGAAATAAGTAATACTTACAGAAAAATTCAGAGTGCTTGTACAAATAAAACATTATGTTATGCTCATACTCGTGATACCATTCAGACAACCATGATACGGTAATTATATCAATAAAATTGGATTTGAGGAATTGGAACTGATTTTGTTGAAACTTTAAAATCTTTCTCACAATGTCTACTTTGTCACTAGAGTTAAATTTTACATTCTATTTTGTTAATTTTGTAAGGTCTTTTCACACAGAATTCTATAGATCTTAGTAAAAATAGAATTATAAGTATTATATTAAACTAATGCTAGATCGTATTTCTCCACTTTACTAAATACAAAGAACTATACATATGTGAACTACTGATTACAACAGTTTAGAGCCTAAACTAAAATGGATAGAATATAATAGTAAATTGTTGTTTGGTGTTTCTGTCTTGCAGCTGGTATGCTGCTGGACATGTGGGATGCCAGGCCACTCACATGACACTAGGGGAAGCAAAATCCAGGGATGGGGCAACAGATTGCATATCTGCCTTGCAACACCACTCAGGGAAAGCAAAATGCAGTCTAAGTTAGGGGTCCAAGTCTGTGTTCTTCCGGGTGAGAAACAAAGAGATCTGGGATGGTCCTGTTGTTCTCAAACTCCTGTGTACCTAGATGCTGGTGGGAACCATGAGTTGAGAACAGAGCAAAATTGGGCTTGACTCTCAAAGTGATTGCCAAAAGTATGGAGGGGCTGGAAGAGGGGCTTTCTATGAAAGATTAGGATCAGCTCTTTACTAGCAAGGCCTCCCCACTGCCCCAGCAGTCCTTGATAAAGGAGAGACTGTTTGCTTGTTCAATTGATGGCAGATGAGAATGCATACATCTTACTCATGACTAAACAGAGTTTAAATACATTTTGCAGGAAGGGATGTCCAGAAAGGGAAGTTCATTAGCTAAACACTAAGGACCTATCTAGATAACCTCATTAGCATGGAGAACTCAGGGTTTTTATGCTATGTGACCAGTTGTCATGGTCCTTTTAGCATGGTATTGTGGTCATGTACTCCAGGACAGGAACCTGGTCTGGAGCTAGTTCTGATTCCTGCCATCCTCAATTATGAGATTTATCAGGCTTCTGAACTTTCCTACTACCTTATCTGTTTGTTGGCATGGTTCACTGTCCCACAGCTAATTGTTCCTCAAAAGAATATCTATAAAAGCATTTATTAATTTTAAAATAAAATCAATATAGGTACAGATTTTACATAATTAAATTGTAATGATGAGTGACATATTGACACTTAATGTTGACATATTAAGGAATTATCGATACTGATGATTAGGACACAGTTGTGAGATATTATTTGCCATCAGTAGGTGATAATTTTAACACATTTACTATTTTAGAGTTCCTTGAGTAAACTATACGTAATAAGTAGTAGTAAATATCAGGAAATCACTTCATCTTATTGTTTAAGAATTTTCTTAAGTAATCGATGCACTTTGTTGAATTGTACAATAATTTTTTAATAAAAGCTATTTAGCAATGACTATACCCTTAGGTGACCAAAGTTTCATAGTAGATTTAAAAAATTCATAAATTATGAATAATAAATGTCTTATTACAATAACTATAAAATGATACTGCTACAATTATTAAGATTTTTTGTAAAATAAATACTTCACTCCTCTTACTCAGATTTTGTATTAATTTCTGAAGAGCCATACTGGTTTTCTCTTATTGAAATATATACCATGATGTGTTTTGGAATGCTATGATCTACTTATATGTTTCTGTGAATTAGTATTTTATACTAGTTTAAGATATATTATGAAAATCAATGAATAGAACCTGACATTTAATAAACTAAAATTGTTAATCTATAAATTCATTAAATTAGAATCTGGAGCAATGACTATGTACATTATTGTTTGTAAATATTGCAAACATTTTGCTTGTAAAATTTCACTATAAAAGCAATGCTAACAGTGTTGTAAGAATTATTTAAGATTTTAATATGCTACATTTCTGTTCCTAACATCATGAAAATTTTTGAAGTCTAAATTGTGAAAGCAGTTTCAAAATTAATTATGGCTTAAGAATAATATGTTCTCTTACATGCTGAGCTACCTCTACAGTCCTTTATGAAAAGTCTTTAGCTTAAAATCAACAAATGTTATGAAAATATCATATAATATTAATCACAGAATATCACATTTATTTTTAGGTAGTCTAGAATGCTAAATTAAATTTTTCTTTCTTATTGTATTGTTTTGATTATATGTGCACAGCCAGTTACCTGGTATGTCATAATCTACTCTAGACTTTAGTGCTTTTTCTATTTATATAACCTTTAATACTTTTTTTAATCAAGAATTTTTAAAAAGATTTAAATGTGTCACTTCTAAAAATCAACTGTTTTAAAGGTGAAAGTACGAATATGTGTAGGTCTCTAAGTTGATTGAGTCATAAAGAAAGTGTGTGTGTGTGTGTGTGTGTGTGTGTGTGTGTGTGTGTGCAGGCACACCTGTGCTCGTATGCGTGTGTGTGTCCAGGAGTTCAGGTATGCATGAGGCCCAAAGAGAGTGCTGGATCTTATGGAGCTGTTGTTATAGGTTGTTATAAGCTGCATGATCCTGGTACTTGGAACAAACTTTTGTACATCTGCAAGAGCTTCTGAGTCATCTCTGTAGTCCTTCTAATAACATCTTCATGTAGAACTTCTTAAGCTCCTTAACTGTGAGAAAATGCTTTCTGCTCTTAATGAATCATCATGTGTCAGATATATTGTTATACGAGCTCATAATGAATTAAGAAAAGGTAATGGCATAGTCACATACCTCTCAGTATCACATTTGTAAATAATTTTTCCTAAAGTTTAAAATACAGGATAACTTGATACTTTTACATGGACAAAATTCACTTTTTGTGGAAATGTGTTGTTTTATCATATCTTTTAGAAGGCAGATAGAAATGAGAATTGTGCTAAGAAGGAGAATGCATATAGTCAACCTAAATTCTTTTTCTGTGGAAAAAAAAATGCTTTTCTTTACTTTCATTGTCTTTTGTTTTTATCTTCTTTTTAATTGGTTATTTTATTTATTTAAATTTCATATGTTATCTCCCTTCTCTATTTGCCCTTCGCAAACCTCCTACCCCATCCCACATCCCCCCTGCTTCTATGAGAGTGCTTCCCGCCCAGCTACCCACCCACTTCAGCCTCACCATCCTAGCATTCTCCTATGCTGATGGATCAAGCCTTCACAGGACCAAGGGCTTCCCCTCCCATTGATGCTAGATAAGACACTCATTGTCAAAGCCAAAATAAATAAAGTCAGAGTTAGTAGATTTAACTCTGGGGTAGCAAAATTGCTTAACCTACATGGTCATGAGATGAATTAAGAGGTCTGAAGAACAAGTGTTGTGACATCAGCCAGAAAACTGCACGTGTATCTTTTTCTCTATTGTGCCTGATAGCTGTAGAGCCCTTTTGTGGTTTTCCATCCATAAGACTGCCACAAAGCACCAGGGCATTTTTTCACCCATGTACATTTTCAAAACATCTGTACCCTAAAAAGTCCATGGCATAATTATAACAATTTTTATTCTCTTTGTGACACACAATCCCTACGTTTCACTACAGGATCACTGAAAAAAAATGCCCTAAAACATAGACTAGGCCCAATGTGAATAAACAGGGAAAATATGATAATGCCTCTGAAAAAGTTACTCCAATCTGTGCAGGAAGTGCTTGATTTACTTGTTAAATGAAAGATGATTTTTTTTATGAAAATCTTTTGATTTTTTGATGAAAAAATCTTTCCCTCTTGATGGCTTTATTTTCTATTTTTGAAATAAGGTAAGAACCACGTGAATTACTTAACCCACAACAATCTTCATTTACTTAACTTTATGATATTTAGGAAGCATCTGATTTAAGTTTATAGTTTTCAGAGTTTACCAGGCTCCAAATACTCAACCATATGGGTTGTGTTTTGCTTACAGTTTGACCAAAGTCAGCTGCCCAAGACACTTCATGTGACAATATTTTGCCTTCAGAATCAATATTTTTCTGGAAAGTTTGAAAAAAATCTGAGAGAATTCTTTCAGGACACAGATAGAAAAATATTGATAAGTATGCAGACTTTTTTCTACCCTAATATTTAGATTCCTAATAAAGTAATTTCAGGCAGGAATCTAAATTTTAGGCTAGAACAAGGAAGTAGGCTTCAGACATTAAAATAACTTTGGGCTAGGACAAGGAAGTTGGCTCAGATATTTTGGACATTCCTCTTAGAAACAGTAATCATGGGAATGTTCACAGAATTTTGTTTACTGCCTTGCTTGTTCTTTGACTATTTGTGTTTATTGCCTTGTTTGATCCTTAACTATTTGCTTCTATTGTATTGCTAGTCCTTCAACGTAGAACTGACTTGAATACTTGCATGTAATTCAAATGATATAAAAGCAAAAAAGAGGAGGGGGTATGGGTTAGGAGGTTCTAGGGAGGGGAAATGGGAAAAATTCTTAAATGTAAAGAAATAAAATAACCAATAAAAAAATAAAATAAGCCCTTTGGCTGGGGCAGACATCTAGGTGGTCTGCGCCCATGAAGACACCATATTTGGACCCATCTTAGAGGAGCCACTGCACTCAGAGCAACAGTTAAGAACTCTATCTTACTACCCTATGCCACTGAGCTACAACTGATTGCCTGAGGCACTCAGGACGCATCAGCCACCCAAACACCGCCCCCCAGAATACCACTTGCCTTTCACCCCTCACTTGGTACCTTTGGCTAGTGCAGACACTTAGCTGGGCTGCTTTCCTAAAGGCAACATATCCAGAGCCATTCTAGAGGAGCCACTGCAATGAGAGCAGCAAAGGAGCTACTCTGCTCAGAGCAGAAGGATTTTAGGATCCCAGAGGCAGCCTGAGTCCCAGGAGTTCATCCACCCAGGAGCTCAGGACCACAGGATCACAAGACATCTGGACTCTCAGGAGTTCTGACACAAACAAGATAGCTGGAAAGACAGGCTCCAGTCAGAAAGAGTGAGTGCAGGTAGCACTAGAGTTAACTAGATGTCTAAAGGCAAGTACAAGAACATAAGCAACAGAAACCAAGGTTACCTGGCATCATCAGAACCCAGTACTCCCACCATAGCAAGTCATGGACACCTCATCACACTGGAAAAGCAAGATTCAGAATTAAAATCACTTCTCATGATGATGATAGAGGACATTAAGACTGACATAAATAACTCCCTTAAAGAAATACAGAAGAATGTAGGTAAATAGGTAGAAGCCCTTAAAGAGGAAACACAAAAATCCCTTAAAAAATTTGCAAGAAAACACAACCAAACAGGTGAAGTAATTAAACAAAACCATTCAGGATCTATAAATAAAAGTAGAAACAATAAAGAAATCTCAAAGTGAGACTATCCTGAAGATAAAATACTTAGGAAAGAGATCAGGTGTCATAGACGCAAGCATCACCAACAGAATACAAGAGATAAAAAAGAGAATTTCATGTGCATTAGATACCTTGAAAAACATTGACACAACTGTCAAAGAAAATACAAAATGAAAATATCCCCTAACCCAAAACATCCAGGAAATTAGGAAACAATAAGAAGAACAAACAAAAGGATAAAACGTATAGATGAGAGTGAAGATTCCCAACTTAAATGGCCAAAAATATCTTCAACAAAATTATAGAGGAAAACTTCCCTAACCTAAAGAAAGAGATGCACATGAACATACAAGAAGTCTACAGAACTTCAAATACACTAGGCCAAAAAAGAAATTCCTCTCGTCACATAATAATCAAAATATAAAATACACAAAACAAAGAAAAATACTAAAAGCAGTAAGAGAAAAAGGTCAAGTAACATAAAAATGCAGACCTATAAGAATTACACCAGACTTCTAAACAGAGACTATAAAAGTCAGAAGATTCTGGACTGATATTATACAGACCCTAAGAGAAAACAAACGCCAGCCCAGACTACTATACCCAGCAAAAGTCTCAATGACTATAGATGGAGAAACCAACATATTCCATGACAAAACCAAATATACACAATATCTTCCAACAAATCCAACCCTACAAAGGATACTAGATGAAAAAGACCAACACAAGGAGAGAGACTACAACCTAGAAAAAGGAAGAAAGTAATCTTCCAACAAACCAAAAAGAAGATAGTTACACAAACATAATTCCACCTCTAATAACAAAAACAAAAGGAAGCAACAACCATTTTCCTTAATATCTCTTAACAGCAATGAACTCAATTCCCCAATAAAAAGATATAGACTAACAGCCTGGATACAAAAACAGGACCCAGAATTTTGCTGCATAAAGGAAACACACCTCAGTGACAAACACAAACACTACCTCAGAGTAAAAGGATGGAAAACAACTTTCCAAGCAAATGATCACAAGAAGCAAGCTGGAGTAGCCATTCTAATATCAAATAAAAATCTACTTTCAACCAAAAGTAATCAAAAAAGATAAAGAAGGACACTTAATACTCACCAAAAAAAAAAAAAAAAAAAAAAATCTACCAAGATAAACTATCAATTCTGAACATCTATGCCCCAAATGCAAGGGTATCCAAAAAAAAAAAAAAAAAAAAAACTTTACTAAAGCTCAAAGCACACATTGCACCTCACACACCACTAATAATGAGAAATTTCAACATCTCATTCTCAGCAATGGACAAATCATGAAAACAGAAACTAAACAGAGACACAGTGAAATTAAGAGAAGTTATAAACCAAGTGGATTTAACAGATATCTATATAACATTTCATCGTAAAATAAAGGAATATACCTTTTTCTCAGCATCTCATAATACCTTCTCAAAAATTGACCATATAATTGGTCACAAAACTTGCCTCAACAAACACATAAAAATTGAAATAATCCCTTACATCTTATCAGATTACCACAGACTAAGGCTAGTCTTCAATAATGACAAAAACAAACGGAAAGACCACATACACATGAAAACTAAACAACGCTCTACTCATTGGTGACTTGGTCAAGGAAGAAAGAAAGAAATTAAAGACTTTTTAGAATTCAACGAAAATTAGGACACATCATACCAAAACTTGTGAAACTCCATGAAAGCAGTGGTAATAGAAAAATTCATAGCTCTAAGTGCCTACCAAAAGAAACTGGAGAGAGCATACATTAACTTGACAGCACACCTGAAAGCTCTAGAACAAAAAGAGGCAAATATTCCCAAGAGGAGTAGACTGCAGGAAATAATGAAACTCAGGGCTGAAATCAACCAAGTAGAAACAAAAAGAACTGTACAAAGAATTAACAAGACCAGGAGCTGGTTCTTTGAGAAAATCAACAAGATAGATAAACCTTTAGCCAGACTAACCAGAGGGCACAGAGTCAGTATCAAAATAAATAAAATCAGAAAAGAAAAGGAAGTCATAACAACAGAAACTGAGGAAATTAAAAAAATCATCAGACCCTTACTACAAATGCATACACTCAACAAAACTGTAAAATCTGGATGAAATGGACAATTTTTTTAGACAGATACCAGGTACCAAAGTTAAATCAGGAGCAGATAAACCATATAAACATTCCCATAAACCCTTAAAAAATTAAAAAAAAATGCCCAGGACCAGTTGGTTTTAGTACTGAATTCTATAAGATCTTCAAGACCTAATGCCAATTCTCGTCAAACTCTTACACAAAATAGAAAGAGAAGAAACACTACCCAATTTGTTCTATGAAGCTATAATTACACTCATACCTAAACCACAGAAAGAAAAAAAAAAAAGAAAGAAAACTTCAGACCAATTTCTCTTATAAATATTGATGCAAAAAGAGACAATAAAATTCTCTCAAACTGAATCCAAGAACACATCAAAATAATCATCCATCATGATCAAGTAGGCTTTATCCCAGGAATACAGGGATGGTTTGTCATTTGAAATTCCATCAACATGATCTGCTATATAATCAAACTCAAAGAAAACAAAACACATGATCATCTCAATAGATACTGAGAAAGCATTTGAAAAATTCAGCATCTCTTCATGGTAAATGTCTTGGAAAGATCAGGAATTCAAGGACCACACCTAAACATAGTAAACTATACAGCAAACCAGTAGCCAACATCAAATTAAATGGAGAGAAACTCGAAGCAATCCTACTAAAATTAGGGACTAGACAAAGTTGCTCATTCTCTTTCTACCTATTCAATATAGTACTGGCAGTCCTACCCAGAACAATTAGACAACAAAAGGAAGTCAAAGGGATACATATAGGGAAGGAATAAGTCAAAATGTCACAATTTGCAGATGATATAATAGTATACTTAAGTGATTCTAAACTTCCACCAAAGAACTCATAAATGTTTTAAACAACTTCTGCAAAGTGGCTGTATATAAAATCAACTCAATCAAATCAGTAGCCTTCCTCTACTCAAAGGATAAACAGGCTGAGAAAGAAATTAGTCACAATAGTCACAAATAATATAAAATAACTTGATATGAATCTAACCAGACAAGTGAAAGATCTGTATGACAAGAATTTCAAGTTTCTAAAGAAAGTAATCAAAGATCTCAGAAGATGGGAAGATCTCCCATGCTTGTGGATTGGCAGAATAAATATAGTAAAAATGGCCATTGTGCCAAAAGCAATCTACAGATTCAATTCAATCCCCATCAAAATTCCAAATCATTTCTTAATAGAGATAGAAAGAGCAATTTGCAAATTCATTTGGAATAATAAAAAAAAACATGATAGCAAGAACTATTCTCAATAATAAAAGAACTTCTGGGGGAATCATCATCCCTGACTTCAACCTGTACTACAAAGCAATAGTGATAAAAACTGCATGGTATTGGTATAGAAACAGGCAAGAGGATCAATAGAATAGAATTGAAGATCCAGAAATGAACCCACACACACCTATGGTCACTTGATCTTTGACAAATGTGCTAAAATTGTCCAGTGGAAAAAGGACAGTATTTTCAATGAATGGTGCTGGTTCAATTGGAGGTCAGCATGTAGAAGAATGCAAATTAATCTATTCTTATCTCTTTGTACAATGCTCAAGTCCAAGTGGATAAAGGACCTTCACATAAAACCAGATATACTGAAACTAATAGAAGAGAAGGTGGGGAAGACCCTCGAATACCTAGGCACAGGGGAAAAGTTCCTAAACAGAACACCAATGGTTGATGCTCTAAGAGCAAGAATTAATAAATGGGACCTCATAAAATTGCAAAGCTTCTGTAAGGCAAAGGACACTATCAATAAGACAAAACAGCATCCAACAGATTGGGAAAAGACCATTTCCAAACCTAGATCTGATAGAGGGCTAATATCCAATATATACAAAAAATCTTAAGAAATTAGACTCCAGATAATCAAATAACCCTATTAAAAATGGGGGACAGAGATAATCAAAGAATTCTTAACTGAGGAAGCTCGAATGGCTGAGAAGCACCTTAAGAAATGCTCAACATCCTCAGTCGTTAGGGAAATGCAAATCAAAACAACCCTGAGATTCTACCTCACACCAATCAGAATGGCTAAGATCAAAAACTCAGGTGATAACAGATGCTGGCAAAGATATGGAGAAAAAGAAACACTCCTCCATTGTTGGTGGGATTGCAAGCTGGTACGATCACTCTGGAAATCAGTCTGGCAGTTTCTCAGAAAATTGGACATAGCATTACCTGAGAATATAGCTATACTGCATTGGGGCATATACACAGAAGATGCTCCAACATATAACAAGGTCATATGCTCCACTATGTTCATAGCAGTCTTATTTATAATAGCTAGAAGCTGGAAAGCACCCAGATGTCCTTCAACAGAGGAATGGATACAGAAAATGTGGTATATTTACACAATGGGTATTACTCATCTATTAAAAACAATGAATTTGAGAAATTCTTAGGCAAATGGATGGAACTATAAGACATCATCTTGAGTGAGGTAACCCAATCACAAAAGAACACACATAGTATTGACTTACTGATAAGTAGATATTGGCCCAAAAGTTTCCAATACCCAAGATGCAACTCACAGACCACATAAAGCTCATGAAGAATGAAGACCAAAGTGTGGGTACTTTGGTACTTCTTAGAAGGAGTAACAAAATACTCAAGGGAGCAAATATGGAGACAAATCATGGGACACAAACTGAAGTAGGGGTCGTCTGGAGACTGTTCCATTGTGGAATCCATCCCAATTGCAGTCACCAATGGTAGAAGCTGATGTGAATGCCAGGAAGTGCATGCTGACAGGATCCTGATATAGCTGTCTTCTTAGAGGTCTGTCAGAACCTGAAATATACAGAGGAGGATGCTCACAGCTAACCATTGAACTGATCATGGGGTTCCCAATAGAGGAGTGAGAGAGAAGAAGAATGAAGCTGAAAGGGTTTGTGGCCCCACGGGGAGAGCAACAATACCAATCAACCAGTGCTCCCAGGGTCTAAACCACCAGCCTGGGAGCACATAGGGAGGGACCCATGACTCCAGCTGTATATGTAGGGGAGTATGGCATTGTCGGACATAGGAGGGAGAGGAAGTCTGTGATCCAGTAAATGCTGGACGCTCCAGTGTTGGGGAATTTGTGGGTGGGAAGGTGGGAGTCAGCTGGTGTGTGGTGGCACATTCTCATAGAAGCAGGAGAAGGGGTATGGGATAGGGCATTGCTGAGTGAGGGAGAAATGGGGAAATAGGGTCACATATGAAATTTAAATAAAATATCAAATAAAAAATTAATAAGTTAATATATCCTAACTCCAAATAAAATTATGCTGACCTTTCAGTCATGTTTCTGTTTTGGCAAATCATAATCCATGCACAGAAAAAAAAGAGTTTAAATGATTTTTTTCTATAAGAATCAGAGAATTAAATCTCAAAAGTTTTTCTCTGAGAACTGTAAACAACCACCCTTCAGGGACTGCTCTGACCAGCTTCTGAAAATGAGAAAACAGTAGAAACACCTTGCGTGGTGTGACAGAAGATGCACACTAAAGTGACCCTCACCAATTTCCTGAATAGGGCCAGCTCATCTCTTGTTCCTTCCTGTATGTATATCTGCACACTTTTATTAGAGGAAGGGTATTAAGATAAATAGGGATTTGTTTGGTAAAAAAAAATCTTCAAAATATGTTATTTTAAAAGTAGTTGCATGGCTCCAATGGCACACATACTGACTTTGAGTAACTCAATCCCTGAAGTAGATGTAAATTCCTCCAGATTGTTGAGGTTAGGAAAAGTATTGAGCAAGTAGTTCATATTTGAACTTTGACAGCAGGTATTTCAGGGAAGAGTTAGCTAATTTGGAGACAGTGAGAACTTAAGCTACAGATAGAAAGACTCCAAGAGAAAGGCTGGCATTTAGCAGTAAAAGTAAGCAAATAAAACCATGAACCATCACACACTATGGTCTGACATTTGAAAGTGTACAGAGAGCTTCAGGTAGTGTCAACTTCTCAGCGGCAAGATAGAATACAAACATTGGAGTTATTAAATGTTTCAATATGTTGACACAAAAGCCTCAAGAGTTATAGAAGTGACTAATATCATATTATTCAGGATTTCCAATCATTTGTTTTAGCATTAAAACTAACATCACATGGATTTCCCTTATATTAATAATATTAATAAAATTAATATAAATATGATAGTCATTAATGTTGTTTCATAGGTCAAGTGTATCACTTGTAGTTACTACCCTTAGGATATTATGGCATTTGAAGAATATTTTCTCATTTTCATAATATCAGATTTATGAAAAGCTTTATCTTCTACTTTGAATTTATGCTAACAGAATTTTCTATCTTCAAAAGTAGAAATCTATTCAAGTTCTCATTTCAAGGTAGAAAAGCTTTCTGACCTCATTGCTAGTCCCCATTTTCTGAGTATGAAGCCCCATTGTATTTGAATGCATAGCTCAACACATCACTCAACAGTCTGCCTCCTTTGTGTTTATTAATCATGTATTTACTCTGATTCAAATCTTCTTGGCTTGTTTACATGCTTGGCCACTCAGATGTCTGCCTCAGACTGTAATCTTTTATTGAAGAATGTACCAATCTGACCTTGTTCAGAATTAAGCCAAGTCAGGTACCTAATTTTTCAAGCAATTAGACTTACTGGCTCATTGTTCTCAGCCAGGCTCTTAACATCTTTTGTGTATTAAGAATTTTGGAGCATGAATAGTTTCATAAAGAGACTTCACTCGTTGAATAGGTGCGGTTCTGCCTTTGATGTGTTAATGCTTCTGAAAAGCACCTCTAAAAGGATCACTAACCAATTCAGCATGTGTGACTTTTTTCCTAAGCGAACAATTGTGTATACAAGGGTTTTCAGGGGTTGTTAAATGTCATTTGGAAGAAGGCTTGCTGTAAAGTCTCTGAACCCATTTAAATACTGAAAATAATGCAACATAACAAAAGGATACAGTGAGTTAATATGCAAGACCGTAACATAAGTACACTTAACACTTTAAATTATATTCTCTTTCGGTTGGTCATTTTACCTACAAAACACAAGACATCTTTACTTTTCATTACTAACATTCCAGTAAAAAGGATCTCATTTCCAACAGCTCAAATCACTTTCCCATTGACCTCTCACTTTATAATCATTGTGCTATCATTTCTGGACACTCTCTAGACCCCTTCTCTGCTGTCCTTACGCTGAGAACATAAAGGTTTTTACACATCCTTTCTCTTTTATCACCTCACAACAAAGTAGATACTAATGTAGAATGATTATGAAGACACATTCAAATGTACACTCACACCTTCAACAGATCTGTATCCTATATGCATTTGCTAAAAAGGAAAAATAGTTTCTCTTCATTATTTTGTAAACATGAAACAAGAGTCATGTATAGATTATTGTTAACTATTTTTTATTTATGAAAATTCATACTCAATTTAATATATTTCCTGTTCTTTTAATTAATACCATAAAGTATACTTTAAATATTACATATATATGTATACCTATTACATATATGTGTTTGGCATTAAGGGCTAGAGAGATGACTCAGTAATTTAAGAACACTGATTGGTCTTGCAGAAGACTCAGGTTTTGTTCCCAGAACTCACATGGTAGTTTATATCTGTCTATAATCCTAGTTACAATTGATCTATTTTTCTTCTCTGCCTCTTTAAGGTGCTGTACATGGTACATATATTCATGCAGGCAAAACTATTGTATACATAAAATAAAAATAAATAAACTTAAAAAAATTCATGGTTTTATTTAGTCTTTATTTTCAATATTATGCCTTTTTGATTTTATTTTAAATAATGCTTTTAACTTGGAACATATTTGAAACATATAATTTTAATATTTATTTTAGCAATAGAAAAATTCTTTCAGAGTAATTACATAACACATTTTTATAAGAAAAAGTTATGGTGAGTTAACTTAACTTTGTAATATCTCTTGTTATAATAATCCTGGTACCTATATTTTAATAGTAAACAACACATTTGAAAGTATGTATGTCCAAAGAAATGATGCTACTTAAAATTTTTATTTTTATGATGAGCATTTATTTATACTAAGCATCACATAGACTCACAGGCCTTCAAAGGACACTATTGTAAGATTCTCACCTGAGCTCATCAGGTAGATTGGCACTTCCCCTATCTACTTTATTCCCCATTACTTCTGCTCTACCACAATGTATTTGAGTCTAGGGTTCCCACTAGATATACTTCCGTTCCCCAAGAGATTTTTTTTAATTTTTATAAGATATTTTATTTATTTACATTTAAAATATTATTCCCCCTTCCTGGTTTCCCCTCCACAAACCCTCTATCCCAACTCCCTACCCCCTCCTTCTATGAGAGTGCTCGTCTACCCCATCCCCGACCCTAGAATTCCCCTATGCTGCTTCATAAAGCCTTCACAGGACCAAGGGTCTCCCCTTCCATTGATCCCAGATAAAGCATATGCAGCTGGAGCCATGGGTCCCTCCATGTAAATATTCTTTGGTTGGTGGTTTATAGTCTCTGGGAGCTAGTGGGTCTTGTTGGTTGATATTGTTATTCCTATGTGGTTACAAACTTCTTTAACTTCTTCAGTCCTTCCCATATCTCCTCCGTTGGTGGAATGAACTTGGGAGAAGGAGAAGAGAGGTAAGCGGAGAAAAAGGAGACAGGATCAGGTATGATAGGAGACAGGAGAGATACACAGAGAGTCAGGAAATTGAACAGAGGCATGTAACAGTCGTAGTTGGGTAACTGGAGATAGCTACCAGAAATTCCCAGATGCCAGGAAAGCAAGAGGTTCCCAGGACCAAATGGAGATGACATTAGCTGAAATACCCACCCTGTAAAGTGAACCTGTAGAGATCGTATCCAGATGTTAGGCATGGCCCCTGGTTGAGGGAAGGAACTACCCACCCATTTCAAAAATATTAACCCATAATTGCTCCATCTAACGAAATACAGGGACAAAGTGTGGAGCAGAGACTGAAGGAAAGGCCATCCATAGACTGCCCCAATATGCAAACATATCAGATGGATGTTGACAGTACAATCATTTTGAGTGCATAGGTCCATCTTTATTCCAGGCTGTCTCGGAAGAAAAATAAATCAAAACAGATTATCATCAAAAAAAATTAAAGAGGATATTAGGTAAGCAAAATCATTTGTGAAAAATAAGAGACAAGAGAGAAAAAAATCAAAGGTAACCACCAAACTTTGGTAGGAATAAGCAATATAATAAAAATAGAATAGATGGATAAAAAAATGTGATACATTTACACAATGGAGTACTACTCACCTTTTAAAAAATTGAATTCATAAAATTCTTAGGCAAATGGACAGAACTACAAAATATTATCCTGAGTGAGATAACCCAATCATAAAAGAACACACATAGTTTGCACTCACTGATAAGTTAATATTAGCCCAAAAGCTTACAATACCCAGAATACAACTCACAGACGGCATGAAGGTCATAAAGAAGGAAGACCAAAGTATGGGTGCTTCTGTCCTTCTTAGAAGGAGTAACAAAATACTAATGCGGGCAAATACGGAGACAAAGTGTGGAACAGAAACTGAAGGAGAGGCCATCTGGAGACTGCCACACCTGGGTATCCATCCCATGTGCAGTCACCAAAGGCAGACTGTTGTGGATGTCAGGAATCTGATATCCTGACATTCTGAATGCTGACAGGAACCTGATATAGCTGTCTCCTTAGAAGCTCTACCGGAGCCTGACATACACAGAGGCAGATGCTCTCAGCTATTTATTGAACTGATCAGGAAGTTCCCAATGGAGGAGTTAGAGAGAAGACTGAAGGAGCTGAAAGGGTTTGCAGCCCCATGTTGAGAGCAACAATACCAACTAACCAGAGCTCCCAGGTCTAAACCACCAGCCTGGGAGCACATAGGGAAGGACCCATTGCTCCAGCTGTCTATGTAGTGGAGGATGGCTTTGTTGGGCATAGGTGGAAGAGGAGGTCCTTGGTCAAGTGAAGGCTTGGGTGCCCCAGTGTGGCAGAAATGAAGGGCTGGGAGGTGGGAGTGATTGGGTAGGTGGGGGCACATCCTCATAGAAACAGGAGGAGGGGGGATGGGATGGGGGTTCCTGGGTGGGAGGGAAATGATGACAAGGGATCACATAGAAGAGGAGGAGGGGAGATAGAATGGGGATGTCTGGGAGGGGAAAATAGGGAAAGAGAAAAACATCTAAAATGTAAATAAATAAAATATCCAATGAAAAAAATAGAATGGAAACAACAAAAACCAGAAAGATAAATGAAAGAGGGTCATCCATAGCACATCAAACTGTCAGTGCTTAGTTTCTGGAAGTTCTGAAAAGCAATGTTCCCAGATGTAAGTTTCCAGGTAGGACTGTTCACTGTGATAAGAGGTCAGATGGCATACAATAGGAAACATTTAAATGTGAGCCATGCTTAGCATCATTGTTACACAGGCAAAAGCTGATTATGGATCAGTGTAAACTGAAAGTATATGGGTAGTCAGATTAATGCACGTGAGATAAAAAAGGAAAGATACTCCTTTTAACAATTAATTAATATCTCAGTATGTTAGTTAAGTCTTTGATAAGTAGGCTGCAACCCACACAAACATAGAGATTAACTATAGATTAACGCATATAGGAGGGGTGGATAACTACATGAAGCAGAAATAGGATAACTATGTGTAGGAGAAGCTAAAGTGGGAGGAGCAAGGGAGGAGGAGGAGAAGGAAGAGGAGGAGCAAAGGGGAGACAGAGAAAGAGAGAGGGAGACATGAAAGCTGATGTTTGCTTGTCTGTAGCAGTCAAAGGTAGTTGGTATATCTAGGTTGGGTATTGAGTTACACCTCTGATTGAAAGGGCATCTTGTTATTGATCATTACCAAATATATAAGCTTTTGATTAATTTTTAAGCATTAGAATATCATTTTTTTGCCAGGCCAATGTGGATGGTGGGATGGTCTGGGCAATGTCCAGTCTTGCAGAGACAGCATGGAAGATTGGTAGAGCCATCTCCCATGCTGGTGTCTCGTGAGTGGCAGGGCTGGTGTTCCTGGCTGGCTGTTTCTAGCTGTGGGGCACATGTGGCCTCTGGCCACATGGTTGAGCTACGCAGAGATGCTGCAGCCTAGACAGTCGGCTTGACCCGAGGCCGCTTTTTAAATAATTACTACAACAATTATGGACAGGGATTTTTCTCTTCCTTGGTGAAACAGATATAAAACAGATTAGACCAGATTAAAAGTAGGTAAAGGCAGGTTTATTAGGTGGGATCTCTTGGATGGAATCACCGATCTCACAGATGGAACTTAGTGAAGTCACACATCCAGGATTTGACAGAGCTTAGACAAAGAGTGATCACTTGTAAATTAGGGGCTAGGATTGAATTCATATATGGTCTGAGTACCTGGTAAGTGTTCTTGGGTGGGTTGTTGGAAACAGGGAAATGAGGACTGATGGCATTTCAGAGATAATTTTATCCAAGTGAGAGGGATTGGGGGAAAGATGGCAGATGGGGTTTCTCAGCTTGTGCAGGAGATAAGCAGGGTTCCAGCCTAATAGTAAGGAATGGATGGATTGCTAGCAGGAGGATTAAAAAGAAGGGGGATCAAACAGGGAGTGCAGAGTGGGAGGGACAGTTTATGGGGTAAAGCAGTCAAAACTAAGGTCTATTTATTGGGTGTATGGAAACCTAATACAGTAGTGCTCCTAAAATACATACATGTATGAAAGTGATTTCCGTGGAAAAACTGAGATAGAACACAACCCTGACTCTGCTTAGGTTGCCAAACACCTGAGACTGGAAAGGACAGGAACTTAGAGGCAAATCAAATACATATCTGTTCTGTTAAAGGAACAGAGTGACTCTTAACAACATTCTGCTATACTCATAGATGAAAGTCTTAGCCATCAGAAAAGATTCTACCTATAGTAGATGGGAATTAATACACATATCTAGAACTGGGAAATATGCAAAATGGGAAACCTGGGAACACTCAAGCCTAAATGGGATGTCTCCAACAAATTCCTCCCTTGTGGCTTGAAGAACACTGCAGAAGGTGTAGCAAACATATTGTAAGAGCCAGAGAGGGAATGGAGAACACCAAAGAAAGAAGGTCTTCACAACAGAAGAAGACAGATGTGCATATGAAATCACAGGAACTGTGGGAGCATACACAGAACCCACACAGATCTGATGGTGTTCTAGTGCTGAGTGTTAGCATCCCTAACTCTGAAGCTCTCTGCAATTACTAATCACTGACAAATGAAAAATGTATATTTTTCTGATGGTGTCTCACTGAGTATACAAATCACTCTTAAAGCAAGGCCAGGTCAGGCCAGGCCTCATATCCAGCATGGGATAACTGAAGCAAAACTATCTAAACTCAAAAGTATTTCTGGAGGGCTTTTGTTTGTAGTTTGTTTATCTTTAACTCATTCTTTCTTTTCTTTCATTTTCATTTTTTTTTGTTGTCTCATAATACCATGTCTGGGCATCATTTTTCCTTTTATTTCTTACCTCACAGATCTTGTATTATTTAGAATGGTTTCTAATTTTGTGATTTTAGGGGACTTATGAGCCAGCCAATGTGTGTATCTCTGTGTCTCTCTATATATTTCTTGTATTATTTGGCTTTCTTTTGTTTACTTGTTTCTTTGTTTAATTTCGTACATTTGTTCTACTGAGACTTGTTTGTTTTTATTTTATTTCATTTATTATTATTATTTTATCTATTTTTAAATTGCTCTTTCTTTACTGATAAGTTCAAGAATAAGGAAGAATGTAGATTTTGTAGTATAGGGAGGTTGAAAAGATCTAGGAGTTTAAGGACAGGGACAATAATCAGAGTCTTTGCATGAGTATTTTGTTCCCCCTTCTTTTTTTTTTTTTTTTTTTACTTTTTTTTATTGGATATTTTATTTACATTTCAAATGTCATCCTCTTTCCCCATTTCCCCTCCATAGAAAACCCCTATCCCATGCCCCCTTTTCCTTTTTGCTTTTATACAATTTTTTTAAAATGTTAATCAAAGGCTTTATAAGTTTGGTAATGCTAAACCAGAAGTGTAACCAAATACCCAACCTAGATATATCAACTATCTCTGACTAGTGGAGACACATGAACATCTGCCTCCATGTCCCCTCCTGTCTTTCTCTTTCTCTCTCTCATCACCTAGATTCTCCTCTCCTTCTTCTCCTCCTCTCCTTACTCCTTCTTTTCCTCCCGGTACTCCTCCCACCTTAGCTAATTTTACATATCACCCTTCCTGTTAAAATAAAACTCTTCTCTCAAAATACAATTAGATCATAATTATGCCAATTTGTACCAGTGTGGTACAAGATAGTCCTAATACCCAGTCCATCATTTTGTTGACTAACCAGAACCTCTGTCATCTCTCCTAACTAAAACACTCAGTTCTCAACCTGGATTTTTTCTTGGCTTTAGAATGAATGTCAGCTGAAAACCATCCACTCAAATCTTTTCTCTCAAAGTAAATAGCCAAGATTGGCTATGAGACTATAAGTTTTCAACCCCATCAGAAATTCAGAATGACTGAGTTAACTGAAATTATGGGAAGCACAAAGCAAAGCTTCTAAAACTTAGCCAATTTATAGAGGCCACTGAACACCTGGATAGTCCCTATACTACAAAATGTTGGAGCATGTGATCTTGAGCCTTCTGGCCCAGGACCATCTGACAGACCTATTAAGGGCTGATTACTCTGTCTTGGCAGATATAATCAGTCAACTATTCTGCAATAGAAATGTTTGTAAAGTCAATTCTGTGGACTTCTGACGTTTTGAAAACCAACTATCCATGTAAGGCTATACCGACTGTTGTCTGTTAACTCCTCTCAGCTATTTCTAAATAAAATATAGAAAACACCCTAACAATAAACTCAAAGCCATGAATTTGCTATTGTCGCTTAACTCACAGGCTAACCATCTCAAATCAGTTAAAAAACTTAAAGAAGGACTGGGTCTAAGCCTTGTATTCCTAAATGTGTTATACAGGCACAATGCCTATGAGAGTAACAATATTAATCTCACTTTTATATCAATAAGAAACTCATACCAATTAAATCCTTAAATTTGAAATTGAAGTAAATTTTGTACAATTTAAAAAATTATAACTTTATCTTGAGAATAATTATACATTTTTCTACCAATAGGTTATGGATATGAAATAAATCCTAGCTAATCCTTACTGTTCCAACAAAACCACTACTTTTCCCTAGAAAGACAGCCCAATATTAACTACCTTAGTCCCCAAGTCCAGGGATTAGGGGCGCTGACTCTTCATTAACTTCTTCAAGCTGATTATGGCCGTTGAAATATTAGAAAAGGAGTGGGGGAAAGAATAAATTGATAAGCCTCTGACGATGGGTCTTCACTACATCCAGATGGAATTCCAGGACATCAGACATTTGAGCAGGTTTGCTCAGCTTGCTTAATGAGTAGATACACCAAGGCTGTGTATTCTGCAATATACAATTCTTGAAACAAATTTTAGTATCAAGCTAATTTTTTTATTTTTATTTTTATTTCATTCTTTGCTTTCTTTTTTGTTTTATTTCCCCCTTCTAAGGAGTGGAGCATCCACATTTTGGTCTTTCTTCTTCTTGTGCTTTATATGGTCTGTTTATTGTATATTGGATATTCCAAGCTTTTAGGTTAATGTCCATTTATCAGTGAGTGCATACCATGTATGTTCATTTCTGACTGGATTACCACATTCAGAATGATATTTTCGAATTCCATCTATTTGCCTAAGAATTTCATGAAGTCATTGTTTTTAATAGCTGAGTAGTAAGCCATTGTGTAAATGTACCACATTTTCTGTATCCATTGACTTTTGAAGGACATCTGGGTTCTTTTCAGCTTCTGGCTATTATAAATAAGACTGCTATGAACATAGTGAAGCATGTGTCCTGGTTATATGTTGGAACATCTTTTGGATATATGATCAGAAATGGTATGTCTGGGTCCTCAGGTAGTACTATGTTCAATTTTCTGAGGAACCGAAAGGCTGATTTGCAGAGTGGTTGTACCAGCTTACAGTTTCTCCACATCTTTCACTACATTTTTCTCCACATTCTTGCCAGCATCTGCTGTCACCTGCATTTTTTATATTAGCCATTCTTACTGGTGTGAGGTGGAACCTCAGGGTCCTTTTGATTTGCATTTCCCTGATAACTAAGGATGTTGAACATTTCTTTAGGTGCTTCTCATCCATTAGAGTTTTCTCAGTTGAGAAGTCTCTGTTTAGCTGAATTCTCTATTTTTATAAGGGTTTTTTGGTTCTTTGGATTCTAGCTTCTTGAGTTTTTTGCATATACTGGGTATTAGCCCTCTATCAAATGTAGAATTGATAAAGATCTTTTCAAAATCTGTTGGTTGCCATTTTGTCCTATTGACAGAGCTCCCAGGGAAAAAAAACACCAATCAAAGAGTACAAATGGATGGACCCATTTTGGGGAAAAAAAAAAAAACTCTGGTGTGGGAGGGAGAGAGGATATCCAGCAGCGGGTCCAGCGAAGGCCTGCCGTGGGGTTCCACCACTCTTCCCAAACCACCGGCAGAAGTGTCCCACATGCAGTTCAAGGTTCCAAAGTTCCAAAAGCTGGTAATCTGGTGGCAATGCAGGCCCAGGCAACACATGGTAGTCCGGTTTTCCGAACCTTTTATTGTTCATGGCATGGTGAATGGGTGTAAATGGTATGTGCTTTCCCCACCAAAAGTCAGGGGGTCTCGCTTTTTATAGGAAAGGTGAAAGGGAGAGGGAATAACTTAATTAGCTATGCCCCCTGGCCTTTAGATAACTCATTAATGTTTTAATGTCTGGAGGTGGAGACATGCTAATCACATCCTCTACCTGTGTGCTACATGACTGAAGGGTGCAGGTTAAATAGAGTTACCTCATCCAAGGCCCAACAACCCATGACCCCAGCCCCATATGTAGCAGAGGATGGAATTGTCTGGCATCAATGAGAGAAAATGCCCTTATTCCTGTGAAGGGGAATCACACAGTGGTGAGGTGGCTGTGGGTATTTGCATGGGGGAGCACACTCATAGAATCAAGATTTGGGGGCTTGGGATGGGTAGTTCTAAAAAGGAAAGGAGATAACGTACAATGTAAATACATAAAATATCAAATAAAAATAAAAAAATTAAAAGCGAATCTTTGCATAAAAATATCTATATTAAAAAGAATGCCCTATACATTCTTACTTGGTGAATAAAAATAAATATAAATCAGAGAGGGATAATTCATGTCTAGGCTACTATGTAAGTCGCAGGGTTTTTTTTTTCCCTAAGAAAAGGAAGACAGAAGAGTACTTATTAGGTACTGGGCACTGTGGGGAGCCAACAGAAGATGGCTATTATCCTTGCAGCCATCTTGAGCCATATACCCTGATGAGAGACTTGGTTACAACAGCCTACAACAAGCTGAGCATACTCTTATAACATCATGTTTTAGATAGCCAGGATTTTCCCTTGGATGTGTGAGACTTAAAGGTGTTATTTAGAGCCAAGACTTAAGGGCGTGACTTTTAGAGATAAGACATAAGGACATGACTTAAAGGTGTGACTTAAAGGCATGGCTTAGAAGTGAGACATATAAAAGGCAAGAGGCAGACAGAAGAAATTATTAGACATTAGACACTTGAGAGTAGATACTTGAGACTCGAGACCAGAAGAAAGCAACTAGGAACTAGACACTTGGAAGAACACTAGGGACTAGGAACTAGGGACTAGGAATTCAAGACTTGGGATTTGGAGAGAAGAAGAGAGACTGAAGAATAAACAGGATTGAATCACTATGTCTGGTCTCCATTCTTCATATCCATCTTCATTTTCTCTCTTGCTGAACCCCGACCCGAGGACTGGAGCAGCTTGGGGCAGTGCGGGCTCTAACAACTTAGCCCCCAAGGCTTTTGACAGTGTGGGTTCCAACACTGATAGAGCGGTCCGTGACATTTTGGCCCCTAAGCGTGGGGCAGCTCGGGTTACAACAGGGCACCCCACAATTAATATATTTTCAGATTCTCTAGTGATGCTGTATAAGTTACTTATAAGACTTCAAGTGTTAAAAATTGTTCATAAGATGATGGATTAACTGAACAAAGTGTTGCTCTCAAACAGTCACTTTATCAATATCACAGATAGCTTAAGTCATTGAGGGAACGTATGGATTTGAACAATAACAAAACATTTAATGGTGTCTTTTCTCTATAATTTTTTTTATTATAAAATGAAGCATGATTCCTCAAGGTGAAACACTGATTGCCATTTCTGGTGAGAAGAATAATTATGCTTCCTTCACACATTTACACCTGCTAATTCTCAGGGCTCATGGATTCTTTAGATAGCAATAGAAACTTTGCAGATATCATTAGGTATAAGGAACTTTGAGATGAAGAAGTTGTTCTGGATTACTGGTGGAGGAAGCCCAATTACAACCACATGAGGTGTAGAAATGCAAACATTTTTTTCCTGTTCCCAGATGGATCAGAGGGTGAGATGAGAAAGGATGAAAGATCAGGAACAGGTGGTGTTTGAAAAAGAATGAGTCACAGCTTGTATAATACAACTTTCTTGCAGGGCCTAGGGAATAGTTTGGACTCCAAAACCTCCCCAAATAAGTCTCTGAAAACATCTGTACTGTTTACTCAGAAAAGCTACATCAGGGCTTTGACCTACAAATAAAGAATATACTAAATTAATGTTGTTAATGCTACTAATGTGTTGACTGGAAGCTTAGAACTGTGTCTTGTCTCATGAAAATAACCACTGTGCAAGAGGAGAATGTGTATTTGGCTCAAAAAATTTCCATGAAGATTTTGAAAATGGGGCCAGTTTTATCTGTTTAGAATAAGATGTGATACATAAGAAAGAGATACATTTCTGTTCAGGAACAAATTATTGCTAAGCCAAAAGTATTTAGAAATGTTCTTCTCAACCACGTTAGCAAGTGCAGTAAAGTAAGAGGTTCCCTGACTATATTATGTAAACTTTTTTTTGACAAGTGCCAAGGAGACATTCAGACTTGTAGGGGTGTGCTGCAACCTTTGATGACAGTCTGAGAAAATTGAAAGCATCAATGGTTACTCACACACAACTCTCTGAGGAGTATGAAGATGTGACTGAGATCCTGTTGAAAGGTAGCAGATTCAGAAAGCTCCAGGCCTATGTCTTGTCATCCTCTCTTCCAGGTCCTTTTTTATTTATACTACTGACTCTTCATTGAGGCTTTTCTTAACTGTTTCATTAACTTAGGGATTTAAAAGAATTTCATCCAAATGTGTATGTGGTTAAAACTAATACTTGTATTTTAGAAATAAGCTTTTCATATACCTATATATTGACTCTCAACCTTCAAGTCAAGTATTTCTTGGCCATTTCCCTTTAAATTCTTGAAATATATAGATATTAAAGCAAATGATATCTTCCTCTCTATCATTACCAAATCACTATTTAATAAAATAACCCAAGACCAATAAGTACCTAAATAATCTTCGATGGTCTCTGACAAGTTTTCATTATTTTCATCTCCCCTGCATGTGTGACAAAAATCATATGTTTTAAATCCTCCTTGAAATAACACTCTTCACAGGCTAGAAAGATGGTTTGGCAGGTACAAGCACTTGCTCCTCTTGCAAAAAAAACCTAGGTTCAGTTCTGAGTGTTCATATACCAACTCACAGCTGTTTGAAACTCCAAATTAAAGGAATTCAAGTCTTCTTTATGGCTTCCTTCTATCTATCTATCTATCTATCTATCTATCTATCTATCTATCTATCATCTACCTACCTACCTACCTACCTATAGGATTCATACTCACAGCAATTTCATTTAAAATTTAAAATAAAATTTAGAGTTCCTTTCACAAAATATCCCCTGAAATCTGCTTTTTTAAAAAAATTTGTAACATGATGTTTAAGTTTTTAACTTATGTATCTATAAAGTATCTATATATCTATAAAGTTGTGTATCTATACAACTATATATGTATGCCAGTATACAGAAATTATAGCTTTAGTTGGAAGTATATGTTATTGTGAGTTACCAGACATGGATGGGTGAACCACATGGGGTCTTTTGCAAGAGCTGTAATGCTTTTCATTACTGAGTCATTTCTACAGGCCCTCTTCCTGACCCTTGAAAGATTTTTAAAACCATTACTAACAATGATTTTAATCCACTCTGAGCCCAATGATCAAACTTGACTTCATATTTTTCACTATATAATCTCCTTCATCAGGTTTTATCACAAACTACATTTATTGAAAGTTACTGGATTCCTTTGTGTTTCCTCTTGCCTATACTTTGATTTTTTTCTTTTTATCTCCCTTTTCCACTTCAGATGCATTACATCTTAGCAATCTTTTTAGGTTCCTACCTAGTTCTCATATCAACAAGTAAGAGTTTATTTTCTCTATTTACCAAAGATTTTAGATTACCTTCTTGCATAACATATTTAGTAACCCTGAGATTTTATTATCTCTTGTCCTCACTTTTAACCCAAAATGTGTGTAAATATTTGATGTTTTTAGAAAACAGTAGGTTGAAATTATCCCTATGTCTGATGAGTTTTAATTATGATGGGAAATATGATTTTCCTCCTATTGGATTTTTTAAGAAGTCCTCAGTGTATAAAACAAATATGGCAAAAGAGACAGAAGATATTGAAAATAAATTCATAAACATGAGAAATTTTTTGAACTGACATTTACATTGTCAATGCCATGTCAATGTAAAGCTTTGTCTCTGACAGTGTTACAGATGAATAGTATATTATTATTCTAATGGATTTTTGTAGAAATTAAGTTATACTACATAAAGTTGCCTTTTTTATTAATTATTTATCTTTTTTACAGTCCAATCTTTATTCCCCTCCTGGTCTACCCTGACTGCTCCACATCTCATACCTCCTGCCAACTCCACCTCATTTCCAAGAGGATGTCCCCACCTCCACACTCCCTGGAGCCTCAAGTCTTTTGAGCGTTAGGTGATCTTCTTTCATTGAGTCAAGAAACGGCAGCCATCTGCTGTATATTTGCTGGGGGTCTAATATTAGATGGTATATGCTGTCTGGTGGTTTCAGGGATCTAGGTTAGTTGAAACTGCTGGTCTTCCTATAGGGTCACCCCCCTCAGCTTCTTCCTGCTTTTCCCTAATTCAAGCACAAGCATCACCAGCTTCTTTCCATTGGTTGGGTATAAATATCTGCATCTGGCTCTTACAGCTGCTTATTGGTCCTTTTGACAATCATGCTAAACTCCTGTTTGTTACCAAACCATACTATCAGAAATATCGTCAGGCTTTGGAGCATCCTTTGATCTGGATCTCAATTTAGGTCTGTCACTGGAGCTCCTTTCCCTCAGGCTCTTCTCCATTTTTGTCCCTGCATTTCTTTCAGACAGGGACAGTTCTGGTTCTGAGTTTTTGACTATGGGATGGCAACCCCATCACTCCACTTGATGCCCTGTCTTACTAGTGGAGGTGGGCTCTACAAGTTCCTGCTGTAGGGCATTTCATCTGAGGTCTCTCCCTTTGAGTCCTGAGAGTCTCTCACTTCCTAGGTCTCTGGTTAATTTTAGAGTATCCTCCCACCTCCCACTTCTCAAGGTTGCCTACTTCCATTCTTTCTGCTAGCCATCAGGGCTTCAGTCCTGTCCCCCATAATACTTGATCATGTTCTCCTCCTTACTTTCTTGTTGCTCTTCCCATCAAAGTCCTTCCCTCCCTCTTCTCCCCCATCTCCCATGATTGCTTTCTTCTTCCTCCCAAGAGGGATTGAGGTATCCTCACTTGGGCCCTTAAGGCTAGTTAAACTTCTTGAGTTCTGTGTACTATATCCTGGGTATTCTGTACTTTTTGGCTACTGTTCACTTATTAATGAGTACAGAGCATGCATGTCATTTCTGGTCTGAGTTATCTCACTCAGGATGATATTTTTCTAGTTCCATCTATTTGCCAGCAAAACTCATGATGTCCTCATTCTTAAAAGCTAAGTAGTATTTCATTATGTAAATGAACCACATTTTCTATATCCATTCTTCTGTTGTGAGGCATCTCTTTTGTTTCCAGCTTCTGGCTATTACAAATAAGGCCGCAATGAACATAGTGGAACACGTGACCCTGTGGCATGGTGGGGCACCTTTTGGGTATATTCCCAAAAGAGGTATAGCTGGGTCTTCAAGTACAGCTATTTCCATTTTTTCTGAGGAATCTCCAGATTGCTTTTCAGAATGGCTGAACTATTTTACAAACTCACCAAAAATAAAAACGTGTTCCTTTCTCTCCACATACTTGCCAACATGTGCTGCCACCTGAGATTTTGATTTTAGCCATTCTGATTGGTATAAAGTAGAATCTCAGGGTTGTTTTGATCTGCATTTTCCTGATCACTAAGGACTTTAACATTTTTTTAAAGTACTTCTCAGTCATTACAAATTTCTTTGTTGTGAATTCGCTGTTTAGTTCTATACCCTATTATTTAATTGGATTGTTTGGATTTTTGGTGGTTAGCTTCTTGAATTCCTTATATATTTTGGATATTAGCCCTCTATTGGATGTGGGGTTAGTGAAGGTTTTTTCCCCAATCTGTAGGTTTCTAATTTGTTCTATTAACTATGTCCTTTGCCTTACAGAAACTTTACAGTTTCCTGAGGTCCCATTTATCAATTCTTGACCTCCAAAGCTAAGCTATTGGAATTCTATTTGGGAAATTTCCCCTTGGGCCAATGAGTTCTAGGCCAATGAGTTTATGAGGAATCATATTCCAACAAATTCACACCATCACACAATAACTTTGTCATTACTAATATTTTTATTCTTTTTCTACATTAGGTTTCTCTTTTTTAAATATCACAATTCTCTCTCCCTCCCCCTTTCTCTTTCTTTCTTTCTCTGTCTCTGTATGTGTGTGTATGTCTGTTTGTCTGTCTGTCTTTCCTATCATATTGGATTTCCTTCTATTTTCTCAGCTACAGGCTCTTTCACCAGTATGACATATGTTATCATTTATATGAAGCAAAGTCTTTGTGGTTTTTTCATTTTTAATTACAAGTTTCAAACTTTATGCCAATGTTACTATTATTGGGTAAAGACTAAAAATATAGTAGGAATATAATATTTGTCTTACTTTTATTTTCATAATAGTTCTGCCATCAAAAGATGCAGAAGTTACACTAGTATCAATGTCATATGCTAAGAAAATGTTAGTTTGGGAAAAGATCTCAAATTGTGTAAATATATTTTCTCAAAATTTTAACTGGCTTTGATTTCTCATTGGAGTTTATCCAGACTTCCCAATAAGTCTTTGTATTTGTTGCATGCTGACATTCTGTCCTGCTAAGTATCCTTTAAGTATGTAGAAAATATATTTCTCATATTTATTGCAATACCATTAAAATAGAAGAAATGAAAAGAAGCTAGATAGTCAACTGATAAAGGAATATTTAGCCGGGCAGTGGTGGCGCATGCCTTTAATCCCAGCACTTGGGAGGCAGAGGCAGGTGGATTTCTGAGTTCGAGGCTAGCCTGGTCTACATAGTGAGTTCCAGGACAGCCAAAGCTACACAAAGAAACCCTGTCTCAAAAAAAAAAGGAGTATTTAAAACAATGTACATATAGATAGACATCTTTTTGCCAATTGAAGTATGCACAGTAAATAAATACAAGTATCACACATGCTCTCACTAAGATGTAAGCTCAAAAATAATGATCTTATATAAACTGATAATAGAATGGCACAGACTGGGCAGGAGGTGAGAATGGATAAGGAACATTTGATCATTGGTATATAAGATACTGATATTAAGTTATTGGTAGATGCAATAGGTTCTGATGTGTAAATTCAAGGCAAGGTGGAATATATAATGATAGTGCATAATATATTTTAAATAGTAGGAAAAAAGTAGTTGAGGTGTTTTCATTGTGTATGATAGATGTTTAAAAAGATAAATATATCTTTTGATAGAAATGTACATAATTTATCTATTCTAGGATTAAAACATCACAAAGTATTCCATAAATGTGTACAAGACTAACATTTTTTCTAAACTAATGTATATTCAATTAAAAATCACATGGAAACAGTCTGGAAAACACACACAGCAATTTGTTTCCAAATTTTCCACATTAGAATAACAAAATTCCATTTAATTAACTCTAGTATTATTGAAATGAGGGCAATTTTGAAGTAAAAAAAATGGATAAATTGAACTGAAGATCCTATCCCCACAGAAACACTCATGTACATACAGAGACATATACAATTTTTCTCTTCAGTTTTTTGAAAGTCTCCAATTTAGATACATACTAAAAATAATAAAGTTTGAAAAAGAACAACTTTTCCTCACAGATCCCTGAGACACAATGCACTTGTATGATATTCAAGCTGTAGATATCAATCAGTGGGAAATAATATGATCTGTGTATTGTATGTAAGAGGCAAATTCAATGTACTTAGACACCCCTTAGTCTTAGAATCTGAAGATATAATACTTAGAGTATTTCATTAGAAGTTGCCTCTTTTAATCAACCATATTTTTCTTTCTTTTTTTATATTTTTCTTTTCATTTTGTCTCACTAGAGCTTGAGTGAGAATTATCATTGGAATGGAAAGTGCTCAACCTACACATTACAGAATAAGCCCACACTCATGCTCTTTCTCCAATATGGCAAAGTACTATCTGCAGTGCTATCAGAAATAATTCAATAAAAGCTTTATTGTGCTGAGGGCTACTGTACAGCCATATTTCTAATATGTAATGCTACCACATATGCTTTGTATCTATAATGGAAAATGTGAGTCTGCAGCAAGAGGGTAAGAAAAACCAGACATGAAAAAATTTGGAAAGTTAAAGTGCTTCAGTAAGTGTGATGGAGAAAACTAACTAGTTCATGATTGGAACATTCTCTTGTCCCTATAGAGGGAGAATGCTTAAGTGCGAGTCTTGGTATTACATCAGAGGAGTATCTGGTTGAATTGTAAAGTGCAGTGACTACAGAACCATTTTTTAAAAACTGCATTATCCAGAGAGAAAATTCATTCAAGGGAAGAGAATGTCTAAATATTTATCAGTGCTTATTGTTTTCAAAGAATGCTCTAGTTTGCTTGGCAATAGATTTAACTTGAGGACAACAGCCATTTGTAAGTCCAGTTCTAGGTGATTGCTTACTTTGACTACTGCGAGTACACACATACATGCACACAGTATACTAACACAGACGTAAACACACATACATAAACATTAATAAATTATAGTAATTTACTCCTGATTTCTGGTGTAACATTTACCTCCTGAGAAAGCTGCAAGTAAAAATTCTCTTGATGACAGCTTAATATGCAAACTCATAGGTAACTAGGGTGAACGAGAGGCTCAGGTAATCAAACATCAGTTGCTATCAAGACATGCAAATAAGTTTTCATAAAAAGGTGATTGTATAAGAAAAAATATGTATGTTATTATTATGCAGTTAATCATTAGTATTGTCTATAGGCTGATCAGATCACAATTTTTAATTTTTCACACACAAGTTATATGCACAAAAAGGCAAGATGTAGGGAGGGGGATGACGCAGGTGTTCAGGGGGAGTTCAGATATCTTCCAGAACAGTGTGTCAGCTGGGTGAAGGTTCAGGGAGGGGACAGGGGGAGGCACCAACCCAAGGTGATACGGGTTGAAACTTTTACAAAGAGGATTGGCATCCATAAGGCTTTGAGGGCGTGAAAAAATTCTTGAGACGGTAATATAATCTCAGGAGGAAGTAGGATTCCCATAAACTGTCCCCGAGGTCTCACAGCTCCAACTGGCACAATGAAAATCAGCTTTGCCACCGCACTTTTGATGGACAGAGCAGCCACGGTGAAGTCCTGGGCGAACATAAAAGTCTGTATTTTGAAGTAAGTTTCGGCTGACAGAATTATCACAGCCAGGGTCAACCGGCCAAGGAACCGAAACCCAAGCATGTTGAGGAACAATAATCTGAGTATTGGGTGCTTTATCCTCTGGGGCACTGGACAGGTCTAGCTGATGTTGAAGACCCCAAGGGGACGCCACACCCTGTGCCAGTTCACAAAGATCAGGAGTAAGGCGTGTTGGCCACCAGATGCTGGTGGAAATTTTGGAAGTGGCCCAAACAACATTATCCTTTTCTGAGATGACTATCCATGTATAATTCCAAGGAATGTGTCTATTGGAGGCCTTAGGCGGAGGCAGTTGAGCATTGATGGTCATTCTGGTCAGCCACAGGACCATGAACATTCTTGCCTGGAGCAGCATCTGGAAAGGGAATGAGATCTGTCTCAGAAGGAGACCGTGGCTCCATTCTGGACATAGGTGGGTTAACAGTTTTCACAAGCATCTCTGGTAACCATCTTGGGCCAGCATTCTCTTTGTCATATATGCAGGCAGACTCTCGTCCCCAAATAAGGACAGGATCTGGTCCTTTCCATTGTCCATTAAGGGGATCCTTCCAACGCACTAGTGCGTGAGAATCCTGTGATTTAGGATGCAACAAACGGTCAGCTGTTGACCTGCCTTCATTGTCCAGTGACAAGAAATTGAGAACAAAGAGGGCACGATTGAGCCTATTTCGAGACGTCAAAGGAGAGTAATGATCTGTAACTTCAGTCAGACGTTGAAGAGTATTTTTTAGGGGCTGGTGAACTCTTTCTACAATGCCTTGGCCTTGAGGATTATAGGGAATTCCAGTAATGTGTTTAATATTAAACCGGGAACAAAATTGTTGAAACTTGGTTCCGGTATAACCGGGGCCATTGTCAGTTTTAATAATCTGTGGCTTTCCCATAATAGCCATACAATATAAGGTATGTGTTATCATATCACGTGATGCTTCTCTAGAAAGGGGAGACGCATGTTTAAAGCCACTATAGGTATCAACTGTAACATGCACACATTTTAGCTTTCCAAAAGAGGGGAAATGTGTAACATTCATCTGCCATCGTTCATTAGGAATGAGTCCTCTAGGATTAACTCCCAAGTGGGGAACTGGCAGTAAAGTGGCACATCCACCACAGGACTTAACAATTTCTCTTGCCCGTTCTCTAGAATTTTTAAACATCTAGTGTAAGGTGGAGGCATTTAGATGATGTAAAGCATGAGGGACCCCTGTTTAATGTCCTGCTGGACAAGACATAATATAAGAAAACATATGAATGGAAACAGACATTAATTCTCTTATTTTGTATTTTTAATTGGATATTTCCTTATTTTACTTTTCAATTTTTTTTCCTCTTCCAGATTTACCCTTCAGAAACTCCCCATCCCATCTCCCCTCCTCCTTCTTCTATGAGGGTGCTCCCCCAACAGCCCATCCACTCCCATCTTCCTTCCCCAGCATTCCCCTACAGTGGGGAATCAAACAACCTCAGGCCCAAGGGCCACTCTTCCCACTGATGTCCAAGAAGGAGGTCATCCTCTGCCACATATACAGCCGAATCCATGGGTCCCTCCATGTGTACACTTTGGTTGGTAGTCCAGTTCCTGGGAGCTCAGGAGGGTCTGACCAGTTGATATTGTTGCTCCCCTCATGGGGCTGCAAACTCCCTCAATTCCTTCAGTTCCATCTCCAACTCCACCAATGACACCCCACTTTCAGTCCAATGGTTGGCTACAAGCATCCAACTCTGAATTTGTCTGGCTCTGGCAGAGCCTCTCAGGAGAATACCATATCAGAGTCCTGTCAGCAAGCATTTCTTGGCATCCCCAATCGTTTCTGGGTTTGGTGTCTGTATGTGGGATGAATTCTCAAATGGGTATTCTCAGGATGGCTTTTCCTTCAGTCTCTGCTCCACACTTTATCTCTGCTATTTTCTTCCTTGAGTTTTTTGTTTCCTTTTCTAAGAAGGACTGAAGCATCCACACTGTGGTCTTCCTTCTTCTTGAGCTTTTTTATGGTCTGTGAATTTATTATTAGGTATATTGAACTTTTGGACTGATTTCCACTTATCAGTGAGTGCATATCATGTGTGTTCTTTTGTGACTGAATAACCTCACTCAGGATGATATTTTCAAGTTTCACCCATTTGCCTGCAAATTTCATGAAGTCATAGTTTTAATAGCTGAGTAGTATTCCATTGTGTAAACGTACTACATTTTCTGTATTCATTCCTCTGTTGAGGGACATCTGAGTTGTTTTCAGCTTCAGGCTATTATAAATAAGGCTGCTATAAACATAGTAAACCATGTGTCCTTATTACATGTTTGAGCATCTTCTGGGTATATGCCCAGAAGTGGTATAACTGAGTCTTCAGGTAGTAGTATGTCCAATTTTCTGAGGAACTGTAATACTGATTTCCAGAGTGGTTGTACCAGTTTGCAATCCCACCAGCAATTCAGGAATGTTCCTCTTTCCCCATATCCTCCCCATCATCTGCTGTCACCTGCATTTTTGATCTTAGTAATTCTAACTGGTGTGAGATTGAATCTCAGGGTTGTTTTGATTTGTATTTCCCTGATAACTAAGGATGTTGAACTTTTCTTTAGGTGCTTCTCAGTCATTTGAATTTCCTCAGTTGAGAAGTCTCTAGTTTTATTTCTCATTTTTAATAAGGTTATTTGGTTCTGTGGAGTCTAACTTCTTATGTTCTTTGTTTATATTGGATATTAGCTCTCTATCAGATGTACATGAATAAAGATCTTTTTCCCAATATGTGGTTGCCATTTTGTATATTGACAGTCTTCTTACAGAAGCTTTGAATTTTTATGAGGTCTCAATTGTAAATTCTCTATTTTATTGGATATTTATTTACATTTCAAATGTTATTCCCTTACTCAGTCCCTCCGCCCCGAAACCCCTTCTATGAGGGTGTTGTGCCACCCACCCACCCACCCACCCACCCACTCCCTCCTCCCAGCCCTTGAAATTCTCTACACTTGGCCTCAAGCCTTCACAGGACCAATGACCTCTCCTCCCATTGATGTCCTACAAGGCCACCCTCTGCTACATATTTGGCTGGAGCCATGGGTCTCTCCATTTGTTGATTCTTGATCTTGTAGCATAAGCCATTGGTGCTCTGTTCAGAAACTTTTCCCATGTGCTCATGTCTTCAAGGCTTCTCCCAACTTTTTCTTCTACTAGATTCAGTGTACCTGGTTTTATGTGGAGGTCTTTTATACACTTGAACTTGAGTTTTGTACAGTGACATAAGAATGAATCAATTTGCATTTTTCTACATGTTGACCACAAGTTGAATCACACCATTTGTTGAAAATGCTGTCTTTTTTTTTTTTCCTGGATGGTTTTAGTTACTTTATCAAAGATCAAGTAACACTAGTTGTGTAAGTTCATTTCTGGGTCTTCAATCCTATTCCATTGATCTACCTGCCTGTCACTGTACAAATACCATGCAGTTTTTTATCACTGTTATAGTACAGCTTGAGGTCAGGAATGGTGATGCCCCCAGAAGTTCTTTTATTGTTGAGAATAATTTACACTATCATGGTTTTTTTTTTTTTTTGTTACTCTAAATAAATTTGAGAGTTGCTCTTTAAAACTCTATGAAGTAGTGAGTTTAAATTTTGATGGGGATTGCATTGAATCTGTATATTGCTTTCAGCAAGATGGCAATTTTTATTATATTAATCCTCCAATCCATGAGCCTGAGAGATAGTTCCATCTTCTGAGATCATCTTTGATTTCTTTCTTTAGAGACTTGAAGTTCTTGTCATACAGATGTTTCACTTGCTTGGATAGAGTCACACCAAGGTATTTTATATTATTTGTGACAATTGTGAAGGGTGTCACTTTCCTAATTTCTTTCACAGCCTGTTTATCTTTTGAGTTTAGAAAGGCTATGGATTTGTTTGAACTAATTTTGTATCCAGTCACTTTGCTGAAGTTGTTTAGTAGTCATAGGTATTTTCTAGTGGAATTTTGGGGTTCTTTTATTTATACTGTCATATCATCTGAACATAGTATTATTTTGTCTTTTTCTCTTACAATTTGTATTCCTTTGACATTCATTAGTTGTCTAATTGCTCAAGCTAGAACTTCAAGTACTTTATTGAATACGTAGGGAGAGAGTGGGCATCCTTGTCTAGTCCCTGATTTTAGTGGGAATGCTTCAAGTTTCTCTCCATTTCGTTTGATGTTGGCAACTGGTTTGCTGTACATTGCTTTTACTATGTTTAGTTATGGACCTTGAATTCCTGATCTTTCCAAGGCTTTGAAGTGATGTTGAATTTTTTCAGATGCTTTGTCGTCATCTAATAAAATTATCCTTTCCATGTTTTCTTTGAGTTTGTTTATGTAGAGGATTACATTGATAGATGTCCATATATTGAATCATCCTTGTATCCCTGGGAAAATTGACTTGATCATGATGAATGATTGTTTTGATGTGTTCATTGATTCAGTTTGTTAGAATTTTATTAAGAATTTTTGCATCAATATTCATAAGGGAAATTGGTCTGATGTTCTCTTTTTTTGTTGCGTCTTTGTATGGTTTTGGTATCAGAGTATCTATGGCTTCACAGAACAAATTGGGAAGTGTCCCTTCTGTTACTATTTTGTGGAATAATTTGAAGAGTATTGGTAGTAGGTCTCTTTGAAGAACTGATAGAATTCTACACTAAACTCGTCTGGACTAGGACTATTTTTAGTTTGGAGATTTTAAATAACTGCTTCTTTTTCTTTAGGTGTTATGTAATTGTGTAGTGTAGATGGTTTATCTGATCCTAATTAACTTTGGTACCTTAAACCTGTCTAGAAAATTATCTATTTCATCCAGATTTTTCAGTTTTGTTGAACATATTCTTTTGTAGTAGGATCTGGTGATTTTTGAATTTCCTCAGTTGCTGTTGTTATAGATCTCTTTTCATTTCTGATTTTGTTCATTTGGATACTGTCTCTGTGCCCTCTAGTTAGTCTAAGTGTTTATCTATCTTGTTGATTTTCTCAAAGAACCAACTCCTAATTTTGTTGATTTTTTGTGTAGTTCTTTTTCTTTCTACTTGGTTGATTTCAGCCCTGAGTTTGATTATTTTCTGCCATCTACTTCTTTTGGGTGTATTTGCTTCTTTTTGTTCTAGGGCTTTCAGGTGTGGTGTTAAACTGCTATTGTTTGCTTTCCCCGGTTTCATTTTGGAGGAACTCAGGGCTGAGATATCCTCTTAGCCCTGCTTTCACTGTGTCCCACAAGTTTTGTTATGTTGTGCCTTTTTTTTTTCATTAAATTCCAAAAAGTCTTTAATTTCTTTCTTTAGTTCTTCCTTGATCAAGTTATCATTGAGTAGGGCATTGGTCAGCTTCCATGTGTATGTGGGCTTTCTGTTGTTTTTGTTGCTTTTGAAGACCAGCCTTAGTGTGTAGTGATCTGATAGGATTCATGGGGTTATTTCAATCATTTTGTATTTGTTGAGACCTGTTTTGTGACTGACTATATGCTTGGTTTTGGAGAAGGTACCATAAGATGCTGAGAAAAAGGCATATTCTTTGTTTTAAGATGAAATGTTCTATAGATATTTGTTAAATCCATTTGGCTCATAACTTTTGTTAGTTTCACTGTGTCTCTGTTTAGTTTGTGCTTCCATAATCTGTCCTTTGATGAGAGTGGGGTTTAAAGTCTCCCACTATTATTGTGTGAGGTGCAATGTGTGCTTTGAGCTTTAGTAAGGTTTCTTTTATGAATGTGGGTGACCTTGATTTGGAGCATAGATGTTCAGAATTGAGAGTTCATCTTGGTGGATTTTTCCTTTGATGTGCATGAAGTGTCCTCCTTATACTTCTGTTAACTTTCGGTTAAAAGTTGATTTTATTTGATATTAGAGTGGCTACTCCAGCTTGTTTCTTGGGATCATTTGCTTGGAAAGTTGTTTTCCAGCCATTTAACATAGTATCTGTCTTTGTCACTGAGGTGCATTTCCTGTCTGTTACAAAGTGATGGGTTTTGCTTAATTATTCAATATATTAGCCTATGTCTCTTTACTGGGGAATTGAGTCCATTGATGTTAAGAAATATTAATGAGTAACGATTGCTGCTTCTTGTTGTTTTTGCTGTTATTTTTATGTTAGTGTGGCTATCTTCCTTTGGGTTTGTTGAAAGATTATTTTTTTGCTCTTTCTTGGGTGTAGTCTTTTTACTTGTGTTGGAGTTTTCCATCTATTATCCTTTGTAGGGCTGGATTTGTGGAAAGACATTTTGTAAATTTGGTCTTGTCATGGAATATCTTGGTTTCTCCATCTATGGTAATTGAGAGTTTTGCTGGATATAGTAGCCTGGGCTGGCATTTGTGTTCTCTTAGGATCTATATGACATATTCCCAGGATATTCTAGCTTTTATAGTCTCTGTTGAGAAGTCTGGTGTAATTCTGATAGGTCTGGCTTTATATGATACTTGACCTTCTTTCCTTACTGCTGTTAATATTCTTTCTTTGTTTTGTGCATTTGGTGTTTTGTCTATTATATGACAGGAGAAATTTCTTTTCTGTTCCAATCTATTTGGAGTTCTGTCGGTTTCTTGTGTGTTTATGGGCAACTTTTTCTTTTGTTTAGGGAAGTTTTCTTTTATAATTTTGTTGAGGATATTTACTTCCCCTTTGACTTGGGAATCTTCACACTCTTCTTTGCCTATTATCCTCAGTTTTGGTCTTTTCATTGTGTTCTGGATTTCCTGGATGTTTTTGGGTTAGGACTTTTTGCATTTTGCATTTTCTTTGACAGTTGTGGCAATGTTTTCTGTGGTCTACCTGTACACTTGTTTCTCTCTTCTATCTCTTGTATTCTCTCGGTGATGCTTGCGTCTATGACTACTGACCTCTTTCCTAGGTTTCTTATATCTAGGTGTGTCTTTCTTTGTAATTTCTTTATTGTTTCTATTTACATTTTTAGATTCTGGAAGGTTTTGTTCAATTCCTTCCCTTTTTGGTTGTATTTTCCTGTAATTCTTTAAGGGATTTTGTATTTCCTCTCTAAGATTTTCTACTTATTTACATGTGTTCTTCTTTATTTCTTTAAGGATGTTATTTATGTCTTTCTTATCGTCCTCTATCATCATCATGACATGATTTTACATCAAAATCTTGCTTGTTCTGGTTTGTTGGGGTATCCTTGTCTCACTATGGTGGGAGAACTGTGTTATGATAATGTCACATAGCTTTGGTTTCTGTTGCTTATGTTCTAGTCCTTGTCTCTTGCCATCTGTTTGTCTCTGGTGTTAGCTGGTTTTACTGTCTCTGACTGTGGCACATTTCCCCTGTGCTCACAGGTGTGTTGGCACCCCTGGAAGACCAGCTTTCTCTTGGCAATATTTGTATATGGAGCACTGTGGCACAGGAACAGCTCTAGGCCCAGACATAAATTTTTAATTGATAGAAAGTGGTACCATTTCATTCCCAGTTGATCTCAGTTAAGGCAATCATAATCCACACGTTAGCAGGATTTGTGTAATGATTAAAAACTTTAATCAATACTTTGTATGAAAATCCAGCAATCAAGTATATTTAAATGATATACAAAAAGACTAAAATTGGTGAAAGGATATTTTAAACCATACTATATCTTTATGATAAGCAGAGAGGTAAAATCAGTAAATTAATTCTCTACTAGATTAACATGTTTTTAATTCAACAGTATCTTAGATTTTATTGATAGGTAGAGGAATGAGAAATGTGCTCAGATCATGTGTTCAAAGGTCACAGACATCTTGATTATGAGCACAATGTAGGAAAATCGATGCTGGTTGTACTAAGTTGTTATATAGACTATGGTCCATTAACTATTTTCTTGTCCTCATTACTCATTAGTAGACCCTGCATGTGTTAGTTAGCGTTTCTATTGCTTGATTAAAACACTGTGACTAAAAAGCAAGTTGGGGAAGAATTGGTTTATTTGGGTTACACTTACAGATCATAGACTATCGTTGGAGGAAGTCAGGACGAGAACTTAAGCACGGATGGAGCCTGGAGGCAGGAGGTGATGGAGAGGCCATGTAAGACTTCTGATTACTAGCTTGCTTCTCACTGCTTGCTAAGCCTGATGCCTTAGAGAATCCTTGACAAGCAGCCCAAGTATAATACCACCCACCATGACCTGAACTCTCCCTATTGATCAGTATTGAGAAAATGTTTTACATCTGGATCTCATGGCATTTTCTCAGTGAGGCTCCTTCCCTTCTGATGACTTTAGCTTGTGTCAAGTTGGCACACAAAACCAGCCAGTGCAACTGTCTCCTTTCAATATGGCACACAAATATATCACTATTAAGATACATCCCTTCCCCTCTTATTCATCTCCAAGATCTCACATTAAATCATGAATAATTTTAAAAGTCTCACAGTCTTTACAGATTCAAAAATATTAAAATGTCAGTCCTTTTAAAATAGCCAAACTATTTTAAAATCCACAATCTTTTAAAATTCAAAGTCTTTCTTCAGTAAAGCAAATCTGTATTTCAAGAGGAAAAAAATCAGTGCACAATCACATCAAAGAAAAAAATCAAAGTTTAGTCATCCAATTTTTGGGTCCCACTCAAACTTCTGTATACTTCCAAAGGGTTTGGGTCACTTTTCTAGCTCTGCCTTCTGTAGAACAGAGCTTGTCTTTTAGCTATGGCTACAACCTCGCTACTGCTGCTGCTGTTATTGGTGGTTATCCCATGGTACTGCCATCTTCAAAACCCTTCGGTTTTCCGCTACAATAGGGTACAGTTTTACAAACATGTTCCATTAGGCTCCCTTCCTGATGCCAATCCTCAAACCCCTTCAGTCCTGGGCATTGAAACTCCACCAAGGCTGCACTTTGAATGTCACTCAGTGGCAATGAAGTGTAGTAAATATGTGGTGTCTTCAGCAATAGTATCTTTCAGATTTTGGAAGGTTACCGATAGCATTGCTTATTTTTGGAGTTATATTTAGTATAATTTGTATAATTAATCCAAAAATGTAAGACATCTCTGGTAATGAGAGCTTTATTTGGCAGCGTATGATACTTAGTTGGCAATAAACTTACAGGATTTGAGCATTAAAATACTCAATAGATAGGTAATTATATAAATTTGGGTTTCAGGTAATATTTAGTGAAAATTATATATTTATTCTGGTAATATACTATAAGGAGAATAATAAAAATAAATTACTAAATCTTTGAAAGTTTCCTCTTTGGATGAAAATAGAATGTTGGCTGCTATTTTCACATTGATTCCGGAAATAAAAACAGTTTTCAGCTCTAAGACATTAAAGAAAACAAGAAAAAATGACAAAACACTATAAGTACAAAACACTGTTTCATTTATTTATATTCTCACACCCTCACGATTGTTCAATAGTAGAATATTGTAAGCCATCCTTGGTTGAATTATATTACTTATGTTTACAAACAAAATAATATCCATAAAAAATAGAACAAAGTTACTGAATGCTAACTGGTTTAGTAGAAGTTAAGAGAAAATGTTAAAATGAAATAAAAGGGAAATTATTTTTACTTGTTTAGCTTCTATAGTAGCTCTAATATTTGAACTTAAGTCAAGCTATGTGTATAGGATAATTTAAAAATTGACTCAAATTAAAAGTTATAATTCTTGCATATATTATATTCAATATTTTTATAACACAAAATACATAATCATACATATTTATATATTTAAATATATGATAACTTTATATTATTTGTTGTCTTATATTAGGAAATACTAGCAGCAAATGCAATATATGTTTCTGTTAGGCATAATTAAGTACATAATAATAGTATTCAGATAACCAAATATTCAAAAATTTATATAAATCTTATTTTTATTTTTCTCCTATACTTACATTTACAGCAAGAATTTACAATAATTTTAAAACCTTACATCTACAATACACAGAAGTATTTGTTTTCACTATGTGAACTAAATTGTATTTTTTAAGTATTAAAGTAACTCAAATAGTGTTATTATTTATATATGATTTTTCTTATTGCATCTAAGCAACACAGTCTTCTTTTACATTATTAAATTCCATGACAAAACACTTAAAAATAAGGCCATCATACTCACTGACAAATTAAGAACATACCAATATTAAAATTAAGGCGTAGAAAATAAAGAAGTTTCAGGAGATATCAGAATTATTCATAGACTAAAACCCAATTCAAAAGAAAATAACTATAAATACTTCATTAGTCAAGTTATTACATACATTTATTCATACTCACATACACACATATACATGTATATATACATTTATACATATTCATATATGTATATGTAACTTACTATGGGTACAAAAGTACTGGTACGTCCCTATAAATTTATTCCTATAATCATCTAGTGATAATTGATTGACTGATTGAATGATTACTGGGTTTGAATACAGAGCCTTATATATTCTATGTAAAAATTCTATAAATGAGACTAATTAATAAAAGAATTTAAATAAAATAATTGAGAAAATAAGTTGAGTGTGTATAGTTAGCTTTTGCAATTATGCAAAAATTCATTCACCCCTTTCTCTGGTTCAAAGACAATCTGAAACCTTACATCTACAGGAATTGGTGTGCATATCAAGTAATTTAATTCCTTTATTTTATTTATAAAAAATAAATTCCTTCATTTAAAATAAATAGATTCTGGTACTGTGTAATTTAATGTGTACAAATGTAAATATATCAGTGTTATATATAAATATAAATATAGAAATAAAACAATGTTTTAGATAGATATATATATAGATATGTTCAGACATGTATATCGTAGTTCATGCGCTGATCAGATGCCAACAAAATAGAGTTTACTTTCTCTATCAACCACTGATTGGATTAAACTCAATGCAGATCGTCACTTTGTACTGTACCAACAAAGCAATCTCACAGGCCTACTTGTTTAATTTAAAATAGCATGTCTATGCACTCATATGTGTGTGTGTGTTATTCATATATTTCTCTATATTAACAGTCTCATTAGTTAAAAACTTAGTATACATTTTAATAACTAGCCTCCTATTATGCTTTTCCTCTGTGTTTCTGAGTTATTATTCTTTGGTATTAATTGGGAGGATTTTAGAAACTAAAGATATGAGTAATTATTATTAATATGAGCAATTTTGTGATGAATAGCTACCATTTGTAATGACCCTCAGGCTCCATGATGTCATAAAGCTAAAACAACCCTCTTATTTAGCTGCACCATTGATCTCAGTACATCCACCATTCATCTATCTATCTATCTATCTATCTATCTATCTATCTATTGTCTATCTATCTATCTATCTATCTATCTATCTATCTATCTATCTATCTATTGTCTATCCATCTATTTATTTTTCAGTAGTGTCATGGTTAGAATGTAAAATGTCTTCACTAATCTCAGTTGAAACCTCATTTCCAGGCTGGTGAAGTTTTTTGGGAAAGTTATGGAACTTTAATGATATAAAAGCTTTGTAATGAAAGAATACTAGTTGAAACAGGACCTGAGACTGTCCTGCACCCAGTTCATTTTCTTTCTGTCTCTGCACAGTAAATAACTAGAGAGAAACTGGCTGGCTGGCCCTGCTGCCACCCCACCTTCTTCATAGTGGACCATAAGAGCTCTTGAACTCTAAATCAAAATAGACCCTTCTATCCTAAAGGTGCTATTGTCAGGATCTTTTATTATAGCAAGAGAAGTGAAAATACAAGTGAATATCATTCATTAATCTATAAGTACATTATTTAATCTAAAATATAAAAGTAGGTAAAAAGTATAAAGGAGTGTCCACTGTATTGGCAAAATAAAACTATCTAAAGCATGCACAATTTAATTCAATTTAAAAATAAAAATGAATAAAAATGAAAAAAAATTAGTGACAAAATACTGATTACTTTTTTCATGGCAACTTTCATAAATGAACTCCCAGAAACTGATATTTGACCAGTAGAACAAATGAAACATTAAGTCAGCACAAGGTCTTAATTTTCTGTTGCCCACTGATGTAAAGAACTACAAAGTCTTGTTTAAAGATAACTAAATTTGGTCCTGGACAGATGTCTCAAGAAGTAAGAGCATTTACTTGATCTTGAAGAACACTATGCTGCAGCATGCAGAACATAAATCAGGCAGCTCACAACTCCTTATTTCCAGATCCATATTAGACAGATTCTTCTGTCTTCCATTGGCACCTGCAGACACATTTTTATGTGCATATACTCAGACCTACAAACATACTGTTAGTATAATAAAATATCCTGCAAAAGCAACTCTATAGAGAAAAGGATTTATTTCAGTTCATAATTTCTAGTTAAGGTTCAGCAATATGGAGAAGTCAAAACAGGAGTCTAAGCTAGTCTTTCATTTCTACCAAAAGCTGAGAGAAATGAATACATACATATTTCACTTCCTTGCTTCGTTGTGGACAGCTTGATTTACCTCATAAATTTCAAGATACCCTGTTATGATGGATTGAATGAAAATGGATCCCAAAAGCTTATGAGAATATGGCACTTTTAGGAGATGTTGCCTTTTTGGCGGAAGTATATCACTGGGTGTGAGTTTTGACATTTCATATGTTCAAGCAAGAGCCATTGTCACTCTTTTTTCTTGATGTTGATTCCAGCCAGATGTAGAACTTTCAACTACCTCTTCAGTACCATGTCTATCTGCATGCTATTATGCTTTTCACCATGATGGTAATGGTCTAAAACTTTCAAATACAAGCCATCCCCAGTTAAATATTTAACTTTATAAAGGTTGCCATGGTGTTTCTTCACAAGAATAGAAGTGCACTGAATGTGAGTCTAGAAATCTAAGTTTAGACCCTGAGAAAAGTTACACACAGAAGATAGGGAACACATTCTTTCCATAGCACTTCTCTTGACAGGTGCTTCCTTTAAAAGAGTGAATCTGAGCAATAGTGCACTTCCCAGGTATGACAGAAGAACTGAGAATCCTGGGCCTATAGAAAACCACCATATACCCATAGGATAACATTGTGAAGGTAGTGGCATGCTGTGGTCAGAAGCCACATCCCCAGAGTGAGTGAAAGTCAGAGGGCAAGCCCAGTTAAGTGTGGCAAGGAGTGTGTGTTTGTCTTCTTGAAAGCCTGCAACTACCTTAGGTCAGGCAGAGACAGTATAACCTGAAGGGCAGGGGTAGAGCCAAGAGCAAACAGCCTTTAAGGCGTGATAGCTGAGCTGCAAGAAGACGTAGTGGAAGCCAACAATGAAGACATGAAAACAGTGAGAAAAAGATGATCAGAATTGATAAGATATTTACTACAACCTTAAGGAGAGAGTTAAAATACATTTCAAGTTAAAAGAAAAATGGAGAATGCAACATCCTAGAGGACGTGGACCCATATAATTACATTTTAGTTGCTGGAGTCATAGAATTAATTATAATATGTTCAATAATGATCACAGTTTTCAATATCCATTTTAAGAAAAGTCAGGACTGACTTACATTGAGGAGAAGATTGAGAAAATAAATATTAAGTTACAAACAATAGAGGATTCTATAAATCAGAATAAGGAAGCTTCAGAAGCATCCAAATTGGAACTGATAGTGACAGCAGAAAAAGTAGTTCCAGATAAGAAAAATCCAAAAAGGCTTGAGAAATTAAAATGGCATTCCATAGAGATACAATGTTATAAATAAAGAATCCAGATTCTGCTTAAGGATTGCTACCTTAGAATAATGTCATAAATAGATTATGTATTTCATTTTCTAGAGTTTAAAGTATATGTACATGTGTTAAAACATCATAAAACTGATTCAAGTTCAGAATTCCAAGGGACTTCCATCTTGAGTTCTGAAAGGAATGATTCTATGATTGCACATTTATTAGTGATGATAGCTATCTTGCAGATGCCTTTGAGACTGAAGTTGATGATAGTCCTACATATGTTTCCATTAAAATACAACAATTTTTAAATATATTATGGCATAAAAATTTTACAAATATGTCTTACATTCCTACAAATCAAGTAATTATGAAGATATCTAACACAACATTAAAGTATAAGCTCATAAAACAGAAACAGGACATGGAATCTCCAAGATATAGATTAAATAATGTTTAAATAAATTTAAAAAAATTAAATGTTAATGATACAGTAGAATTGCTGAATAAAAAAGACACTGGACTTTATAAAGTACTAATCACTTAAATTGTCCCATATGTCATAAACTCAGAGTGGAAGGCAGAAAATATGCTGCATTAAGAAAGAGGTTTTGTCTTTGTTTCAACAAGAAAAGAAAAGCTATGGACGCCATTAAACTTAGTAAAAATTGGATTTGACTGAGAACTCCCGAAAATCTAAACTACATCCATGAAAGAAGAAGTAAAGAAGAACAAAACCAGTCAAGTAAATGTTAATCCCTCTTCATAAGAACAGCACTGAAACTGGCTGAGACATCAGTGTTTCCAGCCATGGTTTCAACTATGCATAGTCAATAAATCTACTTGCTACAGAATCATCAGACATTATTACTACATGCCATCTTTTTATGTGACATGGATGGAAATTTATATTACAGTTTGGTTATAGCCTAAGTTGATTTATAAAGTTTAATGTTCTTTTCTGCTTGAAAATAGAGCAAATCATTATCTTTAGTTGAATTATGAATTCTCTGTATCCCATACATATGTTAATGTAGAAATCTATATCTTTGAAAATTTATGTTTGCATAATAAAAGGACCAGACACTAATGAAGACAAGTCCAGTAGCCTGAATGATCCAAACTCAGACTCCCTCAAGTACTGTTTCTTCAAAAATCGGTATGCAGGAAACATTTGTTATGGCTAGATAGAAGGTACAGCATCACAGATTGTTCCAAACAGGACTTCAGTTAAGCAGTGCACTTTCACATCGTTCCAAGACTGGATAACAAATGATATACTAGCTTTCTTAAGACTTTGCCACTATCACAATTTTCTTAGGGCCCACAAAAGAGAACATTGTCTCCATAGAGCGGGAATCAATTTTAAGAAAATGCTACCCCATTATTGGAAAGTAGGATAAATGGTTTGGGGGAATTTAGTGGGTGATAGATGTTTGTCATCATTTAAGTGGAAGGTGGTCAGAAATTGTTAATGGTATTTCTCAGAGAGGAAACAAAATGAAGGAGATTAGATTCAGAGATCACCTTTTCCTTTTCGTTTTATTTATGTTATTTCTCTTCTATATACTGTTAGGGAAAAAAAGGAGGAGAAGTGATGAAAAGTGAAAAGAGAAGATAGAGAAATGATAAGAATAAGAAATAATGAAACAAAAGAGTTGATTACTGAATCTATTTTATGGTAACGAACATTAATAAGCAAAATATATTATATTTGGTATGTATATTTTATATTGATACAGTTTTATTGTGGATTGGGTCTAGTGTTACTTATATTGATTTGGTCCCCAATATTACACGGGAAACTGCTCTTCTGCAAGTTAAAAGAAATCCTGTTCCCCAGATGGTTTTGATTGGTAAATAAAATTGCAATCAGCCAATGGCTGGGCAGGAAAACAAAGGCTGAACTTTTAGGATTCCTGGGCAAGGGACCAAGAGAGAGAGGGATTCCTGTAGAGGTCATTCCTATAGTTTTGAAAGCTGCTTGCTCTGTACTTCCTGAATACATAGGTAACAATTATCGTTCTCAGGATCTGATGGATTGAGAGCTAGATAGGGATAGTCTTGCAATTAACCTTAAGTAGTTTTGTATTTAAGGAGATGATTTAACATCTAAAAAATATTTTGGGGTTGGTAATAAAAGTTATAACATAAAGTGTGTTAGGTATAGAATATTGGACTCACCAAATTATAGATGATAGTAGAATGCTTTTTCTAAGTTTTGCAAGTACATATGCACTGGGCATTGTGAATATAATTCTTACTTAATAGTTTTCATAATAGTTCTTGTATATAGTTTACTAATTTTAGAGAAGGAACCATTTATTGGACAAAAAGGAGGACTTATAAGGATAATTCCTTGTGCAATGTGTTGAAGCATCACCTGTCAATAAAAAGCTGATGGCCTATTAGCAAAAAGCAGGAATTAGGAAGTAGGAGTTTTAGCAGAGAATTGGAACTCTGGGAGATAGTCAGACATAAGAGATTGGCCACATTGACTTTGAGAAAGTAAAAATTATAAAACTGAGGACAGGTAAAACAGAATGTGGCATAAAAGAATAGTGTAAATGGGTTAAATAAGTTACAAGCCAGTTGGTGGAACAAGCCTACGAAAATCTACAAGCGTTGTTAATAAATAACAAGACTCTGAGTCATTATTTAGAAACTAGAGCACACATGGAGAAATTTGTGGTTACATGATTACTTGTTCATGGAATGAATAGATTAGTCTTTTGGGCCAATAAACAAAATTAAGGTGAGAGAAGAGTGAGAGGAGAAACATTAGGGACAGGTCTCTTACTTGAAAGGTCAGCATTTTCTTAAGTTCTTCACTTTGGTGACAGTAGCTTCTAGCTATTAACTAACATAATAGATGAACACAAATAAGGAAATGGTCTCGTGATAGGTATTCCATTCACATCTTTTTTTTTTTTTTATTTTGGTCAATAATCTTCCATTTCTAAGCATTATCACATTAGCATGGTACATAAAAAAACTGAGAAAGTACCTCTACAGTGTAGCAGTATTTAATGGTTTGCATTATGTTTTCTAAGCAAATTTTAATAGTCTCTACACCTTATATCTCATTCAGTTTTGAACTTTGACAAGATAAGTTGTCTTCTTTTTACAAGATATCTTTCCTTGTTTTTTTATTTTATATTGCATCTGTAAATATGCCACAGTAACACATGAAATAAAAATATTTATTCTTTGAATTAATTATAGTACAATGATATTAAAAAAACATAAACTTTAAGATTCTTCAGGGAGTACAAATTCCTTAGATTACTTGGTTTGCCATGCATTGTTACATATCTAAAAATCATTTTATTGATTACAATGCATAATATTGTTTACTTTATAGTGTCAGGGTTGATTATTTTATAACCTTGCTGCTGCACAATATTGCACATCCATCAGAAACTTTCATGTGTAAAGTATATTAACATATGATTATGTTTAGGCAAAGTGCTTTTAAATGATGCTGTGATCAAAGGAAGGTTTTGGAGTGTGTGTATGTGTAAGGCCATAGGGGGTCTTGGTTTTTGGTAGGAACACTGGCTGTAAATAGCCCGGAGACCCTGCAAAAGATGGCATCTATTCTGCCGTGCTCCCAGAATCCAGGCTCCTAACATGTGGCATGGAACTCCATTAACCTGTGCTGTTCAATCATGTAGGATCCAGCCCCTCACAAAGGGCACAGGTAGAGGGCGTAACTAAAGGCCTCAGCCTCAAGAGATTTACATACTAATGAGATACCTGAAGCCAAGAGAGTGTAGCAAATTAAGCATTCTTCCTCAGACTCTCACCCCTATCTCCCTTCCTATTTAACTCAGGTCTGCCCTGAGTTTCAGTGGGGTGCACATCCAGATTCAAGCATCATCTGTCATGGCAATAAAGCCATTTTGGAAACCCACAGACTTTCTCAGGTTATTGGGGCCTGCTGTTATGCTGCTGTCCTGAAATGCATCCCTGCGTTACAGCCGCTGGATCCCACGTGTGTGTGTGTGTGTGTGTGTGTGTGTGTGTGTGTGTGTGTGTGTAATTTTTCTGTCATTAAAAATTTAAGGTTTAAAGTCATGATGATTTCTCCTAATTTATCTGTAAATATTTGGTGGCATTTTATTTTTCAATGTTCATTTTGTTTCTACTTTTTAATCCACAGACAAAATTCATGTCTAGAAATCAACATGTGTATTTATACATCTTTTCAGTGAACATGATACACTGAGTTTGACATTGCTATTCTCATTTATCTAAGTAGAGAATAGTTAGGAAACCAACAGCTTGCCATTTGAAGAATATGCCAAGTATCAAACGTATGCCTGAGCAGATGAGGTTAGTAAGCAATGGAACTCTGTCCCAAATTTGCTCCTGTGTTATCTGTATCCAAGTATTATTTATATTTGTTCAATGAGGACCTGAAGATTCTTTCAAGCAGCTAATATTACCAATTGTTGCTAGTATTGTAATTTCGTCTTTATCTGAGAAGTTATTACATGTGTTAACTTGATGACTCCTTTATCAGTTCTATTCCAGAAGCTTCTCTTATGAGCTTACTCAATACATGGATTGACAATGTATCCTTAATTTTGTCTATGGAGATAATTTTTAATAATACTGACTACTTTTGCATTGCACAGGACTAGGGAAATTATACATTAAAATATTTATTTCTATTTAGTTTGTAAAACAAAACAAACTTGTGTTTTAAAGGAAAGCAATGGTTTATTTCAAATACAGTTACATTGACATCCACTCATTTTTCATTTATATCAACAAGTAATAACATTTTGACACATTTACATTTATATCATTCTTTATTCTGCATAAAATAGAGAGCAAAAATCTTGGTGAGTTACAGAAGTGAATAATGGTACTTCTTAAATGCTTCTCAAGTTCAGGCCAAAACTAAAACAATAACAACAACAAAAAAAAAACCCTACACATGATCCCTCAACAGTATGTTACACTTTCAATAAATACTTACATCTGGTTTATTTAAAAAATATCATGGAGGAAGCAGGCTAATATTAAAATATTAAGCTTAAAAGGAAACCTAGAAGCACGGTGCTAATTTATTTGAAAATGTTCAATTTACATAAGTGTCTTGGTTTACTTTTATATAGTCTATTGTCTCAACTTTAAATGGAAGAAAATATAATTAATAGTGAAGACCTAGTTTAAAAATTGTTAGAGTCTTTACCACTAACTTTCAGCATCTTCAGTGTAGGGATGTACTCTGTATACTCTCAACAGAGTAATTAAACTAAAAGCCAGACACAAACCCTTCATCTACAATAGTGTACTGCTTACAACCTATAAGTACCACAAAGGTTATGGAAGTAACTCACCAATGTCTTATTTGATATAATGCATTCTCTACAAGATGGAACCTTACCCAAGACTGCCTGAGTGACTGAAAACATTACACTAGATATTCCCGGAATCTAGAGTAAAAACAAATATTACTGGTTTGAACATGAAAAATAATGTAGTGATAAAATAACTCTCGTGCAATGCTCACGGATCAGTGCTTTGTTCAGCAATCACCAGAGAAGCCTCCTGAAACAGATGATAAAAAACATGGAGACATTACAAGGAGAGTGAGAGACTGGAAAATGCATTCCTAAGTTGGATATGGCCATATCCACCTCCCTCAGAACTTAGGGAACCTTACAAAACAGGAGACAGACCAAAGAAATAGGGCACACCAAGAAAACAGGCCTGCTAAATCAACGTGAACAATGCTCATATGAATTGACAGTAATTGAAGCAACATACACAGGGCAGTATGCAAAGATTCTGCACAGGTCTGCACTAGATTTTCTGCAAATATATTATGACTTTAATTTTAGAGTGTTTATGGGATTCCTGAATGTGCATATAAATGTGTCTTTGATTCTTATTTCTTCTCTTGTGGTCTCTTTCTTCTGTTGGTTTGTCCTATCTAAATTTTGTGTGAATGGTTTTGTTTTATTTTACAATATTTTCTTGTTATATTTTAATATGAGTAAATGAATGAATGTAAATCTAGAAATGGGGTAAAGGTTAATAACTGAATGGTGCTTTATCTAACTTATGAGAAGGAAAATCAATTTTTGCCATTAGAGTGACAATGGCTGTAACAAGCACTCCAGAACAGGATTCATGTTCAGAAGTAGTTGATCAAAATATAATAGACTCTACAACTATTTTGTGTGCTTTTATTTATTTAAAGTTCAGTTGTTTACTTGTTTGTGTATTGTGGGGTTATTTTGTTTCATTGGTATTAAAAATTTGTTTCTGCATTAGGTTTTATTTTGTTTTTTGAGAAAAAAATTAAAGTTGAATTCATAGGGAAGGGAAGATGATTGGGTGGACTTGGGGTAGGGGAAGAATAGGATCAAAATATATTTAAAATTAAATATTGTTTTTAAAATGGTTAAAACTAAGTCACAAAAATAATACATCCTTACTTCTACTGATCATTTCCTAGTAGCATTGCAGGATGTTTTCCTTATAAAGCAAAAATAAATAAATAAGAAGAAACAAAATATAATTAGCTACATGTTGTCCACCCAGCATTATTTAAAAAGAAACAGTAGAAAAGATTTCAGTCAAATCTTTAAATTATAAATTTAAGTTATAATTCAGCAATGCACATGTGTCTTCAGCAGGACTTTGTCAAGTACTAAATCTGTATCTTTCAAGAGGGACAGCAGGAAAACAGGATTTCTATATGTCAATGATGCAAAGATGCAGGAACTCTAAGGGTCACCACAAAATAGTTATCATTAAACCTAGAACATATGCTTCATGGATTTTTAGTTTATGATTAAAAATAACAATATAATCTTCCAAAGGTCTCATTTTTTCACATGTTGAAATCCAAAGTTCTCTGTGGCAGAGCAATTAAACCACATTTTGTAAAGTGTAGAATGGTTTCAGGGTAGCTGAAAACAATCACATATCTTTGTTCTTTTCAAAATAATTAGCAGTGGGAAATTAGCAATATGTTTAGGAAAATTTTTCCCAGGGCAAAAATCCACAACAAAATTCAACTCAAAAAGTAGCCATGGGTTTAATTAAATATTCAATCAAGAGAAGATTGCTACCAATGGGTGGTGGTAATTCATTACAGCAAAGCACAATACTTTTTGGTAGCTATTTTATTACTTTCTTTATACTTCTTCCTAAAGAATTGCCTATCGGAATAAAATTATGAGAAAAGTTTGAGTGGAACTGCTATAATGAAATTAGAAACTTCATTCCAGTGTTGAGATATAAATGCTGTGAAGATATTTTAAGTGTTCTACAATTTCTTGTTTTGATTACAAAACATATCAATTTTCCCTCTGTAAAATTCTTTGTCTATAAAAAGGAACACACACACACACACACACACACACACACACACACACACAGAGAGAGAGAGAGAGAGAGAGA